>JAPPVO010000031.1:123905629-124505629 GCA_030407325.1 Camellia japonica
TGTGTTATTATTTCCAAAAATTAAGTTTACCTTAGTGGTGGTATGTCCATTATGCTCGTGTCAAAAGTGTATCTTGTCCTCTAGCCTCTTCTTGTATACGGATATGTGTAATTAAAGTCTCCATGGACGTCACTTTTTGCTTGAGGTGCATTGACTTCTAGAACTCTGTCCAGGATGACGGTAACTTGTCAATAATACTTGCTACAACAAGATTGTCTCCAATCTTGATGCCTTCAAATTTGACTTTCGCCATGATCATTTAAAAATTTTGAACTTGCTCCACCACTGATTTTCCATCTATCATTAGATAACGGAAAAATCAGCTCGCTGCATACTTTTTTGTACCTGCCTCTTTAGTATCATATTTATTCTGCAAAGCTTTCCAATTTTTCTTGATAATGGTGTAAGTAGTATCATAATAATCATAAAATTGATCCAAAAGATAGTTCAAGAGATAATACCGAGAGTTATACTCATATGTGTTGTATTTCTTCACTTATAACCACTTTAAGAAGACTAGGGTAGAAAAGCACTTTGCCTTTCCATCTTTTGAAGTGGGCTCCCTTGAACTAGAAGGTCTTGTTGAGATCTTCGAAATTTTTGTTAAGCTTCTTTGGTGTTGGCCCCATTTGATTTCAAATCTCATTAAAATTGTTGGTGAATATTACAAAAAAAAAAAAAAAACACCGGAAACAAAGATAATAAAATTACAATTATTAGTACAAATATTTAATGTTAAATGGATCAGACTGAGGTGCAGCAAACTCGCTATCTTTAAGGAGATTTAAGCCCTCTACGGTTGGCAAAACCCACAAATCGGTGCAACAGAAAAATCCTTCGACTTGTCCCTTCCAGGATATAACAGCCTGACTAAGTCATATGGTTCACCAATTTGGTATAAATGATTGAACACAAAGCTCCACCATAAAAATGCCTTCTTTGCCTGATAACCTCTCTATATTTCGATAACTCGTAATAAAGGAAAACTAGAGACTTGAAAATAGTTAGCAAGTTGTCCTCACTTCCTCTCTATATGTTTTACAGATGGTGCCATATATTTATAAGTTGCTGTTAGAAATTGGGCGCCCATGTGGCATGACCCATGACCCTTTTGAACCTTATCCATGTAAGTTTGAATTTGAATTAAAAACCTATTTGGATAACCCACTCATGATATCTATATCTATCATATCAACTGATATGGATAGATGATATACTTAGCCTATATATCTGATACAATATATGGGATATGGGATGAATCAAATAACGTATGTTTTTTCCTATACTGACTCTCTCCCATTAAAATAACGATCGAGCTTTTTGCACTGTGACTTGTGTGGGTGATACTCATATTGTGGTATCACTCCACTGTTGAGTGTTCGTTGTTCGCATTTTTAAAGCACGTGATTTATCCACAAGATTCTTCACTTCAGGTTCTATCACCTAAGGTATGATCTGATAATTTTTACCCGTTGCATTATACTTGTTTCACATTAGTATCAGAGCTTTAATAGGTATTTTCGTGCTTATTTTTATGCATTAAAATAGGTATATAATTTTATATAAATATATACACGATATATGCATATTTTTTGAACTATCTCCGATCGACCTGAAGTTTATATATATTGTAGTATATTTAATGTAGAACATATCTGCAAAGTTTCACGAAAATCCAACGATTAGATTTCAAAAAAAATGGAGACCCATTTTATATTTTCGAAACTTTACATGCATAATGGTTTTACATGCTTTAATTTCAGTTTGCAAATCTTACATATTTAGAATCCTTATTTCGAGACTTTCGAAACCATATATTATTTGTTAGATTTGGATTTACGGTTAATGAGATACATAAAACCCTAATTTGGTTCATTTTATTTTTTCGTGGCTTAAGGAAGAAGATGAAGTGCAGAGTTTCTGCACTTCCACTCTCATTTGAGAGAAAGAGTAACACACCCTATTATTTGGGTTTGTTACATGTAATTTTTGATACCACCATTTATTTTATTTTGAAAAATAGAGTCTGGTAGTACCAAAATCGGACCAGAAAATACCTTGAAAAGCGACGTGTGAGCCGCACACGCCATCTGACGACGTCAACACTGCCACGCGCGCGCCACGCGTCATCACGCGCTAGGCGCACTTCCCACGCGCCATCACGTGCGCGCTGTCCGCGTCTTCCACGCACGCGTCTTGTGCCGTCCACGAGCGCGCCCTGCGTTGCGCTGCGCACTGAGCCTAGCCGCGCCGTTTTTCGCGCCGAGTTGGCTAGTTTGGCAGCTGCGTATAAGATTCTGTTTGTTTGTTTTAAAAATTCAGAATTGCTTTAAATGGTCATAAGTAATTCGTTATAGCTTTGTTTTAAGCGTGGTTGGTACTGTTAGACTCAGAATTAAATTTTCTATCTTCTATAAAATTTTCAAAATTTTATGAAAATAAAAAATATTTTTTCTGAAATAATAATTCATTATTTCTGCTTTATATTACATCTGGTGTTGCACGATTAAGTTTCTGGAGCTGAAATTTTTACTATAGACCACTGTAATGGTTTAATATTTACTAGTATGGTTGTTGCATTTTCCCAGATTCTGGAATGCTTATTTATGATTTTATGTGTGTTTATTAATTATTTAAAATTCCAGAAAAATTTCAGAAGTGATATACTTTCTGTTATGGCATAATCTGAATATTAAACACAACACATTGTTATTTTTTTCCTAGAGTTTCTAATATGTTGTAATTAGAATAGCATGATTAATTGTTTTTTGTTTAAATTCCATTATTAAATGTAACATAGCATGAGTTGATTGTGAATCTGCATTAAGATGCTATTGTATGGAATTAGAATATTTTATCATGCTTTTAGACATGCCATAGTCAGTGGGAGGTCGTTCGGTTAAGAGAAATCTTTGTAGATTTACTCCTGAAAACTAATATTTTACACATGAATTAAATTAAATTTTTGGATAATTGTCACCTGTGACGCAAGAGATGATTACGAGCATAGCAGATTTTCGATCTTGCGACTTGTGTAATATTGTCACTATTTAATTTAGATTTTTTGCGGCAAAATTATATTATGCTAATGAAATTAATCCCAATGCGAATTTCTCTCTAAATTGATTTAGTTTATGGAAGTTAATTTGGTTGACCTAAACTTAGTAGAGATGTTCAAATGTGAACAATGTAATCATTTTCTTTAGATGAGCAAAAGTCTTGGAGACTTTAGGTCAGACCTTAATTAAGCCAAAGTAAGGAAACATGACTCAAAGTCGTCGTGGTTTTGTTGCCTTGTTTGGCATAATAAAAATTGATGTGTGCACTATGATAGCGGCACGTTACGTAGTTTTGATTGGCGAGTTTTAGAGTTGTGAAATTAGTAAGCCCTCAATAGATCTGTATATAATCTTGACTATTGAGCTGCGCGGTTTGACTTTGTAATTTGACTTATAATGATGTTGCATCATTGGATGAAGTAACATTCAAGAGTCACGTCATCCAAGAAATGCGAGCTTAAATGAGTTAGTCATTAAGTATAAGACGAGTAGCCAGTATGAGCAGTGTTTTGCTCTCTACCCAACTATTAGGAGTGGATGGAGCAAAATTTTACGCACTATAATAGTGTGCATTGATGTATCACTTGAAGTTAAAAGATTAGCGCTTAGTAGCAGCAAAATCTATTAACACTAAGTGAAAACATTAGCGCCAAGTGGCTGCAAAATCTATTAGCATTGCCAACTTGTCTAAGTCTGGACACTTACTGTTTCCCCAGTTAAGTGTGAGACATGATGAGGTGCTTCTTTGTATGGTTCCTTAGCTAGGCTAATGTTTTTGAATAACGTTTACCACTAAGCGCAAACGTTGCAGTATAGTAATGAAAAGGTCAAGGCTGACAAGGTTGTTATGACTCTAAGAATTTGACGCATGGCTTGTGAGAGCATTGTGTTGAATTAGACTCTTTAGCCTAATTCACGCTTTAGTTACTTTGGGACTTGTCATAGATTGATAGATTGTTCTTTCCTTCTTGTGGATAGTAGAATTAATTGCAAGTAACTATGAAGCAAGAAACAGAGATGGTAAGAGGAGTATTGTCATCTTTCAACTAGATGTAGTAAAGTGTATGGAGAATAAAATTGACTTGAAGGTGCAGGGGACTAGCACTTACTAGTTAAATTTGCGACTTAGGTGCACTTAATATCTCCATGACATCCTTTTATGATCTAGTGAATATGAATTAGTTGTGAGTCATTACCTAGTTGGGCCTAAACCTTTAAAACTTGCCTTCAAGAACTCATACATTAGGATGATTGGAATTAGTTTATGACACTGGTCATGAACTGGTGGCTTATTGTACTTAATCACATTAATGAGAAGATGACATGAATGGTTTGAGTAGGCCCTCTCGGGCCCACTCACTTGTGACATTCTACTCTCATGTGAATGTGTAACTTTGTTCACAATGGTTGTGTACAAAGTAAGTAGGAAAGCCGCAGAAGGGCATTTGTATTGGCGCATTTAGTCCACTATGATATTTGTGACTAGATATGTGTAAGAGTATGATAGCTAGCCCCAAATCTCGACACATTTATAGATTACGATACGCATCTTAGTCAAGACTATTTGATCTCCCATAAGTCAAAAAGTTTTGAAATGATTTTTGACATTGCACATATGAGATCGAGATCAATTAGATAAGAGCTTTCGTGCTTTTAGTTTTGACCAAGGTGGCGAGTATCTATTTGAGTTATTTTTTAGAAAGCTCTGTGAAGAGAAATGGATGCTTAGAAAATTGATTATTCCTAGTACTCAACAACACAAGAGTGTAGTAGAGATAAGGAATTAAGTATTGTTAATGTTAGGTGGATGATGGCGCAAAATGTTTCCCAATTAGGAATTGCACTTTAGTTTGTGTAGATACCCCATTTTTGATCGACCTCAAGACTTAGACGTCATCGTTTGTGCACTCGATGATTGTGCTTGTTTGTGCTTGTTTTGAGCACTGGAAGTTCTCGGCAGAACGCCTTGTCTTTGAGCCTCTAAACCCTTTTTGTTTTGTGCTTGTTTTTGGGCCAAACCTTGGTGCTTCTTGCCTGGAAGGGGGAGGGGCCTTGTTGTCGGCCACTTTTTGGCCTTATCGGCCACTTTTTGTTCTTGTCGACCAGTTGAAGTGGCCAGTCGGCTAGTTGAAGTGGCCGGTCAGCTACCTAAAGTGGTCGACGGCCATTTGTTCCATTTTTCAGATATTTGTTTGCCAGCTGTGCCAGCTGTTGTTCACTAAAGGCCATCTCCATACACGTGTATGGAGGGATGAATACAAGCCTTTATTAACTTGATTTTCTATATATAGGGGGGTCTCTCCCCCATTTTGAGGGGTTGGAAAATTTAGATCAAATTTCTCCCTCTCTCTCTAGAATTTTCTCTCTCTCTTCTTGTTTTATGCCTTCTAGTTAGAATTCTCTACACATTTGCACATCAAGTCTTAACCAAATTGGACCACCTTAGAGCTAAGGTCCCTTGGAGCCTATTTTGGGCTGTTAGAAGGTTGTTTAAGCCTAAGAGAGTGCATGTTTTGTGCTGAGCTTCAAGAGGTATATTACTTACCTTGTAGGCTTAGTTTTAATCACTTGCTTGGCCATATTTTTATAATGTTTTGGGCCTAGTTTTCAACTATAAAAATCTCTAATTTTTGGGCCTTAACATGTTGGTTTGAAGCCATTTTGTGCTAAGGGGTAGTCTATCCTTCTTGTTGCTTATTTGTGTGAGCCTTTGCACCATCTTTTAGCATATTAAAGTCAAACTTTTTGGGCCTTTAAACCACTGAAATTCAGAGTTATTTCAGTGGTAAAAAGCATGTTTTGAAGTCCAAAAATGGAGGGGTTAGCCTTCCCTCCTTGTGTCTCACTTCCATGTCTAGTTAGCATCACATGGTAACATGTTTTTGTGGCTTAACTTAGTTTATTTCCAACATGTGTTTGCCTCTGATTTGGCATGATTTAACTCTATTTTGGGCTGCTTTGGTCATGTGAGCCTTGTTTTGTATAGTTGTAGTGCAAATGGTTTCACTAGCTTGGTATTTTAGGCCTCTAAACATGTTTTGCTTGGAATGATTGCATGTTGTAGTGTCTTTTAACATATAATTTCAGTGTATATAGCTCTATCACATGCTCATTTGTTTCACTCTTTCATTGCTTTTGAGAGTTGTGTCTTGAGTCTTGTTTGCAAGCTAACATGTGAGCACATTTTTTCTAGCATTTTGTACCTCAATCTCAGCATGATTTAGTCACTATTTTGACTGGTTTTAACTCTGTTTTGAGTTGGTTTGGTCCTTTGAGGCTTGTATTGTATGGTTGTAGTGCAATCTCTTTCACTAGCTTAGTGAGTTGGACCTTTTAGCATGTATTGCATGAGTTGCTTGCATGTTTTAGTGTCTTTTTGCACTCCATTTCAGCATTGAAATCTCTGCAATCTTCCTCCATTCTTCACTCTTTCATTTGTTTTGAAAGTGACTTCAAACCCCTTGTTGGCTTGAGTGTGGAATTGAGACCCTCATGCTAATGGTTTAATTCCTTCGAGAGTTCATTACCAATAGCATGAGGCCTCTTTCATGCTCAAGGTACTTGTGGTTCAAGCCCTCTTTCCAGTAGAGGACAATCACCTTGGACTTAATCGATTAAAGGACTAATCGGTAATGTAAAATGTGTAAACAAAATGAATAAAGTAAAAAAGGCAAGGATAAGCATCTTTGTGTTGCATTGCATGTGTTCGGATCAGACGTTAATCCGAACACAAGAAAAATGGGACGTTTCATACTCAAAGTGATGAAACATGCCACTTTTCTTGGTCACCGTCACCCTTGATCATGCATGATAGGGTGATGGTTATTTTGGTCTTGTTTGTGCATTCATTGACCTTGTACAAGCTTGGTTCCTTAGCCATCATGCATTAAAAATGCTTGGTTGATGGCTTGAGAGCCAAGAGCTACACTCCTTTGAGCTTGAAAGATGATAAGGAGGGTAGCAGTACATACATTTTTTGAAAATGCATTGCTTTGCCTTTGTTTGCTCTCTGTTGCAGCAAAAGGAGAAGTCCAGAAAAGAGGGTGGCCGACTGACCACTTGAAGTAGTCGACCGGCCACTTGATGTAGCCGATCGGCCAGTTAAGGGTGCCGACAGTCACTTTTTGTAGCCGACCGGCCACTAGTGAATTTTTGCATAAATGTGTTCCTGTGTTGGAGCAAAGGCAAGCTGGAAGTTGGTACAGTTTTCAGAAATCAAACGGGTGCAAACAGAGATATCCGAAAGCAAGGCAAGGGCATTTTCAGGTGGAGCAACCGAGCATGCATGCGTCCCTCGCCTTCAAGGCCATTTAATCATTTTTGTTAGCTTAGAATAAGTTATACAAGTGTTGTAATTAATTAGCTTAGATAGTTAATTAGTTTAATTGCTTTAATTAGCTTAGCACAGCTAGTTATTCAATTTTGGTTTGTAATAAATAATTAACTAGAATAGTTAATTAGTTTCGGTTTGTAAAGCTTAATTAGCGTAGCTAGCTTAGCTTATTCATTCGGACCCTTCTTCGTGAGGGCATAATGTTGTAATAAGTGTGCGTGCGTGCGTGTATGCATGTCTTCCAACCCCACGTCTTTCTCCCTTTTATTTATCCGCTTTCAATGGTTAGATTAGGGACATTTTCAATTAGCATACCTTATGCTCGCATGTTTGCATCCATTCATTTGTCTTACATGCACTGAGGCCCGGCTCATCATTCAAACTGCATCACAATTTCAAATCCACTTCTTTGAATACATGTTTTGAAGCATGTTATCAAGTGTTACAAATACCATGATTAGGTAGCCGAGCCTATTAATTGCATTATTGCATGTGTTGTATTAGGTATCTTTACATAGTTAGGAATCATGCATTTTTCTAACTAGTTTTTGTTTTGGTTTGGAGTATTTGGTGAGTCTTTTTGCTTTAGCATACTTGCATGAGTGTAAGTGATGCCATGTTTCACATGCCCGCCATGAGGCTATTTGCTTAGATGATTAACTGCATGAATACTTGTGGATGAAGGCTTTATTGTTTGAATTGGAACAATTCGATGATTACGCGTTTAAGCCCACTTTGTGAAGTGGCAAATCATGTTTTAAGCCCATCATGTTTGATAGCAAATCCGCGTTTTAGCCCACTTGAGGGTGGCAAATTCAAACCATATTCAAAAACAAACATGAATTGAGTTGTTCCAATTCTTGCGATTTTAGTCTATACTTGCTTGTGTGCGTCACATAGTAAAGTTAGGTAACAACCGGAATAAGAACACACGTGTGTTTATAAAATAACATATCATGTTTAGTAGAGGCTGATCTTTGTTCGGGCGAGCGGGGGTGCTCATTTCAGGACCTTCCCCTCTCGTACCCAAGTTCCTGAGCCGAGGCAACTTTGGTGATGACGGACATGTGGCCTTTGGCATGAGTCAGGGTTTCCTAAATTTCTCCAAAATAAAATATTTAGGTGGCGACTCTGTAATCTGGCAAAGCAATCCAATTTTGGCATTATTTGATTCAAAATCGATTTTCCAAAATGATTTGCCGGATTAGACTCTTTGGTGTTTATCAGTTTCATGTTGATCTGATAATTTTTACCCGCTGCATTATACTTGTTTTACAGTTGCTAACCGACTTGATAGGTTAGTCCAAGATTGAAGAAAACAATTATTTATTATAAATCTTATCTTGTGGGAAGTTATCTTCTT
This sequence comes from Camellia japonica, assembly GCA_030407325.1. NCBI lineage: Eukaryota > Viridiplantae > Streptophyta > Magnoliopsida > Ericales > Theaceae > Camellia > Camellia japonica. The sequence goes on from JAPPVO010000031.1 coordinate 123,914,385, forward strand.
ATCCAAATATGCTACTTTTAATTATTTTATTACCTTTCTATAGACTGCCACTTACTTATTTGATTATTACATATGCATGCACAAGTTAAGACTAATTTTTTTATTACTTGTTCAATTTGCAGCTTTATATAAATTTGTCCATATGTGATGATTCAACTAGATGAAAGACGGTGGGGCTCTTTAGAGAACTCAATACTATTTTATTACATTTTAATATTACAATAATCCAACAAGTCATAAGTATTATACATTATTAAGAGACCCTAACTAGTTAAAATTTTATTTTAAAAAAATCTTAAATTTTTATTATGTCTTTGAAAAGTGAGCGTCAGTTCTTCTAGTAAGTTTTCTTTACAAGGGTAAGGGTAATTATCTATAACATTTTCTTACTTATCTTCTGCAATGGCTACTTGCTTGTCTTTATCTAGTATCATATACTGGATTTCATTTACAATTTTTAATTAATTGTCTTTAAGTTTTTTGCCAAGTTCTTTCTATAACTTAATTAATATATTATTTTGTTCTATTATTATTTGTAGCAAAATTTTGTTATTCAAATTATCTAATTGTACTTGTTTAGTATATCTAGTACTCATATAATTTTATTGGCAAGATTGATAAATTCGACTCTGATACTAATTTAAATACACAACGAAATAAAACACTTTTTAAAGACAAAATAGAAATTTAAGATTTTTTTTTGAATAAAATCTAATACTTGATGATGAAGAAACCCAATGAAAAAGATGATTAGAATCACCATGTGATTGCCATATACAAAAGAAAATACCCCCAGTCGTTGAACGGCCGGTGGGGTCCTCTGACGCCCAAGTTAGTCCTATAATATTATAAAAATATTTACTGGACAAATTAAATACATAAAACAACATACAATCTTGTCTTGCTTAGCAAGTAATTTGGGTGCTCCAGAAGTCATTTTCCAAAAAATCTCTAGTTATTTAAGATTTCTATATCGATATGATCTCATATCTTGATGAGTTTTGCACAATACAAAACACTAATATAGTGTTTGATTAGGATTTGACAACCGCATTGCATGTGATAATCCATAACTGCGCCATGTGGTAGTTTGGGACCCACATAATTCTTGTGGTGATTTTTATTCCCTCCCAATTGCCCTCAAACTTTCATTTTCTTTGAGCCTAGTGAAAGAGTGGAAGCTTTCTATTATTGTTCTGATAAAAATAGTCGTTTATTGTTGCCTAGTTAGAATCATATATGTTTTGATAAAGATAATTTTCATGAGATGACAGGGTGCCCATTATACTACTTGGTAGTTTTGCAGGGTTCGAACACCTTTTTGAGCTCATATACGAGCATTTACTAATCTTAATGTGCCTAGAGAATGCTAAGTCTTAGAGAATGCCTAGCGAATGTTAGAACTTATTCCAAGAATGCCTAACCTTGATAGGACTTATTTCAAGAATGTCTAACCTTGCTAGGTTTTATTGAAAATGCCTAATCTTATTAGGACTTATTCCGAAGAGTGCCTAGCCTAGTTAATACTTTTTACCAGACAAAAAGTTCGGAAGTGGATTTTTCCAAGAACAACACTTCAGAAAATTTCTAAGTATCTCCTTCATAATTCATCTTGTCTCTTATAGCTGGTTTTTTGTGCTCCTCGGAGGGGTTTAATCTCCTTGGGTACGATAGCCCTACAGTTCAGACTCCCGTGGTTCTGAATCTGATTTTACTAGTGCAATGTGAAACAGAAAAATGAATGAGATGCTAAATCCGACAAATCCTAGAAAATCCATTAATCATCAGAGATGCCAAAAATGGACTGTATTGCCAGATTTTAGAGTCGTCACCTAAATATTTATGGAAAATTTAGAAAACCCGTGACTCATGTCAAAGGCCACTTGTCCGTCATAACCAAAGTGTCTTGGCTCAGGAACTTAGGTATGAAAGAGGAAGGTCATGAATTGAGCACCCCACTCACCCGACCAAAGATTAGCCTCTACTAATCATGATATGATTTTTATGTACATTATATGCTCATGTTCTGATTATTAATATACTACATTACTATGTGAAGCAAACAAGTGTAAACCACGTCACTTACTTTGGAATGCTTTGATGTCATACTTTCTTGAAAAGAGTTTTAAATATGTACAACTCAGAGGAAAAACTACCTCATATGTACACAAATCAAAATCATTCCAATTTAAGCGAAATAACCTTCATCCATAGGCATTCAAAGAGGTATTTCAAATAAGTACGTAGCCTTATAGTAGTATGCTTGACATGGCAACACAAACACACATGTCATATGCTAAAGCAAAAATGCTCACCTAGTACTCAATCGAGGCAAGCCAAATAGAAGAATATAGTTAGAACAATACATGTTCCTAATATGCAAAGTGACTAATGCAATACATACAAGAATGCAAGTACTAGGTTCGGTTTTTTAACATGTCATATGGATTAACTCAAAACATGTGGTATGCACGTATTCAAGCAAGCAGGAAATGATAGTGATATTCAAGAATGATGAACCAAACCTTAATGCATGCAAAAATGGATACAAAGCATGGTAATGATATGAAATGAAAACATGATACTATATGCAACAACAATAAGCATGTAAATAAAAGAGAGAAAGAAATGAGAGTTGGAAGACATACAAATATTACAAGTTTGCCCTCGCACAAGAGGGTCCGAATGTCTTAATCAATTAATTATTACAAACACAAATGAATGAACTAATTAATTAATTACTAACTAATTATTACAAAATATGAATATCAAAGCTACTAATCTAATGGACTTGAATGAGCGGCGAATCGCGTGCGCTAAAGAGAGAACATCCTTTGGAAACCTCTCTGTTTGCTGCTAGAAGTTGCCCTGTTAGCAGTCAGAAAACAGTTCTGTTTTGACCTCAAAATTTGCTATGTTTTGTTGGAAAATCACCACTACCGTACAACATACTTGGCCGGCTGGCCTGATCAGGTGGTCGGTCGTACGGAGTAGTGGCCAGCCGGCCATTGTTTATAAGGAATACCCTGCTGCAACATAACTGGAATAGAACAAAACATAGTGTTTCTAAAAGCTGTTCATCCTTCCTACTCCCTCATGTCATGAAGATTTTCAAGAAGGAAGTAGGTTTGCTTCCCAAATCATCAACTATAGCAAGGTTGTTGCATGATGATAATAAGAGCAATAGGAGAAGACTTAGCTAAACACAAAAAAAAAGGTTACCTCTTTCCTATCATGAATTTATTCAAGGAAGAGGTTGACATGCTTCATAAACCATCAAACATCACAAGCTAGTATGTGATGATTATGGAGCAACTAAAATGAAAAATAGTAACAACTCAAAAAGCGTTGTCAACTCATCTCCCTACTCATGGAATAAGGATGAAACATCCATTTCCATGCTTCAAAGTGGAACTAGGAGAGAGCTTTGAACACTTCTCGATAAAGAGCTATCTAGAAGTATCAAAGCAAGTAAGGGAACAAAACAAGAAATAACCTATCTATCAAAGCTTAAACACACAACTTGCCAAAGTTGTTGACAACTTCCCTTTTTCATAAAACAAGGATGAGACAACAATTTTCATGTTTCGAAAATGATCGATAAGAGAGTTTTTCAACACTTTGAACATGGAAGCTACTACCTAGCTTCAAGGTAGACAATAATAATATGGAAACAAGAAATTTATAAGTAAAAACAATCAACTCAAACGGATTGGCTGCTATGTCCTAAACATGCCAAATCTAGGAGGACTTATAACAACACAAATATAGTATTCAAAGCATAAATTATCACATTAAATAGCATTCAAACAACATAAAAACAGTGTTGAAAATTAAATTTAGGAGGTGAAAAAGTGAGCAAAAATGGAAAAAAACCAAGAGGTTTCATCTAGCCAACAAGCCTAAGGAAGGGTAGCTAACCCTTCATCTTTTGTGACTAATCACATATTTCAGGCCTCAAAACACTCTGAAAACAGTATGTAAAGACAAGAAAAAAGATAGAGAAAAGATGATGAAAAGTTTCAAAGTTCACCTTTTGAAAGAGATGATGATCTTCTTAGTTCACAAACCACAATCTAAGCACTCTCAAGTAACTAAAATTGTGTTTAAAATCTCAACAAAAATAAGTTCAAGCTTATATGGTGTATCTATTGTCTATCTATATTGCAAGAGAAGAGAGAATTGTGTTGGACAAGCTTTAGGCTTTTGGAGATTTTTTCTAACCCCAAACCATGAAGGGGGGGTGTCGTATTTATAGATTTTCAGCTTCTCACGTTGGAAATATCTACAAAAGAGATAACTGGTCCAAAGCATGTACATAGAACCTGTAGACACCCTATTTTTGACGACCCTTACGACTTGGACGTCCTCGCATGCACACTCAATGATGAGTCTAAATGTTTGTCTAGTGCTCGAAGTCCTCAACGGAATGCCACAACTTTGAGCCTTTCAAACCTTACACCCTTTTTATCTCATTTTTGGACCATGCCTTGGTCTTTCCAGCCTGCAATCTCTGGTAGCCTGCCGGCCATCCCTAGAGGCTGCCAGCCATGATTTTTGGGCTACTGGCCACTGCTGTGGCTTGTCGGCCACCACTGATGGCCAGCCAACCACCAGTGTGTTTTACAGATATTTTATGCCAACTGTGCCAGCTGTTTGCACAGATGCATGCATCTTCACCCACGTGTAGGGTTGGATGTTTTTGAGGGAATTGCTTAGTTCTCTATATATAGAAGACCTCTCATATTGTTTTAAAAGTTAGAAAATTTTGAGCTTAAATTTTTTTCTCTCTCTCTAACAAATCTCTACACTTTAGCTTACAATTCTTCAACCTTTGCCTATACACCCTTAACCAAATCTTTTCATCTTTGAGTTGAGGTACTTTTGAGCTTGGTTTGAGCTCTAGAGGGTGTTGTTTGCTTGTGTTGTTGCTTGAAATTATTTCTTCTCTTCAAGAGGTATAAGGCTCTACCTATTTGCTTGCTTGCTTTGCTTTTATTCCCACTGTTTTTCCATTGTTTTGGGTTGTCAAAACTCTGTGTTTTTTGGGCTGAAGCTTGGGTTTAAGGCCATTAAATGTTGAGGGGTTGATAGCCCTTCTTTATACCTTGTTTTGGAGGCCTTTGCCCTTTTGTTTTCCACCCTTCTACTACTTGTTTTTGAGCTTTTAAAAACTTATTTTCAGAGCTTTTTTAGTGACCAAAATCATGTTTTGGAGTCCAAATTTAGAGGGGTTAGCCTCCTCTCCTTGTGTCTTGTTTACTAGCCTAGTTTATGCTATGTGTTAGCTTAATTTTCTAGCCATTTGTAGCTTAATTCTAACATGTTTTAACCTCTATTTTGGACTGTTTTAACTCTGTTGTGGGCTAATTAAGTCATTTGAGTCTTGTTTTGCATGCTTCTAGTGTAAGTGTCCTCACAAGCTTGGTGTTTTAGGCCTTTAGACACCACTTGTTTGAGTTGATTGCATTGTTCTAGTATTTTTCTCATTTAATTTCAGCAAGCATAATCTCTGCAACCTCCCTCATTTCTTCACTGTTTGTTTGCTTTGAGGGTTGTTTCAACCATAGGATTGTTTAAGCTTGAGATTAAGGTCCATGCTTAATGGGTTAATCCTCTTTTGGGGCTTCATTATCAATGGCATGACACCTCTCTCTTGCCTTAAACTACCCCTTGTTTGACACTTCCTTCTCTTTTAGAGGACTCAACTCACCAATGGACTTAATTGATTAAAGAATGAAAGAGTAATTAAAATGTGTAACTAAAAGTTGAAACTAAAATTGTGCAAAGATAAGAATTTGATTGTGTCTTGGTGTGTTCAATCGGACGTTAATTGAACACATGGAAACTTGAACCATTTCATACTCATTCGTGATGAAATGATTCAAGGTTCCAAGGTCACCACTTCCCTTGATCATTCATGAAAGAGAGGAGGTTTGTGTTTTGTTTTGCATTTATTGAACTTGCACACTTGGTTTCACAAGCCATCATGTAATGAAATTGCTTGAATTGGTGGTTTATGGCTAGGTTCACCACTCATTGGATTTGTTTATGAAAAGAAGGGGTGAGTTGTGTAGACAATCCTTGAAAATACCCTTTATATGCTCTGTTTGTCCTCTATTGCAGCAAGATGAACCTGTGCATTAGTGGCTGGCAGACTATTTTCCATGGGCAGCAGCTGGCCGACAGACCACCTCCATAGCCGACTGGTGGCCGGTAACCTTCATCTTTGGTCGGCTGGCCACTGATGTAAAACTCAGCAGAGTGTTGGTAAGGTGGAGCAAAGTTATTCTAAAAATGTTCAACTGTGCAAACAGAGGCATTTGGGAGCAAAACGGTGGTCTTTTCAGGTAGAATCTGAGCATGCGCATGCACATCTCTCATTTCCCGAGGTGGAGCAATTAATTGCTTAGTTTAATTATTAATTGCAATTGTGTTGTAATTCTTTAATTAGTTAAGTAGTTAACTAGTTATGATGTAATTATTTTAGTTAGTTAGATTAGTTAAATAATTAGTTCATTTATTGTTGTAATAATTAGTTAAGTAGTTTAGCTAGTTATTCATTTTGGTTTGTAATAATTAGCTTTAGCTTAGCTTTAATTAGTTAGCTAGTTTATTCATTCGGACTCTCCTTCGTGAGAGCATAATGTAATAATGTGTATGTCTTCCAACACTACGTTTTTCTCCATTTTATTTAACTGCTTATGATGGTTAGTTTAGGGACATCACGTCTCGATTAACATACTTCATGTTTGCATCCATTTGTATTGCATGCACTGAGGCTTGGTTCATCATTCTAACTACATAGTTAGTTTAATACTTCTTTGAATACGTGCTTAGATCGCATGTTATCAAATTGATTCATATGCCACATTAGTAGCCAAGCCTAGTAAATTGCACATCGCATGTATTGTATTAGTCATATTGCATAAGTTAAAAATCATGCATTTTTCTAACTAATTTCTCTTTTGGCTTGGAGTACTAGGTGAGCCTTTACTCCCTTTAGCGTCTTGCATGAAATATTGATGTTGCCATGTCTAGCATGCTAGCCATGAGGCTAAGTGCTTAATTGCTATAACTGTTTGAGTGCCTGTGAATGAAGGCTTGTTACTTGAATTGGAATGATTCAATGAATGTACGCTTAAGCCCACTTTGTCAAGTGGCAAATTCACAAACTTTAAGCTCACTTTGTTAAGTGGCAAAATCAAACCCTTTTCAAAAAAAACAAAAACAAACAAGAAATTGAATTGTTCCAATTCGGGCAAACTACTCTATATCTTGTGTGCGCGCATTACATAGTAAATGCTAGATTAATAAATCGGAATAAGAGCATATAATGTACATAAGATTCATATCATGATTAGTAGAGGTTGATCTTTGATCAGGCGAGCCGAGGTGCTCAATTCATGATCTTCCCCTCTCGTACCTAAGTTCCCGAATCGAGACAATCTTGGTGATGACGGACACGTGGCCTTTGGCACGAGTCATGGGTTTCCTAAATTTTCCCAAAATAAAATATTTAGGTTGTGACTCTGTATCTAGCAAAGCAGTCATTTTTTGACATTTTTTGATTCAAAATCAATTTTCCAAATGATTTGTCAGATTTAGACTCTTTGGTGTTTATTAATTTCACATTGCACTTTTGAGATTAGATTCAGAACCACGGGGGTCCGAACTATAAGGCTTCATTCAAACTTCCGAAAGGGGGCGCGAAAAAGTCGAGCTACAGGACTAGCTGGCTGTTGTAAAATATCTGCTTTCGCTAAACATGGCCAGCCAGTCATGAGGATGTACAGCTAGCCCAATGAAAATGGTCTGTTGGCCATCTGTTGGCCAGCTGTTCTCTGAGTGGTCAGACTAGAAAAAATAAGGTTTTGGTCCAAAGGGGGTGCAAGGTTTAGGTTTTAAAGCTTGAAACTGAATCTTTTTGCTGAAGTTTTGAACGATTGCACAACGTAATATTTCATGATCGAGTGTTCAGAGTGAAGCGCCCAAGTCTTAAAGGTGGTCAAAATGGGGTGTCTACACCTCCAAGATCCATCAATTACGAAGGAAAGCACAATTCAATTTGCCTTTGAGATTCATCGATTGTCAAGGGGAAACGCAATTCATCTTGCCTTTGAGATCCACTGATTACCAAAGGGAAGCGCAAGTCTTCCTACCCTCATGTTCCATAAATTACCAAGGGAAACACAATTCATATTGCCCTAGTGATCCACAAATTACCAAGGAGCACAATTCATATTGCCTCCATGATCCACGAAGCGCGAACTTGATATTAGTCCGGTGGCATATATGACCAAAATAACGATCTCCATCCAGGTTCAGTGGTATATTTGAGGAAAATATAGAATGGCAGGGGATGCTTGTAGTTGTAATCAAAAGTGTAAGAGGTGACAATAATAATGGTCGGAGATGGAGATAGAGTTGGTTGGTGAGTGTCCAAACATATGATAATTTTGTTCCTTTTAATAATTTAAGTTTGAGGTGGAATTATAATAAAAAAAGAGGATAAATTACACTTTTCACCTTTATAATTTAACCAAAATTTCACTTTGGTCCCTATTATTTCTATTTGAATAGTCTAGTTTCAATTTGGTCACTTGTGAAATCCAAAAAATCGGGACATCATGGTGATAAATAAGGTACAATAGGGTTTTTAACTAGTGTAATATGACGATACAAAAGAAATAATCACAAAATAAAAAATTTAAGTATGATAATTATAGATTAAGGTTCGAATATTAAAAAAAATATTACAAAACCTATTGTTTCATAAAACAAAATAAATTCTACATATAAGGTAGCCATGGTTCTTCGAATGCTTCGACAACACCATTTTCTATATCATACCCTTCTTCACTTGGCATGAAAAGTCACGAGTTTGAAATGCCCAGTAAATACACACACCCTAAACCTTTAAACATCAGTAGGTGGTTCATTCTCGATCACAGAACGAGCCACATTATCTCTTTAGTTCATTGATCCAGCGTCGATAGACTTCGTAGGACCTAGTGAGGCAATGACCTTGTTGTCAATCAGGTCTTGAATTTCATGGCGAAGACAAAAACAACGGTTTGTATCATAGCCGAGTTACTGATGGAAGGCGCAATACTTGGCAGCATCATGCCTGGTTAGAAGGTGTTTAGGGAAAGGCCAAGGGTCAAGGGGTTTGAGATGGCCTTGTCCTATGAGGATTTGGAGAGCTTTGGACAAGGTCATGTAAAGGGGATTGAAGGTGCGACTACTAGTCTTGAAAGTATTAATAGATGGGTCAGCAGGTGTTGACTGGGTTTGGAGATCTCTTAAGGGTGTAAGATTAGAGCTAAAAGGGGTGTTTCTGGTAAGGCATCCATTTTCATGGCTTACCTCCCTGATTCAAAATGCCCCAACCTGAGCAACAAAAGTGTTATCCATAGTCTTTGTAACAACTGCAAGCACTTGCTGCTTGTTCAGCCCTTGGACCTTCAAAATCTCAATAGCCCACCGAAGATGTGCATAAGAATCAATACTTGCCCCAGCCTTTTTCTTGCCACTTGCTTCAGCTTTGCCAAGGGATTGGGTGGCTATATCGGGACGATGCCCATTTGTTGTTGACATGTCATCACCCAGACTTGAGATAGCTTCGGGTTGGCCCTTTTCCAATTGCAGCTCACCCCAAGATTGGGGAGCTTTTTGAAGTCAAATTCCTGACATGTGATGTGGTCGATGATGGAACCAAGATCCCAAAGGCTAAATCTGTCACAGTTCTCTAAAGAGCTTCTATGACACCCTAAATGTTTAATTAACACCACGAGAACAACAAATTTAAAATAATAATAAATAAATATATAAATCTAATTTGGTATTGGGTTATCAAATATGTGATTAATTATTTGGGGCCAAATTAATGCAAATATGGAATTATAATACTAGTTGGGCCACATTAGACTTACAGATGATATAAAAAAAAATAAAACAAATATGATGAATAGTTTTCAAGTTAAGCAAATTAAGCAACAATTAATTGAGAAGATTTGCAAATTTGTTGAGGAGATGGAATTGGAGCCATCTGTACCGTCTAGGATTAGGGGGGAGGTGATTCATCACTTTAGGGTCATTAGAGTAGGATGAGTCATCACCTAGCCATGTGTATATAAATTAGGGGGGGGGGCTGTGAAGTTAGTACCAAGGAAAACAAAGAAAAAAAAGAAAAAAAGAAAAGGGCATCAGTAGAAAAGAGAGCAAGGGAAGGGCCGAAAAACCAATGGAAATAGAAAGGAAATAGTAAGAATTAATAAAGAGGTGAGTTGTATTATACCTTGAGTCACTATAATATATTTTACGTATGTTTTGAGTTACCATAATTTATTTTATGCAATTTGTGGTTTATAAATTATATTAATATTTCAATTACGTTGATTATTTTCTGAACTCTATTTGCTTAAATTGAAACCTATGGATATGTTTATTTAAATTTTAGAAATTATTTGACAATGATTTCATAAGCAATTATTTTCTATAAGTACCACCATGGGAGTCCTATACCTTGGGGGACTTAAATAAATCATTGGCCTCTGATTGGTCACCTTGTGGTCCCCTCTGTTTGTCATGAATCTATTGACCTATGTTTTGACTGTGACTCTAGTGACCTCTGTTCTGTTCTGTTCTGTACCATGGTTATGGTTATTTATTTACATAATTTCTGTATTTCAGTTTCTGCCACTTAACTAATTTGGTTATTCAAACTAAGTTATGTTAATGGTTTTAGCTTAAATAACCATCCATAGTTATTTTGTGTCCCCTATACTCTTGACATAATATTTTTCACTCTGATGTGTGTTTATAGCTGTTACCTTTTCAAGTGATGAGATGTAAAGGAGACCCGTAACCTCGTCTAGTGGAACCCGCACAAGAATTTGATGCTAATTTGTTATTTTGTTATTTTTTTTCTCCCTTTTGTTTTTTTGTTTTTTGTTTTTAATTGATGGCCGGTCACTAAATAATAAAATAATAAAAGCCCTGTAGATGTATTTTCTTTTATCAAAATAGTAGAATGAAGTTAATTTTCTGTTTTATTATTTTCTTTCTACCATTCTGCCTCCACTTGCTCTATTTAATTTGTTAAGATTAGAATTAATTAGTAAGTTGCGATTCCAACCCTAAGCCCCTAGGGTTAGGTTGTGACAGCTTCAATCATGCTTATCAGCTCAAAAGTAGTGGGTTTGGCCATTGGTGCCTACGATGTATTTGAACCGACTTGGTCTTGATGCATTGGTTGGGTTGGGTTCCTTGGAGTGGATTGGACTGGAATTAGGGTATTATGGAGTTCAAGTTTTGGGGTTTGAGATGATTAGGGTTCAAGTGCATCCATCATACATAAGTCCTTGCTTCCTGGAATGAATACCTCAAGCTTGGGTAAATGGACTAGGGTGATGTATATGCTGGGGTTGTAGGTGAATAGCAGTGTAAGGATTAGGTTGAGGTGTGGAAGTAATGGGTTAGTGGTGGCATGAGGTCTTTTTGGTGAAGTTATGATCTCTTCGTCAATAAGATCTTGAATCTTATGACGGAGGCGGATGCAACGGTTTGTATCATGACCATGTTGTTGATGATAGACACAGTATTTAGTGTGGTCATATCTTAGTCAAAGAGGACTTGGGAGGGGTTAGGGTTCTAGGAGCTCTAGGTGTCCTTTTTCTAGCAGAATTTTTAAGGCTTGAGAGAGATCCATATAAAGAGGATGGAAATTTTGGACTTGGGGCCGAGTTGAAGTGGTTGGTTTTAGGCTGTTATTAGCAAAAGGGTTTTTGATGGGACTGTTGACAGTGTTAACTTCTGAGCATTTCGCAGCTGTGCTACCACTAGTAGTAGCATTGGAATTGTGAACAACATTCTTCCTCATAGGCTCATTACCTTCCACAATGATCCCTTGTCTGATGTCATCCTCGATTTGAACCCCAATTTCATAGAGGTCTTTAAAGTTGAATAGTAGGAGAATTATCATTTTCTGCAATATCTCAATTTGTCGGGCCATATCATGCTGGAGTGAATCTACTAATTGCTGAAGATGGATTAGTAAATCCTCTTGATTTGTCAAAGACTGAACCATGATAGGAGCAGATGATTGTGCCAGGGATGAACTGAACAAACGCGATCTAACTGGTGAATGCTGGAATAGTGGAACCGGTGAACCCTGTCTGGCCTTTCTTCGTTTTGTCACCGGCGAAAGTGAAGCAAACACTGGCTGCCCCTGAACTAAATCTTCGACCTTGCAAAGTCTGCCAACACATGTCCAGAGTACCTGGGGGATATCAAAACCTTCTAAAGCTATGGTTCCAGGACTACCTAGCAAAAGAGTCAAAAACAGACAGCACCTTAGCCCAATTTCACTAGAACAGATATGATCATAGCTGAATGACTGTGCTCCCCACTGAATTCTGCTCTACAAACTGATATAATTGAACCACTGATATTAGGAACCATTGATATCAGGAACCCCTATATAGATCCCATCTGCATAGAACAAAGTAAATAAAGAAAGCAAAAACATCCCTATGAGGAGGTAGGGTTACATTGTCCTAGCTTTGGCATGATCTAGAGTTCCACTATTTCAAACAAGTGGTATCACAACATCCTGAATGTGGGAGAGCATCCTGTCTTACTTTGGAAAAGTCACTAGAGCTTACTATATACACTAGGCCAATTGGTAAAAATGGTGCATCGGCAAAATTACCTAATATACCTCTCACACCTAACACCGAAAAGTGAAAGGAGGATCAAACAGTACGGTGGTAACCCAGATCCAAGTGTTGTGTTTCCAACGTGACATTGCCTACATTCGTCCAGCCTTTTGACAAGCTTTTGGCAAGCCGTCCAGGATATCAGATGGTAAACACAGTGACTTATAAGCACTATGCAAATACAATGCAAAGAACATATATATGTAGATAAAAGTTTACATCATGAAGTTCAAGTCAAGTTCTTTAATTTTCCCAGTAGAGTCGCCAGAAACTGTAGTTGGCTTTTCGCGCTCCTCGAAAGGGTTTAGTCTCATCAGATACGATTTCTCTACAGTTTGGACTCCCATGGTTCTGAATCTGATTTCACAAGTGCAATGTGAAATAGAAAAACGAATAAGAGTCCAAATCCAGCAATCTTAGAAAATCCATTAATCATTAGAGATGTTAAAAATGGACTGCATTGCCATATTTCAGAGTCGCCACCTAATATTTTAAAAAAATTAGAAAACCCGTGACTCATGTCAAAGGCCACTTGTCCGTCAAAACCAAGGTGTCTCGGTTCGGGAACTTAGGTATGAGAGGGGAAGGTCATGAATTGAGCACCCCACTCACCCAATCAAAGATCGGCCTTTACTAAACCATGATGTGAATTTTATGGACATATATGCTCATGTTCTAATTATTTAATATACTAACATTACTACGTGAAGCAAACAAGTATAGACCACGTCATTTACTTTAGAATGCTTTGATTTCATGTTTTCTTGAAAAGAGTTTTTGAATATGTGCAACTCAAAGGAAAAGCGAGCTCATATGTACAACAATCAAAATCATTACAATTTAAGAAAAATACTCTCCATCCACAGGCATTCATAGAATTATTTCAAGTAAGCAAGTAGCTTCATGGTAGTATGCTCAACATGGTAACACAAACACACATATAATATGCTAAAGCAAAAAAATGCTCACCTAGTACTTAACTGTGGCAAGCCAAAGAAAAGAAGGTAGTTAGAAAACATACAAGATCCTAATATGAAAAAATGGCTAATAATGCAACGAATACGAAAATGCAACTACTAGATTCAGCTACTAATATGACATGTGAATCAACTCAAAGCATGAGGTAGCACACATAATCAAGTAGGAAATGTTTAATGACATCAAGTGTGATGAGCCGAATCTTAATGCATGCAAAAATGGATACAAGGCATGGAAATGATATGAAACAAAAACATGATGTTTTGTACAACCACAGTAAGCATGTAAATAAAAGAAAGAAAGAAATGGAGGTTGGAAGACATACATCAAGTGTTACAAATTTTTTCTCGTACAAGAGGGTCCGAATGTCCTAATTAACTAATTATTACAAACAAACTAATTATTACAAATATTAATTTCAAAGCGACTAATCTAAAGGAATTGAATGAAAGGCGGGGAATCGCGTGCGCACAAGCAATAACATCCTCCGGAAACCTCTCTATTTGTTGCTAGAAACTGCCCTATTCGCAGTCAGAAAAACAATTCTGTTTTGGACCTCCGGATCTGCTCTGTTTTGTTGAAAAACCACCACCACCGTAGAAATAAAGTGGTCGGCCGGCCTAATGAGATGGTTGGCCGTACAAGATGGTGGTCGGCCGGCTATTATTTCTGGAGGAAAACTTACTGCAACAGAATTGGGATAGAGCAAGACAGAGGATTTCTAAAGGATGTTTATCCCTGCTGCCCTTCCCTATCATGAAGATATTCGAGGGAGGGGTAGATTTGTTTCTCAAATCATCAACTATCGCAAAGTTGTTGCATGATGATCTTAGAAGCGATAGGAAAAGGCTTTACTAAACACAACGAAAAGCAAGACTATTCTACATACCTCTTTCCTATCATGAAGTTACTTCAAGAAAGAGATGGACATACTTCATAAACCATCAAACATCACAAGATAGTATGTGATGATCATAGAATATGGATGAGACATCCATTTCCATGCTTCAAAGATAGAACTAGAAGAGAGTTCATAACAACTTTGAAGAAGAGAGAGAGAGAAACAAGAATATTTTTAAGCCTAAAACAACTCTGAAAATCAGTGTTTAAAACAGAGGATGAAGAACAAGAGGATAAAAGAAAAGACAATGAAAAGAGTTCAAAGATCAACCTCTTGAAAAGAGGAAGAGCTTCTTGATTCACAAACTTCAATTCACACACTCTCAAGTATCTCAAATAAGGTTCACAACTTCAGCAAAAAGCTTCAAATTTGAGCTTCAATGGTGTATCTATAGTGTATCTATATTCAAGAGGGTGTAGAGATGCTTTGGGCAGTCTTCCAAGCCTTTGGGAAATTGTTCTAACCCTAAACTCCGAGGTCAAGTGGTCTTTTTATTTATTTATTTATTTTTAATAGATTTTTAACCGCCTTCCAATGGAAATATTTTCAAAAGATAGCAGCTGGCCAAATCCCGTGCATGGGAGCAACCTGCTGCTGCAAAATATTTACTTCGCAGAACATGGTCGGTCGGCCCAAAAAAGTGGCATGCCGGTCAACTTTTGGTCTTGCTGCTTTTTGAATGGTTAGGCTAAAAAAACAGGTTTTGGTCCAAATAGGATACAATGTTTGGGTTTGAAGCTCAAAATTGAATTTCTTTGCTAAAGATTCGAAAGATTGCACAGTATAATATTTCATCATCAAGTGTTCAGAATGAAGCGCCCAAGTCTTAGAGGCAGTAAAAATGGGGTGTCTACAACAAGTTATTGGAAACACTTAAAACCAACTAACACATTAGTACATGAATTTCCAACAATTTAGATTTTCAGAGACAAAAAGAATAAATTGGTAAACAAACTTCCAGGTCTCCTTAGAGGCTAATATTCGAGAGAAATATAAAACAAGAAGTCTAAATTCATCTCCACTTTGTAAAATTAGGATATCATATTGAAAACTCAAGATTTTCCTAATTTACTAGACTATGTCCAGATTTGTCACACTTTGGGAAAAATATATTTTCTCTCAAACTACTTTTTTGCTCAAATAAATCTTGTTGGAAAGGGGACTAAAAAATCTATCTTTTTGACATAAAAACCAACATGAGAAGATTTTTCTGGAATTTTATGAAAGTACAAGAAGGTAGCTTCTTATTTTTTAGAAACTTTGGGCCAAAAATTTGAAATAGGCATTTAGGCTATCAAAACAATTTTTTAGGTTCCACCACAGCTCACACATACTCTACACACATCAAATATCTCCCCATAAAAAAAAGATTTAGAGTTCATGAAGATTTGATATTTTTTAAAATTAGGAGAAAATACCAATTGTGTAGGAAAAAGAAGAAGAAGGCATGCCAAACCCTATTTTCATGCAAATCCCCAACACCCAACACATTTGCCATGCATATCATCATATTACATTTATTTAATGACATGTGGAAGATAGAATGAGAAAGAGGAAACAGGAAAGAGGAAAGAGGAATGAGGTTGGAGAAGAAAATAGGGTGAGTGTGACTTAGTTATGCTAGCTTCCTAGTTTCCTTCCTTTTTCACTCTTCTTCTTCTTCTCTTTTTCTCTTCTCTCCTTAGTGTTTATTTTATTTTTTGTTGTAACTCTCAAACTCTTTTTCTCTCCTTATAGGCTGGCCAACAAAGTGAAAAAGTAAAGGGAGAATAGGTCAAGGATTAATTTTTTCTACATTGACACCTTGTGAGATTGACGTAAAGTAATTGAACCTATTTTAAAAGTAAAGGGATTAAAATATTCAATTTAAAATAATAGAGACCAAAGTAAAATTTAGGTCAAAATACAAGATTGAAAGTGTCATTTACCCTAAAAAAATATTAAACATATGATAATTTTACTTGCTTACTATAAAAAATCTCAATACACACTATTTATGTCCTTTCTGAATATAAATTTTTGAACAAAATGAAATGTTCAACCATAATTTTTCAAACAAAAGAAGTTGTTTGAAAATAAACAATTGAACATAATGTATATGTGAACAATTTACCTTAAAAAATGAAAAGGGAAACTACTATTTAATTGGAAATGGTGAGAAAAATTACCAAAATGTGAGAATCTTTTGGGATGCAACTTTTGTTGTATTTTTTTTTTTTACATAGAAGAAAAGAGTTAGACCCCATGACTTTGTAAATATTTTTAGTAAAATAGGTTGAATTGTAATTTTTCTAAAATAAAATAAGGTGTCCAAACATAAAAATGGGATGCACAAAAAGTAAAAAGGAAAATTTCTCTTTACCTTGTGATTTGGCTCATATGTAGATCACTTATCACATTTAAAAATAATTACATAATCTCTTGTGATTTATGAATTAAAATATATCATTAGGCCCATTAACAATTTAATAAAAAATACTACAATATCCCTGTATATAAGTTACTTAGGTGTGAATTACGGATATTTTTGTTATTTGCCTAAAGCAAAGTGCACTTTAACTTCACGTGCTTTATTCAATGTACGATTTACTTCTAAAAATTTGAAAATAAACATATATAATTCTTTTATATTTAGCACGCGTTTCTATTAAAATAAGTTAATTTTTAATGATATACTTCAATTTACAAGAATACAAGGGTTATGTAGTTATTCTTAAATGAGAGAGGGTAATCCGTACGTGAGCAAAAGTATATCGAGTAAAGTGAAATTTGTCAAAAATAAAAAGAAAAAGAAATAAAAAGAAAATTAAAAAAAAAAAAAAACTTGCAGAAGAACCCTATATATATAATATGATGGAAGTCATTCTGTCTGTACGAGTCACAATTCTCTCTCTCTCCGTGATCGTGTGAAGTCGAGCGAGGTAGAGGATTAAGGGTTTTGCCTCTGCGATCGAGTCTCCAACTGAGGTTTCGCCATGGTAATCACTCTCTTGTGTATTCTTGTATGTCTAAGATATACACACACGCTCTTGATTACTGTGTATGTAATGAATTGATCTCGATTTCATTTCGTCCATTATATTTTTTGCTCTGAGTCAATCTTCAGAAGCGATAAGTTTTGTTTGTAGTACAACTTTGTGTAATAATAATAATAATAATAATTGGGTATTCAATTTTATCAAAACCTTAAAGTGAATTGCTTAATTGAAATAGTAGATTTTTTACATGATCATATTCATAGCTGAAAAGGATCCTTGTTACCAATAGTTTTTGTTCTTAAGATGAATGAAGTGATTTCTTCACTGCACAAACAAATGTGTGATTTTCCCACTCTTATTGAAATTTTGATGTGTATTTTTTTGTGGTTAGTTTAAAAACACTTTGCAGTTGTCTGTATAATTGATGGAAATAATTATTAAAGGGTGTTACTATTCGCACTCCCTTTTTTTTACCAAAAAAATAAAAATAAATAAATAAATAAAATAAATAAAAAATAAAAATTCCATTCTTTACTTTTAATCTGCAAAACACTCTAAACCACTCTAAAGTGTGAGAGAGAAAAGATAATTTTATTGTAATTTTGTAGAATAAAGACAAACAATATAGTGTTTTTGTATAAAAGAGGAGTGTGAATAGAACTGGGCTTATTAAATATCGGCTAAGTGGTGAGAATTTGGGACAGACGCAAGAATACACCAAGGCCTACAATGGCACTATTATTTTTCAGAAAAAAATTTAGTGGAGACGAACATATATAATTTGAAAACATTCTAAACTATTACTATTATATTAAGCCTGCTTCCCCTGGGGCCATCCTTGGTGCAAATTATACATAAAGATTTTATTAATTTTATACCATTCGGCACTAATGTACAGTTAGTTATTAATTATCCTTCTTTTATTTCATGTCTTCCACTTAAACTTAGTGTGCTTCTGGTTAAGATTGACTATATAGGTTTTATTTATTTATTTTGTATCAATGACTTTGTGTTGTTTTCCATTGCTTTTGTAGGTACTTCTACAGCCAGACCCATTTCTCAATGAGCTTACTAGCATGTTTGAGCGCAGCACAGAAAAAGGCTCTGTTTGGGTTACTCTCAAACGCTGTAAATTTTTCTTCTTCTACATCTTTGTTTGTTATTCATCATTGCATGACTTAGCAGGCTATTTTGATTTATGCTTTTGTTTCTTGTCGTTATAGCATCCATGAAGTCTAAGGCCAAGATGAAAAAAATGGCAGCGGATGGTGACGAAATTGAGTACAGATGTCTTGTTCGGGCAACTGATGGCAAAAAGACTATTTCCACTTCGGTAACTAGCCTAAGATTCTATTTATTCTGGTTTTCTGTTCTGTATCATAATTCTTTTTACTGGTACCTATATGTGAATTAGTTTTTTGGAATTTTACAAGAAAGGTGGGCAATTTTATTGGTAGATGGTGTTTGACAACATAACTGGATATGCATCAACATCTAGGTGCTTATTTAGCTGGTTTGGAAATTCAATTATTATCCATTATTGGTACTGGTTAAGGCTGAGAAAAACACTTAACTACGATGCTAAAAAGATTGAAAGACGTAATTGAATTGCAATAGTATAATCTGTGGAGTCTTAAGTTAGAGGAAATGTGAGCCATTAAATGGATAAAATGATGAAACCTAAGACTATTGCAATTCATGTTTAGATCTGAAGATTTATGAGGGTTTTTATTTCACTTCAAGATTGAAGCATGGGCATAGGGTTTTGGACTTGGTTATGCAAGGGTTTATTTACAGAGATGGTGGCGTTAGGATGGAGGGGATGTTTCATGGTTGCGATATATTAAAAGGTGTTTTTGGAGATTTGTGGTACTACAATTGTGCATTCATGATCTTAACGCTGACAGTTGGAGGTCCGAAATTGGTGGAGATTAGAGTTTTGGTTTGGGGTGGGGTAGTCAGGGATATAGAAGCGGGGTTCACTACGGAAATGGGGTCAGAAATGGTGTTTTGGAGTTGAAGGAGAAGTGAAAGATGGTGGTGCATGGTGATTATAGTATTAAGGAACGTGGGGGTAGGTTAGGTTCTATTGACAATGAATGGATGGATTGTTCAAGAGGAAAGGGAAGATAAACGGTTTTGCCAGGTATGCATGGAAGATCCTATGAGTCTGGTTTTAATTTGTAGTGGGCAAGATCTAGTTGCGTTGGTAGCATAGATTTGTTGGTAAGGGTCTTTATTCAAGTGTATGAGTTGGGTTGCAACCCATAAAGGACTTTTACTCAAAGGCCTAATGGCCATGCGAGTTGGGTTTGGGTTATGAAAAGCAATGTTGGGCTGAGGTTAAGAAAAGCCCCATAGTGAAGAATAGTGGGGATAAAATTCAAAGCCCAGTCAAGATTTTTCTGGTTCTTTATCCTAGATTACATGAGAGTTCAGTGGACAAAGGAGTTCTTCAAGCCCATGTAAGGTTAAAGTTAAGGCTCAGGTTATGGGTGAGTCCAATAGATAGAAATTTGACTTTGTTGGGTCATGTATCAGATCTATTGGTAGTTGGTTAGGAGATTTTAATGGATTGGCCTGGTTCAATCAAGAAATAATGGGGTAATAGCTAAGTCTTTAATTAATTTTGAGCAATTTGGTAATGGGTTGGGCCTTATCTCGAAGGGTGATTTGTCATGTGAGGCAACATCTGTAAATTTTTTTGTTTCTCGTTCTAGTTGTGGGGAGAATGGGGCAACAAATGATGGTAACTTGCATGGGATTGTGGAATTAATGTTGATTCTGGACTCCAAGGGGTTGGATCAACAATTTTTTATTTGTGGAAATGGAAATGATGATGAACTTTTGGAAATTTGAGGAGAATAGTTCAGTTTGGTGCAATGGGATATGATGAATGGGTTGAATTATGATGAAAGGAAGCGTATATGGCAAAGGGATTCATGTAAGGGAGCTGTGTGAGAGGATGAAAGGGAATTGAGTGTTTTTCCAAAGGTAGAGTGAAATTTTGGAGCTAATCAAATTAGAAGAGAGGTTTTACAGATCTGAAGAGGGCATTTATGGAATCAAAGATTGTTTTTCTTAGGGAGGGGTTGGCTGTGGGTTTAGATTATGGAGAGGGGACATTGGGGCATATATGAATAGGTTGAATTATGATGAAAGGAAGCATATATGCCAAATGGATTCATGTAAGGGAATTGAGTGTTTTTCCGAAGGTAGAGGGGAATTTTGGAGTTCATCAGATTATAAGGGAGGTTTTGTTTTAATGGAAAAAAGATGGGGGAAAGGAATGATTTTATTACAGATGGAAAGAGGGCTTTTATGGAATCAAATATAGTTCCTTTTAGGAAGGGGGAGACTATGGGTTTAGATTATAGAGAGGGTGCGGTGGGTTGTGCTTGTAGGGGGAATGGTTGGCTATTCGGGAAGGTTGCACTTCTTAGAGGTCTCTCAATTATTAAGAAGGCTGATACAAAAGTAACCTAAGTTTAGAGAAAATTATCCAGATGTTAAATTTGTTGCGGCTATTGGGAAAGTAATGGTGATTTATGGAAGTCGATGATAGATGATTTGAAGCATCTTTTGTGGAAATGGCGCATCATCGAGGCATTTCAGGGATTGTGTGTAAATGGTTTTTTTTTTTTTTTAAATTTAAATTTTTTTTTTTTTTATCCCGGGTTGTTAATGAGTGTTGGACATTTGTTATGTTATTTTCTCATTTCTGGTTTTCTTTCTTTTCTATTTTTGGTTGTATAAGGGGTTGTGCCCCCTTGATATGTTCTCTAATACAATTTCCTTTGTTGCCGATAAAAAAGTACAGCAAGGGGTAATGGCGGCTCTAGGACTTTTGTAATGGGGTCATTCAATTTTCTCCTCACAAGTTAAATTATATTAAACAAAGCTTTATTAAATAAAATTATTCATGAAAATTTGTTTAATTTCAATTCAATTCAATTTCCCTCTATTTCAAAAACTAAATCGTAAGTTGTATTTATTTATTTGGGTAAGAAGGGGGTTACTTGGTTGAGTAAGGTTATTTAGCAAGATTTTATTGATTAGGAAAAATGCTAGAGGAGTGACGGAAGAGTATTTTAGTGTCAATCTATAAGAATAAATGAGATGTCCATAATTGCAACAACTATAGAGGAATTAAGCTGATGTGTCATATAATGAAAGTGTGGGAGAGAGATGGAACGTCGATAGCGAGATATAACAGAAGTGTTAGAGAATCAATTTGGATTTATGCCCGGTAAATCAACAATGGAAGCGATCTATTTTTTGAGGAGAGTAATAGAAAAGTATAAAGAGAAGAAAAGAGACATTTATATGGTTTTTATTGATGTTGAGAAAGTATATGATGGAGTGTCTCGGGATATAATCTAGTAGGTGTTAGAGAAGAAAGAGGTGATAAAATGTTATATTGATGTAATTAGGGACATGTATGAAGGTGTGGTGACCACTATTAGATCACCGGTTGGAGAAACAAGTGAATTTCCAATTACTGTGGAGTTACACCAAGGATCAACCTAAGTTCTTATCTTTTTGCTTTAGTTATGGATGAGTTGACGAGAAATATTCAGGATGATGTGCCATGGTGTATGTTTTTTGCAGATGATATCGTGTTAGTGGATGAGACTAGAGAATGAGTTAACACTAAGTTGGAGACTTGGAGAGAAGCACTTGAATCTAAAAATTTAGGATAAGCAGAACTAAAAGAGAGTACATGAAGTGTAATTTTAATAACAGTATTAATGGAAACAAAGCAGAAGTGAAGATTGAGAACCAAGAATTATTTAAGAGTGAACATTTTCGTTATTTAGGATCAATTATCACAATGTTTGGGAAGATTGGAGCAGATGTGGTCCATAGAATTAAGGCGGAGTGAGTTAAGTGGAGGAGTGTGTCTGGGGTACTGTGCGATAAATGAGTATCCACTAGACTAAAAGGAAAGTTCTATAAAACGGCTATTAGACTAGCGATGATGTATCGGACGGAATGTTGGGTAACTAAGAAACAATATGTAGATAAGATGAGTATTGTTGAGATGAGGATGCTAATGTGTATGTGTGGCAAGACTAGAAAAGATAGAGTTAGAAATGAATATATTCGTGAATGGGTAGGAGTAGCATTGATAGAAGATAAGTTGAGAGAAAAAAGATTGAGATGGTTTGGTTTTATACAATAGAGACTAACAGAGGCATTAGTGAAGAGATGCGATACAGTGATGGTAGATGGAAGTGTTAGGAGAAGGGACAGATCTAAATTGACGTGGGTTAGTGTAGTAAATAGAGAGATGAATTTCCTTAATTTGACTAACCAAATGGCTGTTGATAGAGCTGAGTGGAGAAGAAGGATTTATGTAGCCGATCCTATTTGATGAGACTTAATTAATTTGGTTGTTTGGTACTAGATTCCAAAGAAGTAAACAAAAAGATCCGATTAATCTTAAATGGTAACCAAAAAGATTAGAGTGACCTCAAGAACTTACTTTACATATTTCATTCAGCTTGTTGGGGTCACACAAGAAATATGTTCCAAAATTAGAAGTACCTTATATACAATTAGTTTTTCTTAATTTGATGGGGGTCAGGTGATCCCATTATCATACACCTGTTGCTTCTCATGGCAGGGGGTGCCCCTTAATAGAGTAGGAAACTCTTATGGGGGCCTTGCTCCTCACTCCCACTCCCAACCTTGAACTCTACTATGGGGCCCTCGCTCCCCTTTCCCCGCCCCCGCCTCATTCCCGCTTCATGCAAGTATGGGATGCTCTGCTTGCTGTGTAATTGTGGCTCATGGAGGTATGTTTTCTGAACTTTTCTTATGGAAATTTGGCAAATAGAGCCAAGTCTACTTTGCATGTTCTTATATGATGGCCTTCTCTGTTTGGAGAGTATCCTTAATATGAAATTGTTATTGTTGATCACTTGATGCCTAATCAATGGGTGGTACTGGTACCTGAATGTCAAATGAAAAATTGGTTTACAAGAAATGGAATGTTGTTCTTATGTAGTTCCTCACATCCAGCTATGCTTGTTTGCCTACCTATTTTTTGTTTACTTTCCATATGTAACTGCAAAGAGCTGCAAGATTGCGTTATTATTTAGCTCCTGCTTTCAATAGTTCAAAAGGCATTTTTCGGGATTGTTATTAAAGTTTTTATTTGAACTCCTCTTCCCTCTTGCTACTTTTTGTTCTAATAATAACAGCAGCAGCGATGCCAGTGTTGCAAATGTTATTTAATTCTTTTGCAACAAGTAACCTCCAATCAAAGAATGGCTAGTGGACTTAGAAATGTAAATTTTAATTACTAGTAAAGATTTTTTTAGTATCATTGGTGACGTGTTTTTACTAATGAGATTATTACTTTAAAAAAACAAAAAAGTAAAGTTTCTGTTAATATTACAGTTCTCTTATTGTTCACAAAAAGAACATCCATTTCATGCATTTCTTTCTTGGGAAGGTGGTTGAATTCCTCATAAGCAGGCAACAAAGGCTGATCCTTTATGCTTGATTTGGTACATATGGGGGGTGGAGGGAACAAAATAGGCGGTTAGTTGAATGAGTGGATGCTCACAAGTAATTTTTGGATTTGACCGGAAGGGTAAATCCATTAATTGATTTGATTTGGACTTGGTAGGAATTTAGATGCCCTGATGTTGCTTGTGTGGGAACGTATAGTATTTCATCCACATCATGTGTCCTTGTGTGGTGCATCCTTTGACCCGTTTTTTTAGTACTCTTCCTTATCCCCTAAATGAAAAAAATGAAAAGAAACTTTTCTAAAAGAAAGTGGAAGCATGGAGAGGCAGACATGATTGAAGTAGAAGAAAAAGTCCAAGCATGTATAGGGAAATCTGCAAGGTTTTTGGTTATAGCTCAGTTGAGGTTTCTTTTTCAATATTGTAGGGCACCTTAGCACTTCTCTCACGAAACAAAAGTATAGGTTCAGTTAAGCCCCTGCAGCATGTAGATGAAAAGGTAGGAGAGATTAAGTGAACCACTTTCACCAAGTGGTATAACTTGAATGGTCTATGTGTCCATTTCTTCTGGAATAGAATATGATACTGCTGCCTCCTTTGTAAGAAGATTTGAATAGTTTTTAGTTTTAGCTTTTCCTAAACCAACTTGTGCAGCTATAATATTACCAGTTTGCATGACCAACTCCAAAGGATTTTGTACACTGACCAGCACAGTCACTGTTCTCTTCAAACACTGTTTCCTGCAATTTCAGATTGATTTAGATTTTCATAGGAGAATTTGTCCAAATGAAAGTTAGATGACAATTTGATGAGAGAGTGGCATATACGATTTGGGGGACACACCTTCAGGGTGTAAAGGTATATCAAGTGAGTTTATTGCATTTTAAAATTATGACAGTTGGCCCAAAAGAAATTTGGCATCAAGGTATTGATTTTCACTCCAGTACTAAGGCTTCTATTTTTTTTTTTTGACAGTTAACTTCTAAGGCTTCTGGGTATTTCATTGGTATATTAGACATAGTGCATACCTATGTTACCTAGAACTCGGATCGTTTCGGTACATGGAACGGGAACGGGAACGTGGTATGCCACATGCTCTAAAATGTGGTACGATAGGAGTAGACTTGACTTATATATATATAGTACACTTAAGAATTTAAGGCATTTCTAGAATAGTTTTCTTTTAACTATTAGGTATCCAATATATATATTTTCATGTGGCAAATCATTTCTATGAAAATTATGACCCATTTTTTATACTTTTGTCTTATCAAAACTTAACTCACCTTAAATTTTCGTTCATATATTTGATTTTTTTTCTCCTAAGGTAACATTTAAAGAAATATATTGGAAAAAACTTTTGGGATCACTTCGGGTCACTAAATTTACCGTTTTGGAATGAAAGTGTACCATGTTTCGGAACGTGTGTACCAATACGTAATTCACTAGAGTATTAGTGTTTTCTGGTAACATAGGTGTATACTGAACCAACTTGAAAATAGGACCAAACAGACCCTAGATTGGGTGTTTTTTACTGTACATTCTGGGTGCAGTAGCAGGTGCCAATAGGCTGGTTAGTATAGTAGATTAGTGGCACCTTATGGTAGTTGGTTCCCATATTTTTTGTACTTTGATGTAATTCTTCAGTGTAGCCTTCAGATCACTTTTGAAAAGCTACCATTAGTGTTACTTTATGGTAGTTGGTCCCCATAAATAGATTTATTCTTGTTAATTTGCTCATGATCTGGATGCCCTCCTTATTTTATAGATGGAATTCATCCTCTTGATTAAGGTGTATTGAAAGGAGCTGAAGTTGTATTCAATGTCTGGACTCGAGTAAAACGAAAAAAAAAAAGAATTGTCTTCGTACTCATAAAATATTGTGTTTATGAAGAATGTTTTCTTTAAGAGTTCAGCTTCTCTCTAGTTGGGAGAAGAGAATGGATCTTGCAGTCCAGGTCCTATGAATTATGACCATATAATTTCATTACATTTGTCTACAAATAAATGGAGGATATCACGAGTATGATTTTAAAAATAGACCGATTTGAGATGAATATTTTATTTTATTTTATTTTTGATAAATAAACTAATTTTATTAAGAACACATCAAAATAATGCAAAGAATACAAAAAGGCATCCCCAAAGAATGGAAAAAACAAGCTCTAACCAATCACGCCATCCAAAAAATTCAAAAATGCAAACATATCCGGATCGACCTTCCTCTCTATCGAACTATACAAAACTACCAAAAGACGACTCTCTAACCAAGAAACACCATGAGAAACCTCTGGGAAGATTTGCCTATTCCGCTTCAACTAAACAAGCCACATCAAACATAAAGGTGCCAATGACCACACCCGCCGGCGCCCAATTTGAGCACCCCACCAACTCCAAAAATCCGGTCATTATCAGAACTTCAAAATAGTTGCACTCAGATTTTCTAATATTATGTTTTAGTTTTAAATTTGCATGTTAAGATATGGTTAGGTTCTTGACGTGTGAGGTCTAGGCATGGTAAGCGTGAACTCTCCTTTCTACCCTGTACATAAAATCTTTAAACTCTTGTTATATGTACATATGAAGTCTTTCCAGTCCATGTTGATGTTGGTTTCTTTTTTATTTATTGATTTTTATTATATATATATATATTTTCCTAAGATCATTGAAGAATTATGATGTTTCATTACTTTTCCTGCCTTATAACAGCATTACTCCTTCCATTTTTCTGTTTCTAGTTTTAGTTTAGAATGTCTATTGGCTGTCAGTTTGTATCTTGAAGCAGCTTACCCAAGGAGGTTGAATAAAAATAAAAGTTTAGCATTTTTTATAAGACTTGCAAACAGGTTTTTTGGATGTTTACCCATGGAACTTGCCTAGTTTTTTTTTTTTTGTTCATAGACTTCCATTCATGGTTTAATTTTATTGTAATATATAAAAAGGTAGGGCAAAAGGATCACCAACGGTTTCAAGCTTCATATGCAACAATTCTCAAGGCTCGGATGACTGCTTTGAAGAAGAGGGAGAGGAAGGACAAGAGAAAGGCTGCAGATGCAGCTGCTGATAAGAAACAAGACGGTTCAAAGAAGCGATCTACTGCTCCTCTTTAGTCCTGTGTTTAAGCTCACCTCAGCTGGATCTTCTTGTTTCTCTTCTTTTTTCCGTCTCACTTTTCTTTGATAGAATGCGATGATAATTTTCTCACTCTCTCTCTCTCTCTCTCTCTCTCTCTCTCTTAATTAGAGCTGTTAAAGGGATTTGAATTTGAAGAGACTTGTTTTTGTTCAATTGCCTTTTCAAAGATGAGTAGCTATTA
Source organism: Camellia japonica (assembly GCA_030407325.1). Classification (NCBI taxonomy): domain Eukaryota; kingdom Viridiplantae; phylum Streptophyta; class Magnoliopsida; order Ericales; family Theaceae; genus Camellia; species Camellia japonica. Next base: position 123,941,762 of record JAPPVO010000031.1, read on the forward strand.
CCATGTGTCACTGATTACATTGTATTTTTGGCAAATGAGAAACTGCAGCACACACTAAAGTGAGTCATTTTTAGCATGTCTCATTCGTAAAATTTTCATCTATGTAATTGATTTGGAATGCTATTTCTGCCTTTTAAGAAGTGAACATCTTTCTTAGTAGCAGGGTTTGGGGAAAGAATAGGAAATGTGATTTCACTATATTTCTGACCAGGAACAGGGCATATCACAAGAATATCTTTTTTATGCCTCCGTTGAGAAATAGAACAGACTAATCTTAAGTCAGAAGGGTTGAGAAACTAGGCACTATTCTTGATCAACTTGGAGTTGGGCTCTTTTCGCACTATTACAGATATGAAAATGATGGGAAAAATCAGATTTTATTGTCAACTGTGTTAATCGAAAATAGGATTCGGGAATTACTAAATATGGGACTATAGAAGTGCATTTGTCAAAAAAGAGTATTTGATTGAGTATCGAGGAGTTAGGCCAAAATACCAGCATGAAAGTAGATCCATTTTAAAAATTTTTTTTTTTTTCATTCTCAATCAAGTGCAACGATTTGATAAATGGCTCATTGGGATAGATGTAGATGAATGCTACCTCCCCTAGAAATGTATAGGAAGTTTTCTCCTCGTATGGCTCAAGAAAAAATGATTTGAAGTTCTATTTATCTATAGAATTACAATGGCAATTGAGCCTATAAAATAATCAAATCCATTAGATTATGATTTAAGTCCTTTCTCTCTTCTTTGTTCTTGAAAAAGAGTGTTTGAATCTATTATGACATAGTCGTGAGGCACTCAATGAACCTTTTTAATCTTTTTAAAACGTCTTTTAGGGCTTTGGATCGATGCAAAACAACTTTTTTTGTGCAATTTAGTGTGTATTCATATCTCAATTAGAGGACTCAAGGATTTTCAGGTCATTTGTGGTTGTTCAAGAATCCTTTTATTCATTATGTAAGGTATCATGGAAATTCAAAAGGTATGTCTCTTTTGATGAATAAATGGAAATCTTACCTTGTCAATTTCTGGCAATGTTGTTTTTACAGGAACAAGGTCAAAAATTGGAGTTGATTTTTTAATGAAAATAAAGATCTTGATAGAGATAAATTAATTAAATTCAAATTCTTTTTTTGGCCCAATTGTCTATTAGAAGATTTAGCTTGTATGAATCACTATTGATTTGATACCAATAATGGCAATCGTTTCAATATGTCAAGGATACATGCTTTTTACCATTAGCAAGAACTTGTTTTGATTGCATATCATAAGGAATTCGAACAATTGCTTCAAATACAGTATCGGGAAGTACTGCTTGTGGAACCTCAATATCCATAGGCTTATTACTAAATGGCAATTGGCACATACAATACGCCCAGTCAATTGTGGATTTTCATAACCTTGCTGTGCAAAAATGGGATATGCACTTGAAATGGATGTCTGAGTTATGATATATATCATGAGCGATACAGAAATGGATCGAGTAATATGTGGTACTTGAGTGCCAAGTATGGCTCGTAATAATCTATCTTCCGGAGCATATGATGATTCTTTCACCATCTAGAACGTTAATTTACATACTAAAATATCTCCATCGCTACCCAAGTTTTGAGTAGCACAACTCTATTTTTGTCCAAATTATGTAATAAATGGACTTCTAAATGCGGTATTTTGTTAGTGACCCTTTTGGGGGCCAAAATCAAAAAAGTGTTCGTGATTATTCCAGAAGAAATGAAACAAAAGATAGGGTAGAACTAGGACAATTATTGTATGAGGTCTACCCAATGCTAGATGCATTGGCGCATAATAGATCGATATGAACATCATGAGTTCTCGTAATAAAACCAGTTGTTGCTAATACCTTCTTCTCCTTTCATAACCTGAGCTCGAAGAAGGAAGAGATAAGAGGAGGACCCCATGTCCAAAAGGAAAAAAAGATCTTTGAGAGTTGTTTCCCGTAAACAGAATTCCATACTTGATCTCATAGAGACATATAGAATTATGTGAAAAGCCGTGTTCGATGAAAGTCGTATGTACAACTTGAAGGGAGATCTTTTATATCTTTCGAGATCCATCCAACAATATGGGATTAAAAAGTCAAAAGAAGTGATTTTATCCCTTATAAAAAGAAAATGTATTCTAAAACCTCTTTCACGCTCATGTCACATCGAGGTAGTGCAAAATCTGATCTAATTTATCGCACTCATTTTTGTAGATGTCTTTCACAATAATTGTGATGGAGAAAATACCAATTCAAATTGAATGGATTCAAAATGATGTTATTGCATGGATTTGGATTATAAATTTTCCCATTTTTATCCATTAAATAATATTTTATTACTTGAAAAGTTTGTTTTAAACTGTCAAGTGATAAACAGTTAGTTACCAGGATCTGATTATAAGTTATTAAATAGTAAAATAAATAAAAATTCACAATTTTAAAAGTTGCTCCTAAATTACTCTTATATACCTGGCTCTCAATATTTCCCAATTGTTTTGGTGCATTTACGGTTGTTACTTCTGTAAACATAGTAGCTAAATAATCCCAACGTGTTACATAAGGCAAATATTGTATAAGTTGTTTGGCAACCTCCTTAAAAAGTATGCTTTTTGTCTTTTTATTCTATTTGGGTTATATCACCTCTTATTTGGGTCACATCATCTTTCCTCTACATTGCACATATTTTTGTAAAAGCAAACAATTATTAAAATAGTCTATTCTCAAATAACAATTGTTCGGTTTTCTACAAATTTTTTTTCCATGCCTATGGATATTGGGCATTCTAGAAACGCATTTTGCAATAGATTTACTGAAAAATGAGTTTTAAATCCGTTGGATTTTTTTATTGCATCTTTTTTTTGAAAAAAAAGAGATGAAATAGGGTTTTTAAATCTTTAGCACAATCCATATATTCGGGCTCAATCTATAATTTAATTAAATAGATGTGTCTAGGGAGAATTCACTTAGAAGCGACTATTTCTTAATATTCATTTCTTCCTTTTTCATTTGCTCTTTTTTTTTTTTTTTTTTTTTTTTTTTTTTTTTTTTTTTTTGAGGTTCACAAATAGTAACCAATTCCATAAATCTATGTAGTTGTTAAGTAATTTATTTATCTTATTATTAATCAAGGATTTATTATATAGCTAGAATGACCCTTACAAATTGCGAATACTAATTTGTTAAGAATTAATCGGATTGAAGCTATAGCATCATCGTTCGCTAAAAATGAAATATTGCCAAGATCAGGGTCACAATTTGTATTGATTAAACAAATCTTTGGAATTCCCAAAGTAGATAATGTCACAAGGTGTTCTGAGATTACTGTATAAGTATCATCCCTTGGATATTAAATATTGTAACTTTCGGATGGGAGGAGGAGATTCAAATCCTTGACCTTCTAGAGGTGCAAGAGCTTACCTAGTTGTCGCTATATATATTGTATTTGTATTTGATTAAAATTAAAATGCAAAAAATGGCAGATGTGCTGCATATATTCTAGCTGTTGGATGTTATAGTAAAATTGCATAAATTATAGCTTCATATATCTAATAATTGCAAATAAAGAAAATATAAATAAGAAAGTTTTGTTAATTTACAGATAAATGGGATGATGGTAGTTTCAATAATCTTAAATGACAACCTTATTGTTGCCAAAGGGAGATAATCACTTTCTTCAAACCAGAGAATAGTTGCTCTATGCAATAGACAGTTGTACATCGTTTTGGCAATAGCCTCAAACCTGATTTGAAGAAAGGCAGGGAGAGAGATTCATATGTTTGGATTTTTCTTCTATGGCATTCCCATTTACTTTTCTTTTGAGCCGTCCCTTTGTCCTTTGTTGACTAAATTATATGTATACGACACAAGGGTCCGTTTGGGAATAAGTTAATTTAATTAAAAAATCAAAAATTCAAAACACTAAAAATTTATACCAAAAATAAATAAATAAATAAATATAGATTCATTCCCTTTCACTCTAATTTTTGCATTTTTTTTTTTTTTTGTGTGTAAAATGTCAAAAAATTCTTTTCAAACATAGCATATGATTTTTTTTTCACTTCATATTTTAGTTAAAAAATTATTAAAAAAGTCACTTTCCAAACGATGACTAATTTATAATGAAATTGTAAATTTATCAGTTAATATAATTTTTCTCGTTGTATAATCATAGACAGGGGTTACACCAAGTCAATAAGATGAACTTAAGTGAGATTAATCCAGTGTATTAATTAATATACTAACTAGATATAATATTAGATGAAACTCATATTATTGGATGAATCTACTAGTTAGGGATAGACTTATAATTATCATTATGGAAGTAAAGTATGTTTGGGAGTGCAAATCTCTACAATTTTAAATTATTAATTTTTTGAATATAATATATGATATTTTTCAAATTTTTGGAGTGTCTCATTTGACCACTCTTAATAATATTTTTTTGTCCATGTACATTTTTATATTGCATTACATTTTTTGTGCCGTTTAAAACTAGCATTCAAATTCATATAATTTTGATGAAAGAATGAGCTATTATCTATACTATATATTAAGTAAAAATGAGTTTTTAACCCCCAAGGCTTGTGGAAGCTCTAATATCTCAATCCTAATTTTCTAATTTTTTGATTTAAAAAAAAAAAACCTCAGCATTTATTAATTTCTTCCAATCCCCATGCCTTTTGGGAGATTTGGTCAAAACCCCCTCTTAATTAAACTTTAATGCATTAAAGACTAGCATAAACAAAATTCCTTGAAAATTTCAACACATCTGTCTATCTATATTATATTATCTATATCTATATCTATCTATCTATCTACATCTATATCTATAAATCTATCTATATCTATACTATATATTAAACAAGAGGGGATTTTTAACCCTCAAGGCCTGTGGGAGTTTCAATATTCCAATCTGAACTTTTTAAATTTTTTATTAAAAAAAAAACTTAGCATTTATTGATTTGGTTAAAATCTCCTGATCAATTTTTATAAACTTTTTTCAATCTACATGTCTTTTCACATGCCTGCATTTATTGATACAATCTCCTGATTAGCATTTAAAATCCCCTCATACAAATAATTATAGATACAATCTGTGTATAGTTACTGCAGTACCCTTTTCAACTTCTCTCATACACTATGGTTATTGATAAAATTGTTAAATTATTTTTATAAAAAATCTTAAAAAACATAATTTATATATTAAAAAAAATTTAAAATAAATATAAATATTTATAATTATCCCGTGCATAGCACGGGTGACAGGCTAGTACTTTATTTATGACGAATGTTAACAAATGCCGTGAAAAAGATGAGCTACTTTAGAGCGAAGATGGGGCAATTCTTTTGTATGATGCACGTGTGAGTAGATTTGCAGAGATAATTGAATTTGGGAGGAGAGGAGGGGAGCCATTTTATTGAGGTACATTAAATGATAATAAATGTTTTTGTTTAATAAATGCTCAACAAAGTTTTTGAAATAACATTTAAAGTAATAAAGTATGCTATTTAAAATAAGTCAATAATATTACAAATAACAAAAATATCATAATTGGACTTTTCATTTAATCTAATAATAATAAGCAAAATGAGTGAGACTCCCTTTTTGGAGGACCCAACAACCTTCAAAGTGATGGTATGGATCACTTTGGAGATTGTGAGAGTCCTTAAAAAATGGGTCTCTATCATTGTTGTAATATAATAATAATAAGTTGTTGAATTTTTTACACATCAAACCTAACTCTTCATTTAACCTTGAAAGAGTTTTATATGCTTATTAATTTTGGACCGAGAATGATAATATTTATAAAAAAAATTAAATTAGAAATTATGTTGACTTATTTCTAATATGAAAATTAATTTTTATTCAAAATATTTATTTTTTAATTCTTTGTTCTAAAAAAAATAAATAAATTAACCGTTGAGTTTGTAGGAAATGAATTCACAAAGCAAAAGAGACAAAACAAATGAAGGGTGAACTCATATTCCAAACCACAAAAAAATAATTTTCTTTACAAAAAGTTAAGGTTAAAATTAAAAAAAAATATATTATAAATATTTAGAAGGTTGCGAGTTACCCTTACCTTTTTTCTTAGAACCCCCACATCCTTCATTTTTTTTTAATTGTTTTTTTTAATTTCAATTTTGTCCAAACAAAAAATTCAAGGTATATCCTCATCCCTAATCTTCTAACCTTAACCCTAACCCTAATCTCATCCCCATTACCTCCGGTAGTCACCACTATCTCTGACTATCATCCAATAGCGCTTAGTCAACGTAGCCACCACTTTCTCCAACGTCTTACTGTTGCGACCACCACCACCTTCATAGCACCTTACCCGGCGCAACCACTACTCCCCAGTCTGTCCCACCACAACCACCACTCTTTAGCACCACTCTTCGACCCCACAACATCATCGTCGCGAACCTCCTTCTTCCTCTTCTTCTTCTTTTTCTTTAGCATCACTGTGCCTAGGGTTTTCAGATAGCGGCTAGGGTTCTTAGCAGCAAAGAAAAGGAATTGAGAAGGGAGTCTTGCAGTGGTAGCACAAGGAGGAGATGTATTGGAGAAGATTGTTGTGATCGACGATGGTGGGGATGGTGACCGACGATGGTGCGATCGACGATCTCTTAATATTGAGATCACGAGAGAAAAAGAAGGGGGTAGCGGTGGTACTAGGTACTGGTTGATGGGTTTTGAAGGATTTCACAATGAGTTATAGAGAAGCCACCATTGTTGGTGAGGTGGAGGTCATCGAAAGGAAGGTTTCCAAAGGTAAAGGGCTGCCGGCAGTGGAATGGGTTGCCAGAAGAAGAAGAAGAGTTGAGGGTCCAAAGAATAGGGGTATACATGGTATTAAGGTGGGGGTTCAAAGAGAAAATGGGGAGCTTCTATTTACACACACCAAATCCACTCTATACACACACTTAATGATATTTATTTTTATTACAATTTTATCCATAAGTGAAATTACTATTTTAGACATCATACCCAATTCAAATAAACAAACGTCTCAATGCACATCCAGACTTCACATCCATCTGTTGAAGCTGTTGAAGCTCCAAATCCATTCGTAGCTTTCCATTTCCATTAGTTTACACACTAACCTCATCCTCATTCATCATTGTTATGGAGGATTTCTCTTCTGAAAATTTAGATTTTCAGAAGTAAATAAATGTTTATGAGAAAGATAACCAAGGAAATATGAGTTTTGCAATGTAAAAGTCTTGTTTTTTTTTTTTTTTTTTCAGTGTCATTCGGATAACCAAAGTCGAATTGTATCATTTTGTTCGAAATTCTACTACTGAAATAATTATTTAATTTCAGAAGTTGTTGTCCAAAATAATTTAAATTTTACAACAACTTCCGAAATTTTAAAATTAATTCGGACAACTACTTTAAAAAATTAGCATTTTGTTCAATACTGTACTTCCGAATGAAGTAATTTTTTTTTCCCATTTTATATTCCAAATTTGTAAACTGCATATTAAATTTACAGTTTCGAATTGCAAATTAATCTTTATAATGCCATTAAAATTTTGTAATGTTATACAAAACATGTAGAAATATGTGTCGACTCAAGGAAGTCAGGTTTGCGCGAATAGTGTGTTGGATTACACTACTCAATTCACAACTGAACAGGTTCACTCTACCAAATTATAATGATTGTGTTTTGAATTGCTCAACAAATGTAAATATTTGACAATATTTATTTGACTTTGTAGGTATTTAAAAGTAAGAATGAATTGCTCAACTAGGTATGTGAAGTTGGAAAGAGAAATGGTTTGGTCATTGTAATCAAAACATCAGACTATGGTGGAGGGAAAAAAAGACCCAGGATGTATCTTGTTTGTGAGAGGAGTGGCCAATATAGAGCGACAAAGAAGTTAAAACATGATGGCAACAATACATCAAGAATAACCGGTACGAAGAAGTGTGGCTGTCCTTTTGATATGAGGGCTCACAGGTTTACCACACATGATGAATGGACATTGATCGTAGCATGCAGATTGCATAACCATCAACCTACGGAGCACCTTGAGGGACATTCATATGCGGGGAGGCTGTCAAAGGATGAGAAAGCATTGTTAATGGATATGTCAAAGAGCATGGTTCGACCAAAAGAAATCATAGTAACCTTGAAACAGCAAGATGCCCTCAATGTAAACACACTTAAAACCATTTACAATGTACGCCATCGAAACAGGGTGGTACAAAGAGCTGGAAGATCACAGACGCAACACTTATTGGGTGAATTGGCCAAGTATAATTACATTGAGCGCCATCGATGTGAAGAGTCCACAATGACTGTCACAAACTTGTTTTGGGCACATTCTACCAGTTTCGACTTATTTCAGTCTTTCCCACGTATATTAATTATGGATTGCACATATAAAACTAACAGATATCGTCTTCCTCTTCTTGAAATTGTGGGAGTGACATCAACTGAAATGACTTTCTCTGTAGCTTTTGTATACTTACATTATGAGAGGGCTGATAATTAATTTCGGAAGTTGAATGTTGTCCGAATTAAAAATATTCGGAAGTTGACTGTCGAAATAATGAACAAATTTCAGAAATCTACTGTTGAAATAAACGATTATTTTCGGATTTCTACTTCCGAACAACTTGTTTACTTTCAAGAAACCAGTTCCGAACAACTTGTTTACACTCGATGGGCGTTTATTCGTTTCGAAAATGGTAAAAACAAAACTTTACTTTACAAATTAACTAGGAATGAGGATTGAAAAGTAAACTAACCTAAATACGAATGAGGATAAAAAATGTGTTGGAATTCAATGCTTCAATGAGATGTCTTGATGGATGCAGCTTTGGGAATGAAAGCTGTGATAGAGGACTTGTGTAAGAGACGTGTGTGAGAGATGCAGCTTCAATGGGTGTGTATTTGCACCGTTGAGAGAGCTGGGTTTGAGAGTTTGGTGTGTGTGTGTGTGTGTATGAGGGTAGATGTGGAATAAAACGTGTGTGCAGTGAGTAAAATAATTAGGGATTAATTTTTTTGGTGTATTTAGTGAGAAGGATGTGCAAAGAGTGAGTATTGTGTGTGTAAATAGAAGCCCCCAAAAAAATGGAAGAGACTTATTTTATTGGGTAGAGGTTCAAAAAAATGGGGAGCCAAGTAAAAAAGTTGGAATAAATAGTAGCTCTCCATATTTATGATTAGCATCAAATCTGTAGGAATAAATAATGAATAGTAGGTGGTCCCAATATATTCAATTGCATTTATTACACTTTTTAGCGGTACCCTTCATTTATTAATCAATTCACAATCATTAATACATAAATTTATTTGAGTCTCACATCAATATCTACTATAAGTGTATTACGTCAAATGATAAATAAAATAATAATGCTATATATACATATATTAATTAAGTGTATTACATCAAATGATAAATAAAATAATAATGCTATATATACATATATTAATTAATGTACTAATTAATGTACCAATTGATGATATAACATAATTTAAGAAATTTTTAGTATTCGTAATTTGTATAATGAGTGTGGTCAATAATAATGTCACAATATATGTTGGTACACTAGTTAGTATATTAATTAGTACATTTAGTACTACCGTAAATAAAATAGGATAAGTATAGTATTACTCTTCCAAAAGAGCACAATAAAACAAAAAGATTAAATAAAAACCAAATGTTACAAAGACAAACTTGAAAACAATTGCTATGATTTGATTCACTGGGTATCACATTAATTTGTACAAAATGCAAGTTTTGGACATGTTGTTTGTGACATTAATTGGTATCTAGGCCTAAATATTGCTTTACTATAATTATCAAATGGAGTGAATGAATGCCAATATCTAAATCATAGAAGTTGCTACTTGTTAGGGCTTGAATGCAAATGCTTGCATTGACTTTGAACCTTTTTGGTTAATTTGATAATCTCAAAATGATTTAAGTAAGACTGATTTAGTTGAACACAAAAAATATATTCGACAAAGAAAGTGGAATAGAACAAAAGGTTAGCCTCTTCATTTAGTTTGTTTATGGCAAGGAACTTCTTTAAGATACGTTTTTGGGAAATTTAGTCAAAACTTCTCTATTGGACCAGTGTTTGGTAGAAAGGACAGTCAATTTATTTTTCTTCATAAACCCCTAAGGAGAAAACACATAATTGAGTAAGGACAAAGTAATATATATATATATATTCTTTCTTAGACAATATCGTCAGAGTAACATGTTACTGTCAAATAAAGTAACATATTACTGTTACTGTTTACATTAATTTCAGCGGCAATAAATTTTTTTAAAAAAAGAATTTCATAGTCAACATAGATCTTATTTGATAGATCTTAATGAGAGAATTCTAAAAATGTTAATTTTATTAAAAACCAACATTTATTTCAAAAGTTATATTATTTTAAAATTTACTATTTTGATAATAGTGATATTTGTTAGATTTTTCAAGGAAAACTTTTTGTATTTATCCTTAATGTATTAAAATTTTATTATGAAGGGATTTTGACTAAATTTTCCTAAATTTTTTTTTAACGCATATTTGCAAAATAAATTCTAAATATTTTTAATCAATTATAAATTATAAATATCGTAGTTTAATCCAAGTAATAGGAGAAGAATCAAATTCAAAAAATTTGAATTTACGACTTCTTTCAAAGGTCATGCCTTAATTTTTGTGCGACCTGATGGGTTGAGTATAGAAAGTTTAGAAAAAGGAAATGAAATAGGTGAATAAACAAATAAGGTTTGACTTACCTCCCCCAGGGAAAATCAATCAGAGGTGTTGTTGGATCTCCATTGGCTTATCTTGGGACTTATCTCAATGATCCAAAATTTTCATATCGACAGTTTCCTAAGAAGCAAATTCTTGCAGAAAATTAGATTGTTGCTTAGATCACATTTGTCATAAAAAAAAATTGTTAACTATTATAATTTTGATCCTAGGTTATTTATTATTTTGAAGACAAATGGAATATAATAATGCATCTAAAAAGTATTCTAATTAATGTAATTTTTTTGCAAACACGATCTTTTCGATGAGCCCTTCGATATGAATAGTTTAGATTACTAATGTGGGCTCCATGATCGACCCACAAAAGCCCAACAACACCTCTAATTAATTTTGAGCAATGCTAGATGCCCAAAATTTTACAAAATATTCTACCAAATGTCTTACATGAATAGGGGACTCGCATGGGACCTACATGATGTAGATCCACACTTATGTGAGACAGGATTTGGGTGCACAACAGCCACTGTTGTGTAGCTAAATGGGCCTATTTTGGGGCCATTTCGATAATCCGAACTGTTCATATTTTTAAATATTTCAAGTAGAACGGATTTAGGGTGTCTGCTGTGTGGGGGTGCATAGTAGCCACTGTTGCGCAGCCAAATGGACCCATTTTGGGGCCCATTTCGATAATCCGAACCGTTTACATTTTAGAATACATCAAGCAGAACATACTTGCAAAAAATCAAGTTAATCGGATATCGTTTACCCATTCATCTACTCACATTTGTATCTACAAAAATAAATAACAATTGTGATTTAAAGTATTAAAATGAATGCAAATGTGAGTGGATGAAAAGGTGAACGATATCCGATTAACTTGATTTTTTTCTATGCTCTACTTGGGATTGGGGTGGCTGTTGTGCGGGGGTGCATAGCAGCCACTATTGTGCACCCAAATGAGCCAATTTCGGGGCCTATTTCGATAATCTGAACCGTTCACATTTTAGAATATATCAAGTAGAACATACTTGCAAAAAATCAAGTTAATCAGATATTACCCTTTTATCCACTCACATTTGTATTCATTTTAATACTTTAAATCGCAATTGTTATTTATTTTTGTAGATACAAATGTGAGTGGATAAATAGGTAAACCATATCCGATTAACTTGATTTTTGCAAGTATGTTCTACTTGATATATTCTAAAATGTGAACGATTCGGATTATCGAAATGCGCAATGTGAACGATTTGGATTATCGAAATGTGCCCATTTGGATACACAACAGTGGATACTGTGCACTCCCGCACAGCAGTTACCTGAAATCCTGTGAGGCATTTGATAGAATATTTGATAAAACTTTTAGAGTTTCTAACATTTTTCATTAATTTTCTCAACTGAAGGGAAGCCTTGTCCAGGCAGACTTTGATCATCTCTTATATATGTTTGTGATGAATAAGCTCTATTATATATTTGATGGTTATGAAATAAGAATATAAATTTATAATTATTTTAAATTAAAAAAATTTATTATACTTACTTGTACGAGCATGAAATAATTTTTACTCGTATAATTCTGTTGATCAAGCTTGCATCCTTCCAAATGTCGTCGTAACATCCGAAATCACAAACGTGAGCTGGCCGACGGGTGTGTACCGAAAATCCCTCTGATGCCTAAGTCAGCAAGTAGACTGAGGAGATAAAAGCTCTGTGAATTCGGGAGTACCAATTGCAATACCTAGATTAGGGTTTGGTTTGAGCTTTTGTAAGTTCCGCATGGCACAATCCTAGTATGACTCTAACTCTCCTTTGTAGAGTCTTTTTAGGAATCACATTCTTAAAGGATAATGCTTATCCTTTAACACCCTCTTCACTACAAGCCAAGTGAAATGACACAACTCTTTGCATGGCTTCTAGTCGAGCAACCAAATTACTTTACTTTGTCCGCCACTGACTTAGTCGTGCAACACACAGCACTATGCAAACCTTGCATGACATGGCACCATGCTGACATTGTGCGGCTCTCCTCCTTGTCCGGTCAAAGCCTTGCTTCCAGTAGCCTTTGACCATCTTCCCATATAGTCCAGTCAAACCTTTGACTGCCACTAGGAAGTAGCTCGATCTAAGAATGTGGGCATCACTAGTTCGGTCAAACTCAGCTACCTCGAGAACACAATGCGGTCCGCCAACGCGACCCAAATCTTAAAGTCCACTTCCACTTAGCTTTGCCCAATTTAGCTATACAAATTAGTCTCTCATTACCAATTAATGATGTAACTCCAACCATACTCTCTACTTTTCACTAGCTAAAGTACGAAAAAAGTACACTATTTATTTTACCTAATTACTTTAGTTATTGTGTTCTCCAACCACATTCTTTATTTTAGCTACACATTCAAACTAAGTTAACTAATTTTTAAAACAAAAAATACAAATGGCTGATATTTTACTAATGTAAATTTGCAATAATAATAAATTTGCCCATACAAACATATAAAACCTGTAGAATGAGGACCAAAAAAAAAAAAAAAAAAAACAAAATACAAAATAAGTTATTCCGTAATTCATCAAATAGAATTGAAAGAATATACAAAATTGCTATATATACATGAGAAATGTTAGGGATCATGAAAGATTTTTCATGGAAATGATCATGAAAAATTTGTGACCCTTAAATTACCTTGATTAGTGTGTGATGCTTTATTTTAAGTGTAATCCAAAGATCACAAATCTTTCATGATCATTTTCATGAAAGACTTTTCATGATACCTAGCATTGCTGTATATACATATACATATATAAAATATATAAAATCCCAAATCCAAGACATAAATATACAAAAATTCAAGATATACATAATATTTGTTTGTAGAGCCTCTAGGGCTCTTCGATTGTAGCCAGTAAAAATGTAAGATAGTATAGTAGCTAGCCCAATAAAAGCCCAAAGTTAGAGTTACATTGGTTAAAGCAGCTAACAAATCTCTTTTAGCTATCCCAGATGCTCAGAATCACAGCTCGCTTCCCGTAGGACCAGTCTTTTTGGAAAATTTTGGTCAAGCTTTGGCAACCATTACGTATTTGTAAATTTTCATCAGTCAAACAAGGCAACTAGACTAATAGATTCCCTTGGCAACAAGATTATCATGTTGGAATTTAATTTTGATCGAGTTTTGACTCGACTATTTAAATGTGGGTAATCTACATTATTGGGTTTTTAAATTAAAAAAAATATAATAAAGTCTACAATTTTAATATAATTATATTAATTTATTTTTTGATGAAATTAAAGAGATGATCAGAATCAATGCAGATGGTTTAAAAATAAAAGAATATATAAGAAAATATATACATTTCAATATAAAAGAAATAATAATATTACATTTTTGTTCGTATGATTAGTAAATTATTAATAAAAAGAAGATCAAGTGTTATTTGAATTAAAATTTTAAAATATCTAAGTATAATTATATCATAATTAAAAATCGGACATGAGAGAAACTCAATTCAACTTACCTATAATTTTATTTTATTTCTTGTTTTATTTATTTATTTATTTTTATCATAGGTAATGTAATATAATATATATAGTCAAAGAAGGCAAGTAGTGATGCTAGCAGACCAGACACCCAGACGGTTGTTTTGATTCTCTGGCAGCATTATCATTTTAGACTTTTGGACAATTGAACTAACACTACTATTTGAAAATTTTCATTATATATATATAAAAATATTATATAAACATAATTTTTGTGTTAAAATTTCATATAAATATAGTCAATCTTGGACCTTCGAAGCCATTGATAATGCCACAATTTTACATGATGAAAATGAACTAGACAACTATCATTTTCTAAATTTTAAAATATTAATTTTTCCAAAATATAATAATAACAGTCGCATCAATATTCAATTTTGATGGCTACTAGCTAACAGAGTAGTAGTATTTGAGTAGGAGCAGTTTGCCTCCGGTTGTTAATCAGATTGAACGGTGTTATTCGGACCGTGGGGGTTCATTTCGGGTTTCGTTTTGATAATCTGAACCGTTTTAATGTGTAGAAATTGTCAAGTACTATATACTTTTAAAAAATCATGTTGATTGAATATCGATAGTTATATGATCAAATCAGTTTTGTATAAAAAAAAAATAGACAGTGAACAAATTAACAGTTGACAAAAAACATGTAAGATGAGATAGCTATCGATATCCGATTAATATGATTTTTTACAGGAATATAGTACTCGACGAGTTCTACATATTGAACGGTTCGGATTATCAAAACAGGACCCGTGGTGGGCTACCATGGGTAGAACAGCACCGTCCAGTCCAATTAAAGACAGGAGGCAAGCTGCCTCTATTTGATTTAACTTGCAAAATTAGGTTTCGAGAACATATTTTTTTAGTTAAAATATGATATAAAAAAAATTTAATATTTTAGTTAAAATATGATGTAATTTTTTGATTTTATGAGAGTGACCCCCAGCCCCCAATGGGTTGTGATTGGTTGAATATATATATTTTTTTCTTGATTCACAGCCTTCCACGTGGAGGTGGGGGGTGCTGGGGATCACTCCCACTGAGAGTCCCTAGTACGACTGATTTTACAAAAAAATATACAAAAAATAAAGAGAAATTTTTTTTTTTGACATTTTAATAGAAGTTATTGATTTTTTAATTTTTTTAAGTGACTTTTTAACTTTTTAAAATAAAAAATGATATTACCAAACGAAACCAATCTACAAAGAAGAAAGATATTTGCACTCACAGAATACTGACAAGAGGTGGGATCCACGCATTGTTGGGAGTGTTCATCTATTTTGTAATCGGTTTATGTGCATACGTACTACTGAGTCTATAAAAACTAAACTTTCTGGTCACTTGTCTGTCAAACTCACCTTCATGGAGGCCATCTCACTGTCTCTTTGTGTGGCTCTTCTTGTTATCTTTCTTACTCTCTGCTTCATCTTTGCTTTCAAATCCAATTCCAATAACACAAGGCTGCCACTTCCACCAGGTAGCTATGGATGGCCGATTATTGGCGAAACCATGAAATTCTTCTACAATCCTGAGAAATTTGTGACTGACAGAATGACAAAATACTCTCCTGAAATCTTCAAAACCAAGTTTTTCAACGAAAAAATCGCTGTCATATGCGGTCCCAACGGTCACAAATTCCTCTTCTCCAATGACCACAAACTCTTCTCTCAATTCCACCCAAAAGCCATGGAAAAGCTCTTCCTCTCTTCATCATCCCGCAAAAAATCCCATGCCGAAGAAGGAGCCTCCCTCGACAAAGACTTAAAACTAGTACGCGGCCCTGGCGTGTTCAAAACCGACGCATTGATCCATTATGTGGCAGCTATGGATTCAATCATCCAGCAAAAAATCAAGGCCGAGTTAAATGAAGTAGAGGTGGTGAAGGCTTATCCCTTTTCGAGGAATATAACCTTGACGCTCGCGTGTCGATACTTTTTGGGAATGGAGATTAGTGCAGAGCGTATCGCGAGGCTTGTTGGGTATTTTGATCAAGTCACATTGGGGATGCATTCTATGCCATTGGATTTTCCCGGGACGACGTTTTATTATGCTTGTAAAGCTGCAGATGTGATTCGGAAGGAGCTTTCGGGGATAATTCAGGAGAAGAAAGCTGAAATGGCGGCTGCTAAGGAAGGAGGAGCACCAAAAGCACAAGACCTACTGTCACATATGATTGCAGCCAGCAGTGAGGATGGAAGTGAGGCAGAGGCAGAGATTGGTGATAAAATTATGGGATTGATTGTGGCTGGATATGGGACTGTTTCAACTGCCATAACTTACTTCATGAAATATGTTGGAGAGAGACCTGACATTTATCATAAGATCCTATCAGGTAACAAAACACCCTAACGTAATGAGATTTTAGACTTTCGATACCATTATTTATGATATATCGGCTGATATTGTTTAATATTGACTGATTTGTGACCGTGTCATATCTTTCACACTGAACCATATATCGTGATACTGTTATTTAAAACCAAGCATCTAGCATAGCAATAGCAACTCCTTTTATTTCTCTAATTAACCTCACCCCACCTTCAGCTTCCTTCTGCTAACTAATCAAACTCTGGTTATTTTGGCAGCAAACAATTTTTGAAAAATATTAGTATATGCATTTTATAGGGTTGGGGTGGAAGAGAAAACAAAAACTAATATAATATGTTTTACGTGGTCAACGAGAAATGATTGAATTTGACCACGTTTAAAAGTTGAAAACGTTTTTGAATCTAACGAGACAAATCAAGTCTTACAATCGCTATTACTACCATCACCACCACCATTACCACCAAAATTTACATATCGAAAAATAATGGAAGTTTTTTTTTTATTTTTATTTTGGGTGAAATTCAGAGCAATTGGAGATATCAAAGGGGAAACAGGCTGGAGAATATTTAAGCTGGGATGACATGCAGAAAATGAAGTATTCATGGGCTGTAATCTGTGAAGTGATGAGGTTTACTCCTCCAGTTCAAGGAAATTTTAGAGTGGCTCTAACTGACTTCACTTATGCTGGTTACACTATTCCAAAGGGTTGGAAGGTATATCATTATCAACCAACACCATCTCTCAATCTCAAATAAAGTTGTGCATCTGATTTTTTGTTTTTGTTGCAAGTAATCTGTGAACTTATTTAATTAGCTTCATTTCTTACAGGTATTTTGGACAGTAACTACAACACAAAAAAATCCAGAGTACTTCAGAGAACCAGAAAAATTTGACCCTTCTCGGTTCATTGATGGTGATGGACCTCCTCCATTCACATACGTGCCGTTTGGAGGCGGACCTAGAATGTGCCCTGGGAAAGAGTATTCACGATTAGCTGTGCTCGTTTTCGTCCACAATGTGGTTAAGAAGTTTAAATGGGAGGTACTATTTCCCAATGAGAAAATTTTAGGCACCATGTTGCCAATTCCCGAAAAAGGACTTCCAATTCGCCTCCAACCATGCTAGCTAGCTAGGTTTATTTCACTCTTTCTCTGTATACATATGTGAAACTTTTTTCACCCCCCGTAAGGACTTTCTCCGAATGTTTCTAAAAACACCTTGGCCTGTATTTTTTTCCCTCCTTTCTCCTTTAGTCCAATGAAAGAATGGTCTTGTTAAAAATATTAGTAGTTGTGTGATGTGTTATGTTGTGAAACCCAAAAGTAGTAGAAGGCTGAAAAGTATTTAATTTAGAGAATGAGGTTATCACAGATTATTGTAAATAGTTTTTCTTGGAGAAAAAGATTATTTTCTGAAATCAATCTTTAATAATCAACATTGAAAACGTTGAGAATATTAAACAATTTAGGCCTATTAGCCTCTGTAATGTAATTTAACAGATTCTTAGCAAAATCATGGTTAATAGAATTAGACCTATGCTTGATGTTATCATAAGCCCTGATCAAAAGTCTTGTGCCTGGTAGGAGAACAAATGATGATTTGATCATGACTGAGGAGATAATAAAAAAGGTAAATTTGGGGACACATGTTCATAAAAATTGACATTGAAAAAACATATGATAGGGTATCTTGGAACTTCATTAACAACACTCTGTAAGAATTAAATTTTAGTGAAAGCTAGATTGAGCTTATAACAATGTTGCCACTGAATTCTGCTATCAGATGGAATGTTGAACCCATGACGGTTAAGGGTTGAGACAGTTAGAGCTCCCATCTCCTTACTCCTGTCTTTAATGGTATTTATTGATGAAGTTGTGTTTGGGGACCAAATTGAAATATATATATTTTTATTATATATATTGGGGACTAAATTGACATAATTGAAATAATAAAAACTAAAATGACATAAATCGCATATTTTAGAGACTATAAATGCTGGCATGATTGGGCATGACATTGCATCAGGCACAAACTGGCTCAATTTGCATGACATAACTCTGACACGGATTGAAACCGAACCATGACCAATCCAACATGAAGAACAGTTGGGCCCATTTTACACCTCGAGATGGGAATCTATATCAAGTAAAAAGAGAACTATTGTACTTTTAGTCACTTATTCAGATACATCATCAAAAAGCAAACATAGCATGGTAATACCAAAGAGTTGATTCTTATCAACTATCTAGTGCCTCCACCTCCTCTTTTTGGGTGGGGATTTTGGTTATGACATGCGTTGGCACCTCAATTCAATTAGTTCAAGAGGCTTAAGGTGTCCAACGACTTGACAACTGTGGCTGCGACTTTAGATGGTGGTGGTGGTTGTTGGATTGGTAGTGAGTGGACATACTTGCAGTTGGGGCAGGATGGAGATAATTTAGAGAGTATAACAAGTAGATGACAATTCAAACAAGCCAAAGCAACCATGTTACTACTACTACTAGTGCTAGTGCTAGTACTAGTGCTAGTGCTTGAAGATTGGAGCTTCTTTGAGCCTTGAAGCTTTTCGGAGGCATTGCATTGTTGAGAAAAGCTTGAGATGTTGAGCTCAAGGTCTAACTTTTGCTCCTTAGGCCTCTCCCAACTCTTCTTCAAGCCTTTTCTGTTTAGATAGTACATTCTTCCTGACTGCAGCAACAATACCCATCAAAAATCAAATGGTTATTATAGCATCTCCAACAACTATCCCTAATTTTCCCTTAAAATTTAACCAAAAAGTTGATTTCCTATTTTAGGAAATCACTTTTTTTAATTACCTCCAACAGTACTCCATCCATATGCTTTCTCTATTCTATTAAAATATTCATCTTTTTCTTTTTAATTTAAATTGTAAAGATTTCTTTTTTACAGTAAAGAGTTTGGAAGACATATGAACATTTTGGAAAACCCCTACTAATTTCTAGAAAGCAAAACTATATATTGCAATCCAATCTTGAAAGTTTGTGTATAAGCACACTGTTGGTTTTCAGTCACATCCTCCCCTCTATATAAATCCTTTTTTTTTTTTTTTAATAGAGAAATAAGAAAATTCATTGGACATAGAGAGAAGCAAGATTTCAAGACACCAATGCTCCCTAAACATGAGAAGTGACTGTAGCTTAAGAAGCTTAAGAAGCCACTATTGTAGTTAGAGAAAGCCAAAATCAGATCTTCTCTAATTGAGCTTTGAAAAATTGGAAGTTTTTGCCAATAAGACTTTTTCAAGGTGTTCTTGGTAGGTCTTAAGTGACAGACAAAATAGCCTAATAATTGAGTAAGCTTTAGATATTGATTAATAAAATTTAAAATCATTATACATTTTTTATGACACATCTCAATAAAAAAGTTACAAAATCCTATATGTGAGCAATATACTAATACTTGATAGAAGATGACATTTTCATGCAAATCTCATTAATATGATACACTTATATATTGTATACATAAAATATTTCAAAGAATATAAACACATTTAAAACATTAACAACAAAAACAAAATTTTGTTTTCATGTAGGAAACAACATTTTGTTCTAGTGTTCATATTTTGCCATCTCAGTATTTTTTTTAAAAAAAATCAAATGTTCAACCTTTATATCTATATTAAATATTGGGTTGAATTTGTTTGTTTGATCTAATATTGGGGTTGCAAATAGGTTGACAAAATTTAAATAATTAAGTTATTAAAAAAATAACAACTTAACAAATATTCGAAACTCAGGCTGAACGTTCGGTTCTAATACTCGAACTGGAGAAAAGCTTGTCCCTTGATGTAAAAGACATAAGAAATAAAGGACATAGATAATATATACATACATACATGTTCTTGATGATTAGAATATATATGTACATAGAGAGAGAGGGGGGGAAATACTTGAAGATCAAGGCATTGCTCCCAATCCAATGGCAAGGGATCTTGAAGATGAAGATCAACACTAGTTTGATCTGACTGGGACTTTCTCTTTCTACAAAGACTGGAGGAGTATTCAGAAATAAGCTGATCAGGCTGTGTTTGAGACAAAGAAAGCTCAGGTACTTCCATTATCCTTACAAACTGTTGGCTGTTGTTCTTTAGAATTAGTTCATCATCATCATCATCTTCTTTGTGATCATATGCCACTTCTTGTCGCATAAGTTTTTTCATCTTCCTATCTCCCCCTCCCTCTAAATTATATGATGAGGGTCAGAAGAAACAAGAGATGAAAACCCTGCCAACCCAAGTAATATATACTGACAGAAAAATTGTAAACAATTTGTATATAAAACGTGTCTATTAAAATAGGAGTAATGCTAAACAAAAAATACATATAAAAGAAATTATATATATACATAATAATGTGACAAAGTTGTGGTCATTTCACTTTAGAACAAAAACTCATTAAGATGTTTCTTAATATAAAAAATGCCCTTGTTAGAAATTGATATACTTAATCATATCAGTAAGACACAAAACAATAATAGGAACAAGATTAAAAAATAAAAAATCAAGCATATAAACAAAATATAACGATTTATGTGGTTTATTACAAAACCAACTATATCCACAACTACTATGATTTTACTATAATTAAAGAATTACATAATGCAAAGATAAATGTCTCTCCTTAATTATAAATACACAAAAAAAGGGCAACGACACATGAGTGCGGATACACTAAAATATCTGAGGTCAAGTGGTTAGTGATCAGTACTTATTAGGATTCACAATACCTTAATAATTGACACATTATTCGAATAAATAATTTTATATTAAAATTGTAAAACAATAACATTTTGATTAAAATAATATTTAACTATAAAAATGTCACTTCTATGAGATTTTAATGAAAAATTCTATATCAAAATTGTATTTTCCAACCTAGATTGAGAAAACTCTTGGAAGAGAGAGGGAGAGAGAGTGAAGAGTAGGTAGGATAGGCAAATTCCCAACATTGGATTGCAAGAGAGTCATGCAAGAAGGTGTGTAAAGTTAAGAGGGTTCATAAATTGCATTCATGAAACCCATTAAAATGAGGGCAGGCCCGGCATTTAAGTTGGCAAGTAGATATCACTTTAATGCCCTATAAATCCTTACTCTCCCACACCGCACCCAATTTAAGTTATGCTGAAATTTGTCTAAATTGTAATTTGAGATTGTCTATTTAAGCCGGACTTAAGAAAAATTAGGATTGCATTTGATAGAATTTTAGAATTATGATGTGAGAATATAGTTGTATTTTGAGTTTACGAGTTTTGAAATTATGATTTGAGTGTGAAAAATTTGTTTGGTTATGAGTTTTGAAAAGAGTTTGGAATAATTGATGTGACATATGATATTTGATTAAAAAACTTACAACTCATAACTAAACACACAACTCAAAATTTGATTCAAAACTCATAAAAGATTTTAAAAAATTAGTAAATATTTTTTTATATAATATATAAAAAATTACAGGTGCTAATTGTCCAAAAATAAAAAATAAAAAAAATCGCCCTGTACCGGTCAACTGGCAAGACGATCGGGAGGACGACCTTGAACACTCTATCCAAACAGAGGGTTCAGGAGAAGGGGTGGAATCATATTTCAAAAGCTTCTCTAAACACGGCCCATAATTGCCCGAATTGTACATAAATTTAAGTGATTTTTTTTCTCTTTTGTTTTGGTTTTTTTTTTGCAACTAGGTTAATTAATTTATTGAAATTAGACTGTACAAACATTTTCTTTATAAAATCATTAATTATATTAAAACAAATAATTTATATAATGTGAGAGAGATGGAAAGAAGAGAGATAAGAAATGAAAAACCGATGTGTCACTATGATTGTTTTTACAATTTTTGAGGAGAAAATGAGACTTTCTGTTGGGTTATTTGTATATATGATATATATTGAATATAATCTGACAATCTAATTTATTTTACCATCATTCAATGGTTAATTGTTTATATATATACAATTTGGGTTTCAAAGTTACTCGGATTATTTAGTATCTTCACCCAAATTTTTTCACAAATTTAATTTGACCTTTTAAATTTTTGTTTTAAGTCCGGACTAAATTTAAAAATATGTTACCCAAACTTTAAAAAAAAATAAGGTTCGATTTAGGGTGGACCTACCCAAGTTGGACCCCTACTCTTACGCATGACGCATGTTAGAATCACAACTGTTATTTTATTTTATTTTTATAATTCTGTTGGATCTGCAAATTATCAGAATAATAAACAAAAAGAGAATTTTCTCAATAAAACTATATTAATCAATAAAATTGTATAGCTTAAGGGCTTACTATCATTATTTTTAGTGGAAAACACCAATAAATCCTAAATTTGAAAATGTTAGTCCATTTAGTCCCGAATGTTTTTTGTTGGACTAATAGGTCCTATTTCTCTAAAAGCTTACTATAGGCCTTTTTATGTCAAACATTATAACATCACTAACATCAAACATTATTCAACATCACCAACATTATTCAAACATTATTCAACATCACCAACATCAAACATTATTCAACATCACCAACATTATTCAAACATTTTTCAACATCACCAACGTCATCAAATATTATTCATCAAACATCAAACATTATTCAACGTCAGGATTATTTATCAAACATCAAACATTATTCATCAAACATCATTTTCAACCATTAATCATTAGGATTATTCATCAAACATCAAACATTATTCATCAAATATCAAATTTATTTTTTTTAAAAATGAAACTAAACATCACAACATTATCATCAAAACAACATCAAAATAATGATTAAATTTTTTTTTTAATAACGATTAAACATCAAAATAAACGATTAAAAAAACATCAAATATCAACCTAACGAATGGCAGTATCAAAATAAAACTGCCCAAGATTATTCAACAATACAACGATGGGGCGGTGGGGCGGTTTCAACTATGAATTCCTCGACTTCGTAGCCCTTTTTTTTCATCTTAATTTTGTGTGAATCTACATATATACATGGCAAATAATCCATGTATGTGTTGTTGTGTTTATATTAGGAAAAAACAACCCAGAGCAGTAGATTTATCTGAGGTTGTTGATTTCAAATCCGTCAAAGACTCATTCAATTGAAAGGAGGACCTTTCTCCAGGAACATTATTGTTTCCATCCCAAAACCAGATCAATAAAATCCATTTGATGATGATGTCGGCGGTGATGGGTCGAACCCAGAAACCGATTCTCAGAGGGGAGGGGGGTGGGGATCGTGGGAGGAGAGTCCGGCGTCATTGCGGAGCGAGATCTGGACTTGGCGGATCAAGTCTGTTGGGATTTCAAAACCCATCTTCGTTTTTGATTGTGTTGTGTACTGTAAATCGAACCAATGTTCGTGGTGATGGTAAATCGAACCAATGTTCGTGATGAGTGAGAAGGAGACGAACCCGATGTAGTTCGAAACTCTCCAACAATATGTATATATATACAAATATATGAATCTATTGGTATATCTATGTATATATCAATCTATTGATGATGTTCGAATATATTTGTGATGATGTTCGAATGTTGATTGATGTTTGTTGATGGTGATGATGTTTTGTTTGATGATGTTTGTTGTTGTTGATGATGTTTATATTTTTTTGATGATGTTTGTTGATGTTTGATGATGTTTTGTTAATGTTTGATGTTATTGATGTGCTTGATGATATTTTGTTGATGTTTGATGTTTGTTGATTTTTTTTTTATGTTTGTTGACGTTTTGATGTTTGATGTTGTTATGATGATGATGTTGTGATGTAAAAAAGGACTAAATGGTTTATAAAAAAACACTCAGGACTAGATGGAGTAACATTTTCCAATATGGGACTTATGAGTAATTTTTCCTTATTTTTAACCATGGTTTGGGTAATATTTTGGAACTAAATAATCATAAAAAGACAAAATAAGCTTTATAAATCAATAAGACAAAATATAACTTTTTACCTCTAATAATTTTCTCTCATAAAAGTCAAAAAAGTCCCAAAATAAAAATCAAACGAGCCTAAAAAAGCCATAATACAAAAAATTGGCTAACAAAGCCAATGCCATACGAACCCTTGATAGATGACAATTCCTTAAACAACTACAACTAAAAAAATAAAAATATTTATTGTAAAACAAGCAATTTTAATTCTTATAAGACAAGAAAATGGGCGAAATAGACAACTTAAATAAACAAAAAAAAAATAAATATTCTAACCTTAAAGAATAATTCTAATAAAACGTTAAAATAATAAAATAATACACATAAATTTTAAATTCAGTATGGTTCACCAATTCCGTTTGTGCTAAATGGAATATCATTTACCGATAAATTTTTTTATAAATAAAATTTATAAGAAATAACATAATAATGTCATTTTTATAATTTTGAACCATAGTAATAAATATATTTCATGAAATGAAATTCCTAGAAACTTTCTTTTGTTTCTTCTTTTTTATCACTCACACAAAATCAAATTAAGTGTGTGCTGATAGGGCCCACTTTGTATCACAGTTTATGATATGAACCATTACCTTTTTAAGGTGTATTGAGTAAAATATATCTACAAAAAAATATCAAATCAAATTTATATTTAAAATCACATTTATCATATTTTTTTGAATATAAATTTAATTTAATGAAATAACTATCATTATAAAAATATTAAGGTTTTAGAGACCAAAATTTAGGGATAAAATTATTTTTTAGGGACAAATAATTTTGTTGCAAAAAGTATCGTTATTATATTTTTAGCAACAAAAATTAGACATTAGTGATGAATTATTATCCTTTTGGGATCAAATTTTTTGTCTCAAAAAATAAACCATTTTGAGACTAAATTATTTTGTCCCTAAAAGTCTATTTATTAGTGACATTTTCAAAACCTTGTCGCTAAATGCCTTATTTTTTACTTTTCAGAACGACTTTTTAACAACTATTCTTATGACGATAGAAATTGATTCTTAAATATCTTTTATAACAAAATTTTACTTTTAAAAATCAAAATATTTAATTTTTAAAACCCTTATATATTATAATATACATATGTTGGATTAATAATTTAAATTGTTGAATTGACACCTAAAGAGAGCACATGACGGGCACAATAATGACTGCTAGCACAACAACCCAGTTCCCACAATATCCATCTATAGTAGTTAGGAAATAAATCCTATGTTGGACTTAGACGTTCCCATCCACTGTTTTTAGGCATCAATACTGTTCAAAGAGTCCTGCTATCCCAAATATTCTTAGGACATAAAGTAAAAAATAAAATATTTATAGAACACAATATACATTTTACTAATTTTAATATATTTTTACATATTTTGAACAGACTTTTTCATACTTCACAATATTAAACAATACTTGTTTAACATTTATCTTTTTAAAACTATATTCAATTTTCAGCAAGTCTTACACAACACACATTAAAATCAACTCCATTTATGATATATTAAATTCTCATAAACTTTGTTTCTTTTCAGCTATAGGTTAGAAGTCCAACATGTTGAACTTGGATGTTTTCATTTAATGATTTTGAGGCAATTAATATTGTTTAAAACTTTATGGTGATTTCCCTGTTAATATTCCAGAGGCTTTATCTAGGTGCTACTACTAATAGTCCCACTTTTCTTCCTTGAATCTCCATCCTTTTCGTTTTATTATTATTATTTTATTCTAATAAAAATTTTCAATTTTATTTTTATTTCTAATTTATCAAACCCTAACCTCAACCCAACCCCCACCCTAGCCGATACCCTCCCCTCGCCATCCCAAGCTTTGCAACTCTTAGGCGCCGCTTTCCAACCTATCCACACCACTAGAGTCCCTCTTTTGGCCCTCCTTTAGCCCCTTTTCGTCACCCCCACCACCCTTGTAACTCTAGCCCCAACCATTGTCCACTCCCGTTAACCCCACAATCCTTTCACCTTTTGCCCACCACTCTAGCCCTCTCTACCCATTGGTGACTTCTTTTTCTATTGATAGAGAGAGAGAGAGAGACAAGGGAAAGAGAGGGGCGGCGATGGGCTAGGGGGCAGCTATGGGTTTGCTTTTTCCCATATATTCTCGAGCCAACCAAATTTGAGTTGGGTCAAGGAATTTTATTGCAACATCCATTCTATAGATCCTGTTGCTCCGTCTTTCAAAACAAGGGTCCGTTCAAAGGAGCTTTACATCACTATGGAGTTAATTTGGTATTTTCTTTGTCTTTGTCTTTTTCTTGTGTGTAATTGTCACTTTCCATTCCTTGCCACCCGCAATGCTGATTTTGACATGGTTGCCTCTGAAATTTGCGGCACACCTTGGACCTGGATTGCCGGGGCACTCATTAAGAAAAATGAATTTCTACCCTGATTTCGTCTTCTAAACATCATTGTGTGTTCTAATATTTATGTCACTACCCATAGTTCTAACATCTCTCAGGATCAAGGGTATGTTCTTTATTGCATTGATTGTCGCTTCCCTATTGATCTTTCGGAGATGATTGTTTTAAAGATGATTTTGGTGTTTGAGGGAAAAAAGTCTCTGGGTCTTTCTTATGGGTGTCTTCTCAATCGGATTCTCTCGTCTATTTCTGTCCCTTATTCTTCAGATAATGAGTTTGCGTGTCCAATCAAACTTATCACTAAAAAGATTATTTCCCAGAGTCAGACACATGTTAAGGGGGCGTCGCCTGGGGCAGGTGGTTTAGGTGCAGGTGAGGACCAGATGGAAGTAGAAGCTGAGCTGGATGCTGTAGTTTCTGGTGAAGGAGAGTAGCCTGCTCGTGCTCGTACTATTTGGGGGCAGCTTAGCTAGGTGGAGTAGGCCATGTTTGCACGTTTCGACCATTTGGACGCCTGGATGGATGTTTATGATGCACGTCTCACCAACGTAGAGACATCCACCGACGCTCGTCTCACTACTTTGGAGGCTTCCATTGGTCGGATAAAGCATGTTGTGGACTAGTCCTCTCTCAAACTTGCACATATACTTTATCTTCTTCAGATACAGCAGCCTCCTCCTCTACCTCCACCATATCCATGATTATTTACTATTTCTTTTTTGGATAGTTCTTATTTTTCTTGATTGGACATATTTTCTTGCTTATTATTTTGGTTGATAGCTTGCCGATAGTATGTTTTTGGACCATTTCCCTTTATCTTTTGTCTCTCCCGGTCAAAAAGGGGGAGTATTTGATGATAGCTACGCTTGTGGTTTGGTTTATTTATTGTTCGCTAATCATCTATCTATCCATTTCTAGTATTTGTGCGATGCTTGTGTCCTTTGCATGTGGTTGGTTCTCTTCGCACGGTGGTTAGACCGTGGTGTTTTAGAATGGTTAAGTTTGTTTTTTTGTGTCTAGAGCTTGAGTTTGTTAGGATTCAAATGTTAGAAGTGTTTTGTTCGAGAATTGACAAAGAGGGAGATTGTTAGGTTCCATATGTTGTTAATTTTGTGAGCAAACACTTTTTCAATTGTAATTTCAGTGGTCTGTTTCTTCATGGATCGCTCGAGCGACGAAGTGGTCGCTCGAGCGAAGAATTTCTGCTCTTAGAAGTTCAACTTGTCTGCAAATATATTAGGAGGGGGTCAATGTGCGCTTAAGCGAACCTTTCGGTCACTTGAGTGAAGACAATTATGATTCCATGCGTATAAGGCACACCGCTCGAGCAACCATTCCATGGCTTGAGCGGTCATCGCGATCTTGTTTCTATAAAAGCTGAGTGAAAGACAAATATCTTCTTTACGACTTCCAGATAGAGCTTGTTTATTTGTTTCCCTTGATGTCTTTGTGAGATTGATCATATCACATGAATTAAGTTTATCACATCAAGGGGGTTTGTTTGATTCTTCTACTCAAAGAGTGTTTGATCGGTGGATTCCGAAGGTTCGAGTGTGAAGGATTTGAAAGAGTTCGAAGCAGCTCGTTGTCGTGGATTCGACGTGGGTGTTGTGGATTCAATATCAGACTAATCAATTCCGAGATGAAGGCGTTGGTGAAAGAGGCACAAGTGGTGGAAGACAATTTTACAGCGTGTTAGGTAAATTATTTTGTAATCTTGTATACTTTCATTTTTCATAGTGGATTGATTAGTGGCGTTTCGCCCATGGTTTTTTAATCACAATTGGAGGTGCTCCAACTGTGGTTCTTTCCACATAAAAATCGTTTGTGTCGATTTATTAATTGTGAAACAACAGTCTAAATCACTTTCGTACGTGCTCGATGGTTTAAATTGTTAGTCTTGATTGTTTGGGAATTGTTGCAATTAAATCTATTTCGAATCACAAATCACGTAGGTTTTTCAGTAGGGTTTGGCTCGTGATGTAACAGTGGTGTCGGTTTCATGGCAAGGCAAGAAAAAAAAATTATCATTATTTATTTTATTTTATTTATTTTCCAAAGATAAAAAGATAGGTTTTCATTGACTTCTATTTCGGGATTTTTTGGTGTACCTATTGTAACAAGTTTTGTTTAAGCAATAAATGTCGTAACTTGGAATTCATCGTGGGTGCTTGGTGAGATTTTATTCTCTTTTGCGTGTGTATGTTCTTCCGGTGTCTCTAAGTGGCGTGGTTGAATTAATGTGGACTAGAGTTCACCTTGTGAGAGGTCATTCTTAGGATTACATAGTCGTGCTAAGGGAGGAATACAGATTTTTGTTGAATGGAACTTTCCGCGTAGTTATGTGTGTTTGGAGGGTTTTGAGTTTGGAATGACCGGGTGCCATGTTGTTTCATTGTTATGGAGCGTGTTTAAATTCTTTTACTTGAAATTTCTATTTATGCTATGTTATGTTGTGAACATTGTAGTAATTTGGTGGGTGTAACGCTTATATAGGGGTGAATCGAGTTGTTTTGGGTCTTCTTGCGTGGTTGTTACTAGCTTCGTTTCGTTATTGACCTTCTTGGGTTGTTGTGACAAAGAATATAGTTTTAGTTGGTTAGTTTGGTGTGGTGTCGTTAGTGTTTTCATTTGTATTGCGGCGGCGTTAAATTTCAGGGATGAAATTTCCTAAGTGGGTAGATTATGATGGTCCAAGTTTAGACCCGACCTTTCTTGTTCATTTGCTTTGGCTTGACACCTGTTGTGAGTTGTTTTTTTTGTGTTGGGTCTCTTGTGGTTGCCTGGAACCTTAGCGTAGAACCCCAAAACCTGTGAGTAGGCTACCTAGATTGGTAGGTCGCGGCCGCAATTGTTTGGATTGTGCTCGTGATTCAATGAGTTGAGGGTCGCGCCTACGATAGGCCATGACCAGACTACGACCAAAATGTGTCTTCAGATCTGCGTATAGGAGGAAAGTGCGTGGCCTGCGAGGGGCCTTGAGGTAGGCTGCGATTTGTAGATCATGCCCGCGACTGCGTGGTTTGCGCCTGCGATGCATCGATTCTATATATACCTGCAAAAAGTAGAAAATATCTTTTTGGAGCTCATCTTCTTTGTGTGTGCGTGCGTGTGTGTGTGTGTGTGTGTGTCTCTCTCTCTCTCTCTCTCGTTTCGCCATTTCCTAATTTCTTAACCATAAAATGTTAGTTTTTATCTACTTCTACCCATTTCACACCTCTAGCACTTAAGACTTTAAAGTAGAGGGTGTTAAGGTCTTCATTTTGATCTGGAAAGTTCGCATTTTCGTCGTCATCGAATTTGGGAATTGTGCCTTTCTCCTCTTCTTGTTTTGAGGTAGGAATTTTTTTACCGATGTATATGTTATATAGCATTGTTATATGCTAGCTTTGTTAGTTATGGGTTTTTGAAAAATTAGGTTTTGAGTTATATATGCATTAATGCACAAATTGGGGAATAACTCTTATTTTGGGTTATGGTTGATATTGGTAAGCTAGTAGTTGTTGTGTAGGGAGGTTTTGGACAAAAAAATATGTTTTGGAAAGGAATTCCCAAAAGTTTATAAAAACCTAGGGTGTTGGATGTTTTTTTGGAAAAATGAATGAATTGTAAATTTATTGGGATTTTGATGAAATGAGGTATGGTTGCAAAATGTTTTGAACTATTGGAAAATATCAAGTGTTGGTTACTCCTTTTTGAAATAGTGGTTTTGTTGGAAAACTATATGAGCGGTTTTGGAGATCGAATATTTTTTGTTGAGATTCACAAGACTCGTAAGGGGTGTGAATATTGTTTTGGAGAATTGTGGAGATTTTGTATAAATCATTGGGATTCCGACTATTGTAACGCCCCAAAATAACTAGCAATGAAACCATCTCATGATGATAATGAAATAAAGATACAATACAGAATATAATGTCTTTCCATTTTATATGATATCGAATGTACAAAAGATAACACATGTAATTATACATTCATGAGTTCTAACCCTGAATATATAGAATGTATTATAGACAAAAGATATGAAATCTAGACTAAACTGGTAATTAAATACCTTAAAGGCTACAACTTCGCAAGACGATGCTTGGTTACAATAAAATTGAGTCCAAGCTCAACACAGTTAAAGCCCTAGGCTTGTACAAAAAGAAATACAACAAATAAACAAAAAGAAGCCTTCAGCTCCAAGTTCCTCCCAAGCTATGTTCTTGGTAGAGGCATATCATCAGCACCTGAAAATAGTTTTCCCATACAGGGTGAGCCAAAGCCCAGTAGAAATACTCTTAACACAGTTTATGAATCTTAACAAAGTAATAAGGTGAATGCATATGCAATGATTGTGACAAACATTTATATTTTTTTCTAAAAAAACATGCAATGCTAGGTTTTTATCACAATTCATAAAATGTTTCCTTGTCAATAGAAAGCAGGACTGTGAATATAACTCTGTGAATCTCTAGGTACGTGTCTGCAAGTAGACTACACAAGTACTACTAATTGCCATTTTTACCAGTATTAACTAGAAGACTGACACCTATCTGCGTGGGTTTCTGGTCTTCACCAAGGACACACAAACCAACTTAATATTGCAGCCACACCTCCTATCTAGATTCACCAAGCATTTATCTCTTTTTCTCAAAACAATTAACATTTTCAATGTGTTAATATACAATAATGCCCAATGCCAAAGGATGAGAAAATAGTTTCAATTCTCCTAGTTCTCATGCAATTTCTACTACAATCATAGCTATCCTCCATCAATAGCCAAAAACAGATATCTCTAAATACTTAAATAATTTTCATAAAGATAAACTTTATGAAAATCCTAAGATGGGAGTGATAATACATATCCAACTCCGCCATCCTCATCAACATCAATCCAATTCCACATTTCCAATATCAATTTCATTTATCATTACAAAACCAACATTTGATATTCTCGGGGTAAAAATTCCCTTTCTTTATAATTCAATTTCAAAGGTAAAAATCCATCATTTCATCATAACTCAACAATAAATGCATTTCCCCAATCATTTCCAACCATTCATTTAAAAACCCCTTTTTTTGATTTTTAACCCAAAATCCTAGTTTTGTCCAAAATTCCCAAATCACAATTTAGTTTTAGAAAATAACAAATAACTAAGTTAAAAATTATAAGAAACTGTGAAGAATCCCTACCTCAAGCTTAGAAGACAAGAGAATGAATGGAGAAACTTCAACGACGCTGAAACCCAATTTTAGCGGTTGTTTGGGATGTTCTAGATAAGTGCACTTTTTGACTTTTTATGAAATATGGGTTGGGTGGGTTTGAAGTGATGTGGTAGAGAGGTGATGTGACTTAAATAAGATGATGTGACTTAAATATGATAGTGACTTTTTGACTTTTTTAGTATATGCCAAACAAGGCCTTAATCTAATCAAAAGGAAGCTCTCGGAGTGTTCTACCTTTTGATCAAAGGGACACGGGTGAAGAAATCAATCGATCTAGGTGTATTTGTAGAGAGAATTTGAGTTTTAGAGAGAGAGGGTCTCAACTTAGGGTTTTTAGAATGTTTAGAGAGAGAGAGAGAGAGAGAGAGAGAGAGAGATGAAAATATGAGCCAAAAAATGTGACTTTATAGACTGATATACAGGCAGACTGCTCGTGCGCAGGGATGATCCCTTGAGCAACTAGACAGAATAAGTGTGACCACTCGAGCGCACAAAGTGACCGCTCGAGCGAAGAATACCAACTCTCAGAAGTTTTACAGATAGAGGACCATCGCTCGAGCTCAAGAAAGACCGCTCGAGCGCAAGAAGTACCGCTCGAGCATAGAATGCCAACTTCCTGTATCTCTTTAGGCCTACAAAAGTACTGAGAGTTCTCAAAGACTGCTCGAGCTCAAAAAGTGTCGCTCGAGCGAAGAAGCCAAAATCTGGATAAAAACCATTTTGAAAAACTAACTCCCAACTTGTTCCAAACGCAACCAAGGCACTCCAATAACCAAAGTAAAGGGAAATAAGACATGAACAATCATATAAGGCAATAAAACTTGGATCCAGAATATCAAATGGGTCGAGTCTCAACCAGAATCGTTATAACCTCCCCCCTTAAGGAATTTCATCCCCGAAATTTTAAATCAATAACAAAACCATGATTAAACCAATTACAACAATGATAGTAAATCAAATTCATCACCATGACCCATCCATCGGTCATTCATTCTCGTCACCATGATAAACACGTGTTCATTACCGAATATACAATTCACATCTCCAAAACATATACGATGTTTATATTAAATAAGCAAGACAAGATTTTCAATACAAGTTCAAACATCAACAAATAGGTCTGGATACTTCTCACGGACTTCTGCCTCATGTTTCCAAGTCGCTTCATCAACTTCGTGGTGTCTCCACAACACCTTTACCAATGGAATTGTCTTGGCTCGTAAGACTTGATCTCGAGTATCTAAAACTTTAACTGGTCTTTCTTCATATGAGGCATCCTTATCTACCTCTAACTTGGTCCAATCCAATACATGTGATGGATTCGGCTCATACTTCCGGAGCATACAGATATGAAACACGTCATGAACCCCAGAAAGTTGTGGTGTCAAGGGCAAACGATAAGCCACATCCCCAATCCGCTCCAGGATTTCAAAAGACGCAATAAATCTAGGAGATAACTTCATTCTCTTCCCAAACCTCATCAAACCCCGTCTAGGTGATATCTTCAAGAAGACGTGATCTCCTATCTCAAAGGATAACGGTCTCCTCCTATGGTCGACATAGCTTTTCTAACGACTCTGAGTCAAAACCAACCTTTTACGAATGAGTGTAACCTTCTCCATTGTTTCTAGAACCAACTCTGGACCTATCATAGGTGTATCACCCACCTTGGCCCGACACACAGGAGATCTACAAGATCGGCCATACAAGGCCTCAAATGGTGTCATGCCAATACTCGAGTGGAAGCTATTGTTGTAGGCAAACATCAAACTTCACTAAAGGCAGGTACGTGTCTTTCCCACGACCCCTTTAAGTCAAGAACATAACCCCAAAGCATATCCTCTAGGATCTGAATGGTACGCTTTGACTGCCCGTCAATCTGAAGATGATAAATGATACTAAAAGTCAATCTAGTGCCCAAAGCATTCTATAGGCTCTTCCACAATCGAGCCGTAAAATGTAGATCTCTATCTGAAATAATATTCACAGGGACCCCATGCAGTCGAACAATGTCCCTAATGTAAAGGTTGACAAGAAAATCTACGAATCACTTGTGCGCATAGGTACAAAGTGTGCCGACTTAGTTAACCGATCAACTATCACCCAAATGGCATCATTACCCCATTGAGTCCTCGGAAAATCCACAACAAAATCCATCGTAACATGCTCCCACTTCCACTCGGCTATAGGTAAGGGTTGTAACAAACTTGCTGGCCTCTGATACTTGGCCTTCACTTGTTGACAAGTAAGGCACCTCGATACAAACACAACTACATTCTTCTTCATCCCTTTCCACCAAAACTAGCGACTAAGGTCGTGATACATCCTTGTGCCTCTTGGATGAACTGTAAGGCGTGAATGGTGAAACTTTCGGAGTATCTCCTCTCAACAAGACTCCGACACAAAAAGCCGGTCAAGGTATTTAACACTCGAGTCAAAATACATGGTTAAGACTTTCTCTACCTTTCCACTAGATATCTTCTCCAGATAGACTCTACCTCATGATCACCCTATTGTGCTTCTATAACTCAGCTCACAAGTGTAGGTTGTGCAACTACGATAAACAAAGTAGCCGACTTAACAGACTCACCAAGATACAAGTCAAACTCACCAATGGTATCTAACATCTCCCATTCCCGGATAGCAATACTAGCTATACTACTAAAGGATTTCCTACTCAAGGCATCGACCACTACATTGGCCTTCCTCGGATGATAGTGCAACTCAAAATCATAGTTCTCCATAAACTCCATCCATCTTCTCTATCTCAAATTCAGATCTTTTTGTGAAAACAGGTACTTCAAACTCTTGTGATCGGAGAATACCTCAAACTTCTCACTATACAAGTAATGCCTTCAAATCCTTAAGGCAAAGATCATTGCAGCTAGCTCTAGATCATGAGTAGGATAGTTTCTTGTGTGTTTTCAACTAGCGTGAGCCGTAAGCTGCTACGTTCTCCTCTTGCATCAAGACACAACCCAAACCTTCCCGTGATACGTCACAATATACAGAATAGCCCAAACCCCTCTTTGGAATAATCAACACTGGAGCTGTGGTAAATCTAACCTTAAGCTCTTGAAATAACTTCTCACAAGTCTCATTCCATACAAACTTAACTCCCTTCCTCGTAAGCCTAGTCAATGGTGAGGCTAATCTAGAGAAATCCTTCACAAACCGACGGTAATACTCAGCCAACCCCAAGAAACTACGAATCTCAAAAGCATTCTTAGGTTGTTTCCAATCCTGTATTGCTTCTATTTTGGAAGAATCCATAGTTACCCCTTCCCCGGATACCACATAGCCTAAGAACTTCAATTCTTTCAACCAAAATTCACACTTCCCGAAGTTAGCATACAATTTATGGGCTCTAAGAAACTCATGCACAACTCACAAGTGTTCCTCGTATTCCTCCTCAGAGAGTGAGTAAATCAAGATGTCATTAATGAAGACAACCACAAAACGGTTTAAGAATTCACGAAAGATGTGATTCATCAAACCCATAAACAAGGCCAACGCATTGGTTAACCCAAAAGGCATCACTAGGAAATCATAATGGTCATACTGCGTATGGAATGCCATTTTTTGGATGTCCTCCTCTCTTACCCTCAACTGGTGATAACCTAATCTCAAATCTATTTTGGAAAAACAACAAGACCCCTTCAACTAGTGAAACAAATCATCTACATGAGGTAGTGGGTACTTGTTCTTGACAGTTACCCGGTTCAACTTCCGGTAATCAATACAAAGTCGTAATGTGCCATCCTTCTTTTTGGCAAAGAGAGTCGGTGCTCCCCAAGGCAATGTACTAGGGCGGATAAAACATTTATCTAACAATTTTTCGAATTGAATCTTCAACTCACTTAAATTGGCGGGTGCAAACCTATACGTTGCCATAGAAATCGGTGTCGTGCCAGGCACTAAGTAGATAGAAAACTTAATCTCATGGTGGGGTGGCAAACTAATGAGATCCTCAGGAAAGACATCCGAATATTCACAAACTATCCTCGTTAACTCAACTAGAACCTTATCACTCTCAACACCCAAGAACGTAGCAAAAAGGAGACTAAGCTCGCCTCGGCCACACAGATCACACACTGGCAACAAAGCTCTATCAACTCTATCCCCCAAGGAATAAAAACAATCACCACTCGAGGTACATATAGTAACCTTCTGACGGTAATAGTCTATAACAGCCCGATAGGATGACAACCAATCCATACCCAGTATAACATCGAAACTTGACATATCAATCAATATAAATGCAAAAGGAAGTTGGCGATCGCCAACCTCTATCTCACAACCTCGACATCTCTGATCCAACACAATCTCACCACTGACAGGTGATTTTACCCTGAGTGGAGATGCTAACCGAGCCACTTCTAACCCCATTGTCGATACAAATGCAGACGAAATAAAAGAATAGGACGCACCCGTATCAATCAACACATTGGCAATAGAATTACACAACAAGAAGTTACCTCTCACTATCGAAGGCACTGACACTAAGTCTGGTGTGGTAATAACATATATTCGCCTTGTAAGTCTCTGCTCTACCTGCTCACCCCTTAGAGCAAAAGTTTAAAACACTAATTGAGTCGAAGAGGCTCCCTGATTAGCCCACGAGGCTTGTGCTAATGGTGTAGGCTGATGACTTTGTGTCTGCCTCTGACCAGACGCACTAGATGTGCCACCCAACTAAGGGCAAAACCTCCTCACATGCCCTGACTGCCCACACTGATAACAGGCAGGTGGCTTCCCTCTCTCTTGACTCTAGCTCTGAGAATGAGCCGCTGACGGTGTAGACCGTTGCCCTTCTTCCTTCTGTAGGCAAACAATAGACTTGTGACCCAGCTGGCCACGTTTGAAACAAGTGATCCCTCCCTAATAACCTTTCCCTGACCTGAAACTCGGTACAGGAAAAGTGGACCTAGATTGTGCTCTGTGGGACTGCTTTGGGATGGAACCCCTCTGCCTCTTATTATCCCGTGTCTCGCCCTGAACCTCCTAACTCCTCCTACAGCCTTTCATCCGCTCCTCTTCCATTTGAACCACGGTCTTAAGATGAGCTGCCACCTCCACAAGCCATCCGTAGTCCTTAATCATTGACCCGACCACTTTGAACAACAGCCCAGTTCTCAACCTCTTCTCAAACTCGATGCAACGGCGTTCCACCGTTGCCACAAGCTCCGGTGCAAACCTTGATAAACTAGTGAATGTAGCCTCAAACTTGGCTACCGATGTGTTCAACTATTTGAGCTTCGAAAATTGCTCCCTTAACTTCTCCCTAACAGTGGGAGGTAAAAACTTGTCCTGGAAAGCATTAATAAAGGCCTTCCAAGTCACCCTAATGCGCCCACGTGCGTACTTTCACCATTGACCTGCATCTTCCTTCAGCTGGAAGGATGTCAAGGTCGCCATCAACCCGTCGTCCTCGATGCTAAGCATCTCGAACGTCTTCAATATCTGCTCTAGCCACTCATCCGCCTTCAATGGCTCCTTTGGATCCCTCAAAAACTTATCCGAATTCAATTTGAAGAACTCCCTCTTCAAGAAAGACGGCCTTGTCTCGGCAACATAGGTCTGGACGTGATTCTTAGCTTTGAGAATGTCCATGGATTCCCGCAAGGCTCCGACCACTTCACGGGCCAAAGTGCCCATGGCATGTTGACTAACTAGTTCAGCCATATTGGCCTGACCAACTCCTTTCTCATGCGCTGGAATTTCATCTGGTAATGACACCTCATGCCGTTTAGGCTTGCCACACCTACCATCACCACGTCCATATCCTGATATCCTAATGAAGGTAACATAAGAGATTAGCACATTTACAAATGTGTCGAAGCTAATTCACTCACGTCCTAATGCGGTGGACAACAGATAATTTGTAACGCCCTCAAAATAAACCCACAATCAAACATTCAAGACATGCTTAGACATAAGAGAAGTAAGCATAATTACATTTCATCAGAGTATTCATTACAAGATGTATTACATGTTGACAACAAAAGTAAATGCCCTATAGGCTTACAACTTTCCAAGTCAACACTTGGTTACAAAAGAGAGTACTAACTCTACACAAAATAAGCCCTTGGCTTGATATACATGTAATACAACCAAAAACAACAAAAGAGTCCAATAGCCCCAAGCCTCCCAAGCTACGTCCTTGGAGATGGCATACTACCTGTACCTGAAAATGATGTCCCATATAGGGTGAGCCAACGCCCAGTAGAGATATGCTAAACATAATATGAGCAATAACTAAAGCATTAGCATTTGAAAAATGTTTAACTCACATGAATCAATTCATAACCCATTTCAATTACATGACAAATGTGTCCATGTTTCATTCCATTTTCATTGCTTATCCAAATTCTCAATTCACAATCCTGGCTCAGAACCTGGCCATATACTTTAAATGAGATTATATCTCATCTCAATAACTCTTCTATTTCATCAATTCAAATGAGGTAACAACTCATATCAAAACACTTCCATAAGCATCAATAGATACACAGATTTGCTGTATCAATAACACATAAAACACTTCCGTACTTCACAAAATGATACACAGATTTGCTGTATCAATAATTCAATAGATACACGTATTTGCTGTATCAATGGAGTCCATCCCCTATCTCCTCCCACATAACATCCGGTTTAGGGGTCCATCCCCTATCTCCCTAAACCGTGGAGTACATCCCCTATCTCCTCCCACATAATACCATGTATATAAACACATATCATATACAAAATCAATCAATACATAAATTCAATGTATTATTCCAACCATCATATTCGATGACATATTCAATTGATTAGTTTTAGTTTGCCTAATCATCATGCATTGTCTACAACAATCAAGACTATCCTCCACTGATAGCCCAAAGCAGTTATTTCTAAACAGATAATAAATGCCTCAACAGATATATAATCTCAACATTTTTAAAGTGAGCGATTAATAAATCCAACTCCATCATTCTAACTCATAATGAACCAATTCCATTATTTCCAACTGAATTTCACATTTCCACAATAATTGTCATTAATTACACTAATGACCCAAATATACCCAAACATGGCATTTTTTCCCCTTTTTCTTAATATTGACCCAAAGGTCCAAATATTAACAACAACATCAACAATCTCCTTTTAAGACCCAAAATATACATATATGAGTCAAAAACAACAAAACCCTCTTTTGAAAATAACACATTTCAAATCCTAACTTCCCAAATCAACACATCTATACAAATAGCTCAATGTCTATGTTAAAGCACATAAGAATGAGTAGGAATCCCTACCTCAAATTCGGAGCTCAAAGGAAGATGATGAAGAAATTGAAGATGCTCCAAAACCCAAGATTTTCGGATCAAAATATAGCCCTCGACGAGGAAATCACTCATACTAGATCAATCCCTAGAGAGAAGGTAAGGTTTTAGAGAGAGGAGCTCTCAAATCTGGGTTTGGGAAAGTAAGAGAGAGAAAGAGAGTTGAAAAAGTGATCCAAAAAGTCGAAATACGGATTGATATAAAAGTCGCCCCGCTCGAGCGTGGAAACCTCTGCTCGAGCGTCAGACGCAGACTCAAGCTCGAGCGTCAAAAGCTGTCATGACCCGAACCCGCCCCTATGGGTTAAGGACATACCGGCCAGTAATCCTGTGATTACCTACGGCCTCAAACCAAAACAGACATAACTCATCAGAGTAATGGGGCTAAACGGAAGCAAAAATTTTAAACTTTGTCCATAGAGCCATGCTGATATGCACATCAAACAAACCACACTCATATACGTTAATAACCCACATCAAAAGTACAACAACATAAACTTCTTTACAGACAGGATCATCTAAACTGAGCTAACCCAAGACAGACTATATACAAATATAAACAAAGTCCTTGCCAACAAGACAAAACGTAAATGCATAACAAAACGGCAAGGATGGGTCTCGTGCGTGAGACACAAGGCTGACTCTCCAAAACTCGTGTTGTTTATGGCAGACTTCACTGGGGCTGGGTTTGGACTTCTCTTGGCTCACCTAGAAACACATGAATGAGCGTGAGCGATAGCCCAGTGAATAATATCAAATACAGAAGTTACATAACAATGTAGAACAACAGGTTCCGAACGGCCTTGGGCCCAATTCATAATTTTATTTAGCAGATATATAACCATGCGAATTTCAAATCAAGTGACTTGTAGTTTCAACATTCTGGCCTTTGGCCCATTCAGGTTTCCATTCATGTCAAAACGGCCTTCGGCCCACTCATTTATGTCAAAACAGCCTTCGGCCCGATCATTCTTGTCGAACGGCCTTCGGTCCACTCATTCATGTCAAAACGACCTTCGGTCCATTCATATAAGTCAAAACGACCTTTGGTCCATTCATATAAGTCAAAACGACCTTTGGTCCATTAATATATGTCAAAACGACCTTTGGTCCGTTCATATATGTCAAAATGACCTTTGGTCCGATCATTTCCATCAAAACGACCTTCGGTCCATTCCATTCTATCAAAAACGACCTCTGGTCCATTTAGGTTTATCAAAACGACCTTTGGTCCATTTATGTTTATCGAAACGACCTTTGGTCCATTTATGTTTATCAAAATGACCTTCGTTCCATTCATTTATTCATGTCAGACTTTTGTCCACAATCCCAACTAGCAACTCATAGAGCTTATAAGGGAATAAACAATTGGACATTTACAAGCATTCAAATATCGATATTACTCACAGTGATCGGCTTGTGGATTCGCCCTGGAGCTTGACCCTACACATTCCATGAACATAAAAGGGTCATTAACAAATCAATCCGTTCCTTAATTCACATATTCCTCTCTAGGCTTTATTCTTATCTCATTAACTCATTTACAATGCTTAACACATGCCTAAGAGTGATTACAAGTGAAAGAGAACGGAAAACAAAACACAGAACGCATGAACAATATTTCAAAAAACAAGGTCCCCGCTCGAGCGTCGACTTATCTGCTCGAGCGGACCCTTAAGGCCTGCAAAAGTACTGGTTGCATGAAAAATAAGCTCGAGCGTGGAATAGAGCGCTCGAACGGAAGGCCTGTCTACAAAACTCCCCGCTCGAGCGTGATATATCCCGCTCGAGCGGACATCCAACTCTGCAAAAAGTGCTGGAGCACGATTTTCCCGTTCGAGCGGCCTTTTACCCGCTCGAGCAGACATAAAAATCTGGGTTTTCCAGATGAGTTCTTGAGCTCCACTTTGAATTCCAACCAACCAAATATGCATGTTATGGCTCAAATCTCAAATATACACATTTTAACACGATACCAATACAAGATTACAACATCAGAAGCTCAATTTCTTACATCATTTACATGCACGCCTCAAATTAATCCAAATTCATCACCAACATATCAAATTTCAACATGCAAAGCTTGCTCTTTCATGATCTACTCTTGCATGTAAGAAATACACATTATTCACAACTTATTTGGTGAAGAAGTGGTCATCCACATGGATTTCATTCAAACTTCAACATAGATTACACAAATTAAGCTCAAACATGGAAATCTATAACAATTCTTTACATGCATGCTTCTATTAGCTTGAAATCCAACATATACAACTCAATCCCCTCACATTCAAACTAATCCATGCTCTTGGCCATCTATTAAACTTGAATTCACAAGATAATGACTAAAAATGCATGAATACTCACCAAGGAGTTTAATCTTCACAATCTATGGCAATTCTTGAGCTTAACTCCAAAATTTCCAAGCTTTAAGCCAAACCCTCAATCTCCTATCCTCCCTTCTTCCAACCGACCCTCTCTTCTCATCTTTGAGTTTATTATTAGTCAAAATGAGGCTAGGGAGAGAGAGATTGAGTGTTTAGAGCCTTGACAACAAAACCCACTAAGGCCAATATTATAATAATAAAGTAGTTGGGCTCTAATTCATCAATTTAATCGATTTAATCTAACCCGAATAAATTTTCAATTAAATTTCACCGTAAGCTCTAAAAATTATGCCAGTCACAATGGCGTAATCAATTTCGGGTTCTGTAGCCGATAAGGCCCTCAATTTAATTTCCAAAGCAGATTATTCAAACAGATATGCCTACGGTGAACAGATAAAATTTCAAAATCACATATATTCACATAATGGCACATAAAATCATGCTAAACACATAATCATATTCAAATTAAAGACCAATTTAGCATATTACGAAACAGGGGTATCACAAA
Organism: Camellia japonica; assembly: GCA_030407325.1. Classification (NCBI taxonomy): domain Eukaryota; kingdom Viridiplantae; phylum Streptophyta; class Magnoliopsida; order Ericales; family Theaceae; genus Camellia; species Camellia japonica. Next base: position 123,984,119 of record JAPPVO010000031.1, read on the forward strand.
AGCGCTGCTCGAGCATCGATTGCACACTTCCAGAAGTTTTGTAGACCATGGTCCCTGCTCGAGCATCAAACTCCCCGCTCGAGCGGAGGAACAAAATCGAAGGGTCACGCTCGAGTATCAAAACTCCCGCTCGAGCGTACGAAGACCTGCAGACAAAAGTACTGGGAGATGGAAATTTACGCTCGAGTGGAGCGGAGAAGCAACAACGGAGGGCCCGCTCGAGCGTCAAAGCCCCGCTCGAGCGTGAAGGTCAAATTCTGGGCATCAACCAATGGTTCCAAAGCACAACCAACCTATTTCAAACCTGCCCAACACAACCCAAGACTCAAATACAAAGAGTAAGGGAAGGAAATGAGAATGAGACAACACCACAAACACGGAACCAAGTCTGGAATACAATATATAAAGGAAAGGAAAACCGGGATCGCTATAACCTTCCCCTTTTAAAGAATTTCGTTCCCGAAATTAAGTACAAGTTTTCAAAAACAAGTTTTTCTCAATTCTCAACAACATTACAATTCATTTCCCAACAACTTGATCCATTACCGGTCATTCCATCTCTATTCAAGAGGCATTTCACAGTATATACACAATATGCATTCTTAGCATGCTTTCCTTGAAATTTACCAATCTCAACACATATTTCACAATTCTATATCATATTCAATATTCATGATATACTTCCATTTCTACAATACTTTTAACATATGCAATGTTACATCAAACTTCCATTTCAAGGCAAGTTTCAAAATACTTCCATAAATTAAAACATATACAATGTTTTATAACTCAAGACATAATTAATGCTCTTAAAGTTCATCTATATTACAAAATCCCAATACATGGTTAAACAATTACAAACAAGTCCGGATATTTTTCACGGACATCCACCTCACGTTCCCAAGTGGTTTCCTCCACTCCGTGATGTTTCCACAAAACTTTTACCAAAGGAATGGTCTTGCCTCGCAAGACTTGTTCCCCTATCCAAGACTCGAACCGGCCTCTCTTCATACGAGGCATCCTCGTCAACCTCTAAGTTGGTCCAATCCAATACATGCGATGGATCCAGCTTGTACTTCCGAAGCATACTAACATGAAATACGTCATGCACTCTGGACAACTGCGGCGGTAATGCTAAACGGTAAACAACCTCCCCAATCCTCTCAAGGATCTCAAAGGGACCGATAAACCGAGGGGACAACTTCCCACTCTTCCCGAACCTCATTAAACCTCGCCTAGGTGATATTTTCAGAAAAACATGATCACCCATCTCAAATGCCAAAGGCCTCCTTCTACGGTTGGCATAACTCTTTTGGCGACTTTGGGCTGTAACAAGCCTCCTACGGATAAGCTCAACTTTCTCCGTTGTTTCCCTCACCAACTCTAGGGCCAACAAAGGTGCATCACCCACCTTGGCCCAACAAACTGGAGACCTGCACGGTTGGCCATACAAGGCCTCAAACGGTGCCATACCGATACTCGACTGAAAACTATTATTGTAGGCAAACTCCACCAAGGGCAAGTGCCTCTCCCACGACCCACTAAAGTCAAGAACACAACCTCGAAGCATATCCTCAAGGATCTGAATAGTACGCTCGGACTGCCTGTCAGTCTGAGGATGATAAACCGTGCTAAAGGTCAACCTAGTGCCCAAGGCACTCTGCAAACTCTGCCACAACCTAGCAGTAAAATGAGGATCTCTATCTGAGACGATCGACACTGGGACCCCGTGCAACCTCATTATGTCCCGAATATACAAGTCGGCAAGATGGTCTACCGAATCTCTCACGCGCATAGGAATAAAGTGCCCCGACTTAGTCAACCGGTCTACAACCACCCAAATAGCATCACTACCCCGCTGAGTCCTCGGAAGACCTACAACGAAGTCCATAGTGACATGCTCCCACTTCCACTTGCAATAGGCAAGGGTTGTAACAAACCTGCTGGCCTCTGATGCTTGGCCTTCACTTGCTGACAAGTAAGGCACTTCGATACGAAAACTACCACATCTCTCTTCATACCCCGCCACCAAAACTGGCGACCCAAATCATGATACATCTTGGTGCCCCCCGGATGCACTGCAAGGCGTGAGTGGTGAAACTCTCGGAGTACCTCCTCTTGGCAAGACTCCGGCACAAACAAACGGTCTCGGTATCTCACACTCAGGTCGGGATACACAGACAGACCCTTCTCAGCCTTCCCACTGGAGATCTTCTCTCGAAGGGACTCTACCTCAAGGTCACCTCTCTGTGCCTCTAACACTCGGTTCACAAGTGTAGGCTACGCAACAACAGAAAATAAGGCCGCAGCCTCAACGGATTCGCCCAGAAGCAAATCAAACTCGCCAAGTGTACCCAACATCTTCCACTCTCGGATGGCTATACAAGCTACATCACTAATGGATTTCCTACTAAGGGCATCGGCCATAACATTGGCTTTTCTCGGGTGATAGTGCAACTCAAAGTCATAATCCTCTATGAACTTCATCCACCTTCTCTGTCTTAAATTCAAGTCCCTCTGTGTAAACAGATACTTCAAACTCTTATGGTCCGAGAACACCTCGAACCTCTTACCATAAAGGTAGTGTCTCCAAATCTTCAAGGCAAAAATTACTGCTGCTAACTCTAGGTCATGTGTAGGGTAATTCCTCTCGTGTATTTTCAACTGACGTGAGCCATAGGCAACCACGTTCCCCTCTTGCATTAACACACAACCCAAACCCTCTCGTGAGGTATCACAATAAACCGCATAACCCAAACCTCTCTCCGGAATAATCAAAACCGGAGCGGTGGTCAATCTAACCTTCAACTCTTGGAACGACTTTTCACAAGTCTCACTCCATACAAATTTGACCCCTTTCCGCGTCAATCTAGTCAACGGTGAAGCTAGCCTGGAGAAATCTTTCACAAATCGGCGGTAATACCCAGCTAATCCCAGAAAACTGCGGATCTCAAAAACGCTCTTAGGCTGTGCCCAATCCTGCACTGCCTCTATCTTGGATGCATCAACAGACACCCCTTCCTCAGAGACTACATGGCCTAAGAACTTGACCTCCCTTAGCCAGAACTCACACTTCCCGAACTTGGCATACAGCCTATGGGCTCTAAGCAACTCAAGCACCACTCTCAAGTGTTCCTCGTGCTCCTCCTCCGAAGGTGAATAAATCAGAATGTCGTTCACGAAAACGACCATAAGGCGATCTAAGAATTCCCGGAATATCCGGTTCATCAAATCCATAAACACTGCCGATGCATTGGTGAGCCCAAATGGCATCACCAGAAACTCGTAATGGCCATACTACGTACGGAATGCCGTCTTCGGAATATCCTCTTCCCTGACCCTCAACTGGTGGTAACCCGATCTCAAGTCTATTTTAGAGAAACAGCGGGACCCCTTCAACTGGTCAAACAAATCATCTATACGAGGCATAGGGTATTTATTCTTAACCGTAGCCCGATTCAATTTCCGATAGTCGATGCAAAGTCTCAAGGCACCATCTTTCTTTTTAGCAAAGAGGGCCGGTGCTCCCCACGGCGAAACACTAGGGTGAATAAAGCCCTTATCCAGCAACTCCTGGAGTTGAATCTTCAACTCGCTCAACTCGGCTGGGGCAAAACGGTAAGGTGCCATAGAAATCGGCGTTGTGCCGGGCACTAAATCAATGGAGAACTCTATTTCTCGATGAGGTGGCAAACTAACAAGATCCTCAGGAAAAACATCCGAATACTTGCAAACCACTCTCGGCAACTCAACCCCGGTCTTATCACACTCATTACTCATAAGGCTAGCGAGAAGACCACTAAGCTCACTCCGTCCTCGCGGATCATACACTGGTGGCAGCACACTACCAACCCGATCTCCCAAGAAATGGAAACAATCCCCGCTCAAGGTACATACTGTGACCCTCTGGCGATAACAATCAATAACAGCCCGGTATGACGATAGCCAGTCCATACCCAAGATAACATCAAAACCCGACATAGGCATAACTACAAAAGGAAATGGAAGTCGGCGATCTGCTACCTCTATATCACAACCTCTACACCCTTGTTTCAAAATCAACTCACCCCCAACAGGTGATACAACACAAATAGGAGATGCTAACTGCGCCAACTCCAAACCCAAAACAGATGCAAATGCAGCAGATATAAAAAAATGGGATGCACCCGTATCAATCAACACATTGGCAACCGAGTTGCAAAACAAAAAGGTACCTCTCACAGCCGATGGAGCCGGTACAAGATCCTGCGCGGTAACAGCATACACGCGCCCTATAGGCCTCTGATCTACTGCTCACCTCTAGGAGCAAAAGACTGCTGCACAGATTGGGACGACGAAGCTCCCTGATTGGCCCTCGAGGCCTGAACTGACTAAGCTGGCTGAAAACTCTGCCTCTGCCCAGATGCACCAGAAGTGCCACTCAACTGTGGGCAAAACCTCTTCAGGTGCCCCGCCTGACCACACTGGTAACAAGAGAGCGGCTGGCCTCTGCCCTAACTCTGGCTCTAAGGTCGAGCCGAAGATGAAGTTGCTCTCTGCCCTCCGCCCTTCTGCGGGCAAGCAGGAGACTTGTGGCCTAGCTGACCACACTTGTAACATATAACGTCTCCCTGACTGCCTCTCTCCGAGCCTGCACCCGGCACTGGAAAGGTCGATCTAGCAAAACCACCCTGAGACTGCTGAGGGTTAGAACCCTTCTGTCTCCTGCCATCACCCTAGCCATCTTGACTCCTCTTGGAGCCTCTCTGCCTCTCATCCTCCTCCTGCATCATACTCTCCATATGGGCTGCAGCATCTACAAGGCGCCCATAGTCCCGGGTCATAGGACCCTTAACTCTCATCTTGAGGCCATGCCTCAACTTCTTTTCAAACTCAAGGCAACGGCATTCCTCAGACGCCACAAGCTCGGGTGCAAATCTAGATAGACTGGTGAATGCAGCCTCAAACTCGGCCACTGACAAACTCAGCTGCTTGAGCTGGCAAAACTGGTCTCTTAGTTTCTCCCTAGCAGCTGGAGATAGAAACTTCTCCTGGAAAGCATCTACAAAAGCCTCCCACGTGCCACCAATACGACCCCTCATGTACTTCCACCACTGACCCACATCCCCCTTAAGCTGGAAAGATGCCAAGGTCACCTTCAATGCCCCGTCTTCGATGCCAAGCATCTCAAACGTCTTCGTCATCTGTTCGAGCCATTCATCAACTTTCAGTGGCTCTTTCGGATTCCCCACAAACTCGTCCGGATTAGACCGGAAGAACTCCCTCTTCAGAAAGGAAGGCCCTGCCTTAGCAACATGGGCCTGGACCTGATTCTCAGCTCTGAGAATGCCCAAGGATTCCCTCAAAGCTCCTGCCATCTCGCAGGCTAAAGCGCCCATGGCCTGCTGACCCACTAGCTCTGCCACATTGGCCTGACCAACACCCTCTGGCTATTCCGGAATCTCATCCAGTATGGGCATCTCCTGCCTCCTAGGCCTACCTCGCCTACCACCACGTCCTTGTCCTGACATCCTAATAAAGGTAACGAATAACATTAGCACATTCATAAATGTGCCGAAGCTATAACACTCGCATCCTAATGCATGGACAACTGTAATTCACTCCACGTAAGCACATAATCACATAAGCACTTACGAATTTCATTTCTGGATAATGATAGTCCCGAGGCGTTACTAGAGTTCCGGTTAGAAACAGCATTGATCAAGTGCTTTTCCAACAAGACTCACAGAAACCCAAGGATCCAATCAACATCCTAGAAATTAAATCCCATACCCAAATAATCATATAAGCATGTTATCAAATAAACACATACTATCATACATAAGTCTCTAACAAGCGAGACAAACCCATTGTGATACTAATCACTTCCCACGTACCCAAAGTATTCAAACCCGGTACACTCTGATACCAAGTTGTAACGCCCTCAAAATAAACCCACAATCAAGCATTCAAGACATGCTTAGACATAAGAGAAGTAAGCATAATTACATTTCATCAGACTATTCATTACAAGATGTATTACATATTGACAACAAAAGTAAATGCCCTATAGGCTTACAACTTTCCAAGTCAACACTTGGTTAGAAAAGAGAGTACTAACTCTACACAAAATAAGCCCTTCGCTTGATATACATGTAATACAACTAAAAACAACAAAAGAGTCCAACAGCCTCAAGCCTTCCAAGCTACATCCTTGGAGGTGGCATAGTACTTGTACCTGAAAATGATGTCCCATATAGGGTGAGCCAACGCCCAGTAGAGATATGCTAAACATAATATGAGCAATAACTAAAGCATTAGTATTTGACAAATGTTTAACTCACATGAATCAATTCATAACCCATTTCAATTACATGACAAATGTGTCCATGTTTCATTCCATTTTCATTACTTATCCAAATTCTCAATTCACAATCCTGGCTCAGAACCTGGCCATATACTTTAAATGAGATTATATCTCATCTCAATAACTCTTCCATTTCATCAATTCAAATGAGGTAACAACTCATATCAAAACACTTCCATAAGCATCAATAGATACACAGATTTGCTGTATCAATAACACATAAAACACTTCCGTACTTCACAAATGATACACAGATTTGCTGTATCAATAATTCAATAGATACACGTATTTGCTGTATTAATGGAGTCCATCCCCTATCTCCTCCCATATAATATCCGGTTTAGGAGTCCATCCCCTATCTCCCCCTAAACCGTGGAGTACATCCCCTATCTCCTCTCACATAATACCATGTATATAAACACATATCATATACAAAATCAATCAATACATAAATTCAATGTATTATTCCAATCGTCATATTCGATGACATATTCAATTGATTAGTTTTAGTTTGCCTAATCATCATGCATTGTCTACAACAATCAAGACTATCCTCCACCGATAGCCCAAAGCAGTTATTTCTAAACAGATAATAAATGCCTCAACAGATATATAATCTCAACATTTTTAAAGTGAAAGATTAATAAATCCAACTCCACCATTCTAACTCATAATGAACCAATTCCATTATTTCCAACTCAATTTCACATTTCCACAATAATTGCCATTAATTACACTAATGACCCAAATATACCCAAACATGGCATTTTTTCCCATTTTTCTCAATATTGACCCAAAGGTCCAAATATTAACAACAACATCAATAATCTCCTTTTAAGACCCAAAATATACATATATGAGTCAAAAACAACAAAACCCCTCTTTTGAAAATAACACATTTCAAATCCTAACTTCCCAAATCAACACATCTATACAAATAACTCAATGTCTATGTTAAAGCACATAAGAATGAGTAAGAATCCCTACCTCAAATTCGGAGCTCAAGGGAAGATGATGAAGAAATTGAAGATGCTCCAAAACCTAAGATTTTCGGATCAAAATATAGCCCTCGACAATCCCCACAACTTTTACAAAGGCCCAAGATGAGAAAATTACTCCTACTAGATCAATCCCTAGAGAGAAGGTAAGGTTTTAGAGAAAGGAGCTCTCAAATATGGGTTTGGGAAAGTAAGAGAGAGAAAGAGAGTTGAAAAAGTGATCCAAAAAGTCGAAATACGGATTGATATAAAAGTCGCCCCGCTCAAGTGTGGAAACCCCCACTCGAGCGTCAGACACAGACTCACGCTCGAGCTTTAAAAGCGCCGCTCGAGCGTCGATTGCACATTTCCAGAAGTTTTGCAGACCATGGTCCTCGCTCGAGCGTCAAACTCCCCGCTCGAGCGGAGGAACAAAAACGAAGGGTCACGCTTGAGCGTTAAAACTCCCGCTTGAGCGTACGAAGACCTGCAGACAAAAGTACTGGAAGATGGAAATTTACGCTCGAGCGTCAAAACTCCCGCTCGAGCGGAGAAGCAACAACGGAGGGCCCGCTCGAGCGTGAAGGTCAAATTCTGGGCATCAACCAATGGTTCCAAAGCACAACCAACCTATTTCAAACCTGCCCAACACAACCCAAGACTCAAATACAAAGAGTAAGGGAAGGAAATGAGAATGAAACAACACCACAAACACGGAACCAAGTCCGGAATACAATATACAAAGGAAAGGAAAACTGGGATCGCTATAACTAATTCACTTCACATAAACACTTGCGAATTTCCTTTCTAGATAATGATTGTCTCGCAGCGCTGCTGGAGTTCCAATTAGAAATAGCAGTTATCAAGTGCTCTTCTAACAGGACTTTTAGAAACCTGTAAACCCAATCAACATCTTAGAAATTAAATTCTATACCCACTTAGTCACATAAGCATGTTTTCACATAGCACACCATATACACAATTATCTCTATCAAGTGAGATAAACCCACTGTGGTAAGAACCACTTCCTATGTACCCAAAGTATTCAAACCCGGTATGCTCTGATACCAAGTTGTAACATCCTAAAATAACTAGCAAAGAAACCATCTCATGATGATAATGAAATAAAGATACAATACAGAATATAATGCCCTTCCATTTCATATAATCCCGAATGTACAAAAGATAACACATGCGATTATACATTCATGAGTTCTAACCCTGAATCTATAGAATGTATTATAGACAAAAGATATGAAATTTAGGCTAAATAGGTAATTAAATGCCTTAAAGGCTATAACTTCCCAAGACGATGCTTGGTTACAATAAAATTGAGTCCAAGCTTAACACAGTTAAAACCCTAAGCTTGTATAGAAAGAAATATAACAAATAAACAAAAAGAAGCCTTCAGCTCTAAGTTCCTTCCAAGCTATGTTCTTGGTGGAGGCATATCATCAGCACCTGAAAATGGTTTTCCCACACAAGGTGAGCCAAAACCCAGTAGAAATACTCTCTAACACAGTTTCTGAATCTTAACAAAGTCATAAGGTGAATGTATATGCAATGCTCGTGATAAACATTTATATCTTTTTCCAAAAAAAATGCAATGCCAGATTTTTATCACAATTCATAAAATGTTTCCTTTTCAATAGAAAGCAAGACTGTGAATACGACTCTATAAATCTCTAGACACGTGTCTTCAAGTAGACTATACAAGTATTACCAATTATCATTTTTACCGATATGAATCGGAAGGCTAGACACCTATCCGTGCAGGTTTCTAGTCTTTTACCAAGGACACACATGCCAACTTAATATCGTAACCACACCCCCTATCCAGATTCACAAGTATTCATCTCGTTTTCTCAAAATAATTAACATTTTCAAAGTGTTAATATACAACAATGCCCAATGCCAATAGATGAGAAAATAGTTTCAATTCTCCTAAATCTTATGCAATTTCTACAACATTTATAGCTATCTTCCACCGATAACCTAAAACAGATATCTCTAAAAAGATAAATAATTTCCATAAAGATAAACTTTCTGAAAATCCCAAGATGAAAGTGATAATACATATCCAACTCTGCCATTCTCATCAACATTAATCCAATTCCACATTTCCAACATCAATTTCATTTATCATTACAAGACCAACATTTGATATTCTCGGGGAAAAAATTCCCTTTTCTTTATAATTCAATTTCAAAGGTAAAAATCCATCATTTCATCATAACTTAACAATAAATACATTTCCTTAATCATTTCCAACCATTCATTTCAAAACCTCTATTTTGATTTTTAACCCGAAACCGTAGTTTTGTCCAAAATCCCCAAATCACAATATAGTTTTAGAAAATAACAAACAACTAAGTTAAAAATTATAAGAAAGTGCGGAGAATCCCTACCTCAAGCTTAGAAGACAAGAGAATGAAAGGAGAAACTTCAACGACGCTGAAACCCAACTTTACTCCGACCAAAAGGAAGCTCTCGAAGTGTTTACCTTTTTATCAAAGGGACACAGGTGAAGAAATCAATGGATCTAGGTATATTTGTAGAGAGAAGGTGAGTTTTAGAAAGAGAGAGGGTCTCAACTTAGGATTTTTAGAATGTTTAGAGAGAGAGAGAGATATGAAAATGTGAGCCAAAAAAGGTAACTTTACGGACTGATATACACGTAGACCGCTCGAGGGCAGGGATGTCGCTCGAACAACCAGACACAATAAGTGTGACTGCTTGAGTGCACAAAGTGACCTCTCGAGAGCAGAATACAATCTCCTAGAAGTTTTACAGATAGAGGACTATCGCTCGAGCTTAAGAAAGACCGCTCAAGCCAACACCGCTTGAGCGTAAGAAGTACCGCTCGACCGTAGAATGCCAACTCCTAGTATCTCTGCAGGCCTGCAAAAGTACTGAGAGTTCTTAAAGACCACTCGAGCGCAAGAAGTGTCGCTCGAGTGAAGAAGCCAAAATCTGGACAGAAATCATTTTGAAAAACTAGCTCCCAACTTGTTCCAAACACAACCAATGCACTCTAATAACCAAACTCAATGAGGAATAAGGGGAAATAAGACATGAACAATTGTATAAGGCAATAAAACCCAGATTCAGAATATCAAATGGGCCAAGTCTAAACCAAAATCGCTATAGCTTTGATATCATTTTGGATATTATTATTATTATTGTTGTTTTTATCTTTTAATAATTGCATTAGAGATTACTGTTTTAGCTATCGGTGGAGGATAGTATTACCATGTGTTAGAAACTACATGTGGATTAAGAAATGGAATTGTTTACAAATCATACATTGCATTGTCCATATCATGGATTTGTAAACTGGAGATTTAATGTTTTGAATTGGTTCTGTTGGAAACACATGTATTGTGTCTTTAGAAAGGATAAATATAATGGTAAAGCTGTAAGGGGGCATGGTAATTAATTTGGCCTGTGTGTCCATAGTGTAATACTAGAAACCCGCACGGTAGATGCAGATTCTATCCGAATAATCCTAATAAAATGGCTTAGTTAGCTTATATAGCTCACTATTTCTTTGAACGGTAGCCCTAGAGATTTACCCATTGTATTTACCATCGTGTTGTTTTAAAAAGGAAGTCTTGGAGATGTGATTTTGGAACTCTTGCATAACATTATTTTGAACGAGAAAAATGCATGTTTTATCATGACATTTCATATGCATTCACCTTATGGCATTATTAAGCATCATACATATCATTAAGATTATCTTTACTAGGCTTTATGCTCACCCTATGTGGAAAACCATTTTCAGCTGGATTGGCGTACCTTCACCAAGACAATGGCTTATGAGGATCATGGAGCTTGAGGCTCATTGGGTTGTTTTATTTTATTAAAGCCTAGGGCTTCTTTGTATTGAGTTGTAACTCTTTTGATGTAACCAGACTAAGTCTTAGAAATTTGTAAACTCTAAGGCATTCTCTAGCAATAATTCAAGTATTATTCTTTTGATCATGTGTGAGGCCCTAACTTTTTGTAATGTCCCCAAACGTTTATAGTTGAAGAATTTCAATAAAAAATCTTGTTTCTCCATTTCTTGCAAATTAAACCCTATAAATCAGGAGCAACTATGCAAGCTAATCAATAAACCCTAATCAACTCTGAGAACTTAAGAAACATTTTAAAACCCTGAATTAATAATTTAGAAACACTAGAATGAAAAATTATAAGAGAAAAACCCTAGTTTTCGGTAATCGCAGTTTTAGCTCAGTATCTCATCTTTTATTACGAATTAGCACCTCGTGGCCCGAATTATTTTCCGATCATTATTTTATTAATTATATGACTTAAACATATGTTTTATTTCAAAATTTCTGATTGTACCCTTTTCGTTCTTAATTATTTCATTTTGGCCCCAAAACCTTAATATTTTATTCAATAAAGGTACAACCAATATTTTATTAATTTATACAAAATATCCTCTATATTTTATTAACAAAAAAAATCAAATTTTCACATGGGTAAATAGGGTAGCTAGCTATGGGTGGTGAAAAGGACCTAGAAGTGTATTTTTTTATACATAGCAAATCTTGTACAAATATGCAACAAATCTTTGACCAACATGGAGGAATGGGGGGCATTTATTGCTATATCTTTTTTTATCTCCCAATTAACTAGTAAATAGGATTACCTTCTCTTAATCAAGATTAATTAACACAAATCTTAATTGGATCCAATTACAAATCAACCAAACTTGAATAGTTTCTATTGAAAACCAAACCAAACCAACCCTTCTCTCTCCTCATTGGCCTATAAATACAAGCCTTGATAGCTATTTTATTTCACTCCATACGCACACAACGCACAACTGAGATAGGAGGAAAGGGAGAGCAAGTGAGCTTGAGAGAAAAATAGAAGAAAAGAGAGCAACAAGTAGGAAAAAGATCTAGCAAACCCAAGTAAATCTCATGCTACACCTCTCCTCTCAATGAATCATCATGTTTTTCCCCTTCATAATACATGCTAGAAATATATTTCACATGATATTAAGAGTTACTACATTGTTAGATGATGTATGGTTTGAAAATGAAATGTTCCTCTTCTTTCTTGCAATTTCCAGCAAGCTTTTCTTCAAGGTTTGTGATTTGATTTCCATAGCAAACCTTCACCAACTCAAAATATTTTTTAAAGGGGTATTAGTTGACATGTATAGAGTATGTGAAAATTTTAGCTAAGACCATGGATGTGTTTTTATGACTCCTTTTATTTTTTTAAATACTTGGTGCAAGAACCTGTTTAAAACAGGGAACTTTAAGAAATTCTAGAAAATTATAGAAAAAATGATCTCGCGTTCATTTTTATATCAAAATCTTCCTTTGAAGGTTATCTTTCAAACAAAATTTATTTCAATGAAAATGAATGAGCATTTTAAGAGAAACGCCAAATTTTGTAACCGTTGTCAAATCTGGGCAGAGTCTGTGTATTTCTTAAATATTTAAAACTCAAAAAGGGCCACCCTACTTCCGTAAAATGATTCTGAAACTAGACTTGATTCTCTACAAATACTCTAGAAGCCACATTTCTGAAACCCTTAAAAAATATTTTTTCTATATTTATTTTTGAATCGGTGCAATGCTGGAAATTTGAACAGTGTAGTTCTTGTTATAGCCAATGCTTTTGTGCTATCATGACGTATTTGTTATAATATGTGTTATACTTGCATGTTTGAGTTTCACCTTGAATGGCCTTATTTTTCTCTTACTTGTGCTAACCACTAATATGTATTGAACTTAATGTGAAAAAGGGGAAAACTAAATGGGTTGGTAAAGAGGGTTAACGACCACACTAGTCATATATCATAAATGATGAGAATGTTAAGTTGATATTAGTAGTGGATTAAAATGAGCAAGTCTTGTGCAACTGGTTATTCGGAACCCTTGAATGGAGCGGTTGTATTCGGACCCTAAGTAGTTCGGTGTAAGGAGGGGTTTGTGCTAGGCCCATCATTACCGTCTCTTTTGAGGCCCTTGGTTGGCGCTACGCAGTATATAACCGTTGGTAGGCATCCGAGGTAAGGTCTGCAACAAAGCAGCAAAAGAGGGGGCATACCAAATAATCCGCGTCCAATTCTTGGAGTTGGGAGGATGAAATCTCTTTGGAGGATTTCTAGACTACTAACAACTAACCATATAATCTATGCTATGAACTTAAATGCCATGATCCTTTCCTCTGTTTTTTTGTAAATGTTGTTGTGTATTGGACTAGGAAAAGAGATGGGGTGTGTGTGTGTTTACTAGGCATTCAAAGCTTACGGCATATCATGCCAGGTGCCGAAGAGGAGCTTATAGCAGGAGATGATGAGCCGGAATCCTTCGAAGACATTTGGCTATCTTAGAAAAGTTAGAAATTTCCCTTTTGATGTTTTGTAAGGCTCATATGAAAATTTAAATTTTCTTTTGGGATGTAATGTTAATGGAACAAGCTTTTGTAATTAAGGATATTCGTAATTATTCTATTACTATGTACTTATCTAACACCAATATAACCCCCTGACGTTGCTTATGAGACCTTGTGTCAATGCCTCTTAAGATCTGTCAAAAGGGTAGTGTGCTACCTAAGAAAGCTGGACTTAGAAGGGAGGCTAATTGACTCTTCCGGCAATCTGGGATCTTACTTGGTTATTGGCCATATGACTCGTTAGTGACTTTCCCTTGAGTACAACCATTAGTGTAGATTTAGGGCGTCACATCATGTGCTAAGGTTAATGTTGTTGTATCATTGTATACGTCGAGCATGTTATAGATTCTTGAAAGGATTTAAGGGACTCTTATATTGTGATGTCATATGCCTATGCAGAATAGTGGCTTTCATGTCTTAAGAGTTATTATTATGGATTTTAAATGTCTATTTATTTTGGGGCATTACAAATTATTTTCAAACAAATTGTAGAAGACCCAGAATAATAGACCCAAACCAGCTTTACCAAAACAGTTGAAGATGCACCCAAACACAGAAGCCATAGAAGCACAAACAGAGTAGCAGAGAACTTCACCTCAAGCTTTACACTGCTGAAAGCACTTAGCTTGTGCAACAAAACAAACCTCACCGAATTAATGACAATATGTTACACTATACCAATAAACAATACAAATTGTATTGTTGACTCTTGGACTTCCCTTAAAAGTTTAATTGTCACTACACAGATTTTAAATATTTATTAGGCCTCTTAAAAACTCAGATTTAATATATAAAAAATATATTATAAGAAAAATCAAACATGAAGCTGCCAACCCAACCCCACTAGCACAATATTGTCCGCTTTGGCCGAAGCCTTACGGTTTTGTTCTTCTTTAGAAAAAGGTCTCATATTAGTTAGGAGAAGTTAATCAACTTATTAAGTGGGTTGTGGATGCCTCTCAGACTAATGTGAGACAAATCCATTTTGGGCTCCCACATTAAGTTTAAGTCTCCAGTTGTCTAGCTCTAAACGCTAAGGGACTCACATCGGAGGGAATTCCGACAGATGGGCTTGGGTTGGCATTTTCATTTGGCGCTAGGGGTGTTCATGAAAAACCGCAATCCGACCCACCGGCCCGAACCGGCCCGAACCGAAGTAAAATGGATGGTTTCAAATATTCAACCGGTCGGCTGCGGTTTCGTTTGGCTGAATTTCACAGTTTCACGGTCGGCAGCGGTTTTATGTAAATTGTTTCAGTCGAAACCGACCCGACCGAATTAAACAACACAAGCATGCAGCTGCTACATTTTTAATATATATTTGTATAACTGTTTTATTATTGGGAGAAGTGTAAAGCTTCTTGTGGAAGCTTTCTATGATGATAATGTATTTCAACTTTCAAAGCAAAAAAGTTGTCCAGCAAACCTATCATCTCCTCTCCTCTCCTTTTCTCCATATTTCTCTCTCTCTCTCTCGTAAACCAACCTCTTCCCTCATTATATATCTTTTTACATCTTTGATTACACATTCTCAACTTCCATCTCTTTCCAATCTCTCTTTCTCTTTGATACTTTGTGAGGTGTTTTATCTATCATTCAAATAAGAGATGTTGGTGGTGGTGTTCTCTTACTAACCAAAACCCTAGGTATGAGTTTATTTGTTTAAATTGTTTTTGATTAATTGCAACCCTTGATCGATATTGTGTTTATAGTTGATTGTTTTTTGAATAACTGAAATCCTACATGGATTTCGTATTTAAAAAAAAAAAATTTTTAACAAAAACACTAGATTTAATATATATATATATATATTTTAATTTTTTGTAGACTAACATAAACCCTACATGGATTTTTTTTTTTTATTAACAAAAACCCTTGTTTTAATTGGGTTTAAAACAGGTAGCAAGTGGTGTATGAAATTTCTTAGTTAATTATTTTTTATTCATATTATTGTGTGGAATTTATTGTTTGTTTGGTTAACAAATAATTCTTTAAGGTTGAAACTACTGTTTTTATTCATATATTTTTATTCATCAACAGATTTATTTATTGAATTGGTGGAATTTATTTTAGAATTGTAAAATTATAAATTTAATATTTTTTTGCTAATTATACTTTTAATTGTAAAATTGTCTATTTTTAAAATTACTAATATTTTAACATGGTAATAAATTAAAAATCATGAAAAATGTCTATTTTCATAATAAAATTGCTAATGGTTAAGGCCAGTTATGGTTTGGCCCAACTAATTTTATTGATACAACCCAACCCGTGAAATCGACCGAATCCGACCGTCAATCCAACCGAATCCGTCAACCATTTGAAATCAAATCTAAATTACACAATTTGCATGTATCAACAAAGAATATTTTTGATGAAAAAGAATAAACCAAAGACAGGTTTTTTGGACTAGGTAAATTGTTATTTTGCTTTGACTAGGCACTAGCTTGTGAAATGAACACAAACACGCATACACAAATGAATGAATATTATTAACAAGGAACTTTTGCTTAACTGCCGCGTTGGTCACTATAGAAAAATGCTGCAGTCTATTTAACATTTTACAGTTTAGATTAAGACATCAAGATGTCAGAGATCGAGAACTGAAATCCCATGCTCTATGTACTTAGTTTTGTAAGCAAAGCCTCGAGATTCAAAGACACAATTGTAGGCCAAACTATGTAACAATTGTTGTAGCATAAACAGCATAGCAGTTAGCACAAGAATAGCAATATGATGACCACATGACATGACGGACATCTTTGAACCATATGTAGAAATAGGCCGAGGTTGGTGGTTGTTATTTTCACATCAAGAGTTAAAACATATGCGACGTTAATCTTGTTTATTTTACAGAAATCATGATGATGGTGTTAAGAATCACCATTAAATTTAAACTGTTACTGTTAGACTTGATGTCCACCTAAGGTAATTTAACAACTTTTTTTATTCATATCCAGAAGACCTCTAGGACATCCTGGATTCCTCCCGAACAATTGGAAATGTGAAAAAATCTGATAAAAATTTTAATTTTAATGTTAGAAGGAACGATATCAAATCAAATTTTTCATTAATTTTTTATTCAACGTTAGAAAAACTCAATGGTCTAAAAATGAGTTGGACTCTATTAAAAATATATAAAATAATTATTTTTAAATTTTAAAAAATGACTATTTTGGTGCACATGATTATGAGATTGGTCATATCTATATCTAGGATAAATTATAAATACATTCCTGAAGTTTGCTTAAAATACAAATTGTTTCTTATAGTTTGAAAAATTACAAATACCTCATTGTTAGTATTTTTATTTAACAGAATTAATTAAAAAATAAAATTCAAAATTATTTTTTATACAATAATAAAATTACTTAAATTATTAATTGAAACATATTTCATCATTAAAAAATGTTAATTAACTTGATGATTTATTAATAAAATGGGCGATTTGTTATGAAATTAAAAAACTCAAAGGGTGGAATGTAATTTTCAAAACCACAGGAGGCGATTTATATTTTAATCAAACCTCAAGGGATATATTTGTAATTTACCCTATGTATCTATCTTGAAAAGGAAAAAAAAAATGTATCTTCTCATACATACATAGTGAGAAAATTCTTTCCATGTGTCAACTTTATCAAATTTCAATATCCACAAGTTTTTCATACAACCTCATATAGGAAAAATTAATTAATTAATTAATTAAAAAACATATATATAAAAGCAAAACAAAAAAACTTACGCCGCAGAATATAAAATATATATTAGGCTTCGTTTGGAAACAGACTTTTTAGTAATTTTTTAATTTTTTAATTAAAATATGATGTAAAAAAAACTAATATATTTGAGATGATTTTTTGACTTTTTACAAAAAGATGTACAAAAAGTAGAGAGAAAAGAAAATCTTTGACTTTTTGATATAGGTTATTGGCTTTTTAATTTTTTTAGTAACTTTTTAACTTTTTGGCTAAAAAAACCACTTGCCAAACGAGGCCTAAGAGCTTGTTTGAAAATTTGATTATTTTAGTAGATTTTTTTAATTATTTTAATCTGATTAAAAAAAATTGTGTTTAGGATGATAATTGATTTTTTTGTAGTCAATTTGATGGTTGTAAAAGAAAAATAAAATAATTATGATTTGGATGTAACATTTTATTTTAATAACTATTTTAGTCTTTTTTATTTTTACTGACTATTTTAGCTCCAAATTTGCATCCCAAACACCCTCTACAAATCAAAATAGAAGCCTATTTTGATAATACCGTTAGAAGTTAATTTTTTGATTTTTTTTAATCATATCACCTATATATATATATATATATATTTTTTTTTAAATTAGAAAAATTAAAAAGTCAATTTCCAATTTACTTTTCAAAATTGGTCTCGTTTGAAGATCGTTTTTGGGAGTTAGACGATTGTAGCTGATTTTTAATTCTTTTATAAAACATGTATAAAAAATATTTTTTTTATGATGTTTATAAAATTTTTTAACTATTTTAACTTATTATAAAAAGAAGTGAGAAAAACAAAAACACAAATAAATTAATACATCAACCAACTGAACTTTCAAATTCATCCCAAAGGAAGCCCACAAGGGAAAACTCCAAGCATTATTATAGGTAAGTATTGTCGTGTAGTATATAAATGCCAGCAAAGCCATGACATCAGTTTCCCACTTCAGTTCACATACAGTTATATTAATGTAATTATTAAATATTTTTCTGTCCACAGAAGTTCTTGGTGGATCTTAAGATAACATTCCATAAATCTCGTTTGAGAGTTGACTATTTTTATCAAAAATAAAAATAATCAACATATAATCCACCACTTCTGTCTAAAAGAAGCAACAAAACAAAATTGTTTAATGTATTTTTTATATCGAAAGAAAAAGTAACAATCTGAGGCACTGTTTGGGTAGAGCTAAAGTAGATTTTTTTAGTTATTTTAGTCATAAAAGATAAAACAAGTTATTTTAGTCACAAAAAATAAAATATCACATCTAACCCATAATCATTACACTCTTCTCTCATAAAAAAAAATTAAAAAAACTAAAAAGTGAAAAAAGCTCTTTCCAAACTAAACTTTTTAATCCAGACTAAAATAGTAAAAAAAATAAAAAAGTCAAAAAGCCAATCCACTTCCCAAACCAACCCTCAGTACATAATTATAAAAAGAATTATATTAGAAATTCTAAATATTTTATCAAATCTCTCATACGGATGTGAGACCTACAAACATTTAGATTTATATAAATATTATTGTATTTATTATCAATAATAGTAGGAAGCACCTAATATCTTTCCTAGTAACATTATATAAGACACTCACTTTTATACTATACCTTCAGGTTTGAGAAAGCAAAACAAACCAATCAAAATGAGCAAAGCACAGCTGGTGTTCATCCCATCTCCAGGCATAGGCCACCTCGCATCGACGGTTGAGATGGCAAAGCTCCTCGTCGGCCGAGATGACCGCCTCTCTATCACCGTCCTCATCATGAAGTTTCCATTCGATAACAAGGGCACAACCACCCAATCACTCTCCTCCGACCGCATACGCTTCCTCGACCTCTTTCACGACACCTCTTCCACAGCCGATCCCAATTCCAAGACTTTGTTCTTTGACTGCATCGAAAATCACAAGACTACCGTCAGAGACGTTGTCTCCGAGATAGTCTCTAAGTCCGAGTCTGAGTCCACTCCACGACTCGCTGGGTTTGTGATTGATATGTTTTGCACGTCCATGATTGACGTGGCGAACGAGTTTGGCGTCCCGACCTACGTCTTTTTCACGTCCAGCGCTGGTTTCCTGGGTCTCATGTTCCATATCGACACCCTTCAACAAGACATCACTGAGTTGAAAGACTCGGACGCTGAGTTGAACGTTCCGGCCTATGCCAACCCAGTCCCCGCAAAGGTCTTGCCTTCTGTTTTGTTCGACAAGGAAGTTGGGTTCACCATGTTACTCAATATCACTAAGCGCTGCAGAGAAACCGAAGGTATTATAGTCAACACATTCACGGAGCTCGAATTCCATGCTCTCAAGTCCCTCCAAGACGACCATACAATCCCAAAAATATATCCTGTGGGACCCGTACTCAATCTCAAAGGCAGCAGCCCAAACGAGGCCCAAAACAGCCAATCCGAAGCAGACATCATGAGGTGGCTGGACAACCAGGATCCGTCGTCGGTGGTGTTCCTCTGCTTCGGGAGCATGGGAAGCTTCGATGGGGACCAGGTCAAGGAGATAGCGCGTGCTCTTGAGAGTTGCGGACACCGGTTCTTGTGGTCCCTACGTCAGCCTCCACCCAAAGGAAAAATTGAGCTTCCGAAAGAGTACGAAAATCCGACGGATGTCCTGCCAGAAGGGTTCTTGGATCGGACGGCGGAGATTGGGAAAGTGATAGGGTGGGCCCCGCAGGTGGCGGTGCTTTCTCATCGGGCGGTGGGAGGGTTTGTGTCGCACTGTGGATGGAATTCGACGTTGGAGAGCTTGTGGTGCGGTGTGCCAGTGGCCACATGGCCGATGTACGCGGAGCAGCAGATGAATGCTTTCCAGCTGGTGAGGGAGTTTGGAATGGCGGTGGAGATAAAGATGGATTATAGGAAGGATTTTGGGATGAAGGAGATGCCGGTGATGGTGACGGCGGAGGAGATAAGTAGTGGGATCAGGCGATTGATGGACGGTAGTGATGAAATTAAGCACAAAGTGAAGAAGATGAGCGAGAAGAGCACGGTAGCCGTGACGGAGGGTGGCTCATCCTATAATTCCCTCGGATGCTTCATTGAAGATGTCATCAAAGGATGAGTTTGACTAGGATAATAGTGATAAAAAAATGGAGAAATGTTTGGACCCCTTTGGATGACTCTCGCCCTTTATCTATTATAAGAATCATTACTCTAAAAAATGAGTGAATCAAAATAAAATAAAATAATTTTTAAATTTGTTTGACACGGAAGTGGTGGAAATTGCATCTGGACTTCTTGTGGGAGAACACTAATGTTTGATGCCCGGAGGCTTACAATAATGTTTACAATGTGACTGTTTATTTTCGGATTCTCAATTTTATTTAGGGAGATGCACTAATAAATTCTAAATTAATAATTTATACACTGTTTAGTCCTAAAAGTTTTCTTATAGACTGAAAGGTCCCATTACAATGTTTCAAACATCAGATTAATGTTTCGAACATTAGATTTCGAACATCAGATTAATGTTTCGAACATTAGATTGATGTGCAAATGGGACTAAATGGAGCATAAGAAAATTTTTAGGACTAAATGGTTCAACTTTTCAAAAACTAGGACTTATGGGTAAATTTTTCTTTTATGTAATAATTAATGTTCTTCCAATTCATAAAATTAAATATTAAATCGTTCATTTCAAATATATATTTCCAATCAAAGTCTAATGTTCTAAATTTTGCCAATTACGCCTTGGCCTAGAACAAATATTCACTACTAAAAATAGAGTCTTTTGAGTCGGTTTTTTTGAGTCGGCAAATTTTACCGTCACAAAAGGTAGTCTTTTTGAGACGGCACAGAGTTACCGACGCAAATACCAAACCTTTAGAGTCGGCACCGTTGGCCGACAAAAAAAATTAATATTTGATAGCATTATTTGAGTCGGTTGAATTTACCGACTCAAAAGATAGACTTTTTGCGTCGGCATATACCTTTTGCGTCGGTAAATTTGTGCCGACGCAAAAAATTATATCTTTTTGTGTCGGCAACAGATGCCGTAGCAAAAAAAATATTTTATAACCAAGATTTATATATTTACTTGATTATATTTAATAAATATATTATATTTAATACTCATTTCGATATTAAAATAATAGTTAAATTAAAAGAGAATTAGTAATATAAAACTAAAAGTGATTCTAATTATTTTATTTTATTTTTATTTGGATAATAAAAATAAAAATAATAAATTTAATTTGTGCGATACATGTAATTAAGCATATTCTGCTTTATTTATTTGTATATCAAGATAATTTTTTCGAATATCATAATAATGAAATTATAATTATATGTATATATATTTATAGATATACTTTTATATTAATATTGAGTGTATATACTATAAATAATAAATATCTCAATTAATATCTGAAAGAGGTAGAGTGGTGAAGTGGATTTAGTGCGGTGACTTTGGGTCCGGTCAAAGCTTGCAAATGGCGTGGGTTCGAAACTTCGGAGGCGCCTCAATAAGAAAATTATGGGTTAAATTTCTTAAAACATTGAATCACTTTTTGAGTCGGCAATCTGCCGTCTCAAAAAATTAAAACTTTTTGCGTCGGCAGATTGCCGACTCAAAAACATTTGCGACCCCACCATTTTCGACCCTTGAGTTGCCGTCGCAAAAACGTTTTTGCGTCGGCAAATGTGCTATTTGCGACGACACTCTGCCGACTCAAAAGGCCCTGTTTTTAGTAGTGATTGATGGCAACAGTAAATTGTGTCAGCAGTCTTTTTTTTTTTACTTAAAAAAAAAGACAAAATCAAAATTTCAGATAGAGTGGTCGTCAAGACGAAAAAAGATATACAGGGTTCACTTTTTAATTTAGTGATGTATCAAAAAAATAATTGATAAATAATTAGACAATATTTAAAAGATGTTTGAAATCACCTATAAAAGCCAAAAAATAACTACAAAAAGTAAAAAAAATATACTTTTTAGAATTTTTGGACGGGAAATCAGTGAAGTCAAAAAAAAAAAAAAAGGGTCAATGATAATAGCTCAGTGCTGCATTGCATTTTCCCAACAAAAAAAAAAAAGAAAACGTGGCACAATCTAAGCCACATATTTTCATAAAAAATAAAATAAAAATAAATAAAATGCACGGAAAGCCAGCTCAATGATGTTGAATGCGTTAAGAAGGGCAATCCAGTAATTTTGATATTCATTACAATATTTTATTACATATTTTTTTTATGAAAAATCAAAAAATTATTCTAAACGTACATATTTCTTCTCTATTTTTTTAATTAAAATTTTAAAAAATACACTTATATAAACATCCCAAACAACCATTTAATTATTAATTAATGGCATCATTCCTGTTCATATCTTGTGGATATTTTAAGAGAGCATGACACCTCATTAACTAAGACCCCGTTTGTTTGGAATTATAAGGGTTATAGAGAGGGGATTGAGATTGATAGTGAGGTAGAATCCACTATATATCATGTTTGTTTTGAGAGATGGGGTGGAGACTTCTAATCCCTTAATATTAAGATAGGCCTTGAAAGGTGGATTCGGATGAAGGAGGTAGAAGTTGTATTAAAATTTTAGTCTATTGAACTATTTTTATTTATTTTTTTATTTTTTACATGTTTGGAAAAAAATTTTGAACATTAAGATTTAATTTTTTTGTATTTTTTGTTAAGTAAAAATCATTGTTTTATTTGTTTTATTTATTTTTTTGGAATTTTTTATTTTTTATTTATTTTTTTATTTTTCACATGTTGGGCATTTTTTTTTTAACATTAATGTTTAATGTTTTTATATTTTTTTATTTATTTTATTTATTTTATATTTATTTTATATAAAAATAATTTAAAAATCCCTACATTAACAATTATCATCAAAACAAACACAATTTTACTTAATCCCCTCACCAACAATCACCTCACTATTAATCTCCTTACTATGAATCCATTCCATTCTATCTCTGAAAGCAAATGGGCCCTAAGAGGACTGTTGGACTCCTTTTGTTTTGAGAGATAGATGGAAGATTGGGATTAAGATGAATGTAAGACTCACTAACGTTGTGGCTATTTTGGGAGATGGAGAGCGGAGTCATAACCCCCTCCGGATTAGGATGGGCCTTAGAGAGGAGATTAAGACGGAAGTTTGGGACTTAGTATTAGAAAATAGTCCGCCAGACTATTTTTATTTATTTATTTATTTATTTTTTACATGTTGGGTATTTATTTATTTTTTTGAATATTGAAGTTTACTTTTTTGTATTTTTGTTAAGTAAAAATCATAGTTTTATTTGGTTTTTTTTATTAAATTTTTTTTTCACACATTGGGCATTTTTTTTTTGAACATTAATGTTTAATGTTTTTGTATTTTTTTATTTGTTTTATTATTTTATATAAAAGTAATTTAACAATCCCTACACCAATAATTATCATCAAAACAAATACAATTTTACTTAATCCCCTCACATTAATCCTCTCAGTAACAATCCCTTCATTACGAAATCTCTCCATTCTATCTCTGAAAACAAAAGGGCCCTTGTGTCCATGAATTTGTATTTGGTTGATTCATATAGGCACTGGATTAGCATTCCACTCGGATTCACAATCCTCCTGAGAGACCAAATTAGTATAGTTGTAAGAGGGGTAGGATTAAGAAAATAGTGAGCAGATTGAATCTATTTGGTTGTCCAGCCGATTGTTCGATACAATGTAACATTTTTTTTTTCACAAAATAGTTGCCCGGCCAAAAAGCACCTATTTGTTTTAATATTTATTTTAATTTTTTAATATAAAAGTAATTTATTTATTTATTTTATATAAAAGGAATTTAATAATCCCATCACCAATCTTTTTCCCCCACTATTATCAAAACAAACACACTTTTACTTAATTCCTCACTAATAATTCCCAGATGAATAATCTCTTCACTAATTATCCCCTCACTAACAATCACTTCATTAACAATTTCTTTTATTTGTTTATTTTGCAATTACTAAGATGATTTGCATATATACATATAAAATTGAAGAAATCTACATTTGACATCCCTTAAAAAGTAGCCTATTGTAAAAAATTAATCATAAATTTTTACAGTGAAAATTATAAATAATAAATTTGTAATGTGTACATAAAAATGAAACTTGTGACTATTGTAGTCTATATTATGAACATTTGATTAAATTATAAATAAATAATGTGGTCTGGTACGAACGAAATGTTACGAATCATTTCATAAAATTATTAAATTTAATCACAAAATTTGCAAATCATTTAGTAAGTAAGTTACAAATCATTTTAATCACAACATTTCAAAAAATTATTAAATTTATTCACAAAATTTTATATTAAATTAAATTAAATTTATAGTCAAACAAGCCGAACCAAGCCGACCTTTAGTTTGTTTGAACTTGTTTATTCATATTTTTAACGAATTCAACTTTGAGCTCAAGCTCAATAAAAATTTAACAAACCGAACTCAAGCCGAGTTGGCTTAAGCTTAACTCAAGCTCTAGTCTGTTCACGAGCCTTAACGAGTCAAAAATTTTATAAATTCATACTTGCGTATGAGACTAAAGTTACAATTAAAACTTTGATTATATAGTTATATATACAATATATAAGGGCATGGCTTCTGTCCAGTCCTTAATCGGACTGGACTGTGCTGATGGGCTCGTGGGGGCCCATCACGGGTCCCATTTTGATAATCTAAACCGTGCAATGTGTAGAACTCGTCGAGTACTATAAGCCTGTAAAAAATCACGTTAATTTGATATCGATAGCTATGTGATCAAATCAGTTTTGTATAAAAAAAAATGGACGGTGAAAAAATTAACGGTTGACAAAAATCTGTTTTGGTCACATAGCTATCGATATCCAATCAACGTGATTTTTTACAGGCATATAGTATTCGACGAATTCTACACATTGAACGGTTCAGATTATCAAAACGGGACCCGTGGTGGGCCCCCACGGGCCCAACAGCACAGTCCAGTCCGATTAAGGACTGGACAGAAGCCATTCCCAATAAATAAACACTCTAAAAAAAAAAGTCAATATTTTATCAAAATAATAATATCTACTACTACTATTATATAAATGTACTATCTATAGTTAACTATTATTTACATTTATATATTTTTAAATATATAAATAACATATTTATCTTATTTTTTATACATATTTTACATTATTTAATATATAAATAATAAATATTAAACATGCCAGCTAACAAGCCGAGCATTAGAATGTTTGGACTTGTTTATTAAAAATTTAATGAGCTTGAGCTTGAACTTGAACGTGAACGTAAAAAAAAATTTAATAAACCGAGTTCGAACGAGCTCTTATCGAACCAAGTTCGAACTTATTCACGAACGGTTTTATTCATTTGCAACCCTATATTGAAATGGTGCATAATATCATATGACTCTACTACAATATACGTAACATAATCACAATGGTCTATTACAAGTTCAACAATAAATCACAATTTTTTGGATAAATAATAAATGCACCCATTGACATTTTCTTAAAATATGGATTTGCCTTGCAGTTCTGAAAATTACAAATACTCTTATCAAAAAAATTTATTTAATAGAATTAACAGAAAAAAATAAAATTCTTAACTACTCTTTTATACAATAATAAAATTACATGATTTGTTAATTGAAATATATTTTTGCATAGTGTTACTTTTTAACAGGTGTTTGTGGGGACATAATTTTTTGGGTTGTCTACGTAGTCTAAGTTGTTAGCCGAGGTTACACGTGGATGATCCTACTTAGCCAAAGTGTGATGTGATCACACTGGAGTCTCAAATGATCAGATAGAGGACAAGAGTCCTAGTTAAAATTAGACTAGCTGTTTGGGTAAGATTGGACTCTTAAAGAGAGTTGATCTTATTTTGAATAGGATAAAATGTAGGTAGCCCGGGGGTTTAATGTATGTTTTTTTTTAGGAGTTATTTACTTTAGCCGATTATCTTGTGCGATTGTTGATTAACTTAATCGTCAGATTGCCTCTTGGTAGACGAGTCACTAGTCTTGTTATTTTTCTGTGTGCAGGTGTTGAGTTTCTTTATCTCTACACATGCCCCACAGCCAGAGGCGAAGGGAAGAAGGGCCCAGGGGGGTCACGTGCCCCCATTGGGTTTTGGATTTTTTTTTTTTTTTGACAAATTTAAAGAAAATATTTTAAATAAAAAAATTTATAAAAATATTATTTAGAGTGAAATGTTAATGACATTTTTAAAATTATAAGAATAATAATGATTATTTTGATTGAAAATAAAGAGACTACCATATTATTATTTATGAAAATTTTAATATAATGGTGATATCGATCATTATTGACATACAAACATAATTAATCTCAATGAAAATATAGAATTTATTGAATTATTAGTTACATTTGACATGTAGGGTTCATCCTCCATGTGTTTCTTTACTATTGATTAGTGATATCACATTCAATGATGACGTAGTATAACTATTATATTGAATTTTTATGAATATTTTGTATAAAAAATTACTTTATCATTATATAATTTATTTTAAAACTTTATATCCATGATTTTTTAATATTGTCCATAATACACTAATTACAAATAACATTCACTTTGTTTAGTTTGAATTTTCTAAAAACACTTTTCAAAAAATTCTACTTTTTTGTTTTTTGTATTTTTTTTTTGTTTTTACTATTTTTTTAATATTTTAAGCAATTTTTATTTTCTATTTTTATACACACTTAACATAAATACACTTGAAAAGTATAATTTTTGTGAAAAAAATCTTTAAAAAATTCACTAAATACCAAAAATGTAAAAAAAAATTATGAAAAATCAGTACATTTTTTCTTATTTTTATGTATTTATTAATTTTTTAAAATATTTTTTCACAAATATTTTATTTTTTTAGACACATTTAAGTAAGATGCATCTAAAAAAGTAAAAAAAAAAAATAATTAAAAATTTAAAAATATTCACTAAAACAAAAAAACAAGAAAAATAAAAAACTCAATTTTTAAAAAACTTAATTCAAAAAACTCAAACCAAGCACAGTGATTATTATTACTTTTTTTTTTTTTTTTATCTTTCTTGAAGTCAATCATAAAAATTTATGTGAAATATTTTTGTAAAAATTTTTAATGTTGTAATTAATAAGTGCCCTCTCTGACTTAATTTCTTGGCTCCGCCACTGCCCACAACTTAGCTCCTAGGATCACAGTGAAGAGGTCCGATTTGGTTGTGAGATCAAAATTTAACACCCACAGTGTTCATTATAGATTTCTCCAATTTTATATGTATATATGCAAATCATTTTAATAATTAAAAACAAAAACATATGTGAGTCGTTTACCTCAAACTAGGGGTGAGCATGGTCTGGATTGAACTGAATTGGGGTAAAACCAAGACCAATCCGATATCTACGGTTCCTAAAAAATTGGAATCAATCCAATCCGTTTAAATCGTGGAACCAATCCGGATCAATCCATTTAAATACGGATTTGATCGGTTTAGGACCACGAATTTACATAGTTAAATAACAAAATAAATATATATAATACTTTAATTTCATAAAAATATAAATATAGCATCATATTAGTTTCACAATAGCAACATGTCTTTTCATAATAGCGACATACTGTTCTAAAATTTAAACAACCATAAGAAAACTAGTTCCATATAAGTATTTAGACCATTACAAATTAACACTAAAAACTAGCAAACAAAAGTTGTTAGAGAAAAATGGTTTATCACCATTAATTTCCGGTAATTTTGAGCTTTAATTAATGTAGGTCTCACACCTCGGTTTGGGTGGGTCCGAGTGGCAATACGTTCCTTGCCATGTGGTGAACAAGAATATATACTCAGGTGGTCAAAACCATTTACGAGTGAATGAGAAATTGATACCGAAGTGAGCCTTATAAACATGATAATGTTTGGTATGGTTCCCATGAGTTGGTATCTAAAACCTTGTCCCACATAGGAAACATGGTAGAGTTTCAAAGTGTTTATAAGCTCTAAGTTGGAGACCTTGGGTTGGGCCCCAAGGGGTACCCAAGTTTTGTAGGAGGAGGAGTTATGGACAAACCCAAGACCATCACCACACGCGCGCGCCGCCGCCATCCGGCCGGGTCGGGACGGGTGCGGGTGTGGGTATGGGTCTTACCTGTCCCTTATTTTTTGCTCCGAAATTATTTGAAATTTTTTCAAATAATTTTCAGCGAGAAAAATTCAAAATCTGAAATTTTGATTTTAAATTTTTCGGTTGCAACTTTCTCCTTCTCCAACAGTCGCGTCTCTAAACTTGGTGACTGTTCTTGATAACGGTCTTCAATTCCGGAATAGGCACTTCTCAACCTATATATATCAACCCTCCATTCCATTAGAGAAATAGAGTTCTAACTCGTAACTGTCTTCTCTTTTCTCTGCTTTTGTTCTTCTTCATTTTTGCATCTTGTGTGAGTTCAAAAAATACATTCTGGTTCGTTGTACAAACAAGTTTGTAGTGCTGCATCTGTTTGGGGTGATTGTTGAATCCTGGAGGCAGGACGTCCGTTATTCTCAAGCACCTAGGAGAGGACGAATTTCTGTCTTAAAGACACAGTGTCCAAACACTGGCCTCAATCACAAAATTTGTTCAAAGTTTAATTCTGCAGAAACAGGTAAGTTCTGTATTTAACATCTGTTTTTAGTATTCTGTAAATTACATATTTTTGGAGAATAGATTTCCATCAGTTTAAGACACAAAATTGATTCTTCGATTTACAAACTTATTTACAGAATATTGCAGTGGTATGTGAGTTTATGTTCTAGACAGAATGATAATATAGTCTGTATGTTTATATGGTGCATGATAATATTTTGATAGGTTGTTGTTTTTAATTTCATAAGTGCATGAACTTCCGTTTTTATCATATGCACTGCTTCTTGAATAAAATGTTCACCTGTGGTGCTTCTTGAAAAAAAATGTTTTTTGTATTAGAGAACTAGTTGTTTAATCACATGCCATGTTTGTTGAATAAATTTATTTGTATACAAGTTTATTTATTTATTCTTTTCCAGAACTTAGTGTATTTTTGTTCACTGGTTTGGTGTTTATTATGTATTATTAGAAATCTAGTTTTAATAAACTTGTAGTATTCTTACACAAGAATGATTCTGTGATTGATTACTTTATTTTGGTCATGTTCTGTTAACAAAAGGTACATTGTAGAGTATTTAGATTAAAAAAAAAAAACTGTATTCTTCTGATCTTTATTTAATACTCAGTAAATACTTCTGTTTTTTTAATACACAGTGTATACTTCTGTTTGTTGAGTTTCTGGTTTATCTTACACTGTATGACTTCATAATTTCTTGTTTTAATTAGTCATATTACTGTTGGTCTTTTTATTAAGAATAAGTCGGTAAGATAATAAGATTGGTCAATTTTATTGATTCTTTTGACAGATTACTTGGTTAATTTGGTTTATACTTTATAATCTGTTTTTAAGTCCAATAAAGTTATAATCTTGTTCTCCTCATATTTATTTTGTTATTTGTTTTCCTATAGTGTATTTTATTCCAAAATTTTTTGTTAGTTTATTTATTCTATTGGAATATAATTTCTGTTTATTTAAATTTATTTTATTAAACAGAAAAATGGCAACTGAGGGTACTGTTATTACTCCTAACCCCATTGTGCCTCCACCGGTGGTTTCTATACCGGTTGTTACTCCTACTCTGACTCATGGCCCGGGTCATGGACATGTTCCAGTGAACCATGGGGAAAAACCTGAAAAATTCAGTGGTACCGATTTTAAAAGGTGGCAACAAAAAATGTTATTTTATTTAACCACCCTGAATTTGGCAAGGTTTTTACGAGAAGATGCGCCAACTCTGAAAGAAGATGAAAGTGATGTGCAAGTTGTCGCTGCAGTAGATGCATGGAAACATGCAGACTTTCTCTGCAGGAACTATATCCTCAATGGATTGGACAACACACTTTACAATGTGTATAGTCCGATCAAGACAGCAAAAACGTTGTGGGATTCCTTGGATCGCAAATATAAGACGGAAGACGCAGGAACAAAGATATTTGTTGTTGGCCGCTTCCTGGATTTTAAGATGGTGGATTCCAAGACAGTGATTAGTCAAGTCCAAGATCTACAACTTATCTTGCATGAAATTCATGCAGAAGGTATGTCTCTGAGTGAGTCTTTTCAGGTAGCAGCTATGATTGAGAAATTACCGCTGTCTTGGAAGGATTTCAAGAATTATTTAAAGCACAAACGCAAAGAGATGTCACTGGAGGACTTGATTGTTCGGTTGAGGATTGAAGAAGACAACCGTGGGTCTGAAAAGAAAAATGGGCGTAATCTGATGGAGGCCAAGGCTAATGTGGTGGAACAGAAGCCTAAGCACAACAGTAAGAAGAGGAAGTATCCTGGTGAGAGTTCAAAACGTAGCTCTGGTTCAAAGACAAGTGAAATTCAAAACTTCACAGGCAAATGCTATGTGTGTAACAAGCAAGGACATCGTGCCAAAGATTGTTACAAGCGTCGGACTCAACGAACCTTGAAAAAGAAACCTGCTCAAGCCAACATAACAGAGGAGGAAAATCTTTGTGCAATGATTTCGGGATTACATGTGTCCGGAATGGTGTCTGAAGTGAATTTGGTAAACAACCCCAAAACATGGTGGGTGGACACAGGTGCTACACGTCACATTTGCTCTGAGAAAAAGATGTTCTCCACATATCAGGTGGTAGATAATGAGGAACAACTTTATATGGGCAATTCTTCCACCTCCAAGGTTGAAGGCAAAGGACAAGTAGTACTCAAGATGACATCAGGCAAAGAGCTTACTTTGAAAGAAGTACTGCATGTACCAGAAATTCGAAAGAACCTGGTATCTGGATCATTGTTGAGCAAGAACGGGTTTCGCCTTGTGTTTGAATCTGACAAATTTGTACTCACTAAAAATGGGATGTATGTGGGGAAAGGGTACTTGAGCGATGGGCTCTTTAAACTAAATGTAATGACAGTGGTTCCTATTTCTAATAAGATTAACACATCTTCTGCTTACTTTGTTGAGTCTTTATATATGTGGCATGGTAGATTAGGACATGTTAATTATGGTACCTTGCGTAGATTAATTAACTTAGAATATCTACCTAAATTTCATTTTGATACAAATCATAAGTGTGAAGTATGTGTTGAATCAAAATTGACTAAGGCATCTTTTAAGTCAATTGAAAGAAATACTGAACCTCTGGATCTAATCCATAGTGATATATGTGATTTGAAATTTGTTCAAACACGAGGAGGGAAAAAATATTTCATAACCTTTATTGATGATAGCACTCGGTACTGCTATGTATACTTGTTGCGAAGCAAAGATGAAGCCTTAGAAAAATTCATAGAATTTAAGGCTGAGGTTGAGAATCAACTTGGCAAGAAAATAAAGGCTATAAGGAGTGACAGAGGTGGTGAATATGAAGCACCATTTGGTGACTTATGTTCACAATTAGGAATAATACATCAAACCACTGCACCTTATACACCTCAGCAAAATGGAGTTGCTGAGCGGAAAAATCGCACTTTAAAAGAAATGATGAATGCCATGTTAATAAGTTCAGGGTTACCTCAGAACTTGTGGGGGGAAGCTATTCTTTCCGCTAATTATATTCTCAATAAAATTCCTCATAAAAAGTCTCATAAAACACCCTATGAACTGTGGAGAGGTCGAAAGCCTTCCTACAAATACTTGAAAGTGTGGGGGTGTTTGGCTAAAGTGGCAGTACCAGAACCGAAAAGGGTTAAAATTGGACCCAAGACTGTTGATTGTATTTTCATAGGATATGCAAACAACAGCAGTGCCTATCGGTTTTTAGTACATAAAAGTGAGAACACAGAGATTCATGTCAATACAATTATCGAGTCTAGGAATGCATCATTTTTTGAAAATGTGTTTCCTTGTAAATTGACACAAGAGCCTAAAAGGACATATGATGCTGCTTTTGACAATGATCAAAGGCAAGTTGAGGAAAACCCAGAGGAAAAAGTCGAGGAGGAACCCAGACGTAGTAAAAGAGCTAGGACAGAAAAATCTTTCGGTCCTGATTTCTTAACATACTTACTGGAAGAGGAGCCTCGAACTTTCAAAGAAGCAATGTCTACTCCTGAAGCTCCTTCCTGGAAAGAAGCTATCAATAGTGAAATTGAATCAATCCTGCAAAATCATACATGGGAATTGGTGGATCTTCCACCAGGCTGTAAGCCTCTTGGTTACAAGTGGATTTTTAAAAGGAAGATGAAGCCGGATGGTTCAATTGATAAATACAAGGCGAGACTTGTAGTTAAAGGTTACAGGCAAACTGAAGGAGTAGATTATTTTGATACTTACTCACCTGTAACAAGAATAACGTCTATTCGAATGTTAATAGCTATTGCAGCTTTGTATAATCTTGAGATCCATCAAATGGATGTTAAGACTGCATTCTTGAATGGCGATTTGAATGAGGAAATTTACATGGAACAACCAGAAGGGTTCGTGGTTCCAGGGCAAGGGAAAAAATGTGCAAACTTGTGAAGTCTCTTTACGGTCTAAAACAAGCACCCAAACAATGGCATGAAAAATTTGACAATGTAATGATGTCAAATGGATTTAAAATTAATGAATGTGATAAATGTGTTTATGTGAGAAACACAGAAAAGGGATATGTCATTGTTTGCCTATATGTAGATGATATGCTCATCCTTGGTAGTAATAATGAAATGATCAAAGCTACCAAGAAAATGTTGAACTCTAAGTTTGACATGAAAGATATGGGAATAGCAGATGTTATACTTGGAATAAAAATTACAAAGACATCTGAAGGATATACCTTGTCTCAAGGACATTATGTTGATAAAATACTTGAGAAATTTAACAAGCATGACGATCGTCTCGCTAAGACTCCTATAGATGCTAATCTTCATTTGATGAAGAATATGGGTGAAGGTGTATCACAAGTAGAATACTCCCGGATCATCGGAAGCTTAATGTACCTCATGAACTGCACTCGTCCAGATTTAGCATATGCAGTTAGCAGATTAAGTAGGTATACTAGCAATCCAGGAACAGACCACTGGACAGCAATAGTTAGGGTACTTAGATATCTAAAGTATACTCGAAACTATGGGCTGAACTATATGAGATATCCAGCAGTTTTAGAAGGTTATAGTGACGCTAATTGGATCTCAGACACTAAAGACTCTAAGTCTACCAGTGGTTATGTCTTTACCTTGGGAGGTGCAGCAGTCTCATGGAAGTCATCCAAACAGACATGCATTGCAAGGTCCACAATGGAGTCCGAATTTATTGCTTTAGATAAAGCAGGTGAAGAAGGAGAGTGGCTTCGTCAATTTCTAGAGGATATCCCAATGTGGCCAAAACCTGTGCCAGCCATTTGCATTCATTGCGATAGTCAAGCAGCAATGGCAAGAGCACAAAATAATATGTATAACGGTAAGTCTCGTCATATTCGACGTAGACATAATACTGTTAGGCAACTGCTCTCAAATGGAGTGATCTCCATTGAGTACATAAGGTCAAGAGATAATATCGCGGATCCGTTAACCAAAGGTTTGACCAGAGAGCAAGTTTTAAGATCATCGAGGGGAATGGGATTAAAGCCTTTTAACTAAAGAGTCGCCTTAATGGCAACCCAACCTAGTTGACTGGAGATCCCAAAATCTAGGTTCAAAGGGACAACCGAATTATGTGTGACTCGTTAGTATCACTAAGGGAAAATTTTCCTACCCTTTCCTATGATAGTGATGTCTGCAGCGCTAATCAGGTTAAGCTTTGCTTTTAATGATATTCATATCTTGGAAATCCAAGTGGGGTATAGCAGAATACTCTTAATGAGAATCACCTATATGAGTGTGAACTGGGCCGGTTCTATGGGAATTGGAAAAAGGCTAAATTTCTAGAGCACTCAGGAAAACCAGGTATTGTCCAGGGCCAAAATGGGCACAACCGATAGAACCAGATTGTGTAAGGAAATAAAACTGTGTGACATACTATTGTCTCGGTTTACACCAATGGCAGAATAGTTCAAGACATCATGTTCACTAATCAGCCAGTAAACCCGATCGTCTTTCACAAGGGAAGGTTCAAAACCAAAAGCTACCTATCTTTTGCAGGATATTTTCAGTTGTGTACTCTCAGTGTCTGCATGTTGTTGCATATTCGTTTTCAATTTCATTCATGTGGGGGATTGTTAGAGAAAAATGGTTTATCACCATTAATTTCCGGTAATTTTGAGCTTTAATTAATGTAGGTCCCACACCTCGGTTTGGGTGGGTCCGAGTGGCAATACGTTCCTTGCCATGTGGTGAACAAGAATATATACTCGGGTGGTCAAAACCATTTACGAGTGAATGAGAAATTGATACCGAAGTGAGCCTCATAAACATGATAATGTTTGGTATGATTCCCATGAGTTGGTATCTAAAACCTTGTCCCACATAGGAAACATGGTAGAGTTTCAAAGTGTTTATAAGCTCTAAGTTGGAGACCTTGGGTTGGGCCCCAAGGGGTACCCAAGTTTTGTAGGAAGAGGAGTTATGGACAAACCCAAGACCATCACCACACGCGCGCGCCGCCGCCGCCGTCCGTCCGGCCGGGTCGGGACGGGCGCGGGTGTGGGTATGGGTCTTACCCGTCCCTTATTTTTTGCTCCGAAATTATTTGAATTTTTTCAAATAATTTTCAGCGGGAAAAATTCAAAATCTGAAATTTTGATTTTAAATTTTTCGGTTGCAACTTTCTCCTTCTCCAACAGTCGCGTCTCTAACTTGGTGACTGTTCTTGATAACGGTCTTCAATTCCGGAATAGGCACTTCTCAACCTATATATATCAACCCTCCATTCCATTAGAGAAATAGAGTTCTAACCCGTAACTGTCTTCTCTTTTCTCTGCTTTTGTTCTTCTTCATTTTTGCATCTTGTGTGAGTTCAAAAAATACATTTTGGTTCGTTGTACAAACAAGTTTGTAGTGCTGCATCTGTTTGGGGTGATTGTTGAATCCTGGAGGCAGGACGTCCGTTATTCTCAAGCACCTAGGAGAGGACGAATTTCTGTCTTAAAGACACAGTGTCCAAACACTGGCCTCAATCACAAATTTGTTCAAAGTTTAATTCTGTAGAAACAGGTAAGTTCTGTATTTAACATCTGTTTTTAGTATTCTGTAAATTACATATTTTTGGAGAATAGATTTCCATCAAAAGTAATAAAAGAAGATACTATGCGAGTTTAGGTTTGGATTTAAGTTTTATATGAAATAAGAGAAGATACTATGTAGGAGAGTGTATAATAAAAATATAGACTATTTGTATACAGTCCGGATCGGTTCCAATCCAGAACCATGGGGTTCAATCCGGAACCAATCCGTGAACTACGGATTTTTTATTTTTCAATCCGGAATCAAACCACAGATTCAAAAAACCAATCCAAATTTACTGGATTGGACTGGACTGGATCGGATTACGGATTTCACGGATTTCACGGATTTCTTGCTCAGCCCTACCTCAAACGGCCCATTGAATTTTTTTCAACTCAAATCAATATCTATCCCAAGATCGCCTCTCATTGAGGTGGCATACTCTTCTAAAATCTCCATAGATCTGGATAGGGAAGATCCCTAGAAAGCATCCTGATGCTTGAAGGCTCTTTAATGCCTCATTAAAGTTCTTTTTCTCCTGTTAGTTCATATTAAGGCTCTTTCAATTCAGTTTATCGTCAATGGGTATTCTTCCTACTCACTCAACAAATGTTGTATTTGTTTAATCAGTCTTTTATAGTTTTGACACTTTAATTTGGATAGGAAATTATTTTTCTAGATACATTTCTATTTATGAATTATGTTTTTGTTACTTAATAAACATCAATCTGGATAGGAAATTAATCGTTTGCAACTTGCAATTGTAATATCATTTAGACCATGTTAGATTGTTTTAGCACTCCAACTATTTTGTAATCAAAATCATAGCATCTGGTGTAGAAAAGCGGGCGATGTAGCAGAAAAGTATTAGATAAATGTTTTGGCACGGAGTTGCTATAACCTTTATAATTTTGTTTATGCATTACATTGCTATATATAAAAAGAGCAAAGACTTAGGCCTCGTTTGGGGAGTGGCTATTTTAGCCAAAAAGTAAAAAAGTTACTAAAAGTTGTCACATCACCTCTCTATTTTTCTGTACATCTTTTCGTAAAAAGTCAAAAAATTACTAAAATAGTCTGTTCCCAAACGAGGCCTTAGTAACATTGAAAACAACTAGTTAAGGCAAAAATACAAAACCACAAACCATGTATCCCAGCCAATTTATTTAACAACTGCAGCAAAACATGAAAAGAAATTATTTGGAACAAAAATTTTAAAGAAATATGTAAACGCTCCAATTTTTTGTGAATCATACTCAAAATAAAAGTTCAAATTATTATGTAAATGATTTGACTACACATGGACGCGAACACATTAACCAAGAAAATATGCATCCATTGAAAATTTGTGTAACATTAACAACGTTATTTTTTAAATGTCAAAATAAACTATCTTTGACAACAATTCTATTACAGATAGTTAACAATCTAGATTCGCTCTTTGTATGATTTTTGGTTGTAAATTTCCATATTTTCACGTCTCCTGCACGTTATTTGCTTTATTTTCTCTCTCTTAGATAGTATTCTATTCTTTCTCGGCTTACCAAGTGGCCTTTTTAAAACTGAACATAATATGATAAAGTCATCGAGTGTAAATATCGATTTCTCTATAGACCATATTGAAAATATAGCACCCCCGATTCATCTGCATGTAGAAGTCCTGTTTGACACAATCATTAAGATTTTATCTACTTTTTAAGATGGAAATCACATCATGTTCAGAACGTAACTCATTTATTTGCTTGAAATCAAGAACAAACACGCCTTGCAATATCAATTGCGACCGAAAGAAATGAATGTACCTTCAAAATAATATCGTTCATTTTGTTAACAATCTAAGACCTGTTGGTGTTAATTGCATCCTATAACTTGGTCTCCATGGCAGGGAAAATAACCCCACTGCACTTGTTTGCTAGTTCCTTCCATGTTGACATTTACTGCATTAGTTGATTTCATAGATTATCAACCGTTCGTGTGATAAAAAAGATTGCATACTTCCCTAATCCAATCCAAGAATTAAATGACTGAACTGCATTGAATGACATCTTTCCATACCACTGACCGTTATAATATCACAAATCAACACGTGGGTGTTTAATAGGTAAATGTGACATGTCACAATGTTGCACCTGCTAATATTAATAACCTTGAGAAGAAATCATGCACTTTTTGCTTCCCCTCGCTCTTCAATTTTTCTAGTTTTGTATAGAATTCTGTTACAATCGCTTCATGCCCACAATCAGCCAACTTGCCCACCAAGTAATCTCTGAAACTATTTTTAATTTCCTTCATCCTATCCCTGAAATTATTTTTTAGATGTTGTAAGCAATAACCATGATATGGCAATGGGAATGCCTTTGGCATGGCCTCTAATAGGCCAAGGTTACAATCATAAATAATTGAATGCACTGTCAATTATCAATTATCTTTAATAGTTCATGTAACATGACAGCTTTTTTACTAACCCATAATCTACCTAATAAATGATGATCGGGTTGATTTAATTTATTTTTTTTTAAATGAATGATATACGTGAACAGTCTTATAAAATAAATGATTCAAATCATCAAAAAGGAGTTTGTGATGAACAACACTCTCTAATTCACATATAAAATTGAAGGAAAATCCAACCTTATAACATTATCATATGATATGAAATAATTTTTGGCGTCATTTAACTTCCAAGCTTCATCAAACTTTACTGAAAGGAAAATAATTTATAAACCTAATTTTTAGATATACTTTCTAGATCCAGTAATGTATAAAAGAGATGATTGACTAATGATTAAATAATATATGAAAAGAAAGTTGTCTTAGATATTCTAATAGATTGTTATATTATTGAGTCTTAAAAATAGGTCTAACTTTTGAATTAGAATAACAATACTCTTATTAAAATTAATATTGATAAGCCCTGATATGACAAACGGTTGAATGGATTTCACATATTTTGACTTAGGCTTATGTTGGGAAGTGTAAATTTTAGTCAAAAAATTACAAAGTTATCATAAAATGTCAATTAGTTTTTTGATTTTTTTATATGTTGTATACACAAATTTCTTGTCTGTAAAAATAATGACAGAACAATAGAGTAAAAAAATATAAATTTGTTAATTTAAAATAATGTGATTACAATCTCTGATGAAATTTCTAATTAAAAAAAAAAAAATCCTCTAATTCTTCTCCTCAATAAGTTGATTCGAGGGCTTGATAGCTCGTTTCCGAATTGAGTGGTGAAATAACGCGAAGAAGACGACAAATTTGTAGAACTTTGATATGAGGGCTTGACAGCATGTTCCCAAATCAGATTTGTAGAATTTTCATCGATTTAGTAGAAGAAGACAGTAAATTTGAAGAATTTCATGACGAACTTTGATTTGATCCTTTGAAACTTTATGCTTTATGGAGATTGGTAGGCTTTGCAAACAGACCTTCGGGGCTTTAAACTTGAATCCGATAAAGCTTTCACTTACTTGATGTAGATTTTTGTCTCTACAACTTGATTTATATATGTAGAATTGTGTCTCAAATTTTGATAGAGATCACCATTATTTATAAGAATGGATAGAAGAAAGTCTTAATAGATTTTAACTTCTTTGATAATTATCTATGATTTATTTAGAGATAAATACCAAAATATCACTTTAATGGTGTGCCATAATTTTATTAGTTTGACCACCTCAATGTGACAAGTAGTTTAATTTAATTTGTCAAAAACTTATTTGCTGAATCACTATGGTTTAATTTGATTAACTAAGGGCTTACTAAATCATTTTAACACATGGAAATATTTGATTTGATCACTATGTAATCTTTGATTTGAGACCAATTAGACTCGTGGCAAGATTTGATTTACTAATAATTATGTCATATTTTGTAGGCCTTTCTAGTACGTGATAATTTGTAATTGAATGATATTTTTACATGCTTTCAAATGCCCCTTCGAGACTTGCTTGTATACACGTTCCAAAAGTATGAAAAGTGAGCGGGTCTCGAAACTTGATTTTGTGGGATTTGTTAAATGATTTAGCAGCAACTACTTAGGGCTTGATTTGAGATTACCACTTCAGAACCTCACCATATGTGAATTTTATTTTATTTTATTTGGTTGACTGAACTTGGAATATGAGTCCAAGTTGCCTACGTACCCTAATAGGATCAAGCCAAACGTAGTTCAATTGTGTGTCATTCATAGTTTCAACTCATGTGGACAAGGAGTAACATGCAGTTTAGGCTCGTTCGCTAAGGAACATTTGTGGAAGCTTCAATTTTTGGAGATGCTATAAAGTTTAGGTATCTAGAAGCTCTTATGAATTTGATGACCTCTGAAGATCAACTTGTTGATTTGGTGAACTTATGAAGTCTAAAGGAGTAAAGCTCATCGTAGTTATATATGACGTTGCTTTAGCTTCAACTTTATCTTGTGATTCTTCGACTGGGATTTCTTTTTCTTCATAAGCTGAGATGTTAAGCTCCATATCGTTAGCTCATGTGGCCAACTTTTCAAGCGTCTTTGGTTTGTAGAGGAGGCTCTAATTCATTCCTTGGATGCACATCCCAATAGCACAAGTTTTAGATAAATGATCCTTGCAGTTGAGGCTAACGCTTCTACATCTATTAATGTAGTCAATGATTGATTCTTCTTTTTGCTGGAGAGTATTGTTGAGCTTGATCATACTGACAATACGTCAAGTGCTGTAGAAACCACTAAGAAACTCTGTCTCCAATTGCTCACAGTTGTCTATGGTATTTAGCTCAAGTTTTGTGTATCAGTTGAAAATGTAGCCATTCAAGGAATGCATGAACTACTTTACCAAATCTCCTTCAGTTCCAACGTTGCTACAAGTCTCCACAAAGTGTGCAACATGTTGTTTTGGGTTGCCTTTATCGTCAAATTATTGAAACTTTGGAGGTTGATAGTTTTTTGGCATCTTTAGTAGTTCTATCCTTCGTATATATGGCTTTATATAGGATCGAAAGACATTATAGCGATTCTGGTTTAGACCCACTCATTTGATATTTTGGATCTGGGTTTCACTGTCCTATATAGTTATTCATGTCTTGTTTCCCCTTATCTCTCTTTGAGTTTGGCTTTTGGGATGTGTTGGTTGCGTTTGGAATAGGTTGGTAGCTTGTTTTTCAAGCTGTTGTTGCCTAGAATTTTATTCTTTTGCTTGAGTGACACTTCTTGTGCTCGAGCGGTCTTTGTGAACATCCAGTACTTTTTCAAGTTTGCAAAAATACTAAAAGTTGGTATTCTTCGCTCGAGCAAAACTTCTTGCGCTCGAGCGAAAATGGCCATCCTTGAGCTCGAGCGTAGGTCTTCTATTTGTAAAACTTCTGGGAGTTTGCATTATTCCCTTGAGCGAAGCTTCTTGTGCTCGAGCTGTGCAACTTATTGTGTCTGGTCGCTTGAGCGACACTTCTTGTGCTCGAACGATCTATGCGTATATCAGTTCATAAACAGTCACTTTTGAATCACTTTTTTAGATTTCTCTCTCTAAACTTTCTAAAAACCCTAGATCTACACCCTCTCTCTCTAAAACTCTATCTTTCTCTACAAATACACTTAGATCTGTCGAGTTCTTCACCTGTGTCCCTTTGTTAAAAAGGTGGAGCTTGGTAAGGGCATCATTCTAATTGGAGCAAAGTTAAATTTCGGTATCTTTGAGTTTCTGTCACTCCTCTAATCACCTTCTAAGCTTGAGGTAGGGATTCTTCGCACCTTCTATGAGTTTTAACTTAGTTATTTGCTATTTCTAAACAATATAGTGATTTTTGGGAATTATTGGAACAAACCTAGGGTTTTAGGTAAAAATCAAAAGAGGTGTTTTCAAATGTATTTGTGGAAATGGTTGTTAGAGTTGTAAATAAGGATGAGTAGTGATGAAGTAGTGTGTTTTTATCTTTGGGATTGATTTATAAAGAAAAAAGAGTTTTGCCCTAAATGTTTCAAATATTAATTTTGTATAAATTATGGAATTGGTGTTGAAAATATGAAATTGGGTTGATATTGATGAGGGTGGTGGAGTTGGATATGTATTATCACTCACATCTTGAAAATTTAGAAAGTTTATCTTTATTGAGAATTGTGTATCTGTTTAGAAATATCTGTTTAGAGCTATCGGTGGAGGATAGCTATGATTGTTGTAGAAATTGTATGTGAATTAGGAAAATTGAAACTATTTTCTCATTCATTTGTATTGAGCATTATTTAATACTTATAAATTGGAAATGTTTATTGTTTTGAGAAAAATGAGTGAATCTAGGAAACATGTATTGTCTCGTTGAAATAAGTTAGCCTGAGTGTTCACGATGGAAGTCCTAAAAACCACACGTATATATGGGTGCCGATCCCATGAACGAAATATCTATAAAATGGCAATAGTAGTGCTTGTATAGCCTATGTTTACATGGGTGTCAGCTTATGGTTTCCCACGGATGAAATTTCCGTGAAAGGTTGTTTTGGGTTTGAGATTCCTATAGTGTGATTCACTACCCCATTTTGTATTGTGAAGGAAATGATTTGTGAACTATGATACTAATTTGGCATTGCATGGTTTTGGAAAAAGATGTAAAACATTTTGGCACGAGCATTACATATGCATTCACCTTATATCTTTGTCAAGATTCATATATTGTGTTGGATTATTTCTACCGGGCTTTGGCTCACTCTATGTGGGAAAAATATTTCAGGTACTAATGATATGCCTTTGCCAACGCAATATCTTAGGAGGACTTGGAGCAACAACTTCATTTTGTTGATTTTGTATATGTTTACAGGCTAAGGGCCTTTAACTGTATTGGATTTCAAATCCACTTTTGTTTGAAACTAAGTATCGTCTTGGAAAGTTATAAGCCTCTAGGGCATTTATTATCCTTTTTACTTTCATATCTTATCTCTTGTTGTAACATATACTATAGATTTAGGGTTAAACTTGTGAATTTATATCGTCATATGTCACTCTTTTGTAAAGCTTAATTGGAAATCAATGAAAGATAATTACTTTATCGTTGTTGTCACTTGTTGATGTTGTGCATAGGTTATAGTAATTATTTCAGGGCATTACAACTTGGTATTAGAGCATACCAGGTTTGAATACTCTGGGTACGCAGAAAGTGGTTCTTACCACAATGGGTTTTTCTCGCTAGATAAAGATGTTTTATGTATGGTATGCTTATGCACTAACATGCTTATATGATTATATGGGTATGAGATTTAATTTCTAAGATATTGATTGGGTCTACAAGTTTCTAGAAGTCCTGTTAGAAAAGTACTTGATCACTGCTATTTTTAATTAGAATTCTGGCAACGTCACGGGACAATCATTATCTAGAAAGGAAATTCGTATGTGTTTATGTGATTATATGCTTATGTGGAGTGAATTACTATTGTCCATCGCATTAGGATGCGAGTGAATTAGCTTCGGCACATTTGTAAATGTGCCAATCTCATTTGTTACCTTCATTGGGATGTCAAAACGTGGACATAGTGGTGGTAGGCATGGTAGGCCTAAACGGCATAAAGTGCTGTAATCGAATGAAATTTCAGCGCAGGAAGAGGGTGTTGGTCAGGCTAATATAGCCGAACCAGTTGGTCAACAAGCTATGGGCGCTTTGGCCCATGAAATGGCTGGAGCTTTACAGGAATCCAAGGACATTCTCAGGGCTGAGAATCAAGTCCAGGCCCAAGTTGTTAAAGCAGGAC
Organism: Camellia japonica; assembly: GCA_030407325.1. Taxonomy (NCBI): domain Eukaryota; kingdom Viridiplantae; phylum Streptophyta; class Magnoliopsida; order Ericales; family Theaceae; genus Camellia; species Camellia japonica. Next base: position 124,027,481 of record JAPPVO010000031.1, read on the forward strand.
CGTCTTTTTTAAAGAGGGAGTTCTTTTGGTCTAATCAGGATGAGTTTTTGGGCGATCCTAAAGAGCCTTTGAAAGCTGATGAATGGCTCGAGCAGATGATAAAGACATTCGAGATAATTGGCATCGAGGATGATGGCTTAAAGGTGACCTTTGCATCCTTCCAACTGAAGGGAGATGTGGGTCAATGGTGGAAGTATGCGCGTGGGTGCATTGGAGTGACTTGGGAGGCCTTTGTCAATGCCTTCCAGTACAAGTTCTTGCCTTCCACTACTAAGGAGAAGTTGAGGGACCAATTCTTGAAGCTCAAGCAGTTTAGTTTGCCAGTAGCCGAGTTTGAGGCAGTTTTCACAAGCCTCTCTAGATTTGCACCGAAACTCATGGTGACAGAAGAATGTCGTTCTATCGAGTTCGAGAAGAGATTGAGGACCGAGCTCCTTTTCAAGGTAGCTGGGTCAATGATTAGGGACTACGAACTCCTTGTGTAGGTGGCGGCTCATCTAGAGATCGTGGTTCAGGCGGAGATTGTTACCGTTAGAGGATTATTGTATGTACCTTAAGTGGCAATTGTTTTTGTTTCATAGGGGACAGAGTAGATAGAGCTTCATTGCCAGTATGTGATCTGCGAGGTCAGAGAGAGCTTAGTTGTCTTCTTGGAACCTTCTTAGATAGTGAATGTGATGAAGTCTGAGTTGATTTGCCAAGGGTAGTTTGTGAATACCCGAATGTTTTTCCTGAGGATCTCACTAGTTTACTACCTCACAGTGAGATTGAGTTTTCTATTGATTTAGTGTTTGGCCACCGATTTTTATGGCACTGTACAGATTTGCACTTGCCGAGTTGAGTGAATCGAAGATACAACTCTAAGAATTGTTAGATAAGGGCTTTATCCGCCTTAGTACATTGCCTTGGGGAGCATCGACTTTCTTTTTCAAGAAGAAGGATGGCACATTGCAACTTTGTATTGATTACCAGAAGCTGAACCAGGTAACTGTCAAGAACAAATACCCAATGCCTCGCATAGATGATTTATTTGATCAGTTGAAAGGGTCTTGTTGTTTTCCTAAGATAGACCTAAGATCGGGTTATCATCAATTGAAAAGATGGCAATCCATACGCGGTATAGCCATTACGAGTTCCTAGTGATGCCTTTTGGGTTAACCAATGCACCGACCATGTTTATGGATTTGATGAATTGAATCTTCCGTGGGTTCTTAGACCGCTATGTAATTGTTTTTGTTGATGACATCTTAATTTACTCACCCTCTAAGGAGGAGCATGAGGAACACTTGCGAGTTGTGCTTGAGTTTCTTAGAGCCCACAAGTTGTATGCTAAGTTCGAAAAGTGTGAATTTTGGTTGAAAAAAATGAAGTTCTAGGTATAATAGAAGCAGGAAGATTGTAGATTCAGAGAAGGGGTGATTGTAGATTCCTCTAAAATAGAAGCAGTACAAAATTAGGAACAACCTAAGAACGTCTTTGAGATTCGTACTTTATTAGGGTTGGCTAGGTATTACTGTCGGTTTGTTAAGGATTTCTCTAGATTAGCCTTACCATTGACTAGGCTTACGAGGAAAGGAATTAAATTTATGTGGAGTGAGACTTGTGAGAAGTCATTTCAAGAGCTTAAGGTTAGACTTACCACTGCTCCAGTGTTGATTATTCCAGAAAGGGGTTTAGGCTATTCAGTGTATTGTGATGCTTCACGAGAATGTTTGGGTTGTGTTTTGATGCAAGAGGGGAAGGTAGTAGCTTATGGCTCATGTCAGTTGAAAACACATGAGAGGAACTATCATATCCATGACTTAGAACTAGTAGCTGTGATGTTTTCTTTGAAAATTTGGAGGCATTACCTTTATGGTGAGAAGTTTGAGGTGTTTTCTGATCATAAGAGTTTGAAATATCTATTCTCACAAAAAGATCTGAATTTGATGCAAATGAGGTGGATGAAGTTTATGGAAAACTATGATTTTGAGTTGCACTATCATCCGGGGAAGGCTAATGTAGTGGCCGATGCTTTAAGTAGGAAATCCTTTAGCAGTGTTGCTAATATTGTCATCCGAAAATGGGAGATGTTGGTTGCTATTGGCGAGTTTGACTTGAATCTTGGCGAGTCTGTTGAGTCGGCAACTTGTTTTCGGTAGTTACATAACCTACACTTGTGAGCCGAGTTATAGAGGCACAGAGTGGTAACCTTGAGATAGAAACCTTCCAGGAGAAGATATCTAGTGGGAAGGTAGAGAAGGGCTTGAATGTGTATTCTAACTCGAGTGTTAGATGTCTTGACTATCTTTTTGTGCTGGAGTCTTGTTGAGAGAAGGTACTCCGTGAGTTTCACCATTCACGGCTTACGGTGCACCCAGGAGGCACAAAGATGTATCATGACCTTAGTCTCCAGTTTTGGTAGAAGGGAATGAAGAAGGATGTAGCCATATTTGTGTTGAGGTGCCTTACTTGTCAACAAGTGAAGGTCGAGCATCAGAGGCCAACGGGTTTGTTGCAACCCTTGCCTATAGCCTAGTGGAAGTGGCAGCATGTTACGATGGACTTTGTTGTGGATCTTCTGGGGACTTAACGGGGTAATGATGCCATTTAGGTGGTGGTTGACCGACTGACCAAGTCAACACACTTTGTACTTACGCGCACGAGTGACTCGGTAGATTATCTAGTAGACCTTTGCATTAGGGACATAGTTCGACTTCACAAGGTCCCTGTGACTATTGTTTTGGATGGAGATCCGTATTTTACGGCTCAGTTGTGGTAGAGCTTGCAAAATGCCTTGGGCACTAGGTTGACTTTAGTATCGCCTATCATCCTTAGACTGACGAGTAGTCAAAGCATACTATTCAGATCCTTGAGGATATACTTCGAGGTTGTGTCCTTGACTTTAAGGCGTCATGGGAGAGACACTTGCCTTTAGCAGAGTTTGCCTATAGCAATAGTTTCCAGTCGAGTATCAGTATGGTACCGTTTGAAGCCTTGTATGGCCAACCGTGTAGATCTCTTGTGTGTTGGGCCGAGGTAGGTGATGCACCTATGTTGGGTCCAGAGTTGGTTTGGGAAACAACGGAGAAAGTTTCACTTATTCATAAGAGGTTGGTCACGGCTCAGAGTCGTCAGAAAAGCTATGCCGACCGTAGGAGGAGACCGTTATCCTTTGAGGTGGGAGATTATGTTTTCTTAAAGATATTACCTAGACGGGGTTTGGTGAGGTTTGGAAAGAGTGGGAAGTTGTCTCCTAGGTTTATTGGACCTTTTGAGATCCTAGAGTGGATTGGGGAGGTAGCTTATTGTTTGGCCTTGCTACCATAGTTTTCTGAGGTTCATGACGTGTTTTATATCAGTATACTTCAGAAGTATGAGCCTGATTCATCACATGTGTTAGATTGGACTTAGTGGTAGACGAAGATGCCTTGTATGATAAAAGACCAGTTAGAGTTTTAGATACTCGAGACCAAGTCTTGCGAGGCAAGATGATTTTTTTGGTAAAAGTATTGTGGCGACACCACGGGGTTGAGGAAGCCACTTGGGAACATGAGACTGAGGTCTGTGAGAAGTATACAGACCTATTTGTTGATGTTTGAACATGTATTGAAAACTTTATTATGTTAATGTAATATAATCATTGTATATGTTTTGAGAATGTGAATTGTATATTCAGTATTGAAAACTTAATTATCATGTTGATGACAATGGATGACCAGTGGGTGAGTCATGGTAATGGAATTGAATCACTATAATTGTTTTAATTGGTTTAAACATGGTTTTAGTGTTTGATTTAAAATTTCAGGGGCGAAATTCCTTAAAGGGGGAGATTATAGCAATTCTGGTTTAGACCCGACCCATTTGATGTTTTGGATATAGGTTTCATTGTATTATATAGGTTTCTTTGTATTATATAGCTATTCATGTCTTGTTTCGCCTTATCTCTCTTTGAGTTTGGCTTTTGGGATGTGCTGGCTGCATTTGGGACAAGTTGGTAGCTTGTTTTTCAAACTGTTGTTGCCTAGAATTTTATTCATTTGCTTGAGCGACACTTTTTGCGCTCGAGCGGTCTTTGTGAACATCCAGTACTTTTGCAAGTTTGCAAAAATACTAGAAGTTGGTATTCTTCGCTTGAGCGAAACTTCTTGCGCTCGAGCAGTGTTGGCTCGAGCGGCCTTCCTTGAGCTTAAGCGTAGGTCTTCTATCTGTAAAACTTCTTGGAGTTTGTATTCTTCTCTCGAGCGACGCTTCTTGTGCTCGAGTGGTGCAACTTATTGTGTGTGGTTGCTCGAGCGACATTTCTTGTGCTCGAGCGATCTGTGCTTATATCAGTTCGTAAACAGCAACTTTTGAATCACTTTTTCAGAACTCTCTCTCTCTCTAAACTTTCTAAAAACCCTAGATCTACACCCTCTCTCTAAAACTCTACTTCTCCCAACAAATACACTTAGATCAATCGAGTTCTTTACCCGATTTTCTTTTTTAAAAAAGGTAGAGCTTGAAAGGGCTTCCTAATCGGAGCAAAGTTAATTTTTGGCGTCTTTGAGTTTCCATCACTCCTCTAATCACCTTCTAAGCTTGAGGTAGGGATTTTTCGCACCTTCTATGAGTTTTAACTTAGTTATTTGCTATTTCTAAACAATATAGCGATTTTTGGGATTATTGGAAGGTTTTGGGTAAAAATCAAAAGAGGAGTTTTCAAATGGATTTGTGGAAATGGTTGTTGGAATTGTAAATGAGGATGAGTAGTGATGAAGTAGTTTGTTTTTATCCATATGATTGACTCATAAAGAAAATGGGGTTTTGTCCTAAATGTCTCAAATATTGATTTTGCATAAATTATGGAATTGGTGTTGAAAATGTGAAATTGAGTTGATATTGATGAGGATGGTGGAGTTGGATATGTATTATCACTCACATCTTGAAAATTTGAAAAGTTTATCGTTATTGAGAATTGTGTATCTGTTTAGAAATATCTGTTTTGGGCTATCAGTGAAGGATAGTTATGATTGTTATAGAAATTGCATATGAATTATGAAAATTAAAACTAGTTTCTCATTCATTTGCATTGAGTATTATCTCATACTTATAAATTAGAAATGTTTATTGTTTTGAGATAAATGAGTGAATCTGGGAAACATGTATTGTCTCATTGAAATAAGTTGGCCTGAGTGTCTATGGTGAAAGTCCTAAAACTGCTCGTATACATGGGTGCTGATCCTGCGGACGAAATATCGGTAAAATGGCAATAGTAATGCTTGTATAGCCTACATTTACATGGGTGTCGGCTTACGGTTTCCCTCGGACGAAATTTTCATGAAAGGTTGTTTTGGTTTTGAGATTCTCAGAGTGTGATTCACTGCCTCATTTTCTGTTTTGAAAGAAATGATTTATGAACATGGTTTTGGAATGAGGCAGTGAACATGGTGTATGCATGGTCATAGGGTATATGTTCAAGTATTAGCATGAAAAAATAATTCTATCTTGCACTTTCTTCTCAATTCAAGCACTTCTGTAACTTTTTCATTTTAAAAAAAAAAAATAATATTAAACTGACTTATTTTTCAAATCTGATTATATGGGATGATATTTGAGGTGTGTAGAACATTTCAAAATATGTGTTTTTTTAGCCTAAACAAAATTTTGTAAAAATCTAGTTCAAAATTTATAATTTGAAGTCTTCTTTCTAACAAAATTTATTTGAGAAAATGTTATTGGGTAGGTTAAGAGAGAATCTAGTTTTCCAAAAATGTGTCAAATCTGGACCGAACTTGGTAAATGACTTGTAGATTAATTTCTGGTCATGTTATGCAAATTTTACCAATTGGAAATGAAAGTATCTTATTATTCTATACTTCGGTTCGATTTCAGCTCTTAATTTGACCTATAAATGTGTTTGCCATATTTTTCTTTCCGCACCAACTATTCTAAAAATTTCTAGAAAAATAAAAGTGTAAATGGTTGTTCCCCTCAAATGTTTATTTAGCATGCTTATTGTTAATTTCTTGCTTTGTGTAGCATTGACTTTTCATGCTCTTTTTGGAGACGACTAGCCCTACAGTTCGGACTCTCGTGATTTTGAATTTAATTTCACAAGTACAATGTGAAATAGATAAACACTAATGAGTCCAAATCCAGCAAATCTTTTGGAAAATCGATTTCGAATCAAAATGCCAAAAATGGACTGCATTACCAGATTTCAAAGTCACTACCTAAATGTTTTTGGGAAATTTAGGAAACCCGTGACTCGTGCCAAAGGCCACGTGTCCATCATCACCAAAGTGTCTCGGTTCGAGAACTTAGGTATGAGAGGGGAAGGTCATGGATTGAGCACCCCACTCACCCGATCAAAGATCGGCCTCAACTAATCATAATGTGATTCTTATTTACATTATATGCTCTTGTTCCGGTTATTAGGCTAGCTTTACTATGTGATACACACACAATTATAAAATAATTTGCAAAAATTGGAACGTTTTGATTTCATGTTTGTTTGAAAATGAGTTTGTGAATGTGTCACTTGAAAAAGTGGGCTCATGTGTGCATTAATCAAATCATTCCAAGTTAAGCAACTAGCTTTCATCCACTGGCATTCAAACAAGGTATATCACTTAAGTACTTAGCCTCGTGGAATCATGCTTGACATGGCAACGATCACACACATGCGATATGCTAAAGCAATAAAAGCTCACCTAGTACTCCAAGGCAAGCCAAAAAGATGAAAGAGTTAGAAAAATGCATAATCCTAACTAATGCAACATGACTAATGCAACACATACAATTATGCAATTAATAGGCTCAGCTACTAACATGGAATATGAATCAATTTGATAGCATGTGGTTTAAGCACATATTTAAAGAAGTATTAACCAACAATGCGAGTTAGCATGATGAGCCGAACCTTATACATGCAAGACACATGAATGCAAATCATGAAAAATGCTAAAAGAAACATGATGCTCTAAGCTACCATCATAAGTGGAGAAATAAAAGGTAGAAAGAACGGGGGTTAGAAGACATACACATTATTATAATTTCGCCCTCATGCAAGAGGGTCCGAATAAATGCCCTAGCTAGTTACTACAAATTAACTAACTATTATAAACCGAATGAAATAAATTAACTAAACTAGCTAATTATTACAAATTTAACTAGTTAATTACAACACAAAATTAATTAACTATTCTAACTAATTAATATATAAAAAACTAACTAATTAGTTACAATACAATATAGAACAAATGAGCTAAGTAATTAATTATTACAAGCCCTGAGAAACGAGGGATGACTCATGCATGCACGCGGATTTCCACTTGAGAATGCCCTCTATTTGGCTGCCGAAATACTTCTGTTTTGCAGTCTGAAAAACTCACTGTTTTGCCTTAGCCCCTGCTCTGTTTTGCAGGAAAAATGACACTACCTGGCTGAAAAAGGTGCCCGGGTGGCCAGAAGAGGTGGACGACTGTACAATATAGGTGGCTAGCCGGCCACTAATGTTTGGTACTACCTTGCTGCAATAGACACAAAACAGAGCACAAACAAGATATTCTCAGGGGATGTTTGTCCACCTTGCCACTCATTATCATCTGACAGATCAAAGGAGAGGTAGGCTTGATTAGCAAGTCATCAATTGACACAAATTCATTGTGTGATGACTTATGTATCAAGGGATACAATTTCAGTAAACGGCAATGAAAGAATCGCAAAATCTCCTCCCTACCATGGATTTAATCAAGGGAAGTGGTTGACTTTGAATCTTGAACCACTTTCATCACTAGTAAGTATGAAATGCTTCAAGACTCAAGGGGTTTAATTAACATCTGATTGAACCTAAACCATTTTATTATCTTGAACCTCTTTTAGTCCAATTTTTTTACCTCTTTTAATTACCTTTCCATTCATTAGTCCATTTTGTCCAAAATGAAGATAAAGTCCACTAGTGGAGAGAAATGTCAAACAAAGGGTTATTTTGGGCATGAGAGAGATGTCATGCCGTTGGTAATAAACCTTCGAAGAGATTAAACCATTAAGCACAATGATCTCTATCTCAAGCTTAAACAACCAATCGGTTGAAACGACTCTCAAAACAAATAAAAAGCCAAGAAATGAGGGAGGTTGTAGAGGTGATTATGTATGAATACAAGTATAAAAAGCAAGAAATAAATGCTATCAACTCGAATAGATTGGTGGCTAAGGCCTAAACCACCAAACCTATGAGGACCATTACACTACAAGAATACTATACAAAGCATAAATGACATGAACAACTTAAAACAGTCCTAAAATAGGCTAAAACAACACCAAAATTAAGGTAAAAACATCTACAAAAGCAAACTAAAATAATGAAACAATTAAGCTAGCAAACAAGCCCAAGGAGGGGAGGCTAACCCCTCCATTTTTGGGACTTCAAAACCACATTTTAGCCTCTAAAAAAACCTCTTAAATTCAATGGTAAAAAGCTCAAAAAAAAGTTGATGAAGAAATGGGAAACACAAGGGCAAAAGCTTGGAAAACAAGGTTTAAAGAAAGCAGGTTAATCCCTCCACCTTAGATAGCTCTAAGCCACAAGTTTCAGCCCATAAAAACAGCAAGAAAAGATAGATGAGAAGTAGTGTAAAGAAGGTAGAAGTCATACCTCTTGAAGAGAGATAACTCTTTGTTTCACAAACCACAAGGCTTTCACTTTCAAAGGATGAAATTTGGATTCAATAATCTTAGCAAGGAGAGTTCAAATATTGGTTTAGGAAGTGTTTTGGTAAGGTGTGTGTGTTGCAAGATAGAGATAGAGAGGGAATTTCAAGTTTTGGGGCTTTTGGAATTTTTTGTAACCTCAAACCAAGAGGAAAGGTCCCCTATATATAGAAACATATGTGACTAGGTTGGAGATATCCATATAGAGATAGCTGGTGCATTGCATGCACTTGTGGAGATAGCTGGCACAATTGGCAGAAAATATCTAGTTTTTGACACAAGTGGTCGGCCGGTCACTAATAGTGTACATCCATCCACCATTTGTGGCCGGCAGGCCACTAGTGGGTTATGGGGATACTTGGGGGTCTAATCCATTCAAAATGGCCAAAATTTCCAACTGGCCAGCCGTACACTTTACTGTACTGCCGTCTACAAAAAGTGTTCAGCCGGCCAAATTTTGTTAGGTTTTTTTTTTTTTTTTTTTAATCTCAATTGTCAATTAAAAATATTAAAATAAAGAATAAAGATATCTTTGGCTCAAATTGCTAAAAAGGTACTTTTGCTAAAATAAATTAGAATATTAAAAGTGATAATTTGCTAAACTTTTTTTATTTTAAAAAAGAGAGGGTTATAGGTGATAATTTATTGTTCATCTAGAATTATTTTCAGATTAAATGAAAATACCATATTAAATTTTATTTTTACCTTTTTTTTATTCAAATACTTTTATTTTGTAAGAAATTTGTTTTTATTCTATTTAATATTTTATTGTAATTTTTAAATTTAAAAGAATTTCTAAAAAATCATATTTAAATTATTTATGCCATTATAAAAAGAAATTTTTTTTAATATGAACTTAGTGGTGGTCTGGGAAGTGCTAAATAAATATATTTCTTTACTTTTTATGAAAATATGTACAAAAAAAATAGAGATGTGATGTGACCCAAAAAAGATAATTAAAGATTCATTTGGCATTGGCTAATATAGCCATTTTTTTGTGTTGGGATTTTTTTAGCCTCGTTTGGTTTTTGTTTTTGGGCTTTTTTTACTTTTGTGAGAGAAAAAATGTAATGATTATGGGTAAAAAGTAGTATTTTTTCTTATTGACTTTTGTAGTCAATTTTGTCTTTTTGTGTTTTTTTAGCCCCAAAAATGAATGCCAAACCAGGGCTAAGATATTTTTTTTGTACGCCCTTAAAATAAAGAGGATAATCCAACCCAAGAGATTCATAAGCATAATAGAAAATGTTATACTTTCATTCATCAGAGTTTATATAACAAGAGATATTACATGCATTATACTTTCATAAATGTTCATTCTGAAACTACAGCATGTAACACTAAGTGATTATAACAAAATAAACGCCCTAAGGGCTTACATCTTTCCAAGATATCACTTGTTTACAACAAAAGAGTCCTAAGCTCTATATATGTAAAGCCATTGGCTTGAATTAACATTTAAACACAAAATTAACAAAACAAAGCCTCCAGTCTCTAAGTCCTCCCAAGCTACGCCCTTGGAGGAGGCATGTCACCTATACCTGAAAATGGTTTCCCAAGTAAGGTGAGCCAAGGCCCAGTAGAGATATACTAACATAATATATGAAGTTTAACTAAGATATATGCATTAGTTAAATGTTCAACATTCGTAACCAACTTACATACTTTCCATTACCATTTAATATTAATAATCACATCTTAATCCATTTCCATTCATTCACTTCAAATCAATGCATTAGTTCCTTATCATCTAAACCATCCCAAATGAGACTACAACTCATTCATTCACAATTCAATAACATTCATTATTCAAACACTTCAATCTTCTTGCCATTTTATAGATTCTCGTCTGAGGGAATCGGCACCCAAAGATACACATATAAGGTCTTGGGACTTTCACCCTGGACACTTCGGCCAACTTAATTTAAAATGGAGTCCATCCCCTACCTCCCCTTAAACAATGGAGTACATCCCCTATCTCCTTCCAAACAATGATACATATACAATGTATTTAAAAACGTTGTCATATACAATGACTATCCAAATCACATATCCAATGGCTTAATCAAACAGTCATATTCAATGACATAATTCAAATGACCAATTTTGATTCACTTAGTCCTCATACAATTTCTACAACAATCATAGCTATCCTCCACTGATAGCCCAAAAACAGATATTTCGAAACAGATATAAAATCTATCAACAGATAATTTATCAATTTTTCCATAGGTGAGTGATTTATCAAATCCAACTACACCATTCATTCACACATCCTCCCAATTTCATATTCCCCATATCAATTTCATTATTTATACAAAATAATTATTTAACACAAATTAGGGCAATTTTCCCTCTTTTCCAAATATCAATCCCAAGTCCAAATTTCATCATTTTAACCCATGTAAACTCATATTCAATACCTCACATATATATATATATATATATATATATATTCATGGAACCCAACATAAAATCCCTCTTTTAAATTTTGAACTAAAACCCTAACTTTACCCAAAACCTTCCAAATTCCACCACTTATACAAAATGACAAATACCAGGTTAAAAACCATAACAAGGTGTAGAATATCCCTACCTCAAGTGTAGAAGCTCAAACGAGATGATGAAGAACTTCAAAAATGCTCCAAATTCGGTTTTGTTCGGATCAAGAGAAAGCCTACAAGATGCTCTAACTCTTTAACAAAGGGATTAAGGTTGAGAGATGCTTGGATCTTGAAGTATTTGTAAAGAGAGAGAACTTTAGAGAGAGAGGATGCTAGATTAGGGTGTAGACACCCCATTTTTGACCGACCTTAAGACTCAGACGTCACCGATTGAGCGCTCGGTGATGTTGCATACTGTGCTCGTTCAGAAGTCTCAGAGTCGCGGCCGTGCGCCCCGCCTCCGGACTTCCGAACCTTCTTCTGTGCCTTGTCTCGGTTTGCGAACCAGCCTCGGTTTTCTCTGTTTTCTTTCCTGAGGGAAGGGAGTGGTCCTGTAGACCATCTCTCGGTGGCCGTGCGCTACTTTTCGTGGCCGTAGGCCATTTTGCCCATTTCGGAGCCCGGTTCCCGGTTTTCGGGGCCGTCAGGCCGTGTGCCTCGGCTCGGGACCGCCCAACCATCTCCGATTTCTCCGGTTCTTGGCTAGTATCTCTGTTTTATCATTTTGAGGAACACTGGGGCCCCCGATGCCCACTTCGCAGCCGAACACCACTTCCGGTGCCCGGCAGCCCATTTTCGGGATCCCGAACCACGCGGTTTTGGCCCCGAGCATTCATTTTGCATCGATGTCTGTTCATTTTTGGCAGACACCTCTGTTTGGTCCTTCCGAGGGACACTGGGGTCTCTGAGACCCACTTCGCAGCCGAACACCACTTCCGGTGCCCGGCAGTCCTTTTTCGGGATCCCGAACCACGCGGTTTTGGCCCCGAGCATTCATTTTGCATCGATGTCTGTTCATTTTTGGCAGACACCTCTGTTTGGTCCTTCCGAGGGACACTGGGGTCTCTGAGACCCACTTCGCAGCCGAACACCACTTCCGGTGCCCGGCAGCCCATTTTCGGGATCCCGAACCGCGCGGTTTTGGCCCCGAGCATTCATTTTGCATCGATGTCTGTTCATTTTTGGCAGACACCTCTATTTGGTCCTTCCAAGGGACACTGGGATCTCCGAGACCCACTTCGCAGCCGAACACCACTTCCGGTGCCCGGCAGCCCATTTTCGGGACCCCGCGCGGTTTTGGTCCCCGAGCTTTCGTTTTGCATCGGTTTTTGTTCAATTTTGGCAGGTATCTCTGTTTCATAATTCCGAAGAACACTGCGGTCTCAGATGCCCACTTCGTGGCCGAACAAAATCTTTTCTTTTTGCCCTCAAAATATCTAGATATTTTGCCCTCAAAATATCTAGATATTTTGAGGCAAGATATTTCCTCTCTTTTGGCCATAAAAACCAGCAGCTCCTAGCTGGTTTTGAGGTTAGAGAAATCCTTTGAAGAGCTCCTCTTCCAATTCCTCCATTTCCATAGCAAAAAAGCTCCAAATTTCTTCAAGTTTCTAGCTCAAATCCTTCATCAACTCCAAGCACCACCATCACCATCTTCATTCCAGCAGAAAAGGAGTGTTCTTCAAGGGCTAAGGGTCAACAAATTGAAACCAAGAAGCCACCAAAGTTGGATCTTCAAGGGTAAGTCCCTAATTCCATTTTTCTAGCATTTTCTTGGATCAATTCTTTACTCTACTTGCTCTCAGTTTTGGGCTCCGACCCCTACTGATTTTGTGCTCATTTTGAGCCCCTCTACAACATTGTAGAAGGGCTCAACCTCATTTGGTATTTCTATCACATACCTCTTTCAATACCACTCTTTATGCCATAAAATTGCAAGCTATGTTTGGCTTTTGAGTGATCTGATTTCGAGCATACTATAAACTTTGAGTGTGCTTATATTGAGCCCCTCTTCAACATTGAAGAAGGGCTCCATCATGTTTGGTGACTCTAGCATGCACTTCCTTTGAAATCCTTCCATTTTACCGTAAAATTGCATGATTATTTTGGCCTATTTGTGATCTGAGTTGGAACTTGTAATATACTGTGATTGTGCTTATTTTGAGCCCCTCTTCAACATTGAAGAAGGGCTCAACCTGGTTTTCTTGCTCTACGTATCACTTGCTTTGAATTCTTGTTCCACTCCCATTTTGCATGCATTTTTAAGCTCACCATGCTTCGGATTTCAGCCTTCATCAGGCTTAGAGAGTGCCTTATTTTGGTCCATTATTCATTCTTTGTTAAGGGTCTTAGGCCATTTGATGACTGGTTTTGGTACTTGTTTTGTAATCCTTCAATTTACCGTAAAATTGCATGTTTGTTTAGGCTTTCTTAGCCACTGATTTGAGTCTTCATCAGGCTTAGAAAGTGTCTTAGAATTGTCTATTCTTCATCTTTTGTTAAGGGTTCAAAGTTGTTTGATGCTTTCTTATGGTACCCCATGTTATAGCCCTTTATTGGCTCATTTTTGCATGCCATATTAAGCATACCAAAACACTGAATTGAAGGATGTCATCTACTATAAATGTGCATATTTTTGGCCCCTCTTTAATTTTGTAGAACTGTGTTTGTGGGTTTGAGCATTGTACATATCACTTGCTTTGTAATTCCCTTCTTTTTCCCCATTTTTGCAAGCTATTGTTGCCATACTTGTGAGCCTTATTTAGCCATGCTTTGTGCTGATAAGATGCCATATTTGGGACTGCCTTGCTACTGTTATTGCTGCCATGATCATATTTTGCATGTATAGCATGGCTATAGGCCATCTCGGGGCTTAATTTCACATTTTCGGGATGATTGCATGCTTCGGTTGTCATTTCGTATCATTTCGGGGCTATTTTACATCATTTGTGAGTGCTGAAATCTGATTTGCATGCTTGCATATCATTTCCCATGTCATTTCATGCCTTATTGCATTGCCTCGGTTTGCGTGCCCGTCGGGCACGAACTTCGAGGCACTCCGTTTTCGCCAACGGCATCTGATGTGAGTGTGGCTGAGGCCCTCTCATGTTAGTGTAAGCCCAATTTGCATTTTCCATGTCATTTTGCATTCCGTATGCATTGCCTCGGTTTGCGCGCCCGTGTGCACGCATTTCGAGGCAGCTCATTTTCATCTCACGGCAGCCTATGTGAGTGTGGTTGAGGCCCTCTCATGTTGGCGTAAGCCCAATTTGCATTTTCATGCTTGTATGCCATCGCCTCGGTTTGCGTGCCCGTGTGCACGCATTTTGAGGCACTTCGGTTTTATCCGATTTGCATTTTCATATCATCGCCTCGGTTTGCGTGCCCGTGTGCACGCATTTCGAGGCACTTCGGTTTTATCCGATTTGCACTTCACATCTCCGCCTCGGTTTGCGTGCCCGTGTGCACGCATTTCGAGACACTCTGTTTTATCCGCTTGGCATTGCGTATGCCTCTGCCTCGGTTTGCGTGCCCGTGTGCACGCATTTCGAGACACTCTGTTTTATCCGCTTGGCATTGCGTATGCCTCTGCCTCGGTTTGCGTGCCCGTGTGCACGCATTTCGAGACATTCTGTTTTATCCGATTGGCATTGCGTATGCCTCCGCCTCGGTTTGCGTGCCCATGTGCACGCATTTCGAGACATTCTATTTTATCCGATTTGCATTGCGTATGCCTCTGCCTCGGTTTGCGTGCCCGTGGGCACGTATTTCGAGGCCCTCTGTTTTATCCAATTTGCATTTCATCATCGTCTCAGTTTGCGTGCCCGTGAGCACGCACTTCGAGGCACCTCATTTTTATCATTCCGGCATCCCGTATGAGTGTGGCTGAGGCCTTCTCATGTTGGTGTAAGCCCATCATTGCATTTCGTGCCTTTATGTCATCACCTCGGTTCGCGTGCCCGTGTGCGCGCATTTCGAGGCACCCCATTCTCATAGCATTGTGCATGCTAGAACTGTATATTAGTTGCATTTCATGCATATCATGCATATTGCATCATGTTCGGGATAGGAGTTAGCCCGGGCACGGGAAACGAGGCACGTTTCGTACTCCGAGTGACGGAACGGGTCTCAATTCCCAAGTCACCGACACTCCGGATTATCCATGATGGAGCTAGGTTTTGTTGTAGCATTCATCTGCATTCATCCTATATCAAGTTGTGCAATCCGGTTCCTCGGCCATCATGCATCGATATGCGTGATTGGTGGCACGAGGATCGAGGCATGCATATATTTGTGAAATACATTGCTATGCCCCTTTCCTGCTCTCTGTTGCAGCAAAATCCAGAATCGGCAACTTTTCAGAGTCCGGCACGCATTTCAAGAAACAGTGCACACAGAGGCTAATCGGGGCATCCCAGTGGATTTTCGCGCCAGGCAGCCCAACATACATCATACATCAGAAGCAAGGCAGTCCCTGGCTTGCATGCCAGTTTTACTTTTCTGTAATTAATTTGTTAATTAATTAGAAATTTGTATATTATTCGGACTGTATTATTTCGGACTGTATTATTCTTTCATTGGGTCTGTATTATTTATTCGGACCCTCTGCGCGAGGGCATAATTGTAATAAGGGTGTGTGAGTGCGATGTATGTCTTCCAACCCCATTTCTTTCTCCCTTTTATTTACCCGCTTACGATGGTTAGATATAGGGCATATTTCAATTAGCATACAGTATGACAGCATGTTTGCATCATTCATCTGTTTTGCATGCACCGGGCTCGGCGCATCATACAAACTGCATCTGTATTTCAATTCCAAATTGAGTACATGATAGTTGTAGCATTTCACATGCCATCTTTAGAATAGCCGAGCCTGTTATAGTTGCATTTTGCATGTGTTGCATTAGGCATTTCAGCATATTTAGGATCATGCATGATTTCTAATAAGCTTCGGTTTTGGCTTGGAGTACTCGGTGAGTTTTTATGCTTTAGCATCCTTGCATGCGTGTGAGTGTTGCCATGATAGCATGCTTACCATGAGGCTATGTGCTTATGTGATATATCTGCCTTGAATGCCTGTGGGTGGAGGCTGAGTTATCTGAATTGGAGCAATTCATCAACTGTTTGTTTTAAGCCCACTAGATAGTGGCAAAATCATGTTTTCTAAGCCCACCTGAGGGTGGCAAATCCGCGTCTTAGCCTACTTGCGAGTAGCACCATCAAACCATTTTCAAACAAACAAACATGAGATGTTTAGTTCCAATTCAGACGATTCAGTCTATACTTGTTTGCTGCGAGCATCACATAGTAACCTAGGCTAATAACCGGAATAAGAACTCACAAAGTTTTCAAAAACAGATATCATGGTTAGTAGAGGCCGGTCTTTGACCGGGCGAGCGGGGGTGCTCACGATGTGACCTTCCCCAATCGTACCCAAGTTCCCGAGCCAACTTTGGTGATGACGGACACGTGGCCTTTTGGCACCGAGTCAGGGTTTCCTAAATTTCCCATTTTAAAAAATATTTAGGTGGCGACTCTGTTATCTGGCAAAGCAGTCCATGTTTGGCACTTCTTTCAAAAAATCTGTTTTTTCTTCAAAACGATTTGCCGGATTTGGACTCTTTGGTTCAGATTTAGAACCGCAACAAAAATCGAGTCCGAACTGTAGCGAGGTCCCCCGCGGGCGTTGTTACAGTTTCTGGCGACTCTGCTGGGGATTTAGAGAACTTGACTCGAACTCATGATATCTGTTTTTGACTACACTTGTGTGCTTCTTTGCATTGCATTTGCATTGGTGCGCCTAGGAACACTGTGTTTGCCATATGCCATTCCCGAACGATTTGCCGGAGGCTTGTCTTGTCAAGTCATGTCCGTAAGGCTGATCGGCTCTGGGCTCTGACAGCATGGGAACACAAACCCCGGTTTTACCGGGGCACCCTTTTTGACCATTCGACCTAGTGCATATTCGGATCCATAGTGACCATTCCAAACTAGGACAGGTTGCTTACCCGTTTATAGGTTGTTTGAAGCCGCTGCGTGCGTAGTGAAACCCTAGTTCCTGAAAAAATAGGACAGGGAAACCCTACCCCAACATAGGGGTGTTTTGGCTCTCACTTATCTGTTATGTGCTTGTTAGAGTGCGTCTCTACAGGGAATGCATGTATCAGTTTATGAGTTTGGGCATCAGGCCTGCGGGCATCAGTTTTTGAGTTTGGGCATCAGGCCTGCGGGCACCAATTCAGTATTTTGGGCATAAGGCCTGCGGGCACCAGTTCAATATTTTGGGATTCAGTTTACCTGAGGGTATCAGATTTGAGGCTGAATTTTGGGGGCAGAATTCAGTAGAGGGCACACTCATTCAACTATGCTCGTATCTGTTCTGGTGAAATTGGGCTGAGATGCTGTCGGTTTTCTCTTTTGCTAGGGTAGTCCTGGAACCATAGCTTCAGAAGGCTCCACTATCCCCCAGGTACATTGGACTAGTGCTGATAGACTTTGTTAGTCAGAAATTCAATTCAAGGGCAACCAGTGTTCTTTCGCTGAGGCAAGGCAAAGAAGGCCAGACAGGGCTCACCGGTTCATCTGATCCGACAGTCACCAGTCACATCATTAGTAGACCCGTGATGGCACAGGGTTCGGAAGAATTTGTGGCCATGATAGCAGCGCTAAATCAGGGAACTGCAATGCAAGATAAGACCAGTGCTGAAACGCAACGCCCATCTGGGCATCTGCCTCACACCCAGCTTCGGGACCCCAGCCGAACTTTGACCCTCTTTTGCCAGCTGAAGATTCGCAGGGCCTTTCCAAACCTGCTAAAGCACACTCGCCATAGCCGACCCTTTTTCCAAGGCCAGCCTACAAACAGCCGACCCAGCCCGAGCTCAGGGCAGAACTTTCACTCCCTCTCCATATGAGCCTAACTAGCGCACAAAGTCCTGATGGAAAAAGGGCATCTCAAACCCCTCGATCCTCAACCTCTTCCCAACCCACTCCCAGCCAGACATAACCCCCAAGTACTGTATATACCATCAGCAGCGCGGTCATGGCACCGACCGTTGCTACCGCCTTCGTCACGAGGTCCAAATCTCATTCGACAACCGGACGATAGCTCCACCTTCAGGCCCCAATGACCAAACATTTCCCACCTACCTCAATCTCATCCATACACTGCCATCCACCTATGACCCCAGCATATACATCCCCCGCCCATCTACCCAAGCCCGAGGTGTTTATCCCAGAAAGCATGGGCTTAAGCACGATGGATGCACTTGAACCCCAATCATCTCAAACCCATGAACCCACTACTTCCGAGCTGATGAGGATGATTGAAGATCTTCAAAGAACAGTGGCGGATTTAGCCTTTGGAGTTTTGGCTCCATCATCAACCACATCGCCTACCAGGGAGTTCATGTCAAAAGGCTCCCCAAGCTTGGGACGGGCTGCATTGGGAGAAGGCAAATCCCTTGGCAAAGTGGAAGCAAGTGGAAAGAACAAGGTAGGGGCGGACATGGATCCCCATGAACATCTTCAGTGGGCTGTTGAGGCTTGGAAAGCCGAAGGACTGAACAAACAGCAAGTACTAGCAGTCGTTGCAACGATCGTGGATGGCACTTTTGCCGTTCAGAGTGAGAGCAGTTTGAATCGAGGGGTAGGCCGGGAAAAGGGCCGTCTTGCTAGGAATGTTCCTTTCAGCTCTAACCCTACTCCCAGAAAAGATCAGCAAACCCAGCCAGCACCTGTCGACCCCTTTGTTGGCGCATCTTCTTCAAACCCCCGAACTTCAGACTATCTACCTCGGGGCCAGAGGGTGTTCACCCCACTATACATGCCTCTATCAAAGCCTTGGGGTTGATTAGAAAAGGGCATCTGAAGCCCCTGGAGCCGCAGCCACTACCAAAGAACCTCCCTCTCTCACACAACCCAGCCGACTACTGTGCCTTCCATCAGCGAGCTGGCCATGACACTGACATATGCTTTCGTCTTCGCCACGAAATACAAGATCTGATCGACAACAGAGTCATCCCCGCACCGGGTCCCGCAAAGTCTATCGGCACTTGATCAGTGAACTTGTGGGGGATAGTGTTATGTGATCAGGGGATGAACCACCTGCGAATGGCGCTCAGATTACTCCAGCTGTGGTGAATGGCATGCACCGTTTTGAGCAATGTACAAGTGCTGTTAATTTTGCATTCTGACTTGGGTATTGGGTCAGTTTTGTTGTTTTGTTTTGAGTCTGTCTTTTTGTTTTGAGTCCGTCTCTTTTGTTTTGGGTCTGTCTTGTTGTATCGAGTCAGTCCTGTTGTATAGGAGTCGGGTGATCCCGGGGGTGTTACCTCGGGCATCACCATTTTGTTTTGTGTTTGTCTTTTCGTTTTGTTTTGAGTCTGTTTCTGCCAGGGAGCCAGTTATGCCAACAGATTTTGAATGAAACAACAATGGTCTTCCACGCTCTCGCGTTTGCTTCTGTCTTGCGCCAGTTGTGCCAGAACTTGAATGAAATGGCAGTGCATTCCACCTGCTCTTTTGTGCCTTGAAGTCATTGTAATGACCTGAGTTTTTCAAAACTTTTTGAACACTGCAGTGAAAACAAAGAGGGAGGAATTCCTCGGGATTTGCAAAACTTTGATCAAATTGAGAGAAAGAGAGGCGTGCTGAGCCTTTAATGAATGAAATCATGCTTGTTAGTGTGAGTACTGAGAAGGACCCTGGCTTTGATCCAGATTGATCCTACACTGTCTTCAGCGCGAGCGATTTGTCGCTTTCTTAAAAACTTTCAAAAAGGTTTTGCGCGGTCCTGCGAAGACATGTGTGGAATCGCTCTTGAGATTGTGTAGCTTAGGATCACTCTCGGTCTCGAGACTCAACCCCTTCGCTTCCAAACCTTGAACTTGAATTCAGAAGGTTCAACGGTCAACTACGATGTGAGGCCTGTGTGGCCAGATTTGAAGCAGCCCTCGAACAAGAGGCCAGGAAAGTCGGATCAAGAAGATCAGACCTCATCAGAAGAAGCTCACAAAGCTAGGTCAGAAGCACCCCTCGAACTAAGGGCAAAAATGTCCGATGTGCTCAAAGAGTCGAAGATGAGCCCTCTTGCAAATCAACAGCCACTCTCCTAGATACAGAGGGCTTCAATCTCAGAACCATTTGGCATGGACTTGTTACACTTTTACCCTTTGAGAGGCTCGCTGGGCCGAAAACCCGGAAGGGCGACCCAGGCAAAAGTTAGAGCAAAGAAAAAAAAAACAAAATACAAAAAAGAAATACAAAAAAGAAATACGAAAAAGAAAAAATACAAAAAGAAACAAAAAGAAGAGAAAAAGAACAAAAAATAGCAAAGAAAAAGAAATGAAAATGAAAATGAAAAGAAAAGAATGAAAAGAAAGAAGAACAAAGCTCGCAAGGTCGAAAACCTGCAATAGGCGCCTTGGCAAAAGTTAGAGCCTAAAAAGGAGAGGTTAAATACCCGAGTGTACCTTAACCCCGAACTACGTAAGGCTTGATTCCCATGTTTGGGATACGTAGGCAACTTCACTCTGAAGTCCAGCCGTAAAACCATTCAAATTCGACTATGTCCATGTGATGCTTTTGATCATCTTTGCCTTCTCTGTATCCGAGAATCTGGTCGTGTTCGTCGCTCAGAGGACTGACTACAAGGTGCTGCGACGTCATCCAAACAAGGGGCAACTTTCCGTTGCCATTCAATGCGCTGTGGTGCCATTCAAACAAGGGGCAACTTTCCGTTGCCATGCAGTGTCCTTCAGACAAAGGGCAATTTTCCATTGCTATGGTCCGAGGTTGCGCATCTCGAGAGTGGGTTCTACGCTCGTTGAGCAGTGACCGTTTGCAAAAACAGTTTTTGGGAATTTTTACTGAGGTTGACTGGTCTCTCAAAAATTATTTCATATTTTCCAAAACTGGACCTTTTCTTGGACCCAAAAAAGGAAAATTTTCAGTGCTCATAGCCTGACTTGCATGATTTCAATCAAAAATTGAACAAGCATGTTAATCTAACTCTCATGTGGGTCAAAATTGTTTTAGTAGAAAGCCAAAAATAAAAAATGGTCAAAATGATGAACTAGGGGCATAGTTGAGTCAGGTGTTCTGTCTTTTCCCCATTGTTAACATACTCGCCAAGAAGGGCACTCTACCTGCCAGAAGAGGGCACAACTGAAGTCATCAACGAAGGGCTGAAAGCTCTCTCATCCTCCAAGCAACGAGGTATCAAGCCAAGTGCGAAGCACAAACCGGAATGGATCAAGATGTTCCACTTCCTCATCTGGACAGATCTAACCACGTCCAAACTCCCCAGCAGGGCATCATCAACCGATGTTAGCTGCAGATTTGCTACACACCCAGTTGTAGCACGACTCCTCTGTGGGAGAAACTAACTGTTGTGAGCAGAAGAAAAAGAATCTGGTAGAATACCAGGGGCAAGAGCCCGCAACTTCTTGTCTATCCACTAACCACCCAGGGGAGGGATAAAAAAAATGAGAGATTGAAGAATAGAGAGATGTGCGTTGAGAGAAAAAGCGAGAAAAGGGTTTTGAGAGAAAAACCGAGCTTGAGGGCCGAGTGATGTGAGAGTCACAAATAAGAAAGGGTGGGAAATAATACCCAGAGAAACTGGCTCCTTGTGAACTAAGAAGTCTCTTGTCTTTGCAACACGTCTGTGCGTCGCGTCAGTTGTTTTGTTTGTCTCAATTCTTGTTTTGAGTCGTTTCGAGTGTCTGTGTTTGTGTTTAGGTTGTTACCTTTTGTTTTCCGTTATTGAGTCGTTTCGCTGTGTTCAGTCGTAGGCTCAATACCCAGTTGAGAACTTAAACTCATCTCTCAATTTCAAAAATAAAATCGTTTTGTGCTCCGAGTGCCGTGCCGTTCTCCACATTTGTGCAAAATAAAATTTGTTCTTTCATAAAATCGCAGGGTTCAACCCAAGTCATATGAGAACAGTAAAATCAGGATCTATCTGAAGCTATAATGGTTCCGAACTGCAAAGCAAAAGCAAAAGAGGAAGATGTCGGGCATCTAAGTTTTGTTCCAACTTCAGATTTCCGAGACTGTATTCCGTGTGTATCTCTTCAGGTCTTGCCAATGTTCCGAAGTATGAGTGTGCCTCTACCTCAAGCTCAAGATCAAGTCTACTTCAAGCCAGAATGGCGATCAGAAATGCTCTCTCTGAATACCAGCCCCTGCCAGAGGCATCTTGGCCGTGTTTGCGATGAGTTCCTAGGAGACCAACTGCGACGGTGGAAATTAGAGTTCGAATGGCCGTGGCCTAGAACGCAAAGGTTCGGGATTTCCGAGACTAAAGTCTGGTTTAAATACCCAGAGGCGCGCCCTCGGCTTGAAATCCGTATGGAAGCCCCATAGGTTGAGATAGCATGCATGCACCTCAATTCTGGATACTGAACCAACCTAGTCTGTCACCCCGTTGGAGAATAGGGAAAGTTGTGAGTATGATCAGGAAGACAAGCGGCAGCCGGGGCTCCCACATGCAGATATTTTTACTTGTTAGCATTCCAGAGCCTCTGGGCTGTGTGTTCAGTAAATCAGAGTTTGGGACTGTGTGTTCTACTCTTAATCAGTGGGCTGCGTGTTCACTTCAAATCTGGGCTGTGTGTTCAGTAAATCATAGTTTGGGACTGTGTGTTCTACTCTTAATCAGTGGGCTGCGTGTTCACTTCAAATCTGGGCTGTGTGTTCAGTAAATCAGAGTTTGGGACTGTGTGTTCTACTCTTAATCAGTGGGCTGAGTGTTCACTTCAAATCTGGGCTGTGTGTTCAGTAAATCATAGTTTGGGACTGTGTGTTCTACTCTTAATCAGTGGGCTGCGTGTTCACTTCAAATCTGGGCTGTGTGTTCAGTAAATCATAGTTTGGGACTGTGTGTTCTACTCTTAATCAGTGGGCTGCGTGTTCACTTCAAATCTGGGCTGTGTGTTCAGTAAATCATAGTTTGGGACTGTGTGTTCTACTCTTAATCAGTGGGCTGCGTGTTCACTTCAAATCTGGGCTGTGTGTTCAGTAAATCATAGTTTGGGACTGTGTGTTCTACTCTTAATCAGTGGGCTGCGTGTTCACTTCAAATCTGGGCTGTGTGTTCAGTAAATCAGAGTTTGGGACTGTGTGTTCTACTCTTAATCAGTGGGCTGAGTGTTCACTTCAAATCTGGGCTGTGTGTTCAGTAAATCATAGTTTGGGACTGTGTGTTCTACTCTTAATCAGTGGGCTGCGTGTTCACTTCAAATCTGGGCTGTGTGTTCAGTAAATCATAGTTTGGGACTGTGTGTTCTACTCTTAATCAGTGGGCTGCGTGTTCACTTCAAATCTGGGCTGTGTGTTCAGTAAATCATAGTTTGGGACTGTGTGTTCTACTCTTAATCAGTGGGCTGCGTGTTCACTTCAAATCTGGGCTGTGTGTTCAGTAAATCAGAGTTTGGGACTGTGTGTTCTACTCTTAATCAGTGGGCTGCGTGTTCACTTCAAATCTGGGCTGTGTGTTCAGTAAATCATAGTTTGGGACTGTGTGTTCTACTCTTAATCAGTGGGCTGCGTGTTCACTTCAAATCTGGGCTGTGTGTTCAGTAAATCATAGTTTGGGACTGTGTGTTCTACTCTTAATCAGTGGGCTGCGTGTTCACTTCAAATCTGGGCTGTGTGTTCAGTAAATCATAGTTTGGGACTGTGTGTTCTACTCTTAATCAGTGGGCTGCGTGTTCACTTCAAATCTGGGCTGTGTGTTCAGTAAATCATAGTTTGGGACTGTGTGTTCTACTCTTAATCAGTGGGCTGCGTGTTCACTTCAAATCTGGGCTGTGTGTTCAGTAAATCATAGTTTGGGACTGTGTGTTCTGCTCTTAATCAATGGGCTGCGTGTTCACTTCAAATCTGGGCTGTGTGTTCAGTAAATCAGAGTTTGGGACTGTGTGTTCTACTCTTAATCAGTGGGCTGCGTGTTCACTTCAAATCTGGGCTGTGTGTTCAGTAAATCAGAGTTTGGGACTGTGTGTTCTGCTCTTAATCAGTGGGCTGCGTGTTCACTTCAAATCTGGGCTGTGTGTTCAGTAAATCATAGTTTGGGACTGTGTGTTCTGCTCTTAATCAATGGGCTGCGTGTTCACTTCAAATCTAGGCTGCGTGTGCAGTAAATCTATGTTTTGGGCCGTGTGTTCAATCCTAATCAGTGTGGGCTGTGTGTTCATCATCAATTTGGACTGTGTGTTCAGAAAATCGGAGTTCCCGGGACCTGAAAAAGTTCAAGAAAAGTGCACTTTCTGGCGCGAAATCGCTCCGTTGGAACTTTAGCTGCAATTTCTGACATGTGTCTCGTCATTATTCATCAAAATCAAGGTGTATCCTTTTCGAACATGTTATAACCTCTCCGGGAGGTGAAACAGGGGCCGCGATCGAGTTGTCGTCGCCGAAATGCGCGCTTTCTTGTTTATTATTTCGCAACAAACGGGCACTCTGATTTGCGCTCGTTTCGCGTTATTTGGCTCGTAATTTGCATTCTCATGAATATTTTGCATTGTCATGCATGTTTACCATACCTCTATGCTTGAGTATGCGTTGTCACGCATTATCTTTTCTTGCATTGCGATGCGTTCACCCGCCGACACTGCGTGTGTCAGACTTTTTGGAATCTTAGGAATCACATTGAATATATGTTGTTGGCATATTGTTCTTGTTGAATTTCTCTATTTTGCAGGCACGATATTGTATGTACGGTTCATTTGAGGCTGGTGCGACCAGACGAATCGTGCAGGTATCGTATCTTCTCCGTGTGAGACGCGACGAGAATCGAATGATTCTCCGCATTCCTAACTGCATGAAATGTAGTTGTTGCTTTGCATTCTTACTTAAAATTGTTGCATCTATTTGTCAATACCTGCTTCATTACAGCTTGCTGCACTTGCATGATCATTTGGCTCTGTGCATGTCGCTTTGCATTTTCCCCCCCCTGCCTGCGGGCACGCCTGCGGGCACACATTTATCTGTTCATCTTGTATGATTGTCTCAGTCTTCGGCCTTGTCAAAAATGGGTCGTCTCTGGGCTTTGACATTCACTCCCGTCACTTGTGACTTCCGAGTTCTGTCAAAGAGGGGCAACTGTAGACACCCCATTTTTGACCGACCTTAAGGCTCAGACGTCACCGATTGAGCGCTCGGTGATGTTGCATGTTGTGCTCGTTCAGAAGTCTTAGAGTCGCGGCCGTGCGCCCCGCCTCCGAACTTCCGAACCTTCTTCTGCACCTTGTCTCGGTTTGCGAACCAGACTCGGTTTTCTCTGTTTTCTTTCCTGAGGGAAGGGAGTGGTCCTGTAGACCATCTCTCGGTGGCCGTGCGCTACTTTTCGTGGCCGTAGGCCATTTTTCCCATTTCGGAGCCCGGTTCCCGGTTTTCGGGGCCGTCAGGCCGTGTGCCTCGGCTCGGGACCGCCCAACCATCTCCGATTTCTCCGGTTCTTGGCTAGTATCTCTGTTTTATCATTTTGAGGAACACTGGGGCCCCGATGCCCACTTCGCAGCCGAACACCACTTCCGGTGCCCGGCAGCCCATTTTCGGGATCCCGAACCACGCGGTTTTGGCCCCGAGCATTCATTTTGCATCGATGTCTGTTCATTTTTGGCAGACACCTCTGTTTGGTCCTTCCGAGGGACACTGGGGTCTCTGAGACCCACTTCGCAGCCGAACACCACTTCCGGTGCCCGGCAGTCCTTTTTCGGGATCCCGAACCGCGCGGTTTTGGCCCCGAGCATTCATTTTGCATCGATGTCTGTTCATTTTTGGCAGACACCTCTGTTTGGTCCTTCCGAGGGACACTGGGGTCTCTGAGACCCACTTCGCAGCCGAACACCACTTCCGGTGCCCGGCAGCCCATTTTCGGGATCCCGAACCGCGCGGTTTTGGCCCCGAGCATTCATTTTGCATCGATGTCTGTTCATTTTTGGCAGACACCTCTGTTTGGTCCTTCCAAGGGACACTGGGATCTCCGAGACCCACTTCGCAGCCGAACACCACTTCCGGTGCCCGGCAGCCCATTTTCGGGACCCCGCGCGGTTTTGGTCCCCGAGCTTTCGTTTTGCATCGGTTTTTGTTCAATTTTGGCAGGTATCTCTGTTTCATCATTCCGAAGAACACTGCGGTCTCAGATGCCCACTTCGTGGCCGAACAAAATCTTTTCTTTTTGCCCTCAAAATATCTAGATATTTTGCCCTCAAAATATCTAGATATTTTGAGGCAAGATATTTCCTCTCTTTTGGCCATAAAAACCAGCAGCTCCTAGCTGGTTTTGAGGTTAGAGAAATCCTTTGAAGAGCTCCTCTTCCAATTCCTCCATTTCCATAGCAAAAAAGCTCCAAATTTCTTCAAGTTTCTAGCTCAAATCCTTCATCAACTCCAAGCACCACCATCACCATCTTCATTCCAGCAGAAAAGGAGTGTTCTTCAAGGGCTAAGGGTCAACAAATTGAAACCAAGAAGCCACCAAAGTTGGATCTTCAAGGGTAAGTCCCTAATTCCATTTTTCTAGCATTTTCTTGGATCAATTCTTTACTCTACTTGCTCTCAGTTTTGGGCTCCGACCCCTACTGATTTTGTGCTCATTTTGAGCCCCTCTACAACATTGTAGAAGGGCTCAACCTCATTTGGTATTTCTATCACATACCTCTTTCAATACCACTCTTTATGCCATAAAATTGCAAGCTATGTTTGGCTTTTGAGTGATCTGATTTCGAGCATACTATAAACTTTGAGTGTGCTTATATTGAGCCCCTCTTCAACATTGAAGAAGGGCTCCATCATGTTTGGTGACTCTAGCATGCACTTCCTTTGAAATCCTTCCATTTTACCGTAAAATTGCATGATTATTTTGGCCTATTTGTGATCTGAGTTGGAACTTGTAATATACTGTGATTGTGCTTATTTTGAGCCCCTCTTCAACATTGAAGAAGGGCTCAACCTGGTTTTCTTGCTCTACGTATCACTTGCTTTGAATTCTTGTTCCACTCCCATTTTGCATGCATTTTTAAGCTCACCATGCTTCGGATTTCAGCCTTCATCAGGCTTAGAGAGTGCCTTATTTTGGTCCATTATTCATTCTTTGTTAAGGGTCTTAGGCCATTTGATGACTGGTTTTGGTACTTGTTTTGTAATCCTTCAATTTACCGTAAAATTGCATGTTTGTTTAGGCTTTCTTAGCCACTGATTTGAGTCTTCATCAGGCTTAGAAAGTGTCTTAGAATTGTCTATTCTTCATCTTTTGTTAAGGGTTCAAAGTTGTTTGATGCTTTCTTATGGTACCCCATGTTATAGCCCTTTATTGGCTCATTTTTGCATGCCATATTAAGCATACCAAAACACTGAATTGAAGGATGTCATCTACTATAAATGTGCATATTTTTGGCCCCTCTTTAATTTTGTAGAACTGTGTTTGTGGGTTTGAGCATTGTACATATCACTTGCTTTGTAATTCCCTTCTTTTTCCCCATTTTTGCAAGCTATTGTTGCCATACTTGTGAGCCTTATTTAGCCATGCTTTGTGCTGATAAGATGCCATATTTGGGACTGCCTTGCTACTGTTATTGCTGCCATGATCATATTTTGCATGTATAGCATGGCTATAGGCCATCTCGGGGCTTAATTTCACATTTTCGGGATGATTGCATGCTTCGGTTGTCATTTCGTATCATTTCGGGGCTATTTTACATCATTTGTGAGTGCTGAAATCTGATTTGCATGCTTGCATATCATTTCCCATGTCATTTCATGCCTTATTGCATTGCCTCGGTTTGCGTGCCCGTCGGGCACGAACTTCGAGGCACTCCGTTTTCGCCAACGGCATCTGATGTGAGTGTGGCTGAGGCCCTCTCATGTTAGTGTAAGCCCAATTTGCATTTTCCATGTCATTTTGCATTCCGTATGCATTGCCTCGGTTTGCGCGCCCGTGTGCACGCATTTCGAGGCAGCTCATTTTCATCTCACGGCAGCCTATGTGAGTGTGGTTGAGGCCCTCTCATGTTGGCGTAAGCCCAATTTGCATTTTCATGCTTGTATGCCATCGCCTCGGTTTGCGTGCCCGTGTGCACGCATTTTGAGGCACTTCGGTTTTATCCGATTTGCATTTTCATATCATCGCCTCGGTTTGCGTGCCCGTGTGCACGCATTTCGAGGCACTTCGGTTTTATCCGATTTGCACTTCACATCTCCGCCTCGGTTTGCGTGCCCGTGTGCACGCATTTCGAGACACTCTGTTTTATCCGCTTGGCATTGCGTATGCCTCTGCCTCGGTTTGCGTGCCCGTGTGCACGCATTTCGAGACACTCTGTTTTATCCGCTTGGCATTGCGTATGCCTCTGCCTCGGTTTGCGTGCCCGTGTGCACGCATTTCGAGACATTCTGTTTTATCCGATTGGCATTGCGTATGCCTCCGCCTCGGTTTGCGTGCCCATGTGCACGCATTTCGAGACATTCTATTTTATCCGATTTGCATTGCGTATGCCTCTGCCTCGGTTTGCGTGCCCGTGGGCACGTATTTCGAGGCCCTCTGTTTTATCCAATTTGCATTTCATCATCGTCTCAGTTTGCGTGCCCGTGAGCACGCACTTCGAGGCACCTCATTTTTATCATTCCGGCATCCCGTATGAGTGTGGCTGAGGCCTTCTCATGTTGGTGTAAGCCCATCATTGCATTTCGTGCCTTTATGTCATCACCTCGGTTCGCGTGCCCGTGTGCGCGCATTTCGAGGCACCCCATTCTCATAGCATTGTGCATGCTAGAACTGTATATTAGTTGCATTTCATGCATATCATGCATATTGCATCATGTTCGGGATAGGAGTTAGCCCGGGCACGGGAAACGAGGCACGTTTCGTACTCCGAGTGACGGAACGGGTCTCAATTCCCAAGTCACCGACACTCCGGATTATCCATGATGGAGCTAGGTTTTGTTGTAGCATTCATCTGCATTCATCCTATATCAAGTTGTGCAATCCGGTTCCTCGGCCATCATGCATCGATATGCGTGATTGGTGGCACGAGGATCGAGGCATGCATATATTTGTGAAATACATTGCTATGCCCCTTTCCTGCTCTCTGTTGCAGCAAAATCCAGAATCGGCAACTTTTCAGAGTCCGGCACGCATTTCAAGAAACAGTGCACACAGAGGCTAATCGGGGCATCCCAGTGGATTTTCGCGCCAGGCAGCCCAACATACATCATACATCAGAAGCAAGGCAGTCCCTGGCTTGCATGCCAGTTTTACTTTTCTGTAATTAATTTGTTAATTAATTAGAAATTTGTATATTATTCGGACTGTATTATTTCGGACTGTATTATTCTTTCATTGGGTCTGTATTATTTATTCGGACCCTCTGCGCGAGGGCATAATTGTAATAAGGGTGTGTGAGTGCGATGTATGTCTTCCAACCCCCATTTCTTTCTCCCTTTTATTTACCCGCTTACGATGGTTAGATATAGGGCATATTTCAATTAGCATACAGTATGACAGCATGTTTGCATCATTCATCTGTTTTGCATGCACCGGGCTCGGCGCATCATACAAACTGCATCTGTATTTCAATTCCAAATTGAGTACATGATAGTTGTAGCATTTCACATGCCATCTTTAGAATAGCCGAGCCTGTTATAGTTGCATTTTGCATGGGTTGCATTAGGCATTTCAGCATATTTAGGATCATGCATGATTTCTAATAAGCTTCGGTTTTGGCTTGGAGTACTCGGTGAGTTTTTATGCTTTAGCATCCTTGCATGCGTGTGAGTGTTGCCATGATAGCATGCTTACCATGAGGCTATGTGCTTATGTGATATATCTGCCTTGAATGCCTGTGGGTGGAGGCTGAGTTATCTGAATTGGAGCAATTCATCAACTGTTTGTTTTAAGCCCACTAGATAGTGGCAAAATCATGTTTTCTAAGCCCACCTGAGGGTGGCAAATCCGCGTCTTAGCCTACTTGCGAGTAGCACCATCAAACCATTTTCAAACAAACAAACATGAGATGTTTAGTTCCAATTCAGACGATTCAGTCTATACTTGTTTGCTGCGAGCATCACATAGTAACCTAGGCTAATAACCGGAATAAGAACTCACAAAGTTTTCAAAAACAGATATCATGGTTAGTAGAGGCCGGTCTTTGACCGGGCGAGCGGGGGTGCTCACGATGTGACCTTCCCCAATCGTACCCAAGTTCCCGAGCCAACTTTGGTGATGACGGACACGTGGCCTTTTGGCACCGAGTCAGGGTTTCCTAAATTTCCCATTTTAAAAAATATTTAGGTGGCGACTCTGTTATCTGGCAAAGCAGTCCATGTTTGGCACTTCTTTCAAAAAATCTGTTTTTTTCTTCAAAACGATTTGCCGGATTTGGACTCTTTGGTTCAGATTTAGAACCGCAACAAAAATCGAGTCCGAACTGTAGCGAGGTCCCCCGCGGGCGTTGTTACATAGGGTTTTGAGTGAAAAGAGATACAAAAAGGGACACAAAAATGCTCTACTGCGAACTGATACACGTGATCCTCGCTCGAGCGAAGGAGTGGTCGCTCGAGCGACCAGACACAATAAGTGACCTCACTCGAGCATAGAATACATACCTTCAGGTATTTCATAGACGCACACTCTCGCTCGAGCGCAAGAAGCCTCACTCGAGCGAAGAACTTCATCTTCCCAGAAATGCTGCGTTTGGGAAGGAAACCTGAGAACCCTCAAAACTCGCTCGAGCGTAAGAAACCTTGCTCGAGCGAAGAAGCAAATTTCACAAGGCTCACTAGAGCGCAAGAAACCTCGCTCGAGCGAAGCAGCCAAAATCTAGGCAACAACAATCTAGACCAACCAGTAACCAACCGGTTCCAAACACATCCAACATGTTCCAAAACCCAAATTCAAAGAGTTAAAGGAGGAAAATAAGACATGGATACAATATTAAATCACGAAACTTGAGTCCAGAATGTAACAAAAGTCGGGTCAAAACCGGAACCGCTATATTTTTACTTTTTACGAAAAGATGTGTAGAAAAGTAAAGATGTGATGTGACCCAAAAAAGATTAAAAAAAAAAAAAAAAGTGAGCTAATATGGCACTTCCCAAACAACCCTTTATTCCATGACCCCTTTCTAAAAGGTGTATTTTTTAAATATTTCCAAGAAAAAATCTATTGGAAATCTTAAGTATATTGCGTTTTCTTTTGTTCATTAATATTAAACTTTTAATTAATTTTATTTATTATTTAAAAAAAATAAATTTGCAAATAATTTATATATTTATAGATATAATTTGATTTTGGTTGCTCAAGTTATTTGGTGTTTCTGCCCAAGTCCACTGAAATTTAATTTGAATATTTAGATTTCTACATAAGTCCTCACTTAATTAAAAAATATGTTGTTCAATCTTTAAAAAATTTTAAGCTTGACTCAAGTTGCTTTGGGTTAAGCTCACCTATATTTGCAATTCTAACAAGGGGGTTGAAAGTTAAATGATTAAATTTGAGACAAATTAAAAAATAATAAATAAATTGTGATAAAATTGCGAGACTTAAATTATAAATTTCAATCTTCTTTATTTTCATAACCTCCATACAAAAATTTAACCATTTATATTATTTTGTATAAAAATATATTATAAATTTATTTACATGTTGTGCATAGCACGGGTTACCACTAGTATAATATAAACCCAAGTATATAGACTAGTTCATATGACTAGTTGAGAAGGCGGCGCAGGTTCAGGAAACTTCATGTATGAGTACTCCTCTATTTTCATACGCGAATGAGAGGTTGCTTGCTCTCAGTACTCCTTTATTTTCTGCCACAACCATACATGCCAACTAATGAGACATAAAATCCGAAGTCACAATTTGGAACGTCCTAGTGGAGGATACCAAAATTTTACTCAACGGATGCAACTGCACTGTCCAATATGTTTGGAAAGAAGGTAATCTGTGTGTTGATGCTCTTGCCAAACTTGGAGCAGCTCAACCGGAGGATATGCTGGTGGTGAAAGAACCCGCAGCCGAGATCAAAAGTTTACTTGTTGATGATATGTTAGGACGTTCTAAGGAAAGGGCTTAGTCCCTTGTTTTATTTCAGATGTAACCAAAAAAAAAAAAAAAAACAATTTGGACTGTGATATATACAAAAGACTTTTTATATATATAAGAAGTCGCAAATAATTTTTATACATAAGAAGTTGCAAATAATTTATGATATGTTAGGACGTTCTAAGGTTCAAATTTTTTTTTTTTTAATATACTTTTGGCGACTATAGTCAATGGTCGCCAAAGGTAAAAATAATAAAATAAAAATTAACTATTGGCGACAAACGGTTTAGTCGGCAAAGGTAAAATAGCCAAAAATGAAATTGACTATTGGCGACAAAATATTTAGTCGCTGAAGACCTGTCTATTGGCGACTAACAGTTTTTTCGTCGCCAAAGCCATGCGCGACCACATATTGCCGACAAAACCGGCGACTAAAATATTTAGTCGCCAAAAGTTAAAATTCGACATTTGGCGACTAAAAACGGACTTTGGGCGACTAAAAATTTAGTCGCCAAAAGTGTATTTTTTTGTAGTGAAAGCCTACCATGTTTTTTACACGTTTTCTACTTTTTCTAAATCCCAATTTTACCCTCTCAAATCTACTATATTTTTTAAAAGTCAAGAAGAGTCCTATATAAACCAACTATTCCCTTCTTATTTTCCTGTGTCTGCTTCTATATTGATATACATAATATTTACAATACAAATCACTGTGAATAATTTTGGTTAAATTTTAAAAAATAAAAAAGTAGTAAATTAAGTGAATCTAAAAAGTTAATAAAATGGTTATTAAAAAAAATGTCAAAGACAAAAAATATGAAAATCAAAAAATTCAAAACAAAAGTTTGAAAAAACAAATCAAACCAAACACTAATAAACTTCTCTTTTAAAAATTTTTTCTTCACTAATATCTAATTTTACACAAATTATTCACAAATTCCTTTCAAATTTTATGTGAATTTAATAATCTAATTAAAAAATAATGCATACACACAAAAATATAACACTAAACATCTGCATTATAACCAACTATTTAATTATGAATAATTAATTTCTCATTGTTACCTATATTATATTGTTGTAAAGATTACACATATTACTTTTGTAATATCTTATATATATATCAATGTCTACATATATAAATATAAAAAATATATATAAATGTAAATTTATATATGTTATTGTATTCATACATTGTCAATCTGTAATACTATATTACTATCAGATACTTTAATTTTATAACATGTATCGCTTTAGTAATATAGTTATATTTGCTAAAAAAAAAATGCAAAATTATATATTGTTCTCCTATAAACTTATGTTCAATACATATATATATATATATATACATTTCATACAAACAAGTGTTCACAATAAACACTTTCAATAACAAACTAAAACTTTGCAAAACACCTCCATCACCTCAATAATTGTACTTTTTTTTCCCTCATAGAAAAAAATCACATTATTGAGGAAAATGGATTTTGAAATTCATAACAATATGATATCACTTCAAACTCTTACTCATCAAAATATTTTTATTACAATGAGTTATAATGGTGAGTAAGAAGAAAAACAAGAAGATGGTGAAATAAAAACTGTAGAAGATCTATTGCAACATACTTTTTAAGCAAAGTTAGACGAGCTAAAGTAGGAATTATCCTATTTATTGCGAAATTGAAGAAAAACTATGTATCTCATGCACACATTTTAGTCAAATTATAAGGAAAAAAAATCAAATGATGCTCAAACAATATCGCAACAACTCAATGATTAGAAAATAAGCATATCAAATAAAAAAATTTGATCAATTTTTGTTATATGTTGATTACTTACAGATGACAAAATAAATTATGTAACTTGACAGTTTCATGAAAATAACCCTACAAACACTTATAAGTATGGATCTATAAATATTGCGAAAACAATTATAAAATTCATATATCGATCGAAATATTAAGCTACAATATCATTCCATTTTCTTAAAAAAATTATTTCAGATTCTCTACATAAATGAAAATGTACTAATGATTAATGTTATATTTTTCATCATGCAAGATATTCGTGGCACAGGAAATGAGACTCAACAACTCTTAACGTATAAAAATATATTACATATTGATATTAATGCATTCTTACACCAATAGTATGCAAATAATATGCAACAGGGGGTTCAATGAATTTGTATTATAAGATGGACTATTTAACAAAATTGTGTAATTGTGCAATTAATTTCATATGTTCAATTATATTACAGGTATGAATTATGAAAAATGGAAGTAAAAAGTTGATAAAAAAATATTTGTGTAATACTATATATTTAAAAGACATGTTTATTATTTATTATTTGTATTTTGAATATAAATTAATTTATTCATACAAATCTCCATACTTTATATACATATCATATACCAATTTAAGAGACACATAATTATAGTACTAACAATTAATGGAAAATCATGTACCACGTGCCACGCACGTGCCCAACCACTAATATATATAAAGTCACAAAGAATTTTTGGAAATCGTATATATATAGGCAGTGATCTATGTACATACTCCAACTCTCCAAGGTCACTTATTTATTTTAGAAAGTAGGTTAAAATTAATTATTTTTTATTTTTTTGAAAAAAAAAACATAGAAAAAATTAGAAAGGTAATATAATTAAAAAAAGTCAAAAAATTAAAAAATAACTTTTAACCATTCATTTGTGATGTGGGCTACTTTTTGGACTTTTTGGTGTTTTGGCTATTTTAACTTAGGATTAAAAAGTCTCGTTTATGATGGGTTTTTAAAATTTTTTGATTTTTGTGAGTGAAAAATAAAATGATTATGATTTGGATGTGATATTTTATTTTATTAATTTTTTAACTTATTTTATCTTTTTGTAACTATTTCACCCTAAACCATTTATGCCAACATAACTTAAGTCTTATTTTAAAAACAATCATAAATAGACATAACATGCCGTTTCTTCATCAAAATGCAAGTGATATTGGCCAACCATATTTAGCTACTAATTGATGGATTCTGTGACACCCCAATTTTCATGTCCAAATGATAATACAATAATCATGGCTTTTAAAGTAAAACTGATAATAAATTCTCATACTTACATTACATGATGTAAATAGTCTTCATGCAATAATGCAGTTAATCCAACAACAATTAATTAAACAACGAATACCCCCAAGGGTTTACAAGTTTCCAAGGCTTGAGCCTGGTTACACAAAACGGTTATTCAAACCCACACTTACAAAGCCCTTGGCTTACAATCAGAGTCACAGCAAATGAGCACATTATGCTCTCTACATACACTTCCACGCCTTCAGTTAGGCGGAATCACTACATCTTTTCCTGCACAAAAATCCCGTAGGGTGAGCATAAAGCCCAATAGAGAATTCTTAACAAAGTATACACATTTTACACAAGTCTCAAGAGATGAATGCATATGCCATGCCATGCCATGCTCTTTTAAAAATTGTATGAGAGGGTTTAAGAATGTCGTTGGAAAATTCGAAGATCTTCGAAGATCCTTGAGGAAAAATTTGAATTCTCTAGAAGATGATGAGAGGCTTAAATTCTTCAATAGTCTTAACTAAGAACACAAAAGCAAAGAGATGATGGAGATAAGAGATTGGGTGAAGAAGAAGGCAAAATAGTTAGAGAGAGAATAATGGCAAGGCTCTCCCATGGATCTCCCACTTTCACTCTCAAGGTTGATAATAGAGAAGGGAAATTAGTTCTTTCCCAAGAGTTGTCTCTCTAAAATCCATCCCTTGTAAAGCTATGGGTGGGTGCTATTTATAGGCACCTCATGATGTAGGATGGAGTCCATGTGCAAGGCACATGAGGAATATTCTTTCTAACTACCTTGTCCGAGGAGGTGACCTCTCTGAGGATGAGGAAAACCCGAAAGAGGAGATCAACCTCTCGGCGAACCCTTCTTCTTAGCCATACCTAACCAATGATCTCCAATCATCCCAAAGGGTCAAGGGTAGTCCCAGAGGACGTCCTGCTGCAAAAGGGTCAGGGGTAGTTCAAGAGAACGCCCGGCTACAAATATTGCCGAGTCTCAGGGACCCCCTAGATCGTGCCACCTCGACCTGGGTATAGCCTAGTTTAACCGAAGAGTGAATTTATCTCCACTCATCGTCCTCGGGATTGGGTCCTTTGTTCGGACTCCATTACGCCCATGGTTCTGGTACGTAGATCCCGGAAAGCTCCGAGTCCGCAAGTGTTCTGGGACTCATTAATGGAGCAGCTTCTAGATTGCGTCTGAATCCATTCGAAGCCAAGTGCTTCGGATCTCTAGGTTCGTGGATCCGAACCCTTTCAAGTCCGCGCCCGAGTAAGTCTCTAAGTTCGTGGATCCGAAGCCTTTCAAGGCTTAAAGCGATTCGGCCCGTTTGATGGCGATAAATCCGGGCCCACCAATCTTGAACTTGCGATAAATTCAGGCCCAGCAACGTTGGACTATTGGGTCTAATTAATTTAGTGGGCTCAAATTAGCTTCTTTTACATTTGCCCCTTGTGTGTATGAGAAATTTCAGTTTTCTCGGACATGCATAGTTTCACCTTTTCAACCATTACATCTTCAGGAATATTTTGTCTTGACAGAGTCCATGGACAAAGCTGAGGACTCACCGTAAATTATGGGTAAAATTGACAACTAATAAAGATAAGAATTTTTTTTCTCTCTCTCTCTTTGTTTTTTTTTTTGGAAAGAAAATAAAAACTTGAATTGTTCTCCACCAACCAAACCTTGACATTTAATTCATCCAGCACCAACTAAGCTGCCAATGAAAATAATAATAATAATTCTTTTCCTTGAAAATAAACAAATCACAATAGTTGACCTCATTTTTTTTTTTAAATCAAGAAAATCAATTCTTTTCCCCTAGAAACAAACAAAAGCTAAAAGCTTAACAAGGAGCTACTTTTTTTTTCCTTTTCTTTCTAGAAGGTTTGAAAACCCTTCAGCTTTTTATAAATTCACTCCAGGTGTTATTTTCCCACAGACACCCAGAACACGTTTTCTCTCTCTAGCAACGTAAACCCATTTCATGGCAGCCAAACAAATCTTAAAAGAACAGTTAGGCCCTATATATATATGGTTACAATGTTTGAGGGAATATTCAAGGAATTATACCTCTTCTTTTTCCTATTTAAGGAAAATGACAAAACCTAATCATGTCGCCTCCCTTTTCTTTTTTGATTTAGCCATTTCGGCTCTTTCTCTCTCTACAGAGGCAACCCAGCTTTCTTCTTCTTTTTTCCTTTTGAAACCCAGTGGCACAATCTCTCTTTAATCTAAGAGACTAAGCTTCTTCTTCAAGAAAACTCTGTTTCTACAATACTACAGGCCACAACCATTTGCTCACTGACCTCCATTGCATCTCCAGGCTCCATCTCTGTCATCGTCACAGAAGACACACCGACGCCGACTCCTCTGTGACGTCACTACCATTGCAGGCCTCGACTGACCAACGTCGATGCCACCGCTACTGCCGGCCTCGACTGCCCGGCTCTGCTGCCCGTTGGCTTCTCTTCACTGCAACTTCACCATCGGTGCTTCACTTCAGCCTAGTGAGCTTAGAGATTTGCGCACGCCGGATCTTGGTTTTGCTTCTACAGCTGCTAAAGTCCATCACTGCTTCTGTATCACTCGTTGTCTCAACCCTCCAAGCGCTGCTGTCGACTTATGCAAGAACCAACCCCGGCATTATCTTGCGCGCGACCACTTCAACTCACGTGGCTTGTGTGTGTCATGCCCAACTCCTGCACCGTTGCTACATTTGTCAACTGTAACTGAGCAGTGACGACCACGCCGCCCACTCAACGCAGCGTCGGTCTGTCCATATCCATTCTTATTCACTGTCTGTGCCATCGCTGATCTATTCCAACTATCCTTGGTGCTGATTTTGATTTGTGCCGATTCAACCCCTCGTTACTCTGGATCTGTAGATAAGCTTTTGTTCAAAAACCATTTTTGAACTTCATTGTTTTGCCAAAATCTTACTTCTAATTACAGACTTGATTTGGTTTGGGATTTGGGTTATTCGAAAACTCATAATTTTGATTTGAGATGACCAGTGCTCTGTTAAATCTTGGTTTAGTATCTCTAACTCGTTTTGAGAATATACATTTTGAAACCTTTTCATGAGATTTGAGCTTCCATTGATGATCCTGACTTGAATAGAACTTTGATGCTGCAATTTTGTCTTGAAATAGCTATTGCCTCTATTGAATCTTGATTTGCATGATAAATGTAGTCCTGAAATTCATGTTTTGGAGCTTGACCTTGTGTTCATAAATTTGACATAGATATAGTATTAACGTGGCAAATGAGGGATTGGTGTTGCTACTGAAAATTTTGTTAGACTTGCTCGTCTTGAAATTTGTAGAGTAAATAAATATTGTTGCGAAAGAAATCCAAGGAAATAAGTCTCTCATATTGTATATAAATCTTCTTGTCGGATAATTGATTGCTGTGGCTCCGAGAATAGTGAAACCTGATATTGAGCTTTATATACTTGATGAATGAATTCCCGATATCCAAATTTGGTGAATGTTTCGCTTGGAAGAATAAACTAATGTAACAGAGAATAAGACCACATATTGATGTGTGCTGATTTTGTGGACACTTAGAGGAAATAAAATGTTGATGCCGAAATTTTGTTTGAACATTGTTGCTTTATATTAGCTGGAGAGGAACCGGCCCAGGGAGACAACACCTTGATTGTTGCATTTTCACGAACTTGCTCGGAGGAGTAGAATTGTTGTAGCTTAAATAGACTATTATTATTTGTTGGTGTTGCCCCATTTCGATAATGCCTGAATCATGATCTGAAATTGATATTTCTCGTCTTGTTTGTCAGCTTCGATATTTCAAGCAAATGAATTCTTGTAAGAACTCCACGACCCCGGAGCCCTCAGAACCCGTACTAATGAGAGCAAGGGTTGTTCCTCGGATGTCCGAACGGAAGCAAGACTGTCCCTCGAGAGTCCAAAAGTAGCACACACCCTACTTTGGCAAGAAAGATCCCTCTGGGAGGCAACCGAATCTACCAAGCTTGCACCAACAAAAGTAAATATTATCTCTCGAAAGTCCGAGCAGAAGCAAGGCTGTCCCTCAGAAGTTCGAGGGTGCCCCCCAAGAGTCCGAATAGTTGCACACACCCTACTTCAGTAAGAAAGATACCCCTGGAAAGAAATCGAGTCTACCACGCTTGCATCAATAGAAGTAAAGATTATCTCTCGGAAGTCCGAGTGGAAGCAAGGCTGTCCTTCAGAAGTCCAAGCGAAAGCAAGGCTGTCCCTTGGAAGTCCAAACGGAAGCAAGACTGTTCCTTAGAAGATTGAATAGTAGCACACACCCTACTTTGGCAAGAAGATCCCTTTTGATAGGCCATTGAGTCTCGAGGGCTATTCTTCGAAAGTCTGAGTGGGAGAACACATTTTACTTCAGCAAGAAAGATCCTTGATACTCTTTGAAAGTCTGAGTGGAAGAACAAACTCTACTTCAGAAAAAAAAGATCCTTGAGGCTCACACTGATGGAAGCGAGGTCTGTTCTTCGAAAGTCTGAGTGAGAGCACACACTCTACTTCAACAAGAAAGACCATCGAAGCTTGCACTGATGGAAGTAAGGGCTGTTCTTCGGAAGTCCAAGTGGGAGCACACACTAGGCACCTACCCTTAATGGAGATTGCCTATAATAATAGCTTTCAATCGAGTCTTGGCATGGCACCATTTGAGGCCTTGTATAGTTGACTGTGTGGGTCTCCTGTGTATTGGGCTAAGGTGGGTGATGCACCTTTGTTGGGTCCAGAGTTGGTTCAGGAAACGACGGAGAAAGTGGCACTTATCTGTCAGCGGTTTGTTACGGCCCAGAGTGGTCAGAAAAGTTACGTCGACCATAAGAGGAGACCATTGTCTTTTGAGGTGGTAGATCATATGTTCTTGAAAATATCACCTAGGAGGGGTTTGACATGGTTTGAAAAGAGTGGGAAGTTGTCCCCTCGATTCATTGAGCCTTTTGAGATCCTTGAGCGGGTCGGAGGGGTAACTTATCGTTTGGCATTACCGCCACAACTTTTCGGAGTCCATGATGTGTTTCATATTAGCATGCTTCAGAAATATGAGCTGGATCCATCGCATATATTGGATTGGACCGACTTAGAGGTAAACGAGGATGTCTCGTATGAGGAGAGACCGGTGAGAGTCTTAGATACCCGGGACCAAGTCTTGTGAGCAAGACAATTCCTTTGGTAAAAGTATTGTGGAGACAGTACGGGGTCGAAGAAGCAACTTGGGAGCATGAATTCGAAGTCCGAGAGAAATATCTAGACTTGTTTGTTGATGCATGAGCATGTATTGAGATTTTGATTATGTTAATAAAATGTAATAACATTGTATACATATTAAATTATGAGAACATTGTACATGTTATGGGAGTTTGGAATCATGAGTTCAATATGAGCATTGTACATGTTTCAAGAATATGAAATATTGTGTATGTTGTATCACTTTTGGGAGCATTGTATATGCCGTATAACTTTCAAAAAAAGAACCAGGATTTTGATTAAACATCGCACATGAATTGAGAAAGTATGAATTGTATATTTAGCATTGAGATATTGTTCAACTTATTGCTGGGAATCCATGACCGGTGAGTGGATCATGATATGGAATTGGCTATACTAATATAATTGTGAATGGTTTAATAACGATTCTAAGCTTGATTTGAAATTTTGGGGACGAAATTCTTTAAGGGGGGAAGGTTATAGCAATCCTGATTTTGACCTGACTCTTGTGGTAGGCTGGACTCGGGTTTATGGTTTCTGAATGTTGTTCATGATCGTTTCCTCTTTATCCCTACTTAAATTTGGTTATTTGGATGTGGAGTGTGTTTGGAACAGGTTCGTTGCTTGGTTTTCAAACCTTGTGTTGCCCAGAATTTTGGTCCTCCGCTTGAGCGGCCTTTCTCGCGCTCGAGCAGAATTTGCAAACTCTCAGTACTTTCCACATCTGCAAAAGTATTTGAGGGTTGTCTTCCATACTCGAGCGGCGTTTCCTACGCTCAAGAGGGTGGGCGCTCAAGCGGCCTTTCTTGTACTCGAGCAGTTTGTCTATTGCCTGCAAAAGTACTGAAGTTACGTATTCTGTGCTTGAGTAGAACAACTTTTTGTGTCTGATGCTCGAGCGTCAACTCTTGCGCTCGAGCAGACTGTGCGTATATTAGATCGCGAAAATGACTTTTTACATCACGATTTTAGATCTTTTTATCGAAAAACCTAAAGTTGAGACCCTCTCTCTCTAAAATACTCTCTTTCTCTCTCTCTCTCTCTTTCTACATTTTCACCTAGTTCTAGTGATTTCTCTACCCATTTGCCTTTCTTGAAGAGATAGAGCATCTCAAGATCTACCCTTTGATCCAAATAGAGTAGGGTTTGGTCATCTTTGAAGCTCCACCCTTGCTTGGCTCATCTTCTCTTTTTATGGTAGGGACTCTCTACACCTTAATATGAGTTTTAACTTCATTATAGGTTGTTGTGTGAAAATGGTGGGATTTGGGCATGTTTTGAGCTAACCTAGGGTTTGGGTTCATGTTTGAAAAGAGGGGTTTCTATGTGGGTGTTATATAAATGATTATGGGATTTGGATATGAGGTTATCTTTTGTCAAATAGTTGGTTTTGGCCTTTGGGTTGATATTTGGAAAATGAGGAGTTTTGCCTTAA
Organism: Camellia japonica; assembly: GCA_030407325.1. Lineage (NCBI taxonomy): Eukaryota > Viridiplantae > Streptophyta > Magnoliopsida > Ericales > Theaceae > Camellia > Camellia japonica. The sequence continues at coordinate 124,069,390 of JAPPVO010000031.1, forward strand.
AATGTTTTGGATAATTATTTTGTACAAATAATGAAATTGATATGGGGAATGTGAAATTGGAAGGATGTATACATGAATGGTGTTGTTGGATTTTGTTTAATCGCTCACCTATGGAAAGATGAATTATCTGTTATAAAGATTGTATATCTGTTTAGAGATAACTATTTTGGGCTATCGGTGGAGGATAGTCATGATTGTTGTAGACATTGTATGTGGATTAGGCGAATTGAAACCAATACTTTAACCATTGTCATTGAATATGATTATGAAAGATATACATTGTATATGTATGATATTTGGGAGGAGAAAGGGGAAGCACTCCATATTTTGAGGAGAAGAAATGGGATGGACTCCATTGAACTAAGTTAGCCTGTGTGTCCAGGGTGAAAGCCCCAAAAACCATTTGTATACATGGGTGCCGATTCCCGCGGACAAAATTTCTGTAAAATGGAAAATAGAAGTGAATGTGTTATGTGATGATTCTAATTTTTTAGAAATCAATGAGGTGTATCCTCTGTTGAGTTGATAACATGTATTGGATATATTTATATCGGACTAAAACGAGTGGAATGAAATGTAAGTTTGGCATACCATGGTGTTGGAGATAGTTATAAAGATTTTGTTGTAGGACAATGAAAATATGGATCATACTTATATCTCGTTAATTCTCATATATTGTGTTAGATTGTTTCTACTAGGCTTTGGCTCACCCTACTTTGGGAAACCATTTTCAGGTACTGGTGACATGCTTCCTCCAAGAATGTAGCTTGGGAGGATCTAGGAGCTGGATGCTCTATTTTGTTGTTTTGTACTTAATGTTTATTCAAGCCAAAGGCTTTATATGTACAGAGTTTATGGCACTCTCTTTTGTTGTAACCAAGCAATGTCTTGGAAAGGTGTAAGCCCGTAGGGCATTTATTTTTGTTGACAATTGATTGGTAGCACATGCTATAGATTCAGGGTGAACATTAATGAATGTATACTGCATGTGTTATCCTTTGTAATACGAACTCTGATGAGTCAATGCATATTATTTCTATCAACATTCTGTTTTAAGGATTGGATTTATTATAATAATTTTGGGGGCTTTACAAGCAGATACTTTAATTTTATAACAATATAGTTATATTTGCTAGAAAAAAATGTAAAATGCAAAATTGTATACTGTTCTCCTATCAACTTATGTTCCATACATATATACATACATGTCATACAAACAAGTGTCTACAATAAACACTTTTAATAACAAACTAAAACTTTGCAAAACACCTCCATCATCGCAATAATTATACATTTTTTTTCCTCATAGAAAAAATCACATTATTGAGGAAAATGGATTTTGAAATTCATAACAATATAATATCCCTTCAAACTCTTACTCATCAAAATATTTTTATTACAATGAGTTTTATGGTGAGTAAGAAGAAAAACAAGAAGATGATGAAATAAAAACTGCAGAAGATCTATTGCAACATACTTTCTAAACAAAGTTAGACGAGCTGAAATAGGAATTATCCTATTTATTGTGAAATTCAAGAAAAACAATGTATCTCATACACACATTTTAGTCAAATTATGAGGAAAAAAAATCAAATGAAACCCAAACAATATCACAACAACTCAATGATTAGAAAATAAATATATCAAATAAAAACTTTTGATCAATTTTTGTCATATGCTGATTACTTACATATGACAAAATAAATTATGTAACTTGATAGTTTCATGAAAATGACCCTACAAACACTTATAAGTATGGATCTATAAATATCGTGAAAACAATTATAAAATTCATATATCGATCGAAATATTAAGCTACAATATCATTCCATTTTCTTAAAAAAATTATTTCACATTCTTTACATAAATGAAAATATATTAATGATTAATGTTATATTTTTCATCATGCAAGATATTCGTGGCACGGAAAACGACACTCAACAACCCTTGATGTATAAAAATATACTACATATTGATATTAATGCATTCTTACACCAATAGCATGCAAATAATATGCAATAAGGGGTTCAATGAATTTGTATTATAAGATGAACTATTTAACAAAATTGTGTAATTGTGCAATTAATTTCATACGTTCAATTATTTTACAAGTATGAATTATGAAATATTGAAGTGAAAAGTTGATAAAAAAATATTCGTGTAATACTATATATTTAAAAGACATGTTTATTATTTATTATTTGTATTTTGGATATAAATTAATTTATCCATACAAATCTCCATATTTTATATACATATTACACACCAATTTAAGAGACATGCATAATTACAGTATTAACAGTTAATGGAAAATCATGTGCTACGTGCAACGCACATGCCCAACCACTAGTATATATAAAGTCACAAAGAATTTTTTGAAATCGTATATATATAGGCAGTGATCTATATACATACTCCAACTCTCCAAGGTCACTTATTTATTTTAGAAAGTAGGTTAAAAATTAAATTTTTTTATTTTTTTTTTTAAAAAAACATAGAAAAAATTAGAAAAGTAATATAATTTAAAAAAAGTCAAAAAATTAAAAAATAACTTTTAACTGTTCATTTGGGATGTGGGCTATTTTTTTGACTTTTTGGTCATTTGGCTATTTTAACTTAGGGTTTAAAAGCGTCGTTTGGAATGGATTTATTGATTTTTTTGATTTTTATGAGAGAAAAATATAATAATTATGATTTGAATATGATATTTTATTTTATTGATTTTTTAACTTACTTTATCTTTTTGTAACTATTTCACCGTAAACCATTTATGCCAACATAACTTAAGTCTTATTTTAAAAACAATCATAAACAAACATAACATGTCGTTTCTTCATCAAAATACAAGTAATACAGGCCAATCATATTTGGCTACTAATTGATGGATTCGGAATCTCACTTAATTAATTATTGTGAAAAAGACAAATAACACAAAATTATATATAAATAAATTCTAAAAAGATGCCAAGTTAGTTACAAATTTATATATGGTAAGCCATTTATGAGACACTACATCGGGTTCGTTTGGGATGTGGGTTGAGTTTTTGACTTTTTAATTTTTTGACTATTTTAGCCTAGGGCTAAAATGCCTCATTTGAGATGGGCTTTTTGGCTTTTTTGGTTTTTGTGAGAGAAAAAATGAAATGATTATGGTTTGGATGTGATGTTTTGTCTTATTGGGCTAAAAAGCCTATTTTGTTTTTTTATGGCTATTTTAACCGAAAAGGCCTAGACTTTTTCTTTGAAAACAAGCTCGTCTTTCGATTTATTTAAATGCATTTTCTAATAAATATTTTTACTAACATATCACCCGTACTATGTATGGGATAAAATAATATAATATTTATTAAAAATACGATAATTATATTTAATTTTTTATATTTTGTCTCTCGTAAATAAAATTTTATATATAAATTTAAGGGTTTTATTTCAAATGTTCCTTTACTATAATATATAGTATAGATAGATTAAAATTGTTGTATTGATAATTAATAATTAAAATTATGCTTTGTTATAAATAAAAATAAAAATAAAAAAACTATTTTAGAATAAAAATATATGAATTTTAAAAAATTATCATATTGATTTTTGAAAGGGAAATAATTAAAGAAATTTTAAAAACTTAATGAGTAAGAAAGAATTATCATAACATGTAAAACCACTAAAATCACAGTTTAACCAAAAAATCATTCAAACCAAATGGTTTAGCTTAATCAGTTAAGTCAAAAAACCAACCAACTTACACAAAAATTAATTAATTAAAATTTTTAAATTTTATTTCGTTAAAATTTAAACTGTCACTAAATATGAAAAGGACGAATTACATTAATGGCCCCTATAGTTTGGACTTTGTGTCACTTTAGTCTTTGACTTTTCAATTATAACATATTTGACCCTTTTTTTTAAACATTGTTCCAAATAAGGACAGTAGATAACTACCGCTTGTTTTGTGGACGGAAATTGCTCACGTGCAATCTGCCTAAACACTTTCCAATGGCAAAGTCGTGATTTTGCCTTATTTCCTGTTCGAATAGACACTACCCTCTTTACTTCATGCATACATACATGTATCAGAAGGAAACCTGGAAGGAAAAAAAAAGGGAGGGGAAAATAAAGAGACTCAAAAAATAATAATAATAATAATAATTTCAAAAATTCAAGCACATATTATTAATATATATATATATATATATATTTTTTTGAAGAGCAAAAATATTTTTTTATATTTATTTTCATCAAATTAATTTTTATTTTTCAAATTTTTTTTCTAAATAATCTCAGAAACTTAAGTTAAACATTGCTACAACTTTGATATCATTATTAAACTAATTTAATATTTTTTCAGAAAAAAAATCTAAAAATAATCTCAGAAGCCCAAGCTGTAATGCCCTGCTATTTCATACATGAATCCATCGCAACCAATATAACAACACACCTCAAAGCCATCATTTTCACTGAACTAAGAATTAAAATTTATAACTTCTCTATTTACATATCCTTAAAATCTTGTACCCAACTCCAAGTTCTACAAACATGATGAAAATTACAATAGAAGGACCCCATGGGTGTACAAGACAACAACAAAATAAGTCTAACAGCCTTGTTACAAAACTCTAAGTCTTTACAGTAAAATATTTTCAATTGTCAATCCCAAAACCGCTTACTTCAAGTCACTACTGTAGTTGTACAACATTATTTCCTGAAAAATAGAATAGGGGTGAGCTATATGCCCAATAGGAATACATTTAACTAAAGTATTTAATCATTCGAATAAATTAATGGCACCCTTGAGACAAAACATAATAAGTAGTTATGAACACATGTAATCTTCATTGATTATGTAAATACATAACGAATTAAGCATGGACCATTACATTTCACACCTTTACAACACAACAATTAAACAATCACATCAATGGAAAACAAATTATAAGTCCCATGTAAGAGTCCAACACAAGTTTCTTTAGTTTCAAAAACCATCCCCCACATTTGCTGGCTATTATACGGCAGGAAGTGGGCACCCAAGAAAACCGTCCATTTTTCCACTTTCGCCGGCTATTATATGGCAGGATTGTGTGGACACCCAAAAATATTTTTCCCACATTCGTCCAGCGATAAGCCTAGACAGGGCATTTGGGCACCTTTTAAACTCCCCGCGCGGGTATCAACACAACACCACATTTTCCAAAAATCGACTCTTACCCGGACTCATGCACAATTAACAATTCCATCACATTTTAATTCCATCAACAAACATCCATCATCACAATAGATGAAACACCACATAATATTCAAAGAATAACAACATTCAAGTCACAATTCCTTTACCATATCAACATCCACATCTTTCATCTCTTGATTGTTCATAATATTCCATGAATCAAAGGAAATTCCACTCAATTTAGTATTTTCTATTCAAATTGAAAAGTTAGGGTTTTACCAAATTTGGGGGTTTCTCTCCTTCATCATAGATATAGGTTTAACAACATTTATATATATGTTTTTAGCAAAAAAGTTAAGAAATTTCAAGCAAAAGTCAAGCAAAATGATTTATTTGTGTAAAACATGGGTTTAATCCAACAAGATCCTCAACTTAGCTTATAAGTCACAACAATACCATGAAATCTCTTCAAAATAAAGAAATACTAGGATAAAAGTATCCATACCTCAAAGAAATGAGAAGCAAACTTGGAGAAACCCAAAGTTGATGAAATCTCGAAGTCCTTGGATGAAAAGAAAGCCCTTGATGCGCTCTCCAACCTTCCTCAAGGGACCTAGGCGAGAAAATGCTTCTAGATAAGTAGATCTATCTATTTAAGTGGGAAAAAGTTGGGTTTAGAGAGAGAGGAGAGAGGCCCACGGTTTGAGAGGAAAGAGGAGGAGAAAATCATGAAAGAGAAGAGTGTTGGGTCTATTTATAGTAGTAGAAAAGTAGCCCTAAGTTCATCGCAAAGAATAAGCCCAAAACCCCCAAAAGTAGGGCCCATTCGGACCCAAAAATTCTGAAAATAACACGCAGGGGTCGACCTTTTGGGCAGAGGTGTCGACCCTTTGGGTAGAAAAGACAACCTGGCACAAGCAAGGGGGGTCGACCCTTAGACAGGAGGAGGTCGACCCTAATTTAGAGCAACTAACACAAATTCTGCAATATAGGAGGGTCGACCCTTCCCAGACTGGTGTCGACCCTATAGAAAACCAATAGAGGTACTAAGAATTCAAACAGGTATAACTCTCTCGTTCGGACTCCATTTTAGGTTGTTCTTGTATCCAAATCGAAGCCTCGGAAACAAGCTTTCCAATGGTTCCAGCCTCACATTCAAATTCAAAGTATGAAAGGAGAAAAGGGATAAAGAGTGAAGGTTGGTCAAAAACGAAAACTTAAATTTGGGGCTTTTGATCTAATCTTGCTTAAATACCTTGTTAAGGCTTCAATCAAGGTTCCAAACATTGCCCAAGGATCCTCAATCATAATATTTAAAGTTCACTTGCCAACCCATCAATGTCAAGAGTCTGACAACTACACAAGTTTTAAGGTGACGGGTACTAATTTACACAAATCCAATACGAATTAGAATCCGAGTCATTACACAAGCCAAACATGGCCACAACTTTGATATCATTATTAAACCAATTCATTAAATCAAAAAATTCAAAAACAAAAATATTTCATATATTAAAACTAAAAATATTTCAAAACTAAAAATATGCTTATTAGGATGTGTAATGGATATGTTTAATATATGAAATATTTTTAGTTTTGAATTTTTTGATTTAATGAATTGGTTTAATAATGATATCAAAGTTGTGGCCATGTATGGCTTGGGCTTCTGAGATTACTTTTAGATTTTTTTTTTTTTTTAAAAATTATTCAATTAGTTTAATAATGTTATCAAAGTTATAGCAATATTTAACGTGAGTTTCTAAGATTATTTAAAAAAAAAATTGGAAAAATAAAAATTAATTTGATGAAAATAAATATAAAAAAATCTTTTATGATTTAAAAAAATATTTTTACTCTTCAAAAAAAATTATATAAAAATAATATGTGGTTGAATTTCTGTAATTATTATTATTATTATTTGAGTCTCTTTATGCCCCCCCCTCCCGCTTTTTATTTTTCTCTTTTTTCCTCCCAGGTTTCCTTCTGACACATATATGTATGCATGAAGTAAAGAGGGTAGTGTTTATTTGGACAAGAAATAAGGCAAAATCACAACTTTGCCATTGGAAAGTGTTCAAGCAGATTGCACGTAAGCAATTTCCGTCCACAAAACAAATGGTAGTTATCTATTGTCCTTGTTTGGAATAAATGTTTGAAATTCAGGGTCAAATGTGTTACAATTGAAAAGTTAGGGACTAAAATAACACAAGTTCCAAACTATAGGGACCATTAGTGTAATTCACCCATATGAAAAACAATCTGTTAATTTAAATTTAAAATCGACACATTATAAATTTAAAATTATAATAATCTATCTTGTAATGTCACACCCCGAAAATAATACAATAATTAAACCATAAAGATTAATACAAGATGACATAAACATAGTATTACACTTTCATTAATCAGAGTCCATTTACAAAAGGGCACATGCATTACACATTCATAAGCTCTATCCGGAATCTATAGCATGTGGCACCAAACTAAGTGATCAACAAAATAAATGCCCTATGGGCTTACATCTTTCCAAGACAGTTCTTGGTTACAACAAAAGTGAGCCTAGCTCAACTATAGCAATTCTGGTTTTGACCCGTTATCTATTGTATTCCAGACTCGGGTTGGTTTGGTTTTGAATAGTTATTCTTATCTCCTTCCCTTGTCTTCCCCTTCATTTTGGTTATCGGGTTGTAGTTGTGTGTTTGGGACAGCTTGGTGGTTTGTATTTCAAAACCTGTATTGCCCAGATTTTGGCCTTTCTGCTCGAGCGGGCTATACAATTTTGCTCCTCTGCTCGAGCGGCTATTCTTGCACTCGAGTGGGATTCGTCAACTCTCAGTATTTCTTTTTGCAGGTCTGAAATAGTGGAAGTGTTTGGATGCTCGAGCGTCCACTTCCACGTTAGAGCGGGGACTTTCGTCTGCAGAACTTCTAGAAGTTTGCATTCCACGCTCGAGCGCTGCTTTTCACGCTCGAGCGGAACTCTGTGTCTAACGCTTGAGCGGGGCTTTCCACGCTCGAGCGGACTACGCGTATAACAGTCTGCGAAGATGATATTTTGAGTCACTTTTTCATATCTCTCTCTCTCTAAAACTTTCCAAAAAGATTGTTCTTGAGCCTCTCTCTCTAGAATCGACCTTCTCTCTTAGATTTCATCTAGATCCATTGATCTTTTCACCCTAGTACCTTTAAGAAAAAGATAGAACATCTCAAGATCTACATTTTGATCCAAATAGAAGTGGGTTTCGGCATTCTTGGGGTTTCTCTCTCGTTTGGCTCATCTTCTTCCTTTGAGGTAGGGATCTTTTTCTACACCTTCGTATGTTATTTAGCTTAGTTATGTGTATCTTGTGTAATAATAATGGGATTTGAGGGTGTTTTAAACAAACCTAGGCTTTGGGTATAATGTGGAAAGAGGAATTGTTGATGAACATGAAATACATGAATGTGGGTTGTGAAAATAAAATGATGTTGGGTCAAAATGGTTGGAAATAATATTTGGGTTGAGTGGGCTCGCCTTTTTTCGCGCCCCACCTTCCGGAAAGGGTTTGAAAAGAAGGCCTCATAGTTCGAACGCTACCTGTGGTTCTGAATCTAGTCTCACAAGTGCAATGTGAAACTGATAAACACCAAAAAGTCCAAATCCGGCAAACCTTTTTGGAAAATTGATCTTAAATCTAATAATGCCAAAATTGGACTACTTTGCTAGATACAGAGTCGCCACCTAAATATTTTGTTTTGGGGAAATTTAGGAAACCCTGACTCGTGCCAAAGGCCACATGTCCATCATCACCAAAGTTGCCTTGGCTCGAGAACATGGGTACGAGAGGGGAAGGTCCTGAAATGAGCACCCCCGCTCGCTCGATCAAAGACTGGCCTTTACTAATCATGATATGTGTTTTATAAACATTATGTGTTCTTATTCCGGTTATTAAACTAGCTTTACTATGTGACGCACACAAGCAAGTATAGACTAGTCACAAGCCTTGGAACAATTCAACTCATGTTTGCTTTCAAAAATGGTTTGAATTTGCCACCCTTAAGTGGGCTTAAAAAGTGCGGATGTTCCACCTCAAGTGGGCTTAAAACATGATTTTGCCACAACAAAGTGGGCTTAAAACTCACATTTGTTGAATTGTTTCAATTCCAGCAACAAAGCCTTTATCCACAGGCATTCATGCAGTTTAGCATTTAAGCAAATAGCCTCATGGTAAGCATGTGAAACATGGCAATATGGCAATCACACTCATGCAAGTATGCTAAAGCGTAAAACTCACCGAGTACTCCAAGCCAAAACAAAAACTAGTTAGAAAGATGCATGATCCTAACTATGTTAGATAACTAATGCAACACATACAATGATGCAATTAATAGGCTCGACTACTAATATGACATATGAATCGATTTGAACAACATGCGATAAACACGTATTCAAAGAAATGTATTGAATTTGCAATGTAGTTTGAATGATGCGCCGAGCCTCGGTGCATGTAAGACAAATGAATGGATGCAAACATACGAGCATAGGATATGCTAATCGAAACACGACCCTAATCTAACCATCAAAAGCGATTAAATAAAAGGGAGAAAGACGTGGGGTTAGGAGACATGCACACACGCACGCATACTTATTACAACATTGTGCCCTCGCGAAAGAGGATCCGAATGAATTAAGCTAACTAACTAGCTACGCTAATTAAGCTAACTATTACAAACCAAAACTAATTAACTATTCTAGCTAATTATTACAACAATTGAAATAAAGTAACTAACTATTCTAAGCTAGCTAAATATTACAAACTGAATTAAGCTAATTAATTACAAAACGAATTAATTAACTAAATAATTACAACATTTGAATTAACTAGCTATTCTAAGCTAACTAAAGCAATTAAATGGCCTCGAAGGCGAGGGACGCATGCATGCTCGGTTGCTCCATCCGAAAATGCCACCGCCTTGCCATCGGATGCCTCTGTTTGCACCCGTTTGATTACTGAAAATTGTGCCAACTCTCAGAATGCTTCTGCTCCAACTCAGGAGCACATTTGTGCAAAAATTCATTAGTGGCCGGTCGGCTACCAAAGGTGGTTGTCGGCTACTTTAACTGGCTGGTCGGCTACTTCAAGTGGCCGTCGACCACTACTTCTGGCCAGTCAGCCACCCCTACCCTGTACATTCTTTTTTTCTGCAACAGAGAGCAAATAGAGGCAAAGAAGTGTATTCTCAAGGAGTGTATGTACTGTTACTCTCCTTATCATCGCACAAGCTCAAAAGAGTGTAACTCTTGGCCCTCAAACCATCAACCAAGCATTTTCAATGCATGATGGCTAAGGAGCCAAGCTTGTACAAGTTTAATGAATGCATAAACAAGACTAAAACAACCACCACCCTATCATGCATGATCAAGGGCAATGGAGACTAAGGAAAATGGCACAATTCATCACTTTGAGTATGAAATGTCCCATTTCCCTCGTGTTCGAATTAACGTCCGATCCGAACACATGCAATGCAATACAAAAGATGCTTGTCTTGCCTCTTTTACTTGTTCATTTTATTTACTCATTTTAGTTACTGATCCGTTCTTTAATCGATTAAGTCCAAAAGTGAGTGTCTTTTAAAACGAAAAAAGTGTCAACCGAGGGGAAGTTCAAGGCAAGAGGGAGGCTTCATGCTGTTGGTAATGAACCCTCAAAAGAGGATTAAACCATTAAGCATGAGCCTCAACCTCAAGCTTAAACAACCCTAAGGTTGAAACAACCCTCAAAGCAAATGAAAAAGTGAAGCAAAGAGGGAGGTTGCATAGATTTTAAGTGCTGGAATTAGGCATGAAAAAGCATTAAAACATGCAACCAAGACACACAAATGATGCTCAATGCCTAGAAACACTAAGCTAGTGAAGGAAATTGCACTACAACCACACAATACAAGCCTCAAAAGACCAAACCAGCTCAAAACTGAGCTAAAACCAGTCAAAATAGTAGCAAAAACATGCTGAGATTAAGGTACAAAATGCTAGAAAAACATGCTCACATGTTAAGCATGCAAACAAGATGCAAGGAGGGGAGGCTACCCCTCCAATTTTGGACGTCAAAACAAGGTTTTTGCCACTGAAATAACTCTAAATTTCAGTGGTTTAAAGGGCCAAAAAGTTTGATTTTGAATATGCTAAAAGCTAGTCCAAAAGCTTAACAAGAAAAGAGACAAGAATGGTGGACAACCCCCTAACTCAAATGGGGCTCAAACCACCACTTTTAGGTCTAAAAAACAGAGGTTTTTTCAGTTCAAAACCAGGCCAAAAACAAGCTTAAAGAAGGTAAGTGTTATACCTTTGAAGGGAAGAGTGATTCTAGGCCACAATTCAAGCCAAAACCCACTTAAGGAGTTCCAAGAGAGCTTCAAGCAACCTCAGCCCAAAGATGAACCACTTTGGTTAAGGGTTGATAGGTTAAAGTTTGAAGTATGCAAGCTTCTAAGCATAAAAGCTCAAGAGAGAGAGAAGTTTAGAGAGAGAGAGAGATTTTAGAGAGAGAGGCTCCCAAACTTTCCAACCTTGCAATATGAGAGATATGGCCTCTATTTATAGAAAAAAGAGAGCCTTGGTAAAAAATATCTGAAAATGGGATAGCTGGAGCAGTGTGATACAACTGGAGGAAAATATCTGCAAAATCTGAGCTTTGGACACCTGTGGCCAACTGGCCACTATTAGTGACCAGTTGGCTACTTTTAGTGGCCAATGGCCACCACTGGTGGTTGACAAAATGCACTTCTGGCCGACACATGGCCGACAAGCTTCATTGGTGGCCGACAAGCAAAAAACGGGTTTCTAGCCCAACTCCAAACAGGCATATCTCCTTCATATGGACTCCTTTGCAGGTCATTCTTGCATCTAAATTGTAGCCCCGGAAGTATTCTTTCCAATGGTGGTAGTCTCACATCAAAATTCCAAGTGCGCTAAGAGATATCCTTCTTTTAGTGAAGACTACTCATTTTCAACTCAATCGGATTGATGCCTAACTTCAACCAGCCATATCTCCCCCATCCGGACTCGGCCTTAGGAGATTCTTGAGTGAAAAATGAAGACCTAGAAGTCCAATTTCCAAAAGTGGTGGCCTTGTAGCTGAAATCCAAGTGTACAAACAGATAGGCTTGATTTAGCGAAGGCTGCTCGACTCTCTCTCTTAACGGTTCATGCCCAACTTTTTCCCCAACTAGGTTTCTTCCCTCTCCTCCAAATTTCTTCAACTACAAACCTCTAAATAAGATGTTTTAAAGATTTTTTTTAAAGAGTTCACCTCTCTTTCATGCATTTCCACTTTGTCCTTGCCCGGTTTACCGAAAGTGCAACATTTAACGAAATGCGAGCCTCATAACATCGTAGAAACTTTTTCAAAAATATTTTGAAAGAGAGGGTTTTCAGGTCTAAAAAAATTAATTTTTTTAAAATCATTTTGGTCCAAAATGGGGTGTGAGGTTAGGATTCAAAGCTCCTTTTGTCGAAGAAATCAAACCTTTGCATAGCATAGCTTCATCACCAAGTAATCAATCAGTGGCACCCAAGTCTTAAGGGCAGTCAAAAATGGGGTGTCTACAGTTGCCCCTCTTTGACAAAACTCGGAAGTCATGAAATGACATGAGTGAATGTCAAAGCCCAAATGCGACCCATTTTTGACAAGGCCGAAGACTTGGACAAATAAACAAAATGCAAATGCAGTTGGTTGAACTTGAGGGCTGCCTATGTATCCCTTTGCAAAGAATCAAACCAGCGTAGTTCAGGGGCATAATGCAAAATAATACACAATATAACAAAATAATGAAAATGATATGCAATATAATTGAATCATCAAACCACAAGCAGTGCAAAACCACACAAATACCATAAAGGGATGGAGATGCTACATCAAACTACGTTTAACACAGAAAATGTGCCAAACCACAATTCTCTTAGTGAAATAGGCGTGTGCACATGCAGAACTATGTGTTTCGCAGAAAGAATACAAGTAATTAGGTGGCATGATATAAGTGATGAGTGATCTGCTAAAGAAAGATCATGATCCTAAATGTTGAATACAACAAGACAGAGTACGATGTAATGGATGCAATGGATGGAATGAACAAGGCATAGGCCGAACCACATTTTACCTAGAAAAGGCATGGACACAAAATAGGCCGCATCTAACACAGAAAAGGTGTCAAAACCCTCAGACCACAATTCTCTTAGTGGAATAGGCTCGTACACATTATCACAGAACCATGCTTCAACGAAGGAAATGTATGAGCACTTGCCAGACTAAGCTTAAAATGGAAAGGATGCAGGCGATAAAATAGATAATGCAGTAGATGCATGCGATAGATGCTATATACAATGCGATAGAAGTAATCGATGATATAGTAGCTAGGAAGTGAAGGTACCTTACAGGGGCAATTGGCAATGACTCCTCTCATGCTACTGGAGATCTTCCTCTTTTGTATCTTGCGTTTCCGAACCATAGGTATTACTTTTCTCCCTGACTATGTTCGTAACTTTCCCTATTCTCCAACAGGGTGACAGACTAGGTTGGTTCAATATCCAAAATTGAGGCACATACACGCTACCTCAACCTATGGGGCTGCCATACAGATTTCAAGCCGAGGATACACCCCTGGGTATTTAAACCAGACTTTAGTCTCAGAAATTCAGAACCTTTGCATTCTAGGCATCGGCCACTCGAACTCTACTTTCTCCCGTCTCAGTTGATCTGCTAGGAACTCACCACAAACACAAACAAGTGGCTATACCAGACCACTGGAAGTCGTTCGGGCACGACAAACACCAAAAGAATTGCACCTTTAGAGGATTTAAGGTCTCCAAGACTACATGAATGTACAAGACAGTGCGATGCAGGATTTAGGATTTAAGGTCTCCTAGACTGAGAAAGATGCACAAGACAGTGCAATGCAGGTGCACAAGACAGTGCGAGTGAGGGTGAATGAATGCACAAAATAGTGCCATACAAAATGCAATGCACAAAATAGTGCAATGAAATGCACAAGACAGTGCAAGACAAGTTTGCACACAACAGTGCGATATATGGTGAAATGTACAAGATAGTGCGATACAGGGTGCACAAAATAGTGCGATACGACGTGCACAAGATAGTACAATACGGGGTGCACAAAACAGTGCGATGCAAGGTGCACAAGACAGTGCGATATAGGGTGCACAAAACAGTGCGATACAGGGTGCACAAAACAGTGCGATGCAAGAGGAAATGCACAAGATAGTGTGATACAAAGGTGAATGCGCAGGATAGTACGATGCAGGTACACAAGACAGTGCGATGCAAGTGCACAAGACAATGCAAACTCAATGTGAATGCACAAAATAGTGCGAACAATGTAAATGCACAAAATTGTACGATACAATGCACAAATAAGTGCAAGTAAGGTGTGCAAAATAGCGCGATGCAATGCACAAACAAGTGCAAGTAAGGTGCGCAAAATAGCGCGATGCATGCTCTATGCAAAAGATACGAGCATTTTCTATGCAAGACTGAAAGCATGTGACGAAATGCACAAGATAGTACGATGCACAAGAAAGAGCGAGTGTAAATTGCACAAAATAGTACGAGCAAAGCAAATGCACAAAATAGTGCGAGCAAAGTGAGTGATTGTGTGATAAACGTACTGAGTAAGATTATTGTGCGATCGATGCACAGAAATGAGATTATTGTGCGAGGTTTACAAATCAATACAGTGACAACACATGTTCCATACAAGATAAACAATCAATGCATGATGTTAATTGAAAGCATGTTCTATGCAAGATGACAAGAGCATATTCTATGCAAACTTGAAAGCATATTTTATGTATGAAACAAGAGCATATTATATGCATAAAACATAAGCACATTCTATGCGGAATTGAAAGCAAGCATATTCTATGCATGAATCATAACGATGCGCGGCACGCTTGCAACAGAAGTGTATATACATTCTATGCAATAGAGGGGCATCAAATATGTACTTTGGTGCCTCCGATTTACCTCTAAGAGGACTTTGCAACATGCTCAGCTCAAAAAGGATACATCCCGTTCATATTGGCGAGGGGTAACATCTGTATGTGAAAACCACGGGTGCTGCTTGGACTGCTATTCTAACTTGAAGCAGGCTTAAACTTGAGGTTGAGGTACACTCATATTCCAGAGAAATAGTGAGGCCTGAGAAAGTGCACCTAGAATGCAGTCTCGGAATTTGCTGAAGTTGATACACACTCAAATGCTCCAAATTTTCCCTCTTTTCTTTTGCTTAGCAGTCTGGAACCCATGTAGCTTCAAATAAGTCCTTGTTCTATTATTCTCACATGACCTGGGTTGAACCCTGCAGTTTTATGAAAGAACAAATCCTGTTTTGCACATATATGGAGAACGTCATAGCACTCTGAGCACAAAACGATTTATTTTTGAAATTGAAATTGAGAAATAAGTTCTTAACCGGGTATTGAGCCTACGACTGACTACAGTACACCACGACTCAACAAAGAGAAGACGAAGGTAAAACAACCTAAACACATCTATTGACACTCGAAACGACGCAAAACAAGAATCGAGACAAACAAAAACAACAAACACAACACTCGAAAATGTTCCAATGGCGAGAGACCTCTCAGTTCACGAGGAGCCTGTTTCTCTGGATATTGTTTCCCACCCTTTCTTTTTTGTGATTCTCACATCACTCTGATACTCAATCTATAGTTTTCTGAAAAATCCCTTTCCTCGTTTTTCTCTCAGCGCACATCTCTCTATTCTTCAATCTCTCTTATCTTTTATCCCTCCCTTGGGTGGTTGATGGATAAGCAGGAATGGACTATTGCCCCTAGTATTCTATTAGATTCTCCCTCTTTCGCTCACAACTAGTGAGCTCTCCCACAGAGGGGTTGTGGTGTGACTAGATGTACAGCAGATTTGCAACTACTATCGGTTGACGATGCCCTTGGCTTAGCTTCACTGAGATGAATTATAGCATGTCCCATTGGCTAGGTATACAATTGATTAGTCTCACACATTGCATTTTCTACGTCTCCATTCCGGGTCAAATGCCAATTTGAGAGTGATCATCAAGATAAGGGAATCAAATATCCAGCTCCATTTTCAATTCATGCTTTGCACATGGCTTGATACCTCGCTACTTGGAGGATGTGAGAGCTTTCAGCCATTTGCTGTTAACTTTAGTTGTGCCCTTTCTGGCGAATATGGTGCCCCTTTCTGGCAAGTATGTTGACAATGGGAAAAAGACAGAAAACTTGACTCAACTGTGCCCCTAGTTCATTATTTTGACCATTTTTTGATTTTGGCTTTCTACTAAAACAATTTTGACCAATATGAGAATTTGATTAACATGCTTGTTCGATTTTCTGATTTGAAATCATGCAAGTCAGGCTATGAGCACTGAAAATTTTCCTTTTTTGGGTCCAAGAAATGATCCAATTTTGGAAAAATGGAATAATCTTCAAAAAACTAGTCGACCTCACTAAAAATCTTCAAAACTGTTTTTGCATGGCCACTGCTCAACCAACGTGGAATTTACTCTTGAGATGCATAATCTCATATCTGAATTTGATTTGTCTTGCAGCTGAATCTTGTAACGGAATAAGACACCTAAATTTGAACGAAGACAAGCCAATCTGCACATGGACAAGATAGCCGAGTTTGAACAAGGATAAACCAATCAACATGGATGAGTCAAGCAAGCTGAAAAGGATTAGGGCCAGACTTCAGGATGAAGTTGCCTACGTATCCCAAAGATGGGGATCAGGCTGTACGTAGTTCCGGGTTGAGGTTCACTCAGGTGTTGACACTCTCCTTTTACGCTCTTACTTTTGCCAAAGCCGCTCTTTTGGGTTTTCAACCTTGCGAGCTCTGTTTTTCTTTTCTTTTTTTTCTCTTCTTTTCTTTTCTTTTCTTCTTTTCTTTTCATTTTTTTCATTTTTGTTTTTTTCTTTTCCTTTTCTTGCTCTAACTTTTGCCTGGGTTGCCCTTTTGGGTTTTCGGCCCAGCGAGCCTCTCAAGGATAAAAAAGTTTAACTTTGTCCATGTTGATTGGTCATAGGATCTCTAAGCCATCTGAATCTAGGAGAATGGCTGTTGTTCGCTGATGATGTGAGAGCCCATGCAATTAGGTCTGAATTTGCCCCTAGTGTCGTGGATAGGAACTCGATTGTCCTTAAGCAAAAATTTCTCTTATCTCAGGTTCTGGGATTTAGCTTTCTTGCCAGTCTTCATTGACTTGCGGAATGACTCATCTTTTGAATCTTTGAGCACATCTGACATTTTTTTTCCCTAGTTCAAGGGCTACTTCTGATCTAGCTTTGCAAGCTTCCTTTGACAACATCTAACCTTCTTGATCTGATCTTCTTGCCCCTAGTTCAAGGGATGCTTTTGATCCGGCCATACAAGCCTTATATTGTAATTGATTGTTTGAAGATTTTGAATCAAAGTTTTGAGGTTTGAAAGCAAAAGGGGCCGAGTCTCGAAGCCGAGAGTGATCCTATGCTGCATAATCTCAAGATCAATTCCACGCATGTCTTCGCAAGACCATGCAAAACATTTTTTTGAAATCTTTTAATAAGAGACTAGTCGCTCGCGCTAAAGACAATGTAGAACCAATCTGGATCAAGCCAGGATCATCCCCAATACTCACATTAACAAACATGATCTCATTCATTAAGGGCTTAGCGTGCCTCTCTTCCTCTAAGTTTAATCAAATTTTTACAAATCCCGAGGAATTCCTTTCTCTTTGTTTTCACCACAGTGTGCGAAAAGTTTTTAAAAACTTAGGTCAATGCAATGATTTCAAGGCACAGAAAAGTGGGTGAAAATCTCTGCCATTTCATTCAGATCTTCTAGTGCAACTGGTTTAATAGCAAAAACAGACTCAAAAGAAAGAGTGTAAAAGACAAACACAAAACAAGACAGTGATGTCTGAGGTAACACCCTCGAAATCACCCGACTCTAACACAACAGGACTGACTCGATACAACAAGACAGACTCAATACAACACAACAGAACTGACTCAATACCTGAGTCAAAAAGAACAATAACTGGCATTTGCACATTGCTCAAAATAGTGCGTGTCATCCCTATATCTGGAGTAAAATGAGCACCATCAGCAGGTAGTTCATCCCCCGATCACATAATCACATTATCCCCCAAGTTCATCGATCCAGTACTGATAGACTTTGCAGGACCTGGTGCGACAATGACCTCGTTGTCAATCAAATATTGTATTTCATGGCGAAGACGGAAACAACTGTCAGTGTCATGGCCGGTTTGTTGATGGAAGGCATAGTACTTGGCAGCGTTATGCTTGGCTGGAAGGGGATCTGGGAGAGGCCAAGGCTCAAAGGGTTTGAGATGGCCTTGTCCTATAAGGATTTGAAGAGCTTTGGACAAGGTCATGTAAAGCGGGGCGAAGACCCTCTGACCTCAGGGTTGGTGCTTCGAGGTTTGTTTGGTTGTGTTGGATGTACTGGCGAAAGGGTTGGCAGGTGTTGACTGGGTTTGATGATCTCTTCTAAGTGTAGGATTGGAGTTGAAAGGGGTGTTTTTAGTATGACAACCCTTTTCCCGGCTTGCCCCTTGATTCAGAATGCTCTTATCCTGAGTGGTAAAAGTGTCATCGACAGTCTTTGCAACAAGTGCGAGCACTTGTTGTTTGTTTAGTCCTTCGGCTTTCAAAGCCTCAACAGCCCACTGAAGATGTTCATAGGGACCAATACCTGCCCCAACCTTGTTCTTGCCATTTGCTTCCACTTTGCCAAGGGATTGGGTTGCTATATCAGAGTGAAGCCCAGTTGTTGTCGACATGTCATTGTCCAGACCTGGGATGGCTTTAGGTTGGCCATTTTTAGTTGAAACTCGCCCCATGATTGGGAAGCCTTTTGGCGTGAAATTTCTGGCATGTGATGTGGTTGATGACGGAGCCAATATCCCAAAGGCTAAATCTGCCACTGTTCTCTGAAGATCTTCAATCATGCTCCTCAGCTCAGAAGTAGTGGGTTCATGGGTTTGAGATAATTGGGGTTCGAGTGCATCCATCATGCATAAGTCCATGCTTTCTAGGATAAACACCTCAGTCTTGGGTAGATGGGCCGGGGTGATGTATATGCTGGGGTTGTAAGTGGATGGCAGTATATGGATTAGATTGAGGTGTGGATGAGCTACTTGGTCATAAGGGTCTTGAGGTGGAGCTATTGTCTGGTTGTTACTGAGATTCTGGACCTCATGACGACGACAGTAGCAACGATCGGTGCCATGACCACACTGCTGATGATACACGCAGTATTTGGTGGGGTTATGTCTGGCAGGGAGTGGGTCAAGCAGAGGTTGAGGATCAAGGGGTTTGAGATACCCTCTTTACATCAGGACTTTTAGTGCGCTAGTTAAGCTCATATAGAGGGGGGTGAAAGTTCTGCCTTGAGCTTGGGCTGGGCTGGTTGTTTGTAGGCTTGATTTGGCAAAAAGGGTCGGTTGTGGCGACTGTATTAATTTCAGTGGATTCGGGAATAGTGCTACCGCCAGCATTGGTACTCTTGGAAAACACCCTTCTTACCAGTTCACTTGTTCTAGGAATAATCCCTCTGTTAAATGCACTCTCAACCTGAACCCCTAATTCATGCAAAGTTTTGAAAGTGAATAGTGGAGAAACTATTAACTTCTGCAACGTATTAGGTTCAAGGTTCTGCACCACTATCCACACTTGGTCCCTCTCAGAAGGGCGATCTATCATATGTGCTACATTTGCTTCCCACCTTGCAACAAATTCCACAAAAGACTCCGTGGGGTTCTAGTGGGTTGCTTCAAGGTCTTGGGTGGTTATTTTAGGTTGGGTATTGTAAGAGTACTGATTAACAAAGGCCTCAGCCAACTCTTCCTAGTTCTGCTTCACTTTATCCTCCAACTTGGTGTACTAAGTGGCTGCTACACTCGACAGGGTTTTTCTATACAGAGAGAGTTTTTAAGGCTTAGTCAGACCCATCGGTTTCAAAAATCTAAGAAAAGTTGGATATGTACCATAGGATCTCCAGTCCCATCGAAACGGTCCATGTGTGGCATTTTGAATCTATCTGGGAGCCGTATGGCAGCCTCAGTGTACCCATCCTCAATGTCGGGAATGGAGTTAAGGCCCTGTGCCTTTTTGAATTGCTTCTTAGGGTTTGCAATTTTCACCAAGGTCGGATCGAGATCATTAGTACCAAGGGGAAAAAGCCCCTCATTAGGCTGCACCAGGGGTCTGAAAACCTAAGCTTGAGCCAACCCTTTTTGAGGATCCGGACCTTGTAAATCTTCAGCTGGCGGAAGTGGGACAAAGTTCAGCTGGGGTCCCAAGGCTGGATGTGTGGTAGGTGCCCTATATGGGCGTTGTATTTCAGCATTAGTCTCATCCTGCATGGCGATTCCCTGGTTTAATGTTGTTATCATGGCCACAACTTCTTCCGGACTCTGTGCCATCACAAGTCTGCTGAGTTGAACAAAGGTGATCTAAATGGTGACTGTCAGATCAGTTGAACCAATGCGCCCTATCTGGCCCTTCTTTACCCTGCTACCGGCGAAGGAAACTTGGTTGCCCTTGAACTAAATCTTCGACTTGACAAAGTCTATCAACACAAGTCCAATGTACCTGGGGGATATCGGAGCCTTCTGAAGCTATGGTTTGAGGACTACCTAGCAAAAGAGAAAACATACAGCACCTCAGCCTGATTTCACTAGAACAGATATGAACATAGCTGAATGACTGTGCTCTTTACTAAATTCTGCTCCAAAATAGATAACAACTTGGTAACTGATATGCACATCCCTGTATAGTTTCACTATAAAGCACATACCAGTTAATTGATAGCCAAAACACCCCTATGATGGGGTAGGGTTATCCTGTCCTAGTTTCGTCAAGAGCTAGGGATTCACTATGCACAACAAGTGGCTTCACACAATCCTGTATTCGGGTAAGCAACCTGTCCTAGTTTGGAACAGTCTCTATGGTTTTCGATATGCAATTGGGTCGATCAGTCAAAAAGGGTACCTCAGCAACACTACCTAATATACCTCTCACACCTAACACCAAGAAGTGAAAAGAGGATCAAACGGTACAGCAGTGGTCTAGATCCAAGTGTTGTGTTTCCATAGTGACAGAGCCCGTAACCGGTTAGTCTTTTGGAAAGCTTTTCCAAGCAAGCATCCGGCAAACTATTCAGGAATAGTAGATGGCAAACACTGTGACTTAGGTGCACCGATGCAAATGTAAATGCATAGAAACACATAAGTGTAGATAAAACAACCTATCATAAGTTCGAGTCAAGTTCTCTAAATCCCCAGCAGAGTCACCAGAAACTGTGGGCTCGTCTTTTTTCGCACCCCGCCTTTCGGAAAGGGTTTGAAAAGAAGGCCTCACAGTTCGGACTCTACCTGTGGTTCTGAATCTAGTCTCACAAGTGCAATGTAAAACTGATAAACACCAAAGAGTCCAAATCCGGCAAACCTTTTTGGAAAATCGATTTTAAATCAAATAATGCCAAAATTGGACTGCTTTGCCAGATATAGAGTCGCCACCTAAATATTTTGTTTTGGAAAAATTTAGGAAACCCTGACTCGTGCCAAAGGCCATGTGTCTGTCATCACCAAAGTTGCCTCGGCTCGAGAACTTCGGTACGAGAGGGGAAGGTCCTGAAAAGAGCACCCCTGCTCGCCCGATCAAAGATCGGCCTCTACTAATCATGATATGCGTTTTATAAACATTATGTGTTCTTATTTTTGGTTATTAAACTAGCTTTACTATGTGACGCACACAAGCAAGTATAGACTAGTCGTACGCCTTGGAACAATTCAACTCATGTTTATTTTCGAAAATGGTTTGAATTTGCCACCCTCAAGTGGGCTTAAAAAGTGCTGATTTGCCACCTCACGTGGGCTTAAAACATGATTTTGCCACAACAAAGTAGGCTTAAAATTCACATTTGTTGAATTATTCCAATTCGAGCAACAAAGCCTTCATCTACAGGCAATCATGTAGTTTAGCATTTAAGCAAATAGCCTCATGGTAAGCATGCAAAACATGGCAATATGGCAATCACACTCATGCGAGCATGCTAAAGCGTAAAATTCACCGAGTACTCCAAGCCAAAACAAAAACTAGTTAGAAAGATGCATGATCCTAACTATGTTACATGACTAATGCAACACATGCATTGATGCAATTAATAGGTTCGGCTACTAATATGGCATATGAATCAATTTGAACAACATGCGATAAACACGTATTCAACGAAATGTATTGAATTTGCAATGTAGTTTGAAAGATGCGTCGAGCCTCGGTGCATGCAAGACAAATGAATGGATGCAAACATGCAAGCATAAGGTATGCTGATCGAAACATGACCCTAATCTAACCATTAAAAGCGATTAAATAAAAGGGAGAAAGACGTGGGGTTGGAAGACATGCACACACGCACACATACTTATTACAACATTGTGCCCTCACGAAAGAGGGTCCGAATGAATTAAGCTAACTAACTAGCTATGCTAATTAACCTATCTATTACAAACCAAAACCAATTAACTATTCTAGCTAATTATTACAACAATTGAAATAAAGTAACTAACTATTCTAAGCTAGCTAAATATTACAAACCGAATTAAGCTAATTAATTACAAAACGAATTAATCAACTAAATAATTGCAGCATTTGAATTAACTAGCTATTCTAAGCTAACTAAAACAATTAAATGGCCTCGAAGGCAAGGGACGCATGCATGCTCGGTTGCTCCACCTGAAAATGCCACCACCTTGCCATCGAATGCCTCTGTTTGCACCCGTTTGATCACTGAAAATTGTTCCAACTCCCAGAATGCTTCTGCTCTAACACAGGAGCACATTTGTGCAAAAATTCATTAGTGGCCGGTCGGCTACCAAAGGTGGCCATTGGCCACTTTAACTGGCCGGTCGACTACTTCAAGTGGCCGTCGGCCACTACTTATGGCCGGTCGGCCACCCCTACCCTGTACTTTCTTTTTTGCTACAACAGAGAGCAAACAGAGGCAAAACAGTGTATTCTTAAGGAGTGTATGTACTGTTACTCTCCTTATCATTGCATAAGCTCAAAAAAGTGTAACTCTTGGCCCTCAAACCATCAACCAAGAATTTTCAATGCATGATGGCTAAGGAGCCAAGCTTGTATAAGCTTAATGAATGCACAAACAAGACTAAAACAACCACCACCCTGTCATGCATGATCAAGGGCAATGGAAACCAAGAAAAGTGGCACATTTCATGTCACGACCCAAACCCGCCCCTAAAAGTTTGGTCCACGATCGGCCTGTACATAGGCCTCAAAACAGAATTTTAAAATAATATTTAACCATATATGGGGCCTTAGGCGGAAGCAATATCAATAAAGGACAGCATCCATTGAGCTTGTGCATACATGATGGTTTAATTGGATTTAAGCATTTAAATACATTCCAAATATACCTATACAATCACAGATTTTATATAGATCTCACACACTCTTACATAAGACTTAATAATATATAAACTCCCAACAATAAATTAAGGCCTCCACGTGGAGACATACCCCAGGTGACTTGGCAGACAAGCGAACCTCAGTACAACTCTAGTGTCAATCCCCGATGGCTCACCTACAGAAATATACATAAAACAAAATGAGCAAGGCTCAGTGAATAATAGCAACTTAAGAAGGTTAATTGAATAAGCAAAACCTTGGATAAAATAAATAGACAGATACCAACCATATACAAGTCTTATCCATAACTATATTTCAATACGGTCTCAGGTTCACATAAAATATAGAACGGC
The DNA here is from genome assembly GCA_030407325.1 of Camellia japonica. NCBI lineage: Eukaryota > Viridiplantae > Streptophyta > Magnoliopsida > Ericales > Theaceae > Camellia > Camellia japonica. The sequence goes on from JAPPVO010000031.1 coordinate 124,093,391, forward strand.
CTTGGGCCCATATATAATACAAAACGGCTTTAAGCCCACAGATCTTACAGAACAGCCTCTGGCCCACAGATAATACAGAACGGCCATAGGCCTAACAGATACAGAACGACCATAGGCCTAACAAATACAGAACAGAACGGCCATAGGCCTAACAGATACAGAACGGCCATAGGCCCAGATGTCACAGATTGGCCATAGGCCTAATTCACATATGTATGGACTCAAGAGGTGTCTCGCACGGATTCTAGAGGTGACTCGCACTGCAACACTTAGTTCCGTACAACACTTTGATCCATACCAGAAATCATTAGGTCTTAAAGACCGAACAATTCATATCATGTCATAGCATAACAGAACGAATAAACAGAATAGAATAGCTCTAGATTCATCAGAATACCATTACACAATAGTGCAAATACATTTCCCCATGGTTTATTACAGACATAGTTGTCTTGCGAATAACAGAACATTAATAATAACTATTACCAGAAGGCACATGTATCACTACAGTACTATTGATAGAGACAGAACCATTCACATCATAATGGCCTCAGGCCCACTTCTATTAATAGGGACAGAATGACCTTTGGTCCATATCAATGCCATTATTCAAACATATCTATTAATTTAATCAAAGCACAGTATCGATGGAATAGGCCATTCACAAACAACAATACATAAATCATAATCATAGAAGTAAGTAAAACGTAACATTACACTACTATTACTCACAGTGATCAACTCCCGATAGTAATGGGACAATGTCCTCGTCTCGACCTACAAGTACAGTGCACAACACATAATATGAGATTATACTCGATCCTTTACTTATTCTCTTTGATCGTTCAATCAATTAGCCATGGTGGTACCAAGCTCATTATTCCTTAATAATTTATAATCCATGTCTCAGAAAACAGGAGAAATCGATGGAAATGGTTTAGGTGAAGAAATGGTACAATACTGGTTGACAAAAGTGAACAGTCGTCACTAATTTGGCATAACTATTTCTGTATTTAGAATTTGGGAGTGAGACCACCGCCATTGGAAACTAGACTTCCGGGGATTGATTTTAGGCTCAAGAATCACTCAAAACGAAGTCTGGATGTAAAAGATATGCTTGTTCAAAGTTACAAGGTATAAGCTAAAACAGGGTTGGCTGCACGTGCGCCCAATTGGACCGCTCGTGCGGTCCAATTCCGCTCGAGCGAGAAACCCGACCGCTCGACCGCCCAAAAGCAGAATGAAACCCTTCTTTTTTCTTCATGCTCCGCTCGTGCGGTGCCCATGGCCGCTCGTGTGGTCTGGGTAGAATTAAACAATCTGAAAATGGTTTTTGTTCCAACACTTGATCTTTCCATTTTTTGAGCTTGATTTCAAGTCTAATTACTCAAAAACATGTATAATTCCTTCCAAAACATAATCAACTAACATCATCAAATAGAATCTCACATTTTTCTATATATCCAACCTTCCATTATATATGCCCAAATCATGTAAGTATAACTTAGATTTAAGGAAAGCATGGTTTAATTCCTTGAATTCAACCCAATCCATTCATAATTCAACACAGTTGTTTATTTACATATCCAACTTCCAAGTTACTTTTTGATTTCATGTAGTAGGTGAATCATCTATAAAGATGATAGTTAGAGCCACATACCTCATCTTAAATCTTTGTTTTTCCCCTTGATTCCTTCAATTTTCCAAGCTTCCATGGATGGTGAGCTCTCTTTCTCTCTTGGAGAGCTTCTTCTCTCCTTTGCCCTCTCTTCCTCTCGGTTCTCTCTCTCCCTCAGATATTTGTTTGACTTCAAAAATGATAAGCCCCTACTCATATGGCCTATCCACACACATATATATATATATATATGTGTGTGTGTGTGTGTGTGTTTGTATGTCACACACATAAGTTCATCATAATAGGGGGAACCAAACGTGCCCTTACGAATCGCGCAAAATCAAATCTCAATTAAACTTCTCAGATGACTCTAAATATTACACTGATCATAAATATGTCCTTTGTTCTGGTTTCTGAAGCCTCTAAGGTCCTCAATTTACAGTACCAAGTTAACCACCCAAACGTGCATTAACAAATCAGACAAATTAGATTTCCAATTAATTTTCCCAAATAGTTCTAAAAATTCCCATTAACATACCAAAGTACTCAATTTTGATTTTTGAACCTGTAAAGGCCGGTAATTTCAATTTTAAAGCCGTGATTCAATAGATAATTCCTCAATTCAGACATATATCATTAAATTAAAATGCATTAACCCACAAGGACATAAAAGTAATTTCGGATACGGATTTTGGGGTCGTTACATTTCATCACTTTGAGTATGAAATGCCCCATTTTCCTCTTGTTCGAATTAACGTCCGATCCGGACACATGCAATGCAACACAAAAGATGCTTATCTTGTTCATTTTATTTACTCATTTTAGTTACCGATCCAATCTTTAATCGATTACGTCCAAAAGTAAGTGTCTTCTAAAGCAAAAGAAGTGTCAACCGAGGGGAAGTTCAAGGCATGATGGAATCTTCATGCCGTTGGTAATGAACCCTCAAAAGAGGATTAAACCATTAAGTATGAGCCTCAACCTCAAGCTTAAACAACCCAAATGAAAAAGTGAAGCAAAGATGGAGGTTGCAGAGATTTTAAGTGCTGGAATTAGGTATGAAAAAGCATTAAAACATGCAACCAAGATACACAAATGATGCTCAATGCCTAGAAACACTAAGCTAGTGAAGGAAATTGCATTGCAACCACACAATACAAACCTCAAAAGACCAAACAAGCTCAAAATAGAGCTAAAACCAATCAAAATAGTAGCAAAAATATGTTGAGATTAAGGTACAAATGCTAGAAAAACATGCTCACATGTTAAGCTATCTAGGCATGCAAACAAGATGCAAGGAGGGGAGGCTACCCCCTCTAATTTTGGACTTCAAAATAAGGTTTTTGCCACTGAAATAACTCTAAATTTTAGTGGTTTAAATGGCCAAAAAGTTTGATTTCAATATGCTAAAAGATGGTGCAAAAGCTTAACAAGCAAAGAAAGAAGAAGGGTGGACAACCCCCTAACTCAAATGGGGCTCAAACCACCACTTTTAGGTCTCAAAAACAGAGGTTTTTTTAGTTCAAAACTAGGCCAAAAACAGTTTGAAAAGATGACAAAACAAGTATGCAAAAACAAGCTTAAAGAAGGTAAGTGTTACACCTTTGAAGGGAAGAGTGATTCTAGGCCACAATTCAAGCCAAAACCCACTTAAGGAGTTCCAAGAGAGCTTCAAGCAACCTCAGCCCAAAGATGAACCACTTTGGTTAAGGGTTGATAGGTTAAAGTTTGAAGTATGCAAGCTTCTAAGCACAAAAGCTCAAGAGAGAGAGAGAGAAGTGTAAAGAAAGAGAATTGTAGAGAGAGAGAGATAGAGATTTTAGAGAGAGAGGCTCCCAAACTTCCCAACCTTGCAATATGAGAGATATGGCCTCTATATATAGAAAAAAGAGAGCCTTGGTCGAAAATATCTGAAAATGGGATAGCTAGAGTAGTGTGATACAGCTGGAGAAAAATATCTGCAAAATCTGAGCTTTGGACACCTGTGGCAAATCGGCCACTATTGGTGGTCGGTCGGCTATTTCTAGTGGCCGACGGCCACCATTGGTGGTCGACAAAATGCACTTCTGGCCGACACATGGCCGATAAGCTTCATTGGGGGCCGAGAAGCAAAAAATTGGTTTCTGGCCCAACTTTAAACAAGCATATCTCCTTCATCTGGACTCCTTTGCAGATCATTATTGAGTCTAAATTGTATCCCCGGAAGTCTTCTTTCCAATGGTGGCAACCTCATATCAAAATTCCAAGTGTGCTAAGAGATATCCTTCTTTTAGTGAAGACTGCTCATTTTCAGCTCAATCGGATTGATGCCTAACTTCAACTAGCTATATCTCCCCCATCCGGACTCGACCTTAGGAGATTCTTGACTGCAAAATGAAGCCCCGGAAGTCCAATTTCCAATGGTGGTGGCCTCATAACTGAAATCCAAGTGTACAAACAGATAGGCCTAATTTAGCGAGGGCTGCTCTACTCTCTCTCTTAACGGTTCATGCCCAACTTCTTCCCCAACTAGGTTTCTTCCCTCTCCAATTTTCTTCAACTCCAAACCTCTAAATAAGATGTTTTAAATGTATTTTTTTTAAAGAGTTCACCTCTCTTTCATGCATTTCCACTTTGTCCTTGCTCAGTTTACCAAAAAGCGCAACATTTAACGAAATGCGAGCCTCGGAACATCGTAAAAACTTTTTCAAAAATATTTTGAAAGAGAGCATTTTAAGGTCTAAAAAAATCATTTTGGTCAAAATCGTTTTGGTCCAAATAGGGTGTGAGGTTGGGATTAAGAGCTCCTCTTGCTGAAGAAATCGAACCTTTGCATAGGATAGCTTTCATCACCAAGTAATCAATCAGTGACGCCCAAGTCTTAAGGGCGGTCAAAAATGAGGTGTCCATAGGTTGATAATTAGAAAAGGGGAAGTTTTGCCCTAAAATGACTATCATGATTACGTTATAAAGATAATTGAAATTGTTAGTGAAAATGTGAACTTGAGAGGGTATTGATATGAATGGTGGGATAAGTTATGTATTAACTCATCCTTTGGAAATTTGAATAAATTATCTGTCATAAGTTTGAATACCTGTTTAGAAATAATTGTATTGGGCTATTGGTGGAGGATAGCTATGAGTGTTGTAGAAATTGCATGAGGATTAGGTGAATTGAAACTAATCTCTTGTTGTTTGTCATTGAATATGAGTATGTTTATATACATTGTACATGTATGATTACATGGGAGTGAAAAGGGAATGTACTCCATTGTTTGATGTTGTGATTAAATACATTGCATACGTATGAATGATTGTTTGGGAGGCGAAAGGAGTTGGACTCCATTATAATTATGTTGGCCGGAGTGTCCTGGGTGAAAGTCCCGAAATTATACATGGGTGCCTAGCCCGCGGACAAAATATTCGTAAAATGGCAATTGTAGTGCTTGTATAGCCTACGTCTACATGGGTCCCATTTGACGGTTGCTCGTAGACGAAATATCCGTGAAAAAAATACATGGGTCTCGGTTGATGGTTGCCCGTGGACAAAATATCCGTGAAAGAAAAGTTTGAAGTGCTTACATGTTAATAACGTGATTTAGAATTTATAAGTTATAGTATCATTTCAGTTGTTGGGAAATAATGAAATGGACTTATGAATTAGGTTAGATAAGTGAATGGAACCTGAATTGAAAGTAAATAGATTAAGACTTGAAATGAATATTTTACGGGTGTATAAAGTTATGAAAAGTGTTATTACGAGCATTGTTTATGCACTTGTACTTATACCTTTGTTAAATTTCATATACTGTGTTAGATGATTTCTACTGGGCTGTGGCTTACCCTACTTGGGAATAACTTTTCAGGTAATGATGGCATGTTTCCACCTAGGCAATAGCGTTGGAGAAATTTTTCGGAAGCAAGAGCTTCACCTTTTGATTGTATATTTTGTAAAGCCGAGGGCTTAAGATGTAATGAGTGAAGCTCACTTTTGTTGTAACCAAGTTAAGACTTGAAAAGGTGTAAGCCAACAGGGAATTTATTTAAATTAAACTCTTTTGTATCCTTAACTACGTGTAATGAAAGGACTTTTCACTCTGATATATGCGATTATCAATGTATACTTTTGAGTTATATTTATTTTGAAATTTGGGGGCGTTACATCAACACAATTTAAAGCCCTTGACTATACAAAAATAGATATAACCTAATAGAAGCTCTTGCTCCCAATCCCTCCAAGCTACTGCCTTGGCGAAGGCATGTCACGAGCACTTGAAAATGGTTTTTCCCAAATAGGGTGAGCCAAAGCCCAGCAGAAATAATCTAGCACAATATATGAACTTTAACAAGGTTATAAACATGATGCACATGGCCAATGCTCAAAATAAAATCATTTACAACTCTTTTTCCCAAATCCATATTATGCCAAGTATGATAACCCAATCCATTTTATATCAATTCATTTCATGTCATTTCATATCTCCTCAATTCATGAATCATATCCATTGTTATCCAGACAACCTAACTAGTTACAACTCAGTGGTTTTCTTACCACACAACCATTACACACAAACACTTCAATTTGCCATTTTATGGAAATTTCGTCCATGGAAATCGACACCCATGTATACACAATGTTTTCGGGACTTTCACCCTAGACGAACAAGCCAACTTAATTCAATGGAGCCTATCCCCTTTCTCCTCCTAAACATAGAGTACATCCCCTTTCTCCTCCCAAACATCATATATATATACAATGTATTAAACACAGTTATATTCAATGACAATCAATAAGAGATTGGTTTCAATTTACTTAATCCTTATGCAATTTCTACAACAATCATAGCTATCCTCCACCAATAGCCCAAAACAGATATACAATCTTCTCAACAGATATATTTTTCAACTTTCCATAGGTGGGAGGTGATACACATCCAACTTTACCATTTATATAACCATTCATCTAATTTCATATTCCCATTTCCAATTTCATTATTTATGCAAAATAATTACTTGAACATTTTAGGGCAAAACTCTCATTTTTTTCCTAATCTCACATCAATCACCAAAATCGACCATTTATAGCACAACCCAAGGTCATATCCATTCCCATAACCATTTCTAAGACATCCATTATAAAACCCCTCTTTGGAATTAAAACCCCAAAACCCTAGGTTTGTTAAAATTACTTCACAACCTAATGTTTCTCACATATCAAGAAGATGACCAAGTTAAACCTCATAGAGAGTGTAGAGAGTCTCTACCTCAAAGAGAGAAGACAAGCAAAGCAAAGGAGGAACTCCAAAGATGCCAAAACCAAAGTCTATTCGAATCAAAACGATTTCCTTGAGGTGTTCTACCTTTTTAACAAAGGCACACAGATAAAGAGATCACTAGATCTAGGTAAAAATATAGAGAGAAAGTGAGTTTTAGAGAGAGAGAGAGAGTCCCGATCTAGGGTTTTGGTGGAAAAATATATGAAAAAGTGATGTAAAAAGGTGCTGTTGTGAAGTGATATACGCACAGTCCACTCGAGTGCAAGAGTTGACGCTTGAGCGTCAGACACAATGAGTTGTTCCGCTAGAGCGCAAGAAATGGCCACTCGTGCACAGAATACACACATCCAATAGTTTTGCAAACAAAAGAACATATGTCGAGCGCAAGAATGGTCGCTCGAGCGCATACCTGCTCGAGCGTAGAATACACTTTCCCAGTAGTTTTGCAAACCTGCAAAAGAACTGAGAGTTTGCAAAGCCCACTCTAGCGCAAGAAGTACCGCTTGAGCGAAGAAGCGAAAATCTAGGCAACAAACATTTGAAAATCAAGCAACCAACCTGTTCCAAACACAACAACTACTGTGATGACCCGGTATGTAATTTGCCTCGTCCTCTTGAGTTATGTTGGATTTACTTTCGTTAGACTGTTGGGTCTAACGAGGAGCCTTGATTAATAGTTTGGGTTATTGTATTTGAAAGCTTTTCTAAAAATCCTTGTTCTTGTTTATTTTCGTGCCAAGTTTCTCATGTTTTTGAAGGTGCGAGGCTGGATCCGGAGTGTCTTGCGTTGAGCTGAAAAATTTCCTAGCTGGAGGACAGAGCTGTATGTGTAGGGCCTTAGGCCGCACGTGCGTGAGAGGGGGCACACGTGTTGGAGGTGAGGCCACACGTACGGGAAATAAGAGAAGTCTTAGGCTGGCCACTGCATTATATGCAGGTGCGGGTGGAGGTGCGAAATGGGAGCATCGCACGTGCGGGAGGTACGCTCCGCATGTGCGGGGATGGGTGCCGCACGTACGAGATGGTCCTTGTCCAAAAATCAGTTTTTCCTCCTTCTTGGGCTATGTGTATATCACTTTTGTATATCTCTCTCACTCTAAAATCATCTTTTTGCTCCCCCTTCTCTCTAAAAACCTCCACCAAACATCTTAAACCCTTTCTTCTAATCCATTGGGGTTTTGATCCATCATCTTTCACAAACTTTGGAGAGCTAACCGGGGGCTTCATCTTGTGCGGTGGAGATTGGATTTCAACACCGTCAAGCTTTTACCTCTTTTCCTTCAAGAAACATGAGATAGAAATTTTCTTATATATATGTTTTTGCAAGATGTAGTTGATTTTTTTTTTTTTTTTTTTTTGTGAAATTTCTTTTGGTAGCTTTGAAACTTGATTTTTGACTCAAGAATGTGAATGATTTTGAAAGTGGGTTTGCCTCTTGTTCCTTTGAGATAACCTCCTAGAGTCTTGAACCCTATTGATTTGGAAAAGTTGCTTTTTGAGGGTTTTTTTCAAATGATTTGGGTATGTGTGTTGTGGTGGTGAGAAAAACCTAGAAATTTGGGGGTTTTTGAAAGGTGTTGAGAACACTTGGTTGACATTATTAATATATTATTTTGTGTGCTAAAATGAGTAATGGATGGGAAAATTTCTTACTTATATATATGAATGATGAGTTTCATGAAATATGAGAATTGTTGATATTGGAAGTTGTTGTTCAAATGTTGCTATAGTCTTAAAATGACTAAATTGTTGGGATTGCATGAAATATGGGAATGTAGTTATTTATTGATGGGTTTAAATGAAAATGTGGTTATCTTGTGAGATAGTATTGGAAGGAGAAATGCAAATATGATTATTTAGGAAATTATTGTTTAAGATAATCAAAAGTGGAGAAACGTCATGTGGCATTGATAATTGTTGCATTTCATATCTATTCAATTGGTTATTACACATTTTGAATTGAGATTGGAAACTTTTACATTTAGTAAAGAAAGTTTGTAAATAAATTTTCATGGAATCGCTTTGGGGTAAATACATTGGTAAGTCTGGATAGGAGGTGTAGATGATATTGATTAAGTTGGCCTGAGTGTCTGGGGTGAAAAATTGAAAACACCCGCGGAGGAGGTACCATTTCCCTTCTGGTTAGCAATCGATAAAATGGGGTTTTGGTAGTGCTAGTTATGCCTACTTGCAAACACCAACCTAAGGATTACTTGAGTCGTATTTACCACCCCTTGAACTAAATTGATAATTTGAATTGTTGAGATTTCAAGTGATCATTGAGTTTGATGGTTTTCAAAAGATGTAAAAAAATGCGATTTTCTTTCAAAAAGGCATAGCATGGCTTGTGCATTCCATCATTTGAGACTTGTATAAAATGTATATCTTTGTTAAGAATTTCCTACTGGGCTTTATGCTCACCCAACGGGATTTTGGTGCAGGAAAAGATATGGTGATCCTGTCAAATTAGTGCGTGGATGTTTATGTTGAGGGCACAAGGCTCTTGTTTTGTTGTGGTATATTTTGCTAGCCAAGGGCTATAATTGTATGGGTTCAAGAAATCATTTTTGTATAACCGAGCATAAGCCTTGGAATTTGTAAGCCCTTGAGGGTATTTGTTTATTTATTTATTTTTGGGTGGAACGTTCTACATGCTATAGATTCATGTACTAGAAATCATTGAATGTATATTCGCATATAGAATTATTTTGTACAAATCCCATGATCATGTAATGCAAAGTGTTGGGGATTTATTCCGGGTTAACATAGTGAATCTTGGTATTTGTACTATCTTTGTGCATAGTTTTTTTTTGGGGGGGGCATTACAACTACATTCCAACAATCAAGTTTAAGGAAGAATAAGGGGAAAAAGACATGAACAATCATACAAGGTTATGAATCCCGAGTCCAGAATACAAAATAGATAGTGTCTAAACCAAAAACGCTATACGTAATTTATAAGTTTTAAATGAAAATTTATAATTATCATAGTTATCTCAAATTTTTGTATTAAGGAGCAGTAAGAGTGCCATTGAGATTATCAATATATCTATATATTTTATAAAAGAGTACTTTTAAGTAGAGATATTATGAGAATTTCAAAATCCCATATAAAATTATTTTTAAAATCAAAACTTCTATGTAGAATTGTAAAATAAAAGTTAAATGGAAGTTAGCCAATGAGGATTTTCTTAATTGTTCAAAATTTTTTTTTAAAAAATAGTATGAGATATTGATCATAAGGCTTCTCACTAAAGATCTCCTTTTGCTTAGATAAATAGGAGCATAAGATTCACTTTATGTAAGTAAAACAATTCACTTTTTCCTTCTTTTCTCAATGTGGAATTATAAAATAAAAGTTAAATGGAAGCTAGCTGCTGGAGATTTTCTTAATTGTTTAAAAGTAAATAATTGCTTGGATGTGAAGTTTATTTCGAATCAAGAAATCTTAACCATTTAATTTTTAATTAGGTCAATCTTTAATTTATTTCGAATCAAACAAATTTAACCAATATATTTTGATAAAATTGCTAAAATCGCAGTTAAACCAAAGAATCAGTTTGTAAAGCCCCAAAAATTTGGGCAGGGTATATCTATTTATACAGCAAACCCACCTGATAGACAAACACATATTTATAGCTAACTATTCCATACATCCATTTCCAGTTAATCCCAAATGCCAAATACATGTTGTTCACATCTCAATGCCCCAGTTCCAATCCCATGCATACATTTTACAACAAGTATGAAATGGAAGTCAAACAGATAATAAGTGCCCTACAGGCTTACAAATTTATCCAAGAACATTTTTAGTTACACAAAATGGAGTTTCAACTCAACACAAATACAGCCCTAGGCTTACATTCAATAAATAACCATAAAACAAAAATGGAGCCTTAGCTCCAAGTCCTCCCAAGTCAGTGCCTTGGGGAAAACATAGCACCTGTACTTGAAATAGTTTCCCTTATAGGATGAGCTACAGACCAGTAGAGATATACTATACAACATATGGACCGTAACAAGACTAAAGAGGAGTATGGTCATGCCATGCTCTTGATAAAATAGTTTATCTCTCTTTTTATAAAGCATGCAATGCTTAGATGCAACAACAGATATAAGTCTATTTCTATTTTAAACCATATCTGTTACATGAATATTGGCCCTATGAATCTCTAGATGAGTGTCTGCAAGTAAGCCTACATGCACTACCACTGTCATTTTTACTAGTAAACTGGAAGGCTCGACACCTAACCGCGCGATTCTATACCTCCTACCTATATTTACCAAGTATTCATCTTTTCGCAAACAGATTCATTTCCAAACATTTCTCAAAAACAGATACATTTCCAATGAAATGAATGTAATGCAATGTCTAATGCAACAAATTAGGAATGTGGTTCAATTTACCTAAGTCTCATGCATTTCTACAACAATCATGGCTATTCTCCATCGATAGCCCAAAACAGATATTTCTAAACAAATATTTAAACAATTAAATTCCAAAAAATTCGATAAATATAATCTATTCCACATCTCATCAAATATGAACAACTAGACTAGTTTTCATAATACAATCACGTCCAGTAACCTCTCAAAGTCCATTTCTAATCGTGTCGGTTTTATTCCAACAGATACATTAAGCAAAATAATACTGTTAATGCCCAAGAAAACATCAAGTTCTTTCAAACTCATTCTCTAAGCATTATTCAACTATGAAATCCTATTTTGATCAAAATCCCCAAAAGTTAAACATAATTCCTTTTTTTCTTTAAAAATGCTCTTTTGGTCACAAACCGGTAAAAATTTCAAAACTGATCGAGTTGAAGTCCGTTTTTGTTCAAATTTAAAACATAGCTCTTTCATAACCTTACAAACATATTCCAAGTTTACACTTTCGCAATTTGGGCATTAACTCTTTATTTTTCTCAAAATTTCTCTTGTAATCACAAAATTTTCAAAAATTCTAATTAAATTATATACAACTCTAAGCTCCATATAATCAAGTAAAAGTGCATAAAGAAGTGTATAAAAAATCCTTATCTCAAGCCAAGAAGCTTTCAAAATTTTTGGCAACAGAAATTAAATCTGTTTGGAGTCAAACGATGCCTTTTCCGCCATCTACATTTTGATCCAAAGCACTAGGGGTCAACAATGACTTACACTAGATCAAACCCATAAAGAAAAAAAACTTGGAACCCCTTTTTCTTCTTTCCTCTCATCAATCTCCCAAAAGTATGAAAAAAGAGTCTAAACAAATATCTAACTAAACATATATATATATATATATATATATATATCAATTTAGAAATATTTAACCACAACAAATATCTAACCATATATATACACCTATACATACATATATCAATTTAAAAATACATTTCAACATCTTTAATGACGAAAGTAAATATAATATTTTCTCACCATAAAATATATTTCGTTTAATGATACACTCCATTAATATTCACAACTCTTTTATGGTAACCAAATAATAATAATAAAACCACAACAATATTACAAGGTTACTAACGGGTCACGATTCAATCAATTGGGTCCAAAATAAATGGAGTTTAATAATTTAAAATAAATCCCCAACTAAGATTCAAGTATGAATTTAATTTGATTCAATTTGTTACAACTTTCTCCCCTTAAGGAATTTCGTCCTTGAAATTTAAACTAGATAACCTTGCTGAATCAAAATCAATTACAACTGTAGAAACGCAATCATGGCATGATAACACAATCTCCCAATTAAACATAAGAAATTCACCCTATTCCATAACATATACAATGTGCATCCTAATATCAAAATAACATTTCTATTATAGCTCTCAAACATCGATAAAAAGGTCTGTATACTTCTTACGGACTTCAGCCTCACGTTCCCAATTCACCTCCTTAACCCCGTGGTGTCTCCATAACACTTTCACTAAGGGAATTGTCTTGCCACACAAGACCTGATCCCAAGTGTCTGAGATCTTCACTGGTCTCTCTTCATAAGAGACATCCTCGTCCACCTCTAACTCAGTCCAATCCAACACGTGTGATGGATCGGGCTCGTATTTCCGAAGCATAGAAATATGAAAAACATCGTGAACTCTAGATAGTGGTAGCGGCGGCAAAGCTAACTGATATGCCACTTCCACAATACGCTCCAAAATCTCAAAAGGCCCAATAAAGCGCAGAGACAACTTCCCCCTCTTCGCAAACCTCATCAAACCTCACTTAGGTGAGATCTTAAGAAATACATGATCCCCAACCTCAAAAGATAACGTCCTCCTCCTACGGTCGGCGTAGCTATTCTGACGACTCTGAGCTGTAACCAACCTCTTATGGATAAGAGCAATCTTCTCTATCGTTTCCTCCAGTCGGCGTAGCTCTTCTGACGACTCTGAGCTGTAACCAACCTCTTACGGATAAGAGCAATTTTCTCCGTCGTTTCTCGAACCAACTTTGGGCCTAACATAGGTGCATCACCCACCTCGGCTCAACACACTGGGGATCTACATGGTCAGCCATACAAGGACTCAAATGGTGCCATGCCAATACTCGACTGGAAACTATTGTTGTAGGCAAACTCCACTAAAGGAGAGTGTTTCTCCCAAGACCCCTTGAAATCAAGAACACAACCCCAAAGCAGATCCTCTATGATCTGAATAGTATGCTCGGACTGCCCGCCAGTTTGAGGATGATGGGCGGTATTAAAAGTCAACTTAGTGCCCAAGGCACTTTGTAGGCTCTGCCACAACCGAGCTGTAAAACGTGGATCTCTATCCGAGACAATAGTCACTGGAACCCCATGAAGTCAGACTATGTCTCGAATATATAGGTCAGCAAGATGATCTACGGAGTCACTCATGTACATAGGTACAAACTGCACTGACTTAGTTAGTCGATCCACAATCACCCAAATGGCATCACTACCCTGCTGAGTCCTCGGAAGACCCACAACAAAGTCCATAGTGACATGCGCCTACTTCCACTCAGCTATAGGCAAGGGTTGCAACAAATCCGCTGGCCTCTGGTGTTCGGCCTTCACTTGCTGACGAGTAAGGCATCTCGACACAAACAATGCTACGTCCCTCTTCATCCCCTTCCACCAAAACTGGCGGCTAAGATCATGGTACATCTTCGTAGGTCTTGGATGCACCGCAAGGTGTGAGTGATGAAACTCACAGAGTACCTCCTCCCGACAAAACTCTTAAACAAAAAGTCGGTCAACGTATCTAATACTCGAATCAGAATGCACAGTCAAACCCCTCTCCACCTTACTACTAGCAATCTTCTCTCGGATGGTCTCAACCTCCGGATCACCCCTTTGTGCCTCAATAACTCGACTCACTAGTGTAGGTTGTGCAACTACAGTAAACAAGGTAGCCAACTCAGCAGACTCGCCAAGATGCAAGTCAAACTCGCCGATAGCACCCAACATCTCCCACTCCCGAACGGCAATACAAGCTGCACTACAAGAGGATTTCTAACTCAAAGCATCAGCCACAACATTGGCCTTCCCGGGATGATAATGTAACTCGAAGTCATAGTCCTCCATGAACACCATCCACTTCCTCTGTTTCAAATTTAGATCCGTTTGAGAAAACAAGTACTTCAGATTCTTATGATCTGAGAACACCTCGAACCTCTCTCCATAAAAATAATGCCTCCAAATCTTCAGGGCAAAGATCATTGCTGCTAACTCTAGATCATGAGTAGGGTAGTTCCTCTTGTAAATCTTTAACTACCGTGAACCATAAGCAACTACATTCTCCTCCTGCATCAAGACACAACCCAAACCTTCCCGAGATGCATCACAATATACAGCAAAACCCAAACCCTCTCCGGGATAATCAAAACTGGAGCAGTCATGAGTCTAATTTTCAACTCCTGAAATGACTTCTCACAAGTCTCACTCCACACAAATTTGATTCCCTTCCTCGTTAATCTGGTCAATGGAGCGGCTAGACTAGAAAAGTCTTTCACAAAATGGCAATAATACCCAACCAACCCCAAGAAACTCCAGATCTCCAAGGCGTTCTTGGATTGCCCCCAATCTTGCATTGCCTCTATCTTGGAGAAATCCACAATCACCCTTTCCCCAGATACCACATGGCCTAAGAACTTCACCTCTTTCAGCCAAAACTCACACTTTCCGAACTTAGCATATAATTGATGGACTCTAAGCAACTCCAACACGACCTGTAAGTGTTCCTCGTGGTCCTCCTTAGAGGGTGAACAAATCAGAATGTCGTCAACAAAGACAACAACAAAACGATCAAGATACTCACGAAAAACCCAATTTATCAGCTCCATAAACAAGGCCGGTGCATTAGTCAACCCAAAAGGCATGACTAAGAACTCATAGTGGTCATACCACATACGGAATGCCGTCTTTGGGTGTCCTCCTCCCTCACCCTTAATTGGTGATAACCTGATCTCAAGTCTATCTTTAAAAAGCAAGAAGACCCCTTCAATTAATCAAACAGATCGTCTATATGGGGCAATGGGTACTTGTTTTTAACAATCACCAGGTTCAGTTTCAGGTAATCAATACAAAGCCGTAATGTACCATCCTTCTTTTTGGCAAAAAGGGTCGGTGCTCCCCAAGGCGAAGTACTAGGGCGGATAAAACGCTTGTCTAGCAATTCTTGGAGTTGAATCTTCAACTCACTCAACTCAGCAGGTGCAAACCTGTATAGAGCCATAGAAATCGATGCCATGCCCGACACTAGGTCAATAGAGAATTCAATCTCTCGGTGAGGTGGTAAACCAAAAAGATTCTCAGGAAAGACATCCGAGTACTCACAGACTACCCTCGACAACAACCCAAACTATATCACTCTCTGCCCCCAAGAATGCAGCAAGAAAGAGGCTAAGCTTGCCCCGACAACGTGGGTCACAAACCGGCAACAAAGCCCTATCAGCCCGATCTCTCAAGAAATAAAAGTAGTCACCGCTTGAGGTACACACAGTAACTCTCTGACGGTAACAGTCTATAACAACCCGATACGTAGACAACCAATCCATACCTAGTATAACATCAAAACTCAACATATCAAGGAAAGCAAAAGAAAATGAAAGTTGACGACCGGCAACCTTTATATCACAACACCGACATCCCTGTTCTAACACAATCTCACCCCAAACCGGTGACTCTACGTAGAGTGACAATGCTAACCGAGCCAACTCTAACCCCAATGTCGATGAAAATACAGACGAGATAAAGGAATGTGATGCACCTGTGTCAATCAATACATTGGCAATAGAACTGCAGAACAAGAAGGTACCTCTCACAACCGAAGGTGCTGGCACTAACTCTAGCATGGTAACAGTATACATAGGCCTAGTAGGTCTCTAATCTACCTGCTCCCCTTTTGGAGCATAAGCCGGATGTATAGACTGAGCCGAAGAGGCTCTCAGAGTGGCCCTCGAGGCCTTTGCCGACTGTGCTGGCTGGTTACTCTGAGTCTGCCTCGATCTAGATGCACCAGAAGTGCTACCCAACTGTGGACAGTACATCTTCATGTGTCCTACCTGTCTACACTGAAAGAAAGTCAAAGACTGCCCCCTCCCCTGACTGTGGCTCGATAGGCAGATTGAAGACAGAACAGACCGCTATCTTTCCCCCTTCTGTGGGCAAGAAAAGGACTTGTGACCCAACTGGCCACACTTGAAACAAGAAAATCCTCCTTGGCCACCTCTCCCTGTACCTGAACTTGGCACTGGAAAAGTAGACCTAGACTGTGCCCCATGAGACTGCTGTAGTGTAAAACCCATCTGCCTTTTGTTGTCTCGGGCCTCACTCTTCATTTCTTGGCCTCTCTGCTTGAAACCCCTCATCTCCTTCTCTCCAGCTCCTAACCGGGTTTCCATATGTGCCACTGCCTCAACAAGATGGCTATACTCCCTCGTCATAGATCCGCCCACACAGTAAGCAAGCTCATTTATCAGTCGAGTCTCAAACTCAATACAACGACACTCCTCTATTGCCACGAGCTCAGGAGCAAATCTGGACAAACTAGTAAAAGTGGCCTTGAACTCCGCCACCAGTGTGCCAAGCTGCTGTTTAAGGTTCTTAAAATGTTTCTTCAATCTCTCTCTAATAGTAGCAAGCTCAGGAGCAGATACTTCACTATTTCGTTTTCTTCACGACGTGAGATTGTAAAATAAAAAATAAATGGAAGCTAGTCAATGGAAATTTTCTTAATTTTTAAAATTAAGAAAATTCAATAATTTAAAAATGAGAGTTTGGAGCTTCTAGAAAGCTTCTCCCTCAAAACCCCTTCATAAGATTCACTTTATATAAGTAAAACAACTCACATTCCCCCCCTCCTGATGTGGGATTGTAACACTTTATATGAGGGAAATAACTTACTTTTTCTTTTTCTTCTTGATCTAGGATTGTAATTAGACAACTCACTGTAGGGTCATAATATTATGAGAGTTTCAAAATCTCATACAAAATTATTTTTAAAATCAAAACATCTATGTGCGATTATAAAATAAATGTTAAATGGAAGCTAATCAATAGGGATTTTCTTAATTGTTTAAAATTAAGAAAATAAAAAAAAATGAGTATGAGATATTGATCATAGGGCTTCTTACTAAAAATCTCCTTTTGCTTATATAAATTAGTTTATTTCAAATTTAATCAATATATTTTGATAAAATCGCTAAAATGGTGGATAAAATCACTAAAATATTGGTTAAATCAACAAATCAATCAAATCAAAAATGATTTAGCCTAATCGGCTAGGTCATAATTAATTAATTAAAACTTTTAAAATTTAAACTATATTGAATTGAAACATGCACAACACTACAATATTAAATGGGATGAGAGTATGAAATTCACTTTATATAAGTAAAACAACTCATTTTTTTTAATTATTTTCCTGATGTAGGATTATCAAATAAAAGTTAACCAATAG
Organism: Camellia japonica; assembly: GCA_030407325.1. NCBI lineage: Eukaryota > Viridiplantae > Streptophyta > Magnoliopsida > Ericales > Theaceae > Camellia > Camellia japonica. The sequence goes on from JAPPVO010000031.1 coordinate 124,111,186, forward strand.
AGATTTTCTTAATTGTTTAAAATTAAAAAAAATCAAGAAAATTAATATGAGATATTGAAACTCTCACAAGGCTCCTCACTAAATGGGATGGGAGTATAAGATTTACTTTATATGAGTAAAACAACTCATTTTTTTCCTTGTTTTCCCGATGTGGGATTATCAAATAAAAGTTAGCTAATGAAGATTTTCTTAATTGTTTAAAATTAAGAAAATCAAAAAAAATTAGAATGAGGATTTGGAGCTCGTAGAAGTTCTAACTAAAAATCTTCTTTTGCTTATATAAATTAGTTTATTTCAAATATAATCAATATATTTTGATAAAATTGCTAAAATCACTAATAAAATCACCAAAATCGTGGTTAAACCAACGAATCAATCGAATCAAAAAATGATTTGCCTAATTGGCTAGGTCATAATTAATTAATTAATTAAAACTTTTAAAATTTAAACTATATTGAATTGAAATATACACAACATTACAATATTAAATAAGATTAGAGTTAAAAACTCATTTTTTTTCTCTTTATTTTCCTGATGTGGGATTATCAAATAAAACCTAACCAATGGAGATTTTCTTAATTGTTTAAAATTAAGAAAATCAAGAAAATTAATATGAGATATTGAAGCTCTCACAAGGCTCCTCACTAAATGGGATGGGAGTATAAGATATACTTTATGTGAGTAAAACAACTAATTTTTTTCCTTCATTTCCCGATATGGGATTATCAAATAAAAGTTAGCCAATAGAGATTTTTTAATTGTTTAAAATTAAAAAATAAAAAAAATTAGAATGAGGATTTGGAACTCCTAGAAGGTTTCTCATTAAAAAGTTAATTTTCCTTATATATATAAATATATATAGATATATAGATGTGAGAGTATTTTCATAACGTTACTAAACAATGTAATGGAACAATCTTATTGAATTAATATTATTGAAGTTTATCTTATTTTAAAAAAAGATCTTTTTGTTATATTGAAATATATGAACTTTTTTATGGCATCTAAAAGGTTCTTACTTTTATTTAAAAAAAAAAATTTACAATGATTGCAATCAAAATAATTATTATATTTATATTAAAGTGAATTTTATTTATAAAATCTAACTTAAAATTACTATGAGTTAGAACAAAATTAACTCATAAAATACAATATTGTGATTATTTTGCAAGCAAAAAGAGGTCGAATCACCCTTATGATAAAATATTTGTAAACTCGATGTAATTGAGTTTCACATCTAATTTTTAAAGTCTCCCCCCCCCCCAAAAAAAAAGAAAGAAAAAAAAAGGAGAGAGAGAGAGATTTGTACTGTATCTTATTAAAATTGTTATTTATTTAATAGTTTTTATTTGAGATAATAAAAAAGTGTAATTTAAACTATTTTTATAAATTTTAATTTTTTGACGAGTAATTTTTTTAGAAAAATTTTTAAAACATTTTTATATTTTTATGGTTTTGCTGCATAACTATTTAGTACATATACATTCCTATTTAATAATACAGAAATGATACAGACCCCCACAAACATTTCACCCCCATGACTCCCACGCACATGTGTCAGAGAGATAGGGAAAAAAACAAAAAACAAAAAAACACATGACTAATTACAGTCATTTCGGGGTCATGAGAGTCCCCAAAATGAGGGTCCCAAGTATTTTCTTTAATAATATTTATACTTATAGATATAAAAATAGGGAGATTTATTAGAAAATCTTTTTCTAAGTGTTTGTATCCCATTTAATCCATAAGATATGCTAGTATTCCAATAAGTCCTACTATTTAAACATTTGATCTACCAAATCCTAATTTTCATATTTAAACTATTTTATGGACATTTCTATCCTTACAAATATTTTTTGAACGATTAACAATTTGGTGATGTGAACATTCATATTTTACACTGTGAATATTCACATTGATGCGTAAATGTTCACATTGACAATATAAACATTCACATTAACATGTTAACATTTACATTGATGGTGTAAACATTCACATTGACGATGTGAATATTCACATTGATGGTTTGAACATTCACATCACGGAACATTCACACTATAAATATAAATGTGAATATTATTACAGGTATTTTGATAATTATGTCACTCATAGGACTTATTAAAATATAAGAAAATAATGTGGACTAAATGGAATATAAGTAAGTGAAAAAAGATTTATGAAAAAGTGTCCCATAAAAATATTATATTTAATTATTAATTTAAAATTTAAAAATTTTAAATAGAAATCGTGCCTACAATGAGGTTGAAAACTAGTCAACAACTTACCCAAAAAGAAAACTAGTCATCGTCATCAATATCTAAGGGTGTAAAAATGGCCCGCGACCCGTGGGCGATTGTAGACCGCCCGAACGTCTCTCCGCGCGACCCCCTTTCGGAGAGGGCGTGAATTGGGTTCTAGCTACTACAGTTCAGACTCCTATCACGGTTCTGAATCTAATCTCACAAAGCGCAATGTAAGACTAATAAATCACCAAAGAGTCCAAATCCGGCAAATCGTTTTGGAAAATCGATTTTAATCAAAAAGCGCCAAACATGGACTGCTTTGCCAGATTTCAGAGTCGCCACCTAAATATTTTGTTTTTGGAAAATTTAGGAAATCTTGACTCGTGCCTAAGGCCACGTGTCCGTCATCACCAAAGTTGCCTCGGCTCGGGAACTTGGGTACGAGAGGGGAAGGTCCTCAAATGAGCACCCTCGCTCGCCCGATCAAAGGATCGGCCTCTACTAAGCATGATATGTTGTTTTTGAAAACACATGCGTTCTTATTCCAATTTATTAGCTAACTTTACTATGTGATGCGCACAACACACAAGTATAGACCAAATCACTCAATTTGGAACAAAACATCTCATGTTTGTTTTTTGAAAATAGTTTGAAAGTGTTACTCGCAAGTAGGCTAAAACGCAGATTTGCTACCAAAACAAGGTGGGCTTAAAAACATGATTTGCCACTTCAAGTGGGCTTAAAACTCGCATTTTGATGAATTGTTCCAATTTAAGCAATAAAGCCTTCAGCTACAGGCATTCATGCAGTTATAGCAGTTAAGCAAATAGCCTTATGGCAAGCATGCTATCATGGCAGTCACTTACACATATACAAGGATGCTAAAGCATAAATACTTACAGTGTACTCCAAGCCAAAGAAATAAAACTAGTTAGAAATCAATGCATGATCCAAGCTATGTTAAGATGCCTAATGCAACACATGCAAAATGCAGCCTAATAGGCTCGGCTATTCTAAGATGGCATATGAATGCAACACTTGATAACATGCTTTGAAACACGTATTCAAGTAAGTATTGAAATTCGATGCAGTTTGAATGATGCGCCGAGCCCGATGCATGCAATACGAATGAATGATGCATGCATGCAAAGCATAAGTATGCTAATTGAAACATGCCCTAAAACTAACCATCAAAGCTGGTAAATAAAAGGGAGAAAGACGTGGGGTTGGAAGACATTCACACACTCACGCACATTTATTACAACATTTACCCTCTCGACAGAGGATCCGAATGAAATAAAAGCTAACTAGCTATGCTAATTAAGCTAAATATTACAAATCACAACTAATCATCTAACTAGTTAACTAATTACAAACACAAATAAATAGCTACACACAATAACTATTTAAGTACAGAACCAACGAATTGACTAGCTAAGTAAAGCAGTTAATAGGCCTCGAGGGCGAGGGATGTATGCATGCTCGATTGGCTTCCTCTCGAAATCCCGTCGCCTTGCCACCGGTTGCCTCTGTTTGCATTTGCCTTGACTCCGAACACCGAACCAATCTCTAGGTTGTTTTTGCTCCAGAACCAGAACAACTTTGGACCACCTTCAAGCTGGTGGACTGTCGGCCACCAGGGGAAGCTGTAGGCCACTTGCTCCTGCACACTCCAATTTTGCTGCAAACAGAGTACAAAAGGGGCAAGGCAAGGCAAGGCATTTGCAGGGTGTGTATGTACAACCACCCTCCTTATCATTTCTCAAGCTTAAAGGAATACGGTACTCGACTCCCGGGCCACCAACTGAGCATCGCAATACACGATGGCCGAGAAACCAAGTTTGTACAAGTCCATGAATGCACAAATAGACTCGATGAGCCTCCACCCTATCATGCACGATCAAGGGTGTCGGCGACCAAGAAGTAAGGCACGTTTCATCAATTTGAGTATGAAACACCCTTCGCTCCTCGTGTTTGGATTAACGTCCAATCCAAACACATGCAATGCAACACAAACATGTTATCTTGGCATGTTTTACTTGGCTCAATTCTTGTTTACTCATTTACATTACCGAATCATTCCTTAATTGATTAAGTCCAAAGTGATAGTCCTCTAGTTCGAAAGAAGACTTGAACCACAAGCGTTTTAAGCATGAAATAGATTTCATGCCATTGGTAATGAACTCCCGAAGGAATTAAACCATTAGGCACAAATGCCTCAATTTCACACTCAAACCAACAAGGGGTTCAAAGTCACTTTCAAAACAAAGTAACAATTGAAGAATGGAGTGATATGGCATACATTTCAGCACTGAAATAGGATGCTAAATGACATTAAACCATGCAAGCAACGTATGTAGCGCATGTTAGAGGCATGAAGCGTCAAGACTAGTGAAGTGTATTACACTAGAAGCATGCATTATCAAACTCAAACAACAAAACCAGCCATGGACAGACCTCAAGCATGCCAAAACAGTGGCATGAATGTGATGAAACTTAAGCACATGAAGCAAGAAAAAACATGCTCAACTTATGGCTCGCAAGCAAAGCACAAAGTGCACAACTCTTAAACACAATGAAAGAGTGATAAACATGAGAGTATGATAGAAGTTTATGCTCTGAAATTACATATCAAATGATTCCATATCACACAAACATCACAAATATAGCATGCTAAGTGCCTCAAAACTCAAGACTAGTGAAGCCAACTATGCCATAGCTATACAAAGCAAGCCATACATGACCAAGACCACTTGGAACAGAGTTTAAGCATGCTAAATCAAGGCCAAAAGCATGCTGAAATAGAGCCAAAACAGGCTAGAATGATGGGCCAAAACACTAAGCATGCTAGGCTAGTGAGTGAGATTGCACTACAAGTGCAAAAACCAAGCAAGAGGTGACCTCACCAACAAAAATCAGAGCTAAAGAATGTTAAATAATGGCCAAAAACATCCTGGAGTGGAGCCAAAACATGCTAGAATAATAGGCTAAATCATGAAGCATGTTAGGCTAGCAAGTAAGATTACACTACAAGTGTAAGAACCAAGCAAAAGGGGACCAAACCAGCCCAAAACAGACTTTTGGCAGGTCCAAAAAGTCACAAAAAAGTGCTTGAACAAAGCCACAAAGAAGTCGAAACACATGCTCATTTGGTTGACCATCAACACATGCAAGCAAGATACAAAGGGGGGGAACCACCCCCACTTATTTGAAGCCTCAAAACTACCTTTCCACCACTGAAATTCCTCTGGAATTCAGTGGTTAAAAGGCCCAAAAGAGATGATCTCAAAGGCCTTAAGAGATAGCACAAAGCAAAGCAAAATGAGCCACAAAAGGGGGTAGACTACCCCTAACTCAAACAAGGCTTTAAACAACCATTTTTAACACTTAAAAACAAAGGTTTTTATAGTTGAAAGCTAGGCCTAAAATAGGAAATTACTCACCCTTGAAGCACAACTACAAAACCAGCAACTTCTGAGGCAAAATCAGCCCTTAAGAGCTCAAATAAGACTTCCAAGCACCTTAGCCTCAAGGTAGAGGTGTTTGATCAAGAGTCCCTTTGCAAATGCACCAAGAATTCCCACTTTCAAGCACTTTCAAGCACAAAAATAGAGAGAGAGAGAGAGAGAGAGAAAGAGAGAGAGAGAATTCTAGAGAGAGAGAGTGAATTTTGCTTCTAAAAATTCTAAACCCTCCATAAGGGGGAAGCACCTCCTTTTATATAAGCAATGCAAGCAAAAGCTTGCTTGATAAGCTTAAACTTGCCTCCATCCCTCCATGCACGTGTATGGAGGATGCATTCAGTGGCCAACAGCTGGCACCAAAAATATCTGCAAAAATAGAAAAATGGCCGTAGGCCACTTCAAGTGGCCTACAAGAGGGACAAGTGGCCTACAGGTGCAAAAAGTGGCCGACAGGCCCTCCCCTCCCTCTAGGCAAGGGGTGAAAAGGTATGGTCCAAAAACAAACCAAAAAGAAGAGAGTTAAAAGGCCATAAGACAAGGCACTCAGCCGAAAGCCCCGGAAACTAGCCCACGGGCCACTACAAGTGGCCTACAAGAGGGAAAAGTAGCCTACAGCTATGAAAAGTGGCCTACAGGCCTCTCTCTCCCTCCAGGCAAGGGCACCAAGGCATGGCCCTAAAAACAAACCAAGAAGAAGAGAGTTAAGAGGTCCCGAGACAGGGCACTCAGCCGAAAACTCTGGAAACTAGCCTACCGGCCACTACAAGTGGCCTACAAGAGGGAAAAGTAGCCTACAGCTACAAAAGTGGGCTACAGGCCTCTCTCTCCCTCCAGGCAAAGGCACCAAGGCATAGCCCCAAAACAAGGCCAAAACACAAAGAGTTCAGAGGCTCAAAGACAAGGCACCCGGCCGAGACCTTCGGGCACTCAAAATAAGCACAAACACGCGCAATCATCGAGTGCACAAACTATGACATCAAAGTCTTGAGGTCGGTCAAAAATGGGGTGTCTACAACAGCTCGAAGCCCGCGCCGCGGCCCGAGATGGGCCCGGCCCGTTTAGGCCAGCTTGGGCCCAAGCCCGAGCCCCTAGGCTAGGGCCTGGGCCATTGTTTTGAAGCCTGGCCTGTGACCTGGCCCGCTTAAGGCCCACTTAGGGCCTGGCCCGTCCAAGGCCCAGTGTATTTTTTAATGGAAAATAATAAAATTTTGGTAAAAAAAATTTAAAAAACAAAAAAAAATAATTAGGCCTGCCCAAGGCCTGAATACCCTGGGCTTGGGCCTGGGCCTAGGCCTGGGCCTAGGCCTAGCCCGAATTTTGGCGGGAGCCCGCGAGGCCCGACATAGGTTGGGCCCAGCCCAAACCTAGGTGGGCTTGGCCAGATTACACCCCCATCAATATCTAAAAGTACAAACCACATTGTACATATCAGGATATTTTGACAAGTTAGTTAAAAGTTAGTTTTATAATTATATATATATATATATATATTTTGTTGTTGAGAAAAAGTGGGTTAAAAGTTGAAAAGTGACTTTTAACTCACTTCGCAAAATAGACCGTTATCGTGGGCCTTGTAAGCATTCACTTTTTGTTTTAAGAACTTTACTTTTTAGAAGGGTGTCCAGCTTCTCTTCAATTCAGAAATGACAGTGTTATTGGATTGGGAGTGGGTCTGATTTCAAGTCTATTTTGATAATTTAAATTGTTTAATATATAAAGTTTATTAAATATATTATTTTTGTAAAAAATATATTAGTTGAGCATCGATAATTACTTGATCAGTTTATATTTGTGCTTGTAATTTATTTTTAAAATTCTGATTGCCATTGAAATAAATGCAATTTGATTAAATGACTATCGATATTCGATCAATGTAATTTTTTATAAGGACGAACTCTATACATTGAATGGTTTGGATTATCGAGATGGGCCCGAAATTGAGCACACCGTCCAATTTGATTTCGGATTGGAGAGAAGTTGTGGCCTTTTAAAAAGGGTCAAACGTTTCTCATATTTACATCTCAATATGAGAAAGCTTGAGAGGCTGGTGAGGCCCATCATAAATCTTGTTTCGATAATTCAAACCATTCATTTTGTAGGCTCTCCATATATATTATTTATGAAAAAAATTATGTCAATCCAATAATCATAACATTTTCATGTTTGTTTGTAAAACATGAATGGTTTATTTTCAAAAATGCATTTGTCATCCATTTTTTATAAAAAAAAATGCAATAAAATAAAAATGTTACGATAATCAAATCAAATTAATTTTTTTTCATGAATGATATACATTGAAAACTTTATAAAATAAAAAGTTCGAATCATCAAAATGGGATGGATTGTGGGCCCTAAATGCCCATCAAGTTCTCTCATGTCAGATATGAACATGAAAGAAGTGAAACCCTCTTAAAAATGGATATTGCTATTCTAGCGTAAAAATTAGACAAACTTTTTAAACTCAATGATGTGATAATCAATTAAAAAATCTAAATCAATTTTTTCTCTCTCAAATTTTCTTTAATCATTAATTAATCATCTCTCTTATAGATAACTGAGTCTAAATGACCGATATAATTTTTGAGTAAAGCTGTATACACCACCAACTGTGACGACCGAGTGTGTCACTAGTTTCACTGTCCCTTGTCTAGCCTTGGATTTACCCTAATAGAGTGTCGAGTTAGTTTTGGAGCCTTGTCGAGTGTTTGGGGTTTGTGTTGTCCGAAGGGTTTATCTCAATGTAATTTCTATTCACGTTTTTATTCGGTGTTGAAGTTTCTTTCTTTAGAGAAGTGCAGGGTCAGGTCCGGAGTGCCCGGGAGTGAAGCGAAAAATTTCTGGGCTGCTGGGCCAGGGCCGCACAAGCGGGGCCCTAGGTCGCACGTGCGGGAGTGAGGCCGTACGTACGGTGAAGGTTGAGCCTCAGTGGTGTGCATTCTGTCTAATATGAACGAGCGGGGTAAGGTGCGGGAGAGAGGCACCGCACGTGCAGGGATGAAGGCCGTACGTGCGGGGGAGGCGCTCTGCACATGCGGGGAGGTGCACCGCACGTGCGACAGATGGGGCATTCTGAACCTCTATTTTTTGTAGCTCTTTTGACCGAATTTGTATCGCATTTGGGAGTTCCCTCTCTCACTCTAAACCCTATTTTTCTCCTCATTCTCTTTAGAAAACCTCCTCAAACACTAAGACTCCTTGATTTTTGCCACTCCTTGGATCTAGATTCATCATCACCATCATCTCTCCCTCTCAAGCCTTGAAGATCAAAAGCTAGGGCTCCTCTTAGTGTTGTAGAAGATTGAAGAGTCTTCCATCAAAGCTAGGGCTTTCACTTTCTTCATCACACATTGACGTAGGGACATTCTTGAGTTATATATACAAGTTTTGCAAGATGGAATGTTGATTTTATGTTCTCATGAACTCATTTTGAGAGTGGGGTTTTGTGGCATCAAAAGTGTAGCGATTTTCTAAAAAGGGGGTTTTAAAACTTTCAAATTTTCTAAGTCAATCCTTGAGGACTTCATCTTATAAATCTATGAAGGATGTTTTGAGTAGGGCTTCACCAAGAAATGGGGAAGTGCCTTGTTTTGATAAAAAAAAAAAAAAAAAAAAACCTAGAAATTGGGGATATTAGGAAGTATGGAAATGTCTACAGTGTTCTCATTCTTCTTGTGTTAAAAAGAATGGATAATTGTAGGCTTCATGATGTGATTTGCAAATGACCATCTTATGATATGTTGAAATGGAGAATTTGTTTTAAAAACTATAGTTAAATACATGATGATATATTGTTGTGAGATGATAAATTGTTGTGCACTATGGATTGTGGGAACCATAAATATTGGAGATTTATGTTTGAAAACATCACATGTGGCTTTGAAACGACTAAATTGATTAGAATTGTGCATGATGAGAAATTGTTGTTGTGTGATGACGGCACATGGTTATTCTGCGAAATAGCATAGAAGAGAAGAAGTGAGAAAATGAAATTAATTGATATTGTTGTAGAGATATTTGAAATGGAGAAATGTTATGAAATATTAAGTAATGCATCATATTCTCATTTGATTTATCATTATTATTGCATATCTTGAAATGAGTTGGAAAGGCGTTTACTTTGAGAAAGATTTATGTTGAAATGAGAACTATGGAAATGTGGTATGGGGTAAGTATGTGGTAAGTCCGGATAGGGGGTGTAGTTGAACTTGATAAGTTGGCCTGAGTGTTCATGGTGAAAGACCAGAAAACCGTGTGGATAGGTGTCGAGCCTTCCGATTAATATCGGTAAAAATGACAATTTGGTGGTACTCGTAGAGTCTACTTGTAGACACCAGCCAAGGGATTACCAGTGTCGTATTTACCGCCCCTATTGATTAAAATTGGAAGTTTTGAAATGTGTTGAGATTGCAAGCTTTTACTGAAAAATGGAAACCTTCAAGAATAGCATGAAATGAAATTTCTTTAAAAGAGCATGGCATGGCATTGACATTTGCATTTTTATCTAGAGTTTGTATAACTGTATATACTTTGAAAGAATTCTCTACTGGGCTTTATGCTCACCCCTATGGGACATTGGTGCAGGTAAAGATGTGGTGATCCTGCCAAGTTGAGGGTGTGGATAATTATAAAAAGTACATAGCTCTATTTTGTTGAGATTTAATTGCTAGCCAAGGGCTATTTTTGTATGGGTCCAAGAGGCCACTTTTGTGTAACCGGGCTTAAGCCTTGGAAGTTGTAGCCCATAAAGGCATTTATTTGTTTTGAGGACTATACGCTTCACATGCTATAGATTCATGTGTTTTCTTACCAATGAATGTATAACTTGCATGTGAAACTTTTGTATAAGCTTGTGTATTAATTATTAAAAGCGCGAAGGATTATTGTCATGACTTAATGAATGTTAGTTAAGATGGTTGGTTTATGTTGAAAAATTTCGGGGCGTTACAACTTGGTATCAGAGCTACTGGGTTGAATACTTGGGGCTCGCGGGAAGTGGTTGTTATACTACAATGGGTTCATTTTGCCTGATTAGGAAATGTTTTGTTTATTTGCGACTATGTGATAGCATGCTTACGTGACTATGTGGGTATGGGATTGGAGTTTTGGGATGTTATTTGTGCCTATTAGATTTCCTTGAGGTCTTATTAGAAGAGTACTTGATCAATACTCCTTCTACTAAGAATTTTTGGTTTGTCATGGGACGAATCTCATCACTAAAGGATAATTCGTATGTGTTTATGTGACTACGTGTTTAAGTGGAGTGAAATGAATTGTTTGTGTGTTAGAATGTATATAATTGTTATAGTTTAATGTGTGAGGCAAGTTGCAAGCACATTTGGAATTATGTGCTAAATTATCTATCTTGTTCCTTAATTAGGATGTCAGGAAGGGTTCAAAGTCGTGGTGGTAGAGGTGAAAGACGTGATAGGGGCCACCGGGGTGTGCATGGGGTACCAGTCCATGAGGTACCGATGCAAGAAGAGGGTTTAGGCCAAGCTAACATGACCAAACAAGTGGGGCAAGCGGAGGTACCGAAGCAAGTGGGTCAAGCCGCAATGGGGACCTTAGCCCGGGAAATGGCAGGGGCATTAAGGGAGTCCATGAACATATTTAGGGTGGAAACCCAAGCTAGGGAGAACGCCGTGGAGACAAGGGCGAGCTTCCTCACGAGGGAGTTTTTGCGGGCCAAACCGGATGAATTCCATGGTGGCCCCGAGCCATAGAAAGCGGATGAATGGCTCGAATAGACAGTGAAGACATTCGAAATGCTTCACATTGAGGACAGTGAGCTTAGAGTGACTGTTGCGAGTTACTATTTCAAGGGGGATGCGGACCAATGGTGGAAGTATGCCAAGGGCTGAATTGAACACCGACATGAGAGACATTTGCGGTGGCCTTTCAACACAAGTACCTACCTCCCACTGCTAGGGAGAGGTTGAGGCAGGAGTTCCAGTACCTTAAGCAACTCAACATGTCCGTGGCCGAGTTCGAAGCGGCCTTTTCTAGTTTGTCCCGATTTGCACCAGAATTGATAGCGACGAAAGAGCGCCGTTGCGTTGAGTTTGAGAAGAAGCTTAGAACCAAGATCTTGTTCAAGGTTGCCGGGAACATGATCTGAAATTATGACCGTCTTGTGGAGGCGGCCGCACATGCGGAGATTACCGTGGAGGCCGAGGAGGAGAGACTTCGAAATTCGAGGTCTAGGGGCCAAGGGTCACAAGGAGACTATAGGCGCAACAAGAAGAGCAGAAACACTTTTTCATCCCAGTCCCAACCGCAACAGTCTAGATCTACTTTCCCCTTGCCTAGTGCGGGCTCGGGGAAGAGTGCACCAAGTGGGTTTTCTTGCTTCAAGTGTGACCAACCGGGTCAGAAGGCCTTTGCATGTCCACAGAAGGGAGTAGGACAGTAGATATTGCCGCCACCACCACCTAACCGATCTCAGAGTCAGCCTCAGAGTAAGAGTCAGGGGCCTACTTGCTACCAGTGCGATCAGTTAGGGCACATGAAGAGAGCTTGCCCGCAGTTGGGAGGCACATCTGGGTTGAGGTAGACTTAGAGCCACCAGCAGGCTCACTCAGCTCAGACTTCACGAGTTCATCAGGGAGCCGCTTGGGCTTAGTCTGTACAGCAGGCCTATGCTCCGACGGATGAGCAGGTTGATCAGAGGCCACAGGGGCGCGTGTACGCTGTTACCGCACCAGAGCAGTTGCTAGGATCCTCGATAGTGAGAGGTATTTTTATTGTGTGTAATTCTTTGGCCAGCGTGTTGATAGATACGGGTGCGTCTCATTTATTCATATCTGCTGATTTGCATCTGCATTGGGATTAGAGGTGGCACAGTTAGCATCTCCACTCAGAGTTGAGTCACCGGTTAGGGGTACAGTGGACTTAGATCAGGGGTGTCGCGATTATGAGATAGAGGTTGTCGGGCGTAGACTCCCGTTTGCTTTTGTGTTGCTAGACATGTCGAGTTTTGACGTCATCCTAGGCATGGATTGGTTGTCTTCGTATCGGGCAATGATTGATTGTTTTCGTCAGAGGGTCACAGTGTGCACCTCGGGTGGTGATTGTTTTTACTTTCTGGGAGACCGGGTTGATAGGGTCTTGTCGCCAGTATTCGATCCTCGTAGTAGGAACGAGTTAGTAGTCTTGTTGCTACTCTATTGGATAATGAGAGTGGCGGAACTCGAATTGAGTTGCCAAGGGTAGTGTGTGAATACCTGGACGTGTTTCCCGAGAACCTTACTAGTTTGCCACCCCACCAGGAGATTGAGTTCACTATCGACTTAGTGCCCGGAACGACACCAATTTCTTTGGCGTCGTATAGATTTGCACCCGCGGAGTTGCATGAGTTGAAGATTCAACTCCAAGAGCTTCTAGACAAGGGCTTCATTCGCCCTAGTACGTCACCTTGGGGAGCACCGACTCTCTTTGCGAAGAAGAATGATGGGTCATTGCGGTTGTATATCGACTACCGCAAATTGAATCGAGTTACTATCAAGAACAAATACCCTTTACCCAGAATAGATGACTTGTTTAATCAACTTAGAGGGTCTTGTTGCTTTTCAAAGATAGATTTGAGGTCGGGGTACCATCAGTTGAGAGTCCGGGAGGAGGACATCCAGAAAACGGCCTTTCGTACGCGTTATGGCCACTATGAGTTCCTTGTAATGCCATTTGGGTTGACTAATGCACCGGCTTCTTTCATGGATTTGATGAATCGAATTTTTAGGGAGTACTTGGATCATTTTGTGGTTGTCTTTGTAGATGACATTCTAATTTATTCAACTTCCGAGGAGGAACACGAGGCTCACTTGAGGGTAGTGCTTGAATTGCTTAGAAAACATCAATTTTATGCCAAGTTTGAGAAGTGCAAGTTTTGGCTCACCGATGTGAAATTTTTGGGCCATGTAGTGTCAAGTGAGAGAGTAACCGTAGATTCGTCAAAGATAGATTCGGTACAAGATTGGGAGCAGCCTAAAAATGTTTTTGAGATCCGGAGTTTCTTGGGATTGGTGGGGTACTATCGGCGTTTTGTGAGGGACTTCTCTAGATTAGCTGCGCCTTTGACTAGGTTGACTAGAAAGGGGGTTAAGTTTGTATGAAGTGAGGCTTGGGAAAAGTCTTTCCAAGAGCTAAAAATTAGGTTGACTACGGCACCGGTGTTGATTATTCCAGAGAGAGGCTTGGGTTACACTGTCTATTGTGATGCGTCTCGGGATGGGCTTAAGTGTGTTTTGATGTAAGAGGGAAAGGTTGTAGCCTACGGTTCACGGCAATTGACAACCCGTGAGAAGAATTACCCTAACCACGACTTAGAGTTAGCCGCAGTGGTGTTTGCATTGAAAATTTGGAGGCATTGCTTGTATGGTGAAAAGTTTGAGGTTTTCTCCGATCATAAGAGCTTGAAGTATTTGTTCTCTCAGAAAGACTTGAATTTACGTCAACGGAGGTGGATGGAGTTTTTAGAAGACTATGATTTCGAGTTACACTATCACCTGGGGAAGGCCAATGTAGTGGCCAATGCCTTAAGTCAAAAAACCACGAGCAGTTTGGCAAGTGTAGCCATTCAGGAGTGGGTTATGTTGGGTGAAGTCGGCAAGTTTGAATTACAATTGGGTGAGTCCGAAGAGGGCGCAACATTGTTTGCCTTGAGTGCTCAGCCTGTCTTGATTAGCAAAGTTGTAGAGGCGCAACAAGGGGACTGCGAAGTGGAGTTAGTTTGTGATAGGATCTCCAATGGGAAAAAAGAGAAGAGTTTTAACATTCACTCGGATCAGAGTGTATGTTACCTAGATCGTCTGTTTGTGCCTGAATCTTATAGGGAGGAATGCTTCGGGAGTTCCATCACTCACGCCTTGCGGTACATCCGAGAGGCACCAAAATGTATCGTGACCTTACTCATCAGTTTTGGTGGAAGGCTATGAAGAGAGATGTCGCATCCTTCGTGTCGAAGTGCCTTACTTGTCAGCAAGTGAAGGCTGAGCATCAAAGACCAGCGGGTTTGTTACAACCCTTGCCAATAGCTGAGTGGAAGTGGGAGCACGTTACCATGGATTTCGTAGTTGGGCTTCCCAGAACACAACGGGGCAATGATGCCATTTGGGTAATTGTTGATAGGTTGACTAAGTCCACACATTTCATTCCAATGCGTACTAGCGACTCAGTTGAGCACTTGGCAGAGTTGTATGTTAGAGAGATAGTTCAACTTCATGGGGTTCCGGTAACCATTGTGTCAGATAGGGATCCTTGTTTTACCGCTCGGTTGTGGCAAAGCCTTCAAGAGGCGTTGGGAACCAAGTTGACTTTTAGCACCGCTTACCACCCTCAAACCGATGGGCAGTCAAAACGCACCATTCAAATTTTGGAGGACACGCTTAGAGCTTGTGTCCTAGATTTCAAGGGGTCTTGGGAGAGGCACTTACCGTTGATTGAATTCGCCTACAACAATAGTTATCAAGCTAGTATCGAGATGGCACCGTTTGAGGCCTTGTATGGTTAACCTTGTAGATTGCCAGTTTGTTGGGCCGAGGCGAGGGATGCACCATTGTTGGGTCCAGAAATTATTAGGGAGACAACCGAGAAAGTTGCTCTCATTCGGAAGAGGTTAGCTACGGCCCAAAGCCGATAGAAAAGTTATGCCGATAAGAGGAGATGACCCTTATCCTTCGAAGTAGGTGACCATGTTTTCCTTAAGATCTCACCTAGGCGGGGTTTGATAAGGTTTGGCAAGAGTGGGAAGTTGTCTCTGAGGCTTATTGGACCTTTCGAGATATTGGAGAGAATCAGGGAAGTGACATACCGGTTAGCTTTATCGCCACAACTTTTGGGGGGTTCACAACGTGTTTCATGTGTCAATGCTTAGCAAGTATGAACCCGACCCTTCTCATGTGTTAGATTGAGTGAATTTGGAGGTAGATGAGGACACCTCCTATGAAGAACGACCGGTTCGAATCTTAGATACCCGAGAGCAAGTGTTACGAGGCAAAACCATGCCATTAGTGAAGGTGTTGTGGAGACACCATGGAGTTGAGGAAGCGACTTGGGAACGGGAAGCGAAGGTCCGCTCCAAGTATCCGGATTTATTTGAGCATGCCAAATTGTTTTATTTTCATTGTAATGTTCCCTAGTGATGAAGGGGAGAATGTTAAATTGTCGATCACTTGTTGTTGTATGTTTTGTTAAATCGAGCATAAGCTTATGGAAAGATGATATTTTGTTGTAGATGTTTTATTTCATATATCTAATTTGAGCAATTGTTGTTTTGATGGAGTGATGATGAAGAGAAAGATAAATGTTGGTTGACATAAATGTTGCAACTTGATAATGTTGTTAAAAATGATTATAGTTGTTAGAGCACTCTTGTTTGGTGAGTTTATTTAATTTCGGGGAGTTTGTTCAAATTTTGGGGGCGAAATTTCCTATGGTTGGGAGGTTGTGACGACCGAGTGTGTCACTAGTTTCGCTGTCCCTTGTTTAACCTTGGATTTACCCAAATAGAGTGTCAGGTTAGTTTGGAGCCTTGTTGAGTGTTTGGGGTTTGTGTTGTCTAGAGGGTTTATCTCAATGCAATTTATATTCACATTTTTATTCGGTGTTGAAGTTTCTTTCTTCTGAGAAGTACGGGGTAAGGCCGCACGTGTAGGGAGAGAGGCCGCACGTGCGGTGAAGATTGAGCCTCAGTGGTGTGCATTCTGTCTAATATGCATGAGCGGGGTGAGGTGTGGGAGAGGGGCACCACATGTGCGGGGATGAAGGCCGCACGTGCGCCGGGGGGGGGGGGGTGCTCCGCACATGTGAGGAGGTGCACCATACGTGCGGCAGATGGGCTAGTCTGAACCTTTGTTTTTTGTAGCTCTTTTGACCGAATTTGTATCACATTTGGGAGTTCCCTCTCTCACTCTAAACCCTATTTTTCTCCTCCTTCTCTCTAGAAAACCTCCTCAAACACTAAGACTCCTTGATTTTTGCCACTCCTTGGATCTAGATTCATCATCACCATCATCTATCCCTCTTAAGCCTTGAAGATCAAAAGCTAGGGCTCCTCTTGGTGTTGTGGAGGATTAAAGAGTCTTCCATCAAAGCTAGGGTTTTCACTTCATCACACATTGAGGTTGGGACATTCTTGAGTTATATATACAAGTTTTGCAAGATTGAATGTTGATTTTATGTTCTCATGAACTCATTTTGAGAGTGGGGTTTTATGGCATCAAAAGTGTAGAGATTTTCTAAAAAGAGGGTTTTAAAACTTTCAAATTTTCTAAGTCAATCCTTGAGGACTTCATCTTATAAATCTAAGAAGGATGTTTTGAATAGGGCTTCACCAAGAAATGGGGAAGTGCCTTGTTTTGATAAAAAAAAAGCCCTAGAAATTGGGGATTTTGCGAAGTATGGAAATGTCTATAGTGTTCTCATTCTTCTTGTGTTAAAAAGAATGGATAATTGTAGGCTTCATGATGTGATTTGCAAATGACCATCTTGTGATATGTTGAAATAGAGAATGTTTTAAAAACTATAGTTAAATACATGATGATATATTGTTGTGAGATGATAAATTGTTGTGCACTATGGATTGTGGGAACCATAAATATTGGAGATTTATGTTTGAAAACATCATGTGGCTTTGAAACGACTAAATTGATTAGAATTGTGCATGATGAGAAATTGTTGTTGTGTGATGACAGCACATGGTTATTTTGTGAAATAGCATAGAAGAGAAGAAGTGAGAAAATGAAATTAATTGATATTGTTGTAGAGATATTTGAAATGGAGAAATGTTATGAAATATTAAGTAATGCATCATATTCTCCTTTGATTTATCATCATTATTGCATATCTTGAAATGAGTTGGAAAGACGTTTACTTTGAGAAAGATTTATGTTGAAATGAGAACTATGGAAATGTGGTATAGGGTAAGTACGTGGTAAGTCCGGATAGGGGGTGTAGTTGAACTTGATAAGTTGGCCTGAGTGTTCATGGTGAAAGACCAGAAAACCGTGCGGATAAGTGTCGAGCCTTCCGATTAATATCGGTAAAAATGACAATTTGGTGGTACTCATAGAGTCTACTTGCAGACACCAGCCAAGGGATTACCAGTGTCGTATTTACCGCCCCTATTGATTAAAATTGGAAGTTTTGAAATGTGTTGAGATTGCAAGCTTTTACTGAAAAATGGAAACCTTCAAGAAGAGCATGAAATGAAATTTCTTTAAAAGAGCATGGCATGGCATTGACATTTGCATTTTTATCGAGAGTTTGCATAACTGTATATACTTTGAAAGAATTCTCTACTGGGCTTTATGCTCACCCCTATGGGACTTTGGTGCAGGTAAAGACGTGGCGATCCCGCCAAGTTGAGGGCGTGGATAATTGTAAAGAGTACATAGCTCTATTTTGTTGAGATTTAATTGCTAGCCAAGGACTATTTTTGTATGGGTCCGAGAGGCCACTTTTGTGTAACTGGGCTTAAGCCTTGGAAGTTGTAGCCCATAAGGGAATTTATTTGTTTTGAGGACTATACGCTTCATATGCTATTGATTCATGTGTTTTCTTACCAATGAATGTATAACTTGCATGTGAAACTTTTGTATAAGCTTGTGTATTAATTATGTAAGAGCGAAGGATTATTGTCATAACTTAATGAATGTTAGTTAAGGTGGTTGGTTTATGTTGAAAAATTTCGGGGCGTTACACCAACTACTCTACTAACAAACATACCAACAGGTGATGTGGCATTACCACTTCAGACCTACAGGACCCACCCAATTAACAAAGACCCAAAACCTTTTGTCTTCCTAGAATTACTCTTCTGTAGAGACCCCCCCCAAAAAAAAAAAAAAACAACGAACGCTTCTCTCTCTAACCCTTCTCTCTCTCTCTCTCTCTCTCTATCTCTCTGAGAACTACTCCGTTTAATCACATCTCTGTTCAACCTCTCATTCATCTCCCTCGGAAGATTAGGGATTTCGTAAAAGTCATGAAAGTGGATGGAGAATCAAATTTTGCAGTCGTGAAATCATCTTTGTTCAACCTCTGCCTTCTCTCTCTCTCTCTCTTGCTAAAACTCTTTAAATTCAGAGTATATCTTATAGTCGACGAATGAAAGTCGATGGAGAATCGAAAAGATTTCACACTTTGATTTGGGTATGCAATTTTTCAATTTTTATAGATTGAAATGGGTATAGCTAAAAGCTTATTTTGATTAAAAGATATTAGGATTAGGGATTTTGTTGTTTAATTTGAGATTTCGAGAATTTGGTTTTCCATATGCAGAAGCAATTCACTTTAGGAGTATTCCATGAATACTGCAACTAAAGTTATACGGAAATATATAAATTTGAAATATTTGATAGAACTGTGTATTGAAAAATGACTAAAGAAAAACCTATATTTCTCAATTTTCACAACTTGGTTAACTAGTTTCTAAAAAAAATTTAGAAAACAAATTTGAAAACTCAACCAAACAGAGTGAACTTAAAAGCTTTTTAACATTTCTCGAATGCTTCTAAAATTTTTGTCCTTAATTTTAATTTATTTGATATTTTTTTTTTCTTGTTTGTTTCATCCTTCTTATTGTATTATTATTAAGCAACAGACATATTAAATTTCATAAAAACAAATTTTTGCCTAAAAAAAGGGTTGGATCCTGCACTCCTGCTTCAAATACATTCTACTGTAGGTAACAATTATAGTGCAGATTGCACATGGGCAACTTCAATAGAGAACCCTTTTCAAGCTACATGAAATGTACTTGATTATATATATTTCTAAGATTCAAGTGACAAAAATTTGCATCATCACTTATGCTGCTTGTATGTAGTTTGATATATTTGAGTGTTGTTAATGGCTATTAATTTTCATATTCACTGGTTAATTTAATTCTTTTTTTCCCTTGTTGCTTAGTTTCATATGAAGTTTCAAAGGATTTTTTTTTTTTTTTTTTTTTTGTGAGGTGGCCAAACGGTAATACTACAATCTGGAAGGTGAAGATTATAGTTGCTCTTGATCGAAATAATCAAAGCACGGCTGCTGTTGATAACGAAATTATGGAATAAGAGGCTGAAGTTGAAGATTGAAATGCTTAAGCAAAATATTACATTCTGAAAGATTTAGTTATGACATTTCTTATGTTTTGTTTTGTAATGACAATGTTAATCATGGGTTTGAAATGAAATTTATTTTGTATTTTGTAATCAAATATTGGTTGTGATTTGTTGTACTACAATGGAACTTTTGTTATGGTTTGATATGAAGATTGAATATTCTCTTGAATATGGTTGAGATGAGAAGGTTTGAAATGAATGTTGCAATAATGGTTTGTTGCTTGTAAGTGGTTGAGAAGGCAGTCGTTGAGAAGGCAGTGAGATGACTTCTATTTCTTGTTTTGTTCATAGGAACTGAAGAAAATATGTTGAATTTTTTTCGAAATTATGCTGAAATAGTAGCAAAACTATGCCAGAATTATAATGTTGAATTGTTCAATCATCTTTTCTTAATGGTTTTAAAAATAAACTATTTGACAAATGCATTAATCTGTATAAGCTAAAAGGCATAAATAAAACAGGTTCATGCATAATTATTATTATTATTTTTTTTTTTGAATAAGCTAAAATGCATAAAATAAACTGAGGTTTAAACTTCAAATTGAGATTTAAATAAACTTAAAGTTGCTTGTCCCTCCCAAAAAAAAAAAAAAAAAAAAAAAAAAAAAACCAATATTTCCATTGTCATTTAAAGATCAAACAGAGATCAAGCAAAAACACATTGAAACAAAGTAGATCATTTGCAAGTTTGCTCAATCAACATCACTTTCCATCATAAATTTCTTTTCCTGATCCATCTTTGTGCAATCTTGGATTTTTTACTTGCATCAAATCATTCATTGTCAACATTCCAATTAAGCTAGTGGGATGCATAGGTGCCATCTTAAAGCCTCCTCTCCACGATGAAGATGAATGATGACCCTAAAAACAAAACAAAAAATTGAATGACATTTTTTTTTTAAATTGAAAGATGTACTACTAGGATGAAAAAAAATGCGTACCTGAGATGGATACATGCCAAATCATTTTCCAACCATACTAGTTGAAAAATACACACTTCCTCCTTGTAGCATATTTGGCTGCCCAAAGAATGGATTTATTCCAGTAATACTTGGCTGCCCAACCATGCTTGGCTGCATATGTGACACCTTTTGAAAGTCATAACTCCTAACACCAGTATGTTGTGACTGTTGGAATGTAGAATCCTACATTGTGTATAAAATAATTACATATTTTAAAGCAACTAACAATTATTGATAATATAAAATAAAGATTTCTTACATTTAAATTACTACTCTCTTGTGTTCCAAGTCCAACAAATCCCATAGCACAACTCATATCATGCATTTCTTTGGTTCATAGGCTCCTACAAAAATGTAAAATAAAAGAAGTTGGAAATATTATTAACAATAGTATAAAGTAATAACCAATCAATAAAATGCAACTACACCACCACCTTCTCCACACTTTCATCAATTTGACTTCAGTAGTCTGTGTTTTCTCTTTTCTTTCCTTTCTTTTCTTAATAACCTTTTCAACCTTGATTTTTTTGTATGGCAGGCGCCCTTTTTGGTGAACAATTGATGGATCAAGTATGTTTATGCTTTCTTTTGGAATTCCAAAACCATTCCCACATGAGGTTGGATTCTTTTGATGAACTTTTGAAATGTCCTTATTGCTTCCGCAACTCCTTTTTAAAGTGATGTTTAGCTCACATATTCGCTCCATTACCTTTTCATATCTATCTTCAGAATCTTCTGCCAACTCAGTAACCTCATAAAAGGTATTGCACATTTTAGCAAAGCGATGTGCCTCAGGTTTCATAGCCCAATTATCATAACTGATCCGAACTTTTGTGTGGCTCCTTTTGACATTTTTAGATCATCTTCTTAAGATGTACTTGTCTGTATTTGATCAACCTTCTTATGAATTAACACACCAATTTGATGCCTGCAAAATATTTCCCTATATTCAAATAACCGGCAATTACATTCAACCTCACTAGTATCCTCATGAAAGAAAACATTAAAAGTTACACGATGCCGACTCTCTTCAGCAACTTCATATTCTAAAATGTCAACACCTTTCTTACATGAAGACAAATCACAAGAAATCTTCCCTAATAACTCCCATTGAAAACTCTTTAAATTTTGCAGTCTGTAAGCACTTTAAAATTCCTTCTCCATGTCATAACCAACTATGCATGGAATGCACGAGTTGAAAGAACTAAAGTCTTCATTGTTTTCATTTTCAACCTTTTTTGCCAAAGCATTCTCATATTGTTCTACAAATTGTTTCAAAGTAGTCTTCGAATGGACATACCCATCAAAGAATGCATGCATGCTTTCACTCCGCTGTGTGGTTGACATTCTTGCCCAAAAAATATCTTTAACAAAGGCTGGTTCCCAACGATGCCTCTAATCATACAACCCAAGTAACCATTCATTGCTTTCAAGTTTATACTGCTCAATGAAATGTTCCCAGTTCTTTTCAAATTCTTCTTTTGTTAAGGAATCATAAACCGCATTTTGAATACAAAACTGATTGATTCATATTGTTTATACCCACTCAACTTTTCAGGAAGCTTTTTCATGATACGCCATAAGCACCATTGATGTCGTGAATTAGGGAAAACACACTCTATAGCTTTTTTCATAGCTTTGTCTTGATCTGTATTAATTGCACTGGGGGGACATCCAGACATGCATGCAAGCCAAGATTGAAATAGCCACATAAAAGTCTCGATGTCTTCCCCTAATATCAATCCACACCTCAATAATGTTGAGTGCCTATGATGGTTTACCCCTACAAAAAGAGTGAATGGCATGGTATATTTGTTAACCAAGTATGTTGTGTCGAATGTAACTACATCACCAAATTCTTTGAATGCGGCTCTACTCCTTGCATCTGCCCAAAATACATTTTTTAATCGACCATCGTCATCTAAATCCATCATATAAAAGAAGTCAGAATTGTCAGCTTGCATCTTCAAAAAGTAATTGTGCATAGCGATAGCATCTCTCCCAAGTTGTAAACGCCTAACTATATTGAAATAGTTTCTTGCATCCTTCTCTAGAAATAACAAATTTTCATGTCCCCCTACCTCAACCACAAGTGAATTGAAACTTTTATTCGTTCTAATACCAGCCACGTTATTCAATTCAAGCCTCCTTTTCACAGCAACAGTGAGAAACCTATGACATCTGTAAAATCGAGCTTTGTTTGGACTCACTCCATGGTTATGGTCAAGGACCACAGAGTTCAACATCCACTTCCCATCATTGCATAAAACTGTACAAATCTTTAGCTTTGCAACTAGTTTTTGATTGTGGTTGCAATTGATGGAGTTTACTTGAGTTGATCCTGGGCTTTCCAGTGTGGCTACAAGCCACTGTCACATATCTGACTTGCTCTTGTACTTTTCTAGAGCTTCTAATTAACATACCAAAACCCATTCCCTTTGCATATTGTTGGTAAAATTTAACAATCTCATCAATAGAGTCAAATAGCATTCCAACCTTAGGATCCTCTATTTTCTCTTCAACATTTTTATTTTTGTCATTCTCAATATGCCTTTCAGTAAACTCCACAATTTGTTTCTCTGTTTCATTCTCAATATGCCCTTCATTGAACTCCACAATTTGTCTCTGTTTCATTCTCAATATGCCTTTCATTAAACTCCACAATTTGTTTCTTTGTTTCATTTTGAATGTTATTCTCATTATACTCCATAGTTTGATAATTACTTGATATTCCTTCCATCTCTCTGCAATAAATAATATGAAACTTTATGAAAAAATATATTGGATTAGTAGGATTAATAATAGGAGTAAGAAAGAGAACCTTAATAAAAAAAAATTAAAAAATTTATATTCTCAAACAAGATCAATCAATTTGATCACAAGCAACATAAATTATACAGTATTCAATAAAGCACGAAACCAACTGTAGCATATCAACAATTAAAATGTAGATACATTGATTTTTATTCTTTATTGTTGCTTTTTATAGTACTAGTGCATTAATCAAATTATTTTTTTCCAAAAATAAAAAAACACATCAGAAAATTTCATTAACAACAAAACAGAATAGAGATCAAACAAGAACCCCTACAAAAATAATCCAGTTTGGCAGTCATTTAAAAGATAGTAGACTTGGTCTATTGCAACATCAATGAAGATAACATTGACTAGGTAATTAAAAAAAAAAATTTACAGTAAAAACAGCCAGCTTAAAACAATGCAAGGACACCATCACCAAATAATATATTAGGTGGACTATAGATGACTACAACCAATATAGGGAAAAAATGAAGAGTCATAATAAGTTATGTAAAGAATTTAGAGGAAAAAAAAATGCAAAACCATAATAACAGTTTTGCGTTTCGTGAGATGAAGTCAGAACGCAATTACTTGTTGCGGAATGCAAGAAGCCACAAAATCTAGAGCAAAAAGTTATATTGAACCTCTGACAGTATGCACCTGGTGATGAGAGATGGCAAAAGAGAACGATTGTCGTTTCGGCAATGTCGTTACCGCTAGTGATCGTTGTCTGTGTTGCTGTGGAACGTGAGAGGCCAAAAAACTTGGGAGCTGAAAAGTTGGCAGCGATAGATCGTGAGAGGGTTGGAGAACGTGGGGGTTTAGGTCTTTGTAAATTAGGTGGGGTCAATAATTTTGAGGTGGCAATGCCACATCAGCTATTAGTATCGTAGTTAATAGGGTAATTGGTGCATCTAGCACCATTAATAATTTTCTTTTAAAAAAACATATGTATACAATAAATACGTTGAAATTCAAATTTAAAGAAATCATTTTCAAAAATTGTTCATTTATTTCTCACTTCCCAATATAATTAATAACTATTTACAAGGAATAGTTTTAGAAATTTAAAACTTTTTTATCTTTTGATTTTTCAAAATAAACAATTTTTTTAGAACACGTAAAATAGAAAAATAGACAAATAAAATAAAACAAAACGGAGAGCATTAGAAGTATGTTCTACTCGATCAACTTGATTTTTTACAAGTATGTTTTACTTGATCTTTTTTTTAAAAATTAACAATTTATATCATCAAAGCGAGACTCAAAATGAGCTGCATAAGGCACACATCAATCATCACTGCTATGCATTAGTGATGCCAAATCCACAAATTTCGTATTTTACCAAAAAGCCACTAAAAATGTCACCTCTCAAACCAGTCCGAAGAGCAGGTTTGGTAATTACTTTTTAAAAAAATATATTTAACATAAAATTGTTATTAAAAAAGTTGAGGTGTTCAGTGAAATACTTTTCCAAATGTTCTAAGATTTTGAAGTGTCCTTCTATGACCAACCAAGTGTGTTTCTATGTGGGCCTGCAATAGGAGAAATTAGAGGAACCCCCATAAGCATTTGTTAAGTTTGTATTTAGATGTCCAATTTCAAGTAGAAAAACAGTCAGGTAATAGCAAAAGAAGCATAGAAAAAGAAGAAAGTAAACTAGACCTTCACTTACAAGGTACTTATTTTGTTGCCATAATTTGTAACCAGAATGTTGACAGCGATATAAAACTCAACGACAATCTGTCTCATGGAAGAGATATATGGATTTCAGATTTGATATGGCACCAAATCTTGAACTTTTTTTTACAATTTCAGGACGATGCAGAGTTAGGTTCAACTATTCATCTCAATAATGGACTGCAAAAATTTTCTTAGGATTTGGGAACAGGACTGATTGAGCTCAAGATTCAACAAGGATTCTCCTTGATTCATGACATGTTGCTTCAACCATTCATCTTCAATTTGCACAAGTTAAAAATGACATAAACAAGGCCATGCATGCAGGACCTAGCTTCAATACAAGCCATATGCACACCCTCAATCCTAAATGCTTAAACATGTTCAATCATATTTCTTTGAGCCTCGGTTCTAGCATTAGATGCTTTTAAACTCCTATAAAGATCTTTGTGAAACTTTCGGTACTTAGATTTAAACATCCACTTGTTGATGTACATACCATGCTTCTTCATATAACCAATGACCTCCATCACCCTCTCAAAATAACCACCTCGAAGAAAATTCAATATTAATGTTAGAATCTGTATTATTGAATAAATTAGAATACAATAGGAGAGCCTGTATTTATAGGCTGAACACAAAAGATAAGTATAAAAAGAGATAGAGATAAAGAGAGATAGAGATACAATGAGATAAAGATAGAGAGAGATAAGCTATCTCTATAAATACAAAGAGATAAATATAAATATATACATTAACAACCCCCCTCAAACTCAAGGTGGGTAAGCATCAACCAACTTGAGTTTGGAAACTAGATCACTAAAATGACTAGGAGGATGAGCCTTGGTGAAAATATCAGCAGGTTGATCAACAGAAGAAATAGGGAGAAGATGAACAGTGCCACGGGTAACATGTTGTCGAATGAAATGACAATCAATCTCAATATGTTTGGTGTGATCATGGAAGACATCATTGTGAGCAATCTGAATGGCACTCTGATTGTCATAATAGAGAGATGTGGCACCAGGGAAAGAAACACCCATATCAACAAGGAGTCAGCGAAGCCATAAAGTTCTGAGTAGTGTCAGCAAGAGCGCGGTATTCAGCTTCAGTACTAGAGCGAGCAGTGAGGGACTATTTCTTGTTGCGCTAAGTAAGAAGAGAATCTCCTAAGAAAAAGAAGCCCGTGGTGGCGCGTGATCAGTAGGATCCCCAGCACAATCAGCATCAGAGAAGGCACAAAGCTCGAGAGAAGAGTGAGCAGAGTAGTGGAGTCCATGGAACATAGTGCCTTTGAGGTAACGAAGTATGCGAAGTAGAGCAGTGTAATGCGGGGTGTGGGGAGCCGATATGTACTGACTAACAAGATGCACAACATAGGTAATGTTAGGACGAGTCACAGTGAGATAGACAAGACTACCGACTAGCTGACGATAAAGAGTAGCATCAGAGAGAAGATCTTCGTCGAAAGGAGTGAGATGAGTCTGAGGATCAACGGAAGTAGAGGTAGTCTTGCAATTGGTAAGACCAGCACGTGCCAAAAGATCAGATGCATATTTGGCTTGTGACAAATAAGAACCAGTGGAATCATTAGAGATTTCAAGCCCTAAGAAATAATTAAGAGTACAAAGGTCCTTCATCTCAAACTGATGATGGAGAAATTGTTTGAGGCTAAGAATACCAGCCATATCATCACCAGCAATAATCATATCATCCACATAAAGAAGAAGAAGAGTGGTGCTATGAAGAGTGGTCCGAACAAATAGAGTGGAGTCATATGAACTGGAGGTGAAGCCGAAATCATGGATGGTGGAACTGAATTTTGCAAACCAAGCTCATGGGGCTTGCTTGAGACCATAGAGAGCACGCTGTAGTTTACAAACTCTATGAGCCGGATAAGTAGACCCAAGGGGAGGTTGCATGTAGACTTCCTCAAGAAGATCACCATCAAGGAAGACATTTTTGACATCCATTTGAAAGAGATCCCAGTGGCGAGCAACGGCAACAGCAAGTAAGCTACGCACAGAGGTAAGTCGAGCAACCGGAGGGAAAGTCTCCTCATAATTAATGCCATATTCTAGGGTGAAGCCCTTTTCAAGAAGACGAGCTTTGTAGCTCTCAATAGAGCCATCAGAATGGGTCTTGATTTGTATACCCATCTACAGCCAATCGCAATCTTTCCAAGATGAAGATCAATAGCATCCCAGGTATGAGTCTTTTCTAAAGCCTGTAATTCTTCAGTCATAGCTTGCTGCCAAAGAGAATTAGTACAAGCCTCACGATAGGAGGTAGGTTCATAAGTAGAAAAGGTAGTAGACCCGACAATATAATCACGAAGATAAATAGGTGGTTGAGTTACCCAATGTGGACGACCGATGGGAGGAGGATCTGGTAGGGTGAGAGGAGACTCAACAGGACCATCAAAGGGAGTAGTCGTGACAAGATCAAGTGTAGGCATAGGCGTCTCTAGAGAGGAAGAACCTGCATCAAAGGCATTAGAGAAGAAATCGACAGAAGGATTAGTAAACAAAATGGAAGGAGAAGATGATGATAAGGATGAAAACATTTTATGCTCCCAGAAAACCATATGACGAGAGACACAAAGACGTTTAGAGATAGGATCCGAGCAACGATAGCCTTTATGTTCAATTCCATACCTGAGAAAGCAACAAAGACGAGAATGAGGTTCAAGTTTGGTATCGTCATGAGATTGGAGGAGAACAAAGCATGCAGACCCAAAAACCCGAAGATTTGTGTATGGAAGACTCGTGCCATGTAAACGTGCATAAGGAGTTTGGTATGGATAGTAGGAGTGGGAACACAATTGATAGTGTAGACAGAGTAGAGTAAGAGCAGCTTCCCCTCAAAACGATCCAGGACACGAGGAAGAGAGATAAGAAGAGCTCGGAGTAGTGTGAAGAATATGCCTATACTTCCGTTCAGCATGACCATGTTGTTGGGGACGTGCCAACACAAAGAATGATGAGGTTGAGTACCGTGGCGCTGAAGGAAGGAGAGAAAATCAAGATCTTTATGTTCCATAGCATTATCAAATCTAAAAATTTTAATGTTTTTAGAAAATGGGGTTTGGACCATGCTTGCAAAGTTGTAATAAAGTTGTTTGAGTTGTGATCGACTTTTCATAAGAAACAACCATGCAAAACGTGAAAAATGATCAACAAAGACAACAAAGTAACATGATCCCCCCATAGTGGTAGTAGGTGATGGTCTCCAAATATCAGAATGTATAAGATCAAATGGTGTATGAGAAACAGAAGTACTTGCATTAAATGATAAAGCAGGTTGTTTTGTAACTTGACAAGATAAACAATCCAAATTATCGGGAATGACATGACCTAACTGACCAGTAGAAACTAAAGATTTTAAACGACTAACAAAAATATGTCCTAAACGACAATGCCAAATATTAAAAGGAGACATGCTGGAAGCAGATGTAAGAGCAGCGATAGGGGTGGAGTCTGGAACATCAAGATGAATGAGCTCAAAGAGATGTCCATGCTTACGGCCGATCCCAAGAGTTTGTCCCGTCTGAGGGTCCTGTTCCAAACAACCATTAGTAGAAAATGTGACAATTAGACCAAGCTCACATAATTGACTAATAGAAATAATATTTGAAGTGAGAGTAGAGTAAGAATAAGATA
The DNA here is from genome assembly GCA_030407325.1 of Camellia japonica. NCBI lineage: Eukaryota > Viridiplantae > Streptophyta > Magnoliopsida > Ericales > Theaceae > Camellia > Camellia japonica. The sequence goes on from JAPPVO010000031.1 coordinate 124,140,101, forward strand.
AACATTTGATAAGGATAAATGAGAGGTGGAAACAGGACTAATATGACTTACAGACATGAAAGAACCATCAGCAGTATGAATGGAGGGAATATGAGAAAAGGAAGAAATAGAAGAAAATATGGTAGAACAGCAGAAGTCATATGATTGCAACAGGCTGAGTCAAAATACCAAGGAGATGTACCTGAAGTCACAGACAGAGCAGTAGAAGAGGTGTACCAGAGGTGGTGAGAACCTGTTTGAACATGGCTTCAACATCAGTCTGGGAAAAGATAGGAGCGGCTGGATCTAAAGGCTCAGAAAATTCCTCAGAAGCAACAGCAGCAGTGTGAGGAGCAGGCAGAGATCTAGACTGATTCCCGGGACGTTGTGAATGACCTCGTGATAAAGCCCCACGAGTAGTAGATGAGCGGTCTGGATTGCAAAAACAATCTTGCTGCAGATGACCAGGACTAATCTTGTTGCAGTACCGACAGGATCTGACTAGGCAATGAAGCAGAAGATGAGTAGAAGGAAGGCCCCGATTCTGACAATAATTGCAAGTAGTGGACTGCTGGGTGGTTGGTGTGTAGAGGAACTCACTGATTGGGGAGTGGCAAGAACTATATTTACATGATGAGTCTTCAGAGGGCCAAGATGAATCTCCTCAGATAATAACTCAAAATTGTTTGCTCAAGAGTAGGCAATGGAGTGCGATGAAGTAGAGATGCACGCACGGGCTCAAACTGGGTAGTGAGAGCCATGAGAAACTGAACTAATCATTGGTGATTACGATACTAAGTGAATAAAGTAGCATATTCAATATGAGGCTAGGTAGCTTCAGAGAGAGCAAGCTGGTCCCAGATAGAATATATCTAGGAGAGGAAATCATTAACAGACTGACCAGGCTCTCAACGCAAGCAATGAAGTTGACTTTGAAGCTGATACTGATGAGCAAGACTAGTAGTCTGATAATGTTCTCTCAAAAAATCCCAAATGTCTTTGGCAGGAGTAGTCACAGAGTCTAGTTGAAAACGACCAAATTGTAAACTGATAGAGGTAACCGAAGTATTCCAAAGCCAAGTGATGATTTAGTAATTCTTACTGTCCCAGTCCTCTAAACAGTCTGCATATGTGGCAGCCATTTCATGAACCTCTTTCATTGGTTGAACCACATCCGCAATGATAATGCTCCAAAGTTTCTTCCCTTTTCAAAAACCGGACATGGCTTGGGCCCATAACACATAGTTAGAGCCATCAAGGATAACAAAGATTGGATGAGAACTATCATGACGATCCATAATGATGGTTTGGTGAAGTAAAATAGAGAAAACAGTGCTATAGGAGCAAAAATCAGCAAAACAGAGCGTACCAGTGAGTCCGGAAGGTCGAAAATAGCTAGGAAAGGGGTCTAGTGTGCAGAGATGACGTCAGCAGGGGCTGGATGACGTCAGCAAGTACGCGGCTCACGTTAGCAGGAGGGTGCGCGGCGCACGATAGCAGTAGAGGCGTCAGCAGAGGCGCGGCGCACGTTAGCAGAAGGAGACGCAGTATACGATAGCAGAAGGCGTGCAGCGTACGGTAGTGATGACACTGACGCACTTAGGGCTGACATTAGCGAAGAGTGGAGCGAAGGGACGCCCTCGTGATAGACGCGTGGCGTGCGATCGTCTGGCTACCAGCGCGTGGTAGCACATGGAGACTAGTGGCGTCATGAATGATGCGCATATCAATAAGAGGTGCGTGAGGGCACGTATGAGGTTGTTTTGGAGCGTGGTTGGTGGCACTGGAATTGTCTAGAAGAGACGAATATGATGGTGTCGTAGTTTTGTGATTACGGCCACTGGAATTGGTGAAGCAGTGCTGTAACAAATATAATAAAGTGTATGGGTGATGGAATGAATGCTGTAGTGCCACTGTGTAAGGTTCTAAAAAACAAAATTTAAAAAAAAAAAGAAAAAGAAGAAGCTATAAGTGTAGAACCTGGAGCTCTGATACCATGTTAGCATAATGTATCTGTATTATTGAATAAATTAGAATACAATAGGAGAGCCTGTATTTATAGGCTGAACACAAAAAATAAGTATAGAAGGAGATAGAGATACAATAAGATAGAGATAGAGAGAGATAGAGATAAGCTATATCTATAAATACAAAGAGATAAATATAAATATATACATTAACAATTAACAACTCGAATAAATCCCTGTTAACTACGAAATTTCCATTCTCCATACTCTCTTGATATCTCCCCACAAGATCATGATATTACGATACATTTCCAAAGAAGAATACCCAGAAACCATATTAAAGAATGTTTGCACAATGGGCTGGATTTTCATCTTTTGCATTTTTCTGTATGAATTCAAAGCATCCCCTATCATTTTAGCTTTTCAGAAGAAGTAGATAAAAGAATTGTATTCATAAACCACAGACAGCGCAGTTTTCCCCTCTTCTTCCAATTCCCGGATGATACACTTGGACAAATGTGATTCACCATCTGAAGCAGTTATGGCCTCATCATTTTTGTACGAGCACGAAATATTGTCCTCGTATAATCCTGTTGATCAAGTCTGCGCTTCTCCAAACGTCGTCGTCTTACTCCCTGAAAACACAAACGTGAGCTAGCCGGCGGGTGTGTGCCGGATACCTCTCCGATGCCTAAGTCAGCAAAAATAGACAAATAGAAAAAAGTTCTGTGTATTCGAGAATCAAAGTTGTGTTACCTTTCCATAGGTGATGCTATGAGCTTTTATAGGTTCCGCGTGGCACAATCCTTGTAGGACTCTTACTCCTCCATATAGAGTCCTCCTAGGAATCATACTCCTCAAGGATAATGCTTATTCTTTCACACCCCCCTCACTGCATAAACCAAGTGAGATGGTTTTATCTCGGTAATATGACAAAACGACCGAGATAAAATAGCCATGCTAAACTGGCTGAAATGTCCGAGCTCTAGCTAGCTCGATTCTCTCCTCTGTTACTTGTACTTCGGTTTCACCGGTTGAGACCGTGCTATCCATAGCGTGTCTAGAGCGAGCTATTCAACAGCAAGGTCCTGAGAAAAGGCCCAAATTACCTCGGCTCAATATGGTTTGACCGAGCTAACTGTTGCCGCTCTAACCATGGCGACTGAGCTAACTACAAAGCTCTTTTGGACCGGGCTAACTTCAAGGCCCCTTTTACTCAGTCCTTACTATGGCCCACAGAATGGCCCATTACCCAGCTCGGCCCAATTTACAAATAAATTACCCTCTCAATTCTTATATAAAAAAAGCTGCTCTTTCGTTTCCACTTTGAGGATAGAATCCTTCTTTAGCAGCTCAGGTAATATCTGTATTTTCAACCCAGTCCTGAGATTGTGAGATCCAATTGGCACGAGGCAAGGCTTCTGGGGGTCTTTTCTATATTTTTTACAATAAAGAGATTCGTTACATCTATATATGTCTAATATGAGTCTCGAAGCAGCATCAACATCATTTAATCTGAAATGTAAGCTCAGCAAACTATCATAGAACTGCCTGCAATGATGAAGCAGAGGAACTGATACCTGATCGGTATGATGTTTAAATTTCTTCAACTCGTCCCTCTGACCATTCATCTGATGAATCCGAGAAATGATAACAATGTGCATCAGCTATGACATGCTTGTGCCATCAATTCTATAATCTGTTGGCCTTTGAAAGATGACCCAAACCTCACGCAAGCATCCAGAACAAGGTTAAAGATCACCGTATCAAGTTTTATCAGCTTTGTAGAAGTAGATCTGTTTGCACTTGAATGTTGAAATCGATCACAAAGCTCAATCAATATATTTAATGCAAGATATGTCCCAACCTGTGTCTTCACCATATGCATGAAGACCAGCCCCAATATATTCGCTGGGGGCAAACTCTCTTTCTCCAGCATCAGCCTGAAAATCATGGATGCGGAAACAGGCATTTGAGCTCTTGCCAAGGACAGGGAGAGCTTAATCAGGAAGTTGGATCGAACTAAATCAGATTTTCTTTTTGAATTAGAAAAACTAAATCGCATGCCTTCTGAAGCCAGTGGGGATCAGATGAGTAGGACAACTCAAGTAGCAGTGTACTCATGAGAGACTGGTTCGGAAAACCATACAGGTTTCTAAAATCATTATAAGTTTCCCATGCTTCGTCAACTTGATGATCCTTCAAAGCCACTTCGAGCTTTCTGGGCAGAACCGTGTGCGATGATCCGTCCCAGCATACGCTTTCTGTCTTACTACTAGTAGAGAAATGTTGGAGTGAGGGACTCCGATAATGCTTATGGCATATATCTGGAAATCGAAGCTTCCCAACGCTGTAACTGCAAACACATTCTGCATCATAAACCGATCCTAAAGCGGTATTTCAGTAATTGAAGAGATACAAAAAACTGATGAATAACTCCTAGTGAAGCAGGGACGTAATAGGAGTGTTTTTTTCAATGATTTTGCCATTCAGTCTCACATTTTTAAACCACCACAGTACATGTGATTAGAACGGACAATGATGGATTTGCTATGCCTACATGAAGAGCAATTCAATGAAAAGGTTAACCCATTAACCGTACTCCACATAACATACTTGACCACACAATTCCAGTAGTGTATCTGAGACGTGTCATTATTCACATCAACATTAAAAACTGAAGAAAACATAAAAAGCATTTGAATGAGACATATCACACTGACTTCAACGAGCAATAACATATAAAATCCACATCCCCATTCGAAGGAAAGCCCCTCCCAATTCTTCCGTATTGCAGTATACCAGTGTTAAAGTTTGTGTAAAAATCTACAAATCAAGGAACTACGACTACGAGTATTACACACACACACACACAAAAATAAATAATAAAATAAATAACTAAAACTCATACTGCCCTTTTAACTTTAGACTAAAAATCAGACATCACTCATTGTCCAAGTGGAGTAAAACATTGACAAAGTTTAGCCCCAGTTAAAAGTCAAAAAGAGCTCTTAACATATTTTTACCCAGATAATAATTAAATTAAATAAGATAGGTTGTCTATGTCAATCATTAGTCATATTTTACTGCTTAAAAAAAAAAAAAAAAAAAAAACATTTTGAAAAATTGCTTCATTGGGAAAGTCTAAATTGCAGTTCCTCTTTATCTATATGTAGAGGCTCATTAAAATCTAATTTTTTTGTCCATAATTTATGAAGAAAAAAGATATAAGGATTAAGATAGAACGAGAGTCAGATTAATAGATATAAAATAAATAAAAATTTAATGCTCCGTTTGGTTCTCGGTAAATAAAATAAGAAAGTTTTTGACAAATCAAGCATTCAACTTCGTTTCCTATCTCTCATGCTTTCTCGCGAATCAAACAAGGGGAAATTGGTAGGCATTTTTTTCACAACCGAACTAGATTCAAAGCCAGAGTGAGAGAGCGAGCTTACCTCGTTGAATCACACTGATGAGATACGATTAATGCGTTGCTTCTTTCATTGGAGAGTCGGGTGATCCACTACTGGGATCTGTTTGGTCGCCAGGAAATGGTGAGTCGACCAAGCCCTACAATAGTGGAATGGGTTATCTTATCCCTAGTTTCTTGGGAGAATTTTGTTTGGTTACAATCTGAGAAATTATTTTTAAATTTGTTTATATTTTAGTAAATTTTTTTGATTTTTGTAGATACATTAAGATTAGATGAATCTAAAAATAATAATAAAAAAAAGGTTTAACTTAAATGTTTAAAAAAATTACTAGAAGTAAACGAAAACCCAAATAAAAATGCACACCGATTTTCGTTTGAATTTTCATCTATTTTTAATATTTTAACTAATTTAGTTTACTTTTTATATACATATTGATTAAATAAATTTAAAAACTATAAAGAATTTATTAAATTATAAAAACAAATCATATAAAAATAAACGAACACTCAAAACAAAACAGATAGTTGTTGATTTTTTTCATTATTCTTGAAAATTTAAGGAACAAACAAAATAAGTAATTTTGACATTAATTTCTTGTAAAACAAAATGTTAAGGATTAAAAAAGAATTAACTCAACAATAAAGTATAGGAGAAATTTCTTACCAGTATACAAACTAATTACAAATAAGTGGTTAAAAGTTTACCAATATTAATAATATAAATATAAATTTTTTTTCATCATTATGTAATAATTATCTCAAATTACCACTGGTTGATAATTCCACTAAATTATGTCATGTGAAAAATATTATTTTTCATTTCAAGCTGTATTAAAATTTAGGAAAATTATAAATATACTCCTTAGGTTTTTTTTTTTTTTTTTTAAATAAGGACTATCCCTTATACTTCTGAAAATTATAAATATCTCATTGTCAAAATATTTGTATTTAATAGAATTAATAGAAAAAATAAAATTTCTAACTAATCTCTTATACAACAATAAAATTATTTGATTTGTTAATTGAAATATATTTATGCCATCATTAAAAATTATTGATCAACTTGATGATTTATAAATAAAAGGGTAATTTGTTATGTGATTAGAAACTTGAAGGGGCAAGATGTAATTTTAAAAACTACAAGGGCAATTTGTATTTTAAATAGATCTCAAGAAATGTATTTATAATTTACCTTAAATTTTATGAGTTGAGATTCTCTCAAGTTCAAATTTGAATTTGACCTCATGTTCTAGGTTTATGGAACTCACCATGAATCCCGTTTCACTTGGTAGATATCATCCATAAAAAAAATATAAATTAATCCGATAATTATAATATTTTTCATTTTATTACGTTTGTATTTTTTTAAAAAATAAATAGACAATAAACATATTTTTGAAAATAGACCATTCAAATATTTCATTCACATTTACATTTGTTTTTTCTTTCTAAATTTGAAGCCTTAGTATTTACACTTTTACCTACATATTACTTTGATATTTCAACGTTTTAATTTTGGGGAAAGTACCAATCAGGTAAGACTTTCAAAAATAATTAAATACTAATAAAAAAATTTATAATTTTAATAATTAATTTATAAACTTTATCATTATCAGTAATATTTGTCCCCACTATCCACTAATGGGTTATTTCATTTCACTTTTAATTTTTTGTCAATCTCAATAGACAATATAATTCAACTTTTTTTTTTTTTTTTTTTTATGCAGTCGAAGTTTCCAAAAAAAAAAAAAAAAAGCCTTATTATATATATGGTAAGAATTATATACAAGTCTATTTTTTAGATTTAATGATATTTAAGTGAAATAATTGATTAATAATTAGAAAAGATAAAAGACAAATAAAATAACAAAGGAGAGTGTGATTGGTTAATTGATCATTAGACTTTAAAAGTGAGTCTAATTTTTGAGTTTGTTGCCCTTATTTTGTATAATAGTTACACATTCATGAAAAAACACATTCATGAAAAAAGTTTTGGATTTTAATTATTACTATTTATATTTACTACTGATTTGAGCTGATTATAGCTTTTTTTTGTTATGGAACTCTATATCAGATTGTTTGTTACATCTTTTACCTAGAGCCACTACAACAAAATACACCTTTGGCGAACAAAATTAGCGACTAAAAAAAATTTAGTCGCCAAAAGTTGTGGAATTGGCGACTAAATTTTTTTTAGTCGCCAAAAGTACAATATTTAGCTACTAATTTTTTTTAGTCGGGATATTTTGATTATTGGCGATTAAAAAAAATTTAGTCGCTAAAAATACCAGAATTGGCGACAAAAAAAAAAATTAGTCGCCGTATATTAGGTTTTGGCTACCAAAATCATTTAGTCGCCGAATGTAAAATAAAAAATTATTTTTTATCTTTGGCGACCAAAAGTTTGGTCGCCAAAAACATATTTTCAGCGACAAAAAATTAGTTTATTCGTCGTATGTTGCGTTTTGGCTACCAAAATAATTTAGTCGCCGAATGTAAAATTAAAAAATTATTTTTATCTTTGGCGACCAAAAGTTTGGTCGCCAAAAACATATTTTCAGCGACAAAAAATTAGTTTAGTCGCCGTATGTTGCGTTTTGGCTACTAAAATAATTTAGTCGCTGAATGTAAATTTAAAAAATTATTTTCCATCTTTGGCGACCAAAAGTTTGGTCGCCAAAAACATATTTTAGCAACAAAAAGAAATTTTAGTCGCCAAAAACTAAAATATTTGAAGGGATTTATTTCAAATTTTGGAGGGATTTTATAAAACTAATTGGCGACTAAATGAGATTTAGTCGCTAATGGTGTAATAATATATATATATATATGGTTCTATACCACAACAGTGCCTCTGTCTCTCTCGTCACGTTTCTCTCTCTCCCTCTCCCTCTCCGCTGCTCCTCTCCCCCTCTCTCACCGCTGCTCTGCCAGCCGCTCCTCGTCGCCGTCGCGGGCAACCGGAGCACCGATTCACCCTTACCCTCACCCTCACCCTAATTCGAATTCGAACTCGAACTCTGTCTCTCTTTCGAATGTGCGTTCAATTTCTCGCTTGAATTCTCTCTCGCTATGCTCTCTCCATCGGATTTATTTTTAAGGCTGTTGAGGCTCGCAAGTACGGATTTGAAGGTGTTCTATCAGATCTGTGCTTCCCTCTCCTGATTTTGTGAGTTTCAATTTGATCACCCTTCTTTTAGATTATAAACATTATAACTCAGATCTCGCTTCTCTCTTTGATTTTCTGCTTTTATTAGATCTAGTTGTTCGTCAATCTATCGTTTATGATTTTCTAGTTTTATATAGATATCATTGTTTGTCAATCTGTCCTTCTCTCTATTTTTTCAGATCTGTTTGATAGATATAGATTTCTATTCACAATTTTTTTTCCTCAATCTGTTCGTTGATCTGTTTTGATTCATCAATTTTTGTGGCCTTTATCTTATTTTCAGATCTGTTCATCGATCTGTTTTAATTCATCAATTTTTGTGGCCTTTCTCTTATATTGATCTATATATAAATATGTATATGTTGGTTACACGTAAATGAGTTGAAGTTGAAAATTGCTTGAGGTGAAGTTTTTAAATTTTTCTTTTACTATCCTATGTAAACTCAATTTCTTAATCCAAGGTTTGATGTCCCTAATCTAATAGCCCCTAACCTATCATTCAGCAGAAAAGCTTCATAAAATTTTCAGGTTTTGAACTATGCAATGAACTCATCAAAAATTGATAACATTTTTACATTGTCTGCCCTGGTTATCATCTAGTATTTTCTATTAGATGCAATAAGTGCAATCATTTTTTTAAATGCTGTTTAAATTAAACGAACAAAATCTTAGGAAACATAGAATGCTAATATTTTGTTCATTGTTTTTTGTTTCCAAGTTAGAAATAGTACAATAATAGAAAACACTATGTTTTAGAGCATTTGGTATTAAATAAGGATTCTAACTGTCGCTTCACAAAATTTCATTTCAGAAACAAAAAGATGAATGGAACTTGATGAGTTTCACCACTAGAAAAACCACTATATAGGTTATGAATAAATGAAATTGGCTAAATTGATTAATCTGCTGCTGCCATTTTGAATCCACGAGGTTAACTCCATTTTGTGGTGATTGATCTGCTTCTAGTTTTAAGTGTATTTTTGTTTTAGGTTCTTTTTATTTGATTGGGCTGTCTTTTAGTTTTGCTGGTAAGAAGGCTTCAATTCAAGGGAGAGACTATTGGTGTGTATGTACCATATAATTAATTACAGCTAATTTAGATATGAAGAAAATTTTAATAATTGAAATTTAAAAGAGTTGTTTGGGATGATCTAAATAAATGTATTTTTTTCATTTTTTATGAAAATATATGTAGAAAATTAGAGAGGTGATGTGATGGAAAAAAGATAAAAAGATGGATTATTTAGGGAATGCCAAACCACCCCTTAAATACAAATATAAATATATTTGTTAATGATTGATGAAATTTTTTGTATTATGTGTATGATCTTTTGTAAAGGTTTATAAAAATATTCAAAAAAAAATTAAAAAATGTGTATTTTCAAATTAAATCAAATTCTCATTTGTGTTCATCAAATTTATCAAAAATAAATTCTACTTGTATTAAACTATTTTTTTAAAAAATAAATAAAAATAACAAAAAATTCTATAATATATAAATTACGACTTATTTATAACTCTTGGATTATTATTTTGGTTATTAACTGAAAAGATTTTCGTTAATTTCTTATATTTTTTGTTATATCTAAAGCGGTGGATCTAATCTTTAATTAGAAATGGTATAGATCAGTTTTGTATTTTTAGATTTTTGATGCAATAATATTTGAAACGTTGTCCATTTGTTTATGTTTTTTCAATCTTCTTTGCATGAGATATTCCAATTTGAATTTTCCCTAGTTTGGTGAAGTTGTGTTCATTTGGAGATAATGATTAGGGACGAGAAGAGATTAACAAAAGAGAGATGGAAGAAAATGAATTAGTAAATTTTCCCTTCTTTTAGTTGAGAACAAAGTAGATAAGAGTTGAGGGGAAAATATATTTATTTTGTTGTTCCTTGAGTATTGTTTGTATAGCAATCCCAGTTTTCCCCGTCATGTATTGTGTTCCAGACTTAGGTTCTGTAGTTGTTGGTTGTTGTCTATATCTGGTTTCCATCCTTTAATTCCTTGTAATTGAGTTTTGGGATGTGTTGGGCATGTTTGTAACAGGTTGGTTGAGTGTTGGAACAAATGGGTGTTGTCCAGATTTTTGTTCCTTCGCTCGAGCGAGGCTTTTGTCGCTCGAGCGAGATTTGGGTTTTAGTTCCTTCGCTCGAGCTAGGGCTTATTCGCTCGAGCGAGCTTTGTGTGGTGTGCCTCTTCGCTCGAGCGAGAACTCTTGCGCTCGAGCATGTGTCTGCTTCTCTTTTAGGACCTAAAGGTTGTGTTTCTTCGCTTGAGCGAGCGAGGACTATGTTTTGAGTTTCTTCGCTCGAGCGAGCAATCTTGCGCTCAAGTGTGCTTCTAGGTTGCAGACCTGAAGCTTTGCATTGTTCGCTCGAGCGACACTTCTTGCGCTCGACCGAGGTTCCTTTGTGTCTAGTCGCTCGAGCGACCATTTCTTCGCTCGAGCGAGCCTCGAGTATCAGTTGGCAGCAGCGGGTTACACATCACTTTTTCATCATCTTTTTCATCCAAACCCTAGATCCGGCTGCTCCTCTCTCTAAACTCTCTCTCTCTCTCTCTACAAATACACCTAGTTCTAGTGGTCTTCTACCCTAGTCTCTTTGTAAGAAGGGTAGAGCTTGGTGTGGGCTTCACTTTGATCCGAAAAAGCTTGTGTTTGGAGCATCTTCGAATTTACTCTCTTTCTCCTTTGAGCTCCGAAATTTGAGGTAGGGATAATCTACTCATTCTTATGAGTTTTAACATAAATTTTAGTCATTTTGTATAAATGGTGAAATATGGGAGTTTTGGAAAGTTAGGGTTTGATTTTGAAATGTATAAAGAGGGGTTTTAAATTGTTGGGTACCATTGTATGTGAGACCTTAGAAAATGAGATTATTGGTGTAAAACTGAGGAAATTGAGCCTAAGGGCTAAAGTTGAGAAAAGGGGGAAAAGCCCTAATTGAAATTAAATAATTAATTTGTATAATTAAATTGGGAAATATGGAAATATGAAATTAAGTTAAAAATCATGAAGTTGGGAAATTGTGAGATTGAATGGTGTAGTTGGATTGATTAATCACTCACCTATGAAAATGTTGATAAATTTATTTATCTATTTAGAAATAACTGTTTTGGGCTATCGGTGGAGGATAGTCTTGATTATTGTAGAACTGCATAATGATTAGGTGAACTGAAATTAATCACCTGCAATAAGTCATTGAATGTGACGGTTGGAATAATACATTGAATATGTGCATTGAATGATCATTGTATATGATAAAGTGTTTAAATACATTGCATATGTATCTTTGTTGGGAGGAGATAGGGGATGTACTCCATGGTTTGGGAGGAGATAGGGGATGGACTCCATGGATAATTAAGTTGGCCGGAGTGTCCAGGGTGAAAGTCCCGAAACCTTATATACATCTGAATGATGTTGATGAATTGAAGTATTGTCTTTATGAGTTGTAGTCTCATTTGAAGTTATTGATGATAGAAATGTTGATAATATGAGTTGTAGTCTCATTTTGAATTGTTTAGATAAATAATGTACCACGTTGTTGATTTGATGGAGATAACGAAATGGGAATGAATTGAAACACGGTTGTAAATGTGGATGGGTTATAGAAATAGTGTAAATCGAATGCTAATGTTTAGTTAATTCTTATATTATGTTTAGCGTATCTCTACTGGGCTTTGGCTCACCCTATATGGGACATCATTTTCAGGTACAGGTGATATGCTGCCTCCAAGGTCTTAGCTTGGGAGGTTTTGGGAGTCGAAGACTCTTTTGGTTATTTTGTTTTGTTTTGTATTACATGTACTTCAAGCCAAGGGCTTTATATGTAAAAGAGTTAGAACTCTTCTTTTGTAACCAAGTGTTGACTTGGAAAGTTGTAAGCCCATAGGGCATTTACTTTTGTTGTCAACATGTAATACTTTTTGTAAAGAATACTCTGATGTTTGGAATATAAGACTTCTTTTATGTTTTATGGATCTTATGAATGAATGAAGTGTGTCTTATTTTAAGGGTGTTACAACTTGGTATCAGAGCATACCGGGTTTGAATACTTGGGTACGTGGGAAGTGATTAGTACCACAATGGGTTTGTCTCGCTTGTTAGAGACTTATGTATGATGTTGTGTGCTTATGTGATAACATGTTTATGTGACTATATGAGTATGAGATTTAGTTTCTAGGATGTTGATTGGATCCTTGGTTTCTGGGAGTCCTGTTGGAAAGGCACTTGATCACTGCCGTTTCTAACTGGAACTCTAGCAACGTCACGGGACGGTCATTATCTGGAAATGAAATTCGTAAGTGCTTATGTGATTTTGTGCTTACGTGGAATGAATTATTGTTGTCCATCATATTACGACGCAAGTGAAATAGCTTCAACACATTTGTGAATGTGCTAATCCTTTTGTTACCTTTATTAGGATGTCAGGACGAGGATGTGGTGGTAGGCGTGGTAGGCCTAGGAGGCAGGTGATGCCTATACCGGATGAAATTCTGGTACAGCAGGAGGGAGTTGATCAGGCCAATGTGGCCGAGCCAGTAGGACAGCAGGCCATGGGCGCCTTAGCCCGCGAGATGGCAGGAGCTTTGAGGGAATCCATGGACATTCTCAGGACTGAGAATCAAGTCCAGGCCCATGTAGCTGAGGCAGGGCCGTCTTTTCTGAAGAGGGAGTTCTTCCGGTCGAATCCGGACGAGTTTTTGGGAGATCCAAAAGAGCCACTGAAGGCTGACGAGTGGCTTGAGCAAATGATGAAGACGTTTGAGATGCTTGCCATCGAAGACGGAGTTTTACGAATGACTTTGGCATCCTCCCAGTTGAAGGGAGACGCGGGTCAGTGGTGGAAGTTTGTTCGGGGGCGTATTGGAGGGACTTGGGAGGCTTTCGTTGATGCCTTTCAGGGGAAGTTCTTGCCTCCCACTGTTAGGGAAAAGTTGAGAGACCAGTTCAGTCGGCTTAAGCAACTGAATACACCAGTGGCAGAGTTTGAGGCCACCTTTACCAGCTTATCGAGGTTTGCACCAGAGTTGGTGGCGACCAAAGAGCGTAGGTGCTTGGAGTTTGAGAAGAAAATGAGGACCGGACTCATGTTTCGAGTGGCCGGGTCCATGATTAGGGAGTATGGGTGTAGACGTGCCCGAACATCCACGGCTCCACGCGCGAAGGCGCAAAATCATTTTGTCCATTAGCTACTACAGTTCGGACTCAATGTCACGGTTCTGAATCTAATCTTGCAAAGTACAATGCAAGATTGATAAATCACCAAAGAGTCCAAATCCGGCAAATCATTTTGGAAAACTAATTTTAATAAAGAAGTGCCAAACATGGACTGCTTCCCCAGCAGAGTCGCTAGAAACTGTAGACGTGCCCGAACGTCCACAGCTCCGCGTGCGAAGGTACAAAATCGTTTTGTTCATTAGCTACTACAGTTCGGACTCAATGTCACGGTTCTGAATCTAATCTTGCAAAGTGCAATGCAAGATTGATAAATCACCAAAGAGTCCAAATCCGGCAAATCGTTTTGGAAAACTGATTTTAATAAAGAAGTGCCAAACATGGACTGCTTTGCCAGATACAGAGTCGCCACCTAAATATTTTGTTTTGGGAAATTTAGGAAACCTGACTCATGCCTAAGGCCACGTGTCCGTCATCACCAAAGTTGCCTCGGCTCGGGAACTTGGGTACGAGAGGGGAAGGTCATGCAATGAGCACCCCCGCTCGCCCGATCAAAGATCGGCCTTTACTAACATGATATTTTGTTTTTGAAAGCACATGTGTTCTTATTCCGGTTTATTAATCTATCATTACTACGTGATGCGCACAGCATACAAGTATAGACTAGATCGCCTAAATTGGAACAAAACATCTCATGTTTGTTTGTTTGAAAATGGTTTGAAGGTGCTACTCGCAAGTAGGCTAAGACATGGATTTGCCACCCTCGAGTGGGCTTAGAAAACATGATTTTGCCACCTCAAGTGGGCTTAAAACTCGCATTTCGATGAATTGTTCCAATTCAAACAATGAAGCCTTTATCCACAGGCATTCATGCAGTTGAACACTTAAGCAGTTAGCCTCATGGCAAGCATGCTAAACATGGCAACACTTACACGCATGCAAGATGCTAAAGCATAAAACACTTACAGTGTACTCCGAGCCAAAAAAGAAGCTAGTTAGTAATCAATGCATGATCCTAGCTCATGTTAAGATGGCTAATGCAACACATGCAAAATGCAACTAGAAATAGGCTCGGCTATTCTAAGATGGCATATGAGATGCAACTTGATGACATGCTGTTGAACACGTATTCAAGTAAATGTATTGAAATATGATGCGGTTTGTATGATACGCCGAGCCTGGTGCATGCAAGACAAGAATGATGCACGCATGCGAAGCATAAGGATGCTAATTGAAATATGTCCTAAAACTAACCATCAAAAGCTGATAAGTAAAAGGAGTAAGACGTGGGGTTGGAAGACATTCACACACTCATGCACACTTATTACAAATTTGCCCTCCCGACGGAGGTCTGAATGAATACGCTAAGCTAGCTACGCTAAGCTATTCTAACTAATCTAATAATCTAATTAGACTAATTATTACATAATCAAAATTGAATATTAGCTAAGGCTAAGCTAATTGAAGAATTACAACGATGAATTAATTAGCTAACACATTAACTAATTAATTAAATTACAACTATAACAAAGCAGTTAAACGGCCTCGAGAAGAGGGGCATATGCATGCTCGATCGATTTCGCGCGGAAATCCGTTGCCATGCCTCATGTTGCCTCTGTTGCACTGTTCTACACCTCTGAAAATTATGCCAACTTCTGTGATGCTTCTGACCTACCTCATGGACATTCTGAGAGGTCATCAGCCAAGAGGGGTGGCCATCGGCCAGTGGATAATGGTCATCGACCAATTTTGAGACTATCGGCCAAATATTTGTAGCCGATCGGCCATCTCTTCCTGCAAACTCCTCATTTTGCTGCAGCAAAGTACAAACAGAGGCATGGCAATACATTTGCAAGAAAATGTTTGTACGACCACACTCCTTATCATGTTTGAAGCTCAAAGGAGTGTAGTGCTCAACCCTCGAGCCATCAATCACACATTTCGATGCATGATGGCCAAAGAGGCCGAGTTGCACAAATCAATATGGATAAAATGCACAAAAACACATAAATGCCTTAACCTCTATCATGCATGATCAAGAGGGTTGGCGACCGAGAATTGAGGCACGTTTCATCACTTTAAGCATGAAACGTCCCTTGTTCCTCGTGTTTGGACTAATGCCCTATCCAAACACAATGTAATGCATGCACAACTTAACAAAGCTAATGGCATGCAAACAATGCAATGCAACCTAAACAAGTAAACAACATGGCATGCAACAAGTATGCAACAATGTTATGTAATGTACCAAGAAATGCAACAACATGCAATGCGACAAGCATGCAACAACATGCAAAATGGACTTAAACTAAAATGGACAGATCTCAATCATGCCCAAATCAGTGGCCAAAACACCAAAACTAAGGCACCAAAAGGCAAAACATGCATGCACACATATTGGTCCACAAGCTAGGGAACAAGAACACAACCCTTAGAGGCACTCAAAGGGTGACAAAAGGGGAAGTGTAACAACACTATAAGCTCTGAAATTAAGTATGGAATGATGCCAAATCAACCAAGCAAGACAAGTATGGCATGCAAGAAAGCTCAAAGCTTGAAACTAGCATAGGAACTTGTACCAAAGCCACATGAATCAAACCCCAAAGGGCCAAGGACAACCAAAACAGTCCTAGATCATGCCAAAATGAGTCTAAAACATGCGTGGGCCAAAGCTAAAACAAGCCAACATGAAGGGCATAAGGCATGATGTATACAAGGCCAATAAAGAGGGTTGCACTACACCTACCAAGACCAAGCATGGCATGACTTAACCAATAAAAATCAGAGTTATGGCATGTCAAAATAAGCCCAAAAACCACTGAGATGGTATCCCAAAAGTTTAAGCAATAAGATATGTATAATGGCTCATGTTCAAGGCTTAAAACACAAACCTCCCAATGCATGGAAAATGTGACAAATGTGAGTGCATGACTACACTATATGGACTGAAATCACATATGAAATGATGCCAAATCATGAAATGGTCTAAGCAATGCATGCTAGTGACTTGGACACTCAAAGCTAACAAGCTAGAATGCACTATGGCCATACAAAGCAATGCATGCATGACTAAAACAACATCAAACAAAGCTCAAGCATGGTAAAACATGAGGGAAATCTTCTTTGAGTTGAGCCAAAACATGCAAGAATGATGATCCAAACACAAGATGCATGTTAAGGCAATAGAGAGGATTGCACTACAAGTGCATGGTGCATGCAAGAGGCTATCAAACCAACCTTAGAAAAAGGTATATCATGCTGAAATAAGGTCTAATACATGCTAAGATGGAGCCAAAAAAGCTTAACAACATGTTACTTTTATGAGCCATCAATACAAGCATATGAGACATAAGGAGAGGGGATGACCTCTCCTATTTGGGACCTCAAAACACCATTTCCACCACTGAAAATCCTCTGGATTTCAGTGGTGAGAAGGCCAAAACAAGGTGGTCCCAATAGCTTAAAAGGAAGGCACAAGAACAAGACCAAACAAGGCCTACGAGGGGGTAGACAACCCCCAACACAAAAGTGACCTTAAACAAACATTACAAGCATGAAAAATCAGAACTTTTTACAGTAGAAAGTTAAGCTTAAATCAGCATGCAAATAGGTCCAAAAGCTTAAACCAAAACAAGGGTTTAAAGGCTAGTTGACTCAGCCTTGAAGAACACCTTCAAGAACACAACTCCAGCACTCTTTTTTGACCAAAACCAGTCCAAAAACACTAACACCAGCTCCTAAGTACCTCAGCAACAAAAGGATGGTGTTCTAGTAGGTGCTTTAGTGCAAAAGTATGAAGAAAATACACTTTTGAGCACAAACTAGGGTAAATATGGAGAGAGAGGTAAAATATAGAGAGAGAGTGATATATGTTTCGTATATCAACTTTTTAGAACCTCTGGAAAGGGAGAGGGGTCTCCCTTCTTATAGAAATTCAATTCTCAAGCTTGTTGAACAAGCTTGAGTCTTGATTCAATTCTTCCATACACGTGTGTGGAGGATGAGATCTGTGCTTACCAACTGTCACAATTGGCACAAAAATATCTGCAAAAGCAGGTGGAAAGGTCTCGGCCAAGAAATATGGTCGATCGACCAAAAGGAGTGCCGTTCGACCAAAAAGAGTGCTGATTGGCCACCACTTATGGCCAATGGCAAGAAAACAAGGCCGATGGCACAAGGCCTTAGCCGATGGGTTGTAGGGATGGCCAACAAGCCACCCTCTTCCCTCAAAAGCAAAAACCACAAGTCCTTGGTCCACAACCAAGCACAAAACAAACAACTTGAGAGATCCTAAGGCAAGGCGCGTAGCCGAGACCTTCGGGAACTCAAAACGAACACGAGCATGGATGATCATCGAGTGTTCAAACGATGACGTCCAAGTCTTGAGGACGGTAAAAAATGAGGTTGTCTACAGTTGCCCTTCTTTGACAGAACTCGAAAGTCAAAGATACGATGACGGGAAGTGAATGTCAAAGCCCAGAGACGACCATTTTAGACAAGGCCGAAGACTTAGACATGCATACAAGATAACAAAGAGATGCGCCCGCAGGCAGGGGCAAGATGCAAATGACATGCAAAGAGAGTTTGTAATGAAGCATTTATGCAAAATAAATACAAACAGTTTAAGCAGCGAATAAGAAAGAATAGTCCTACACATTCCAACAGAAAGGATGTAAGAAAATTATACAATTCTCACTGCGTCTCACGCAGAGAAGATTAAAAGCGACTACGAAGGACACCCGGAGTCTCAAACACAACATCTCTCAAAGTATCACACGCAGGAGAGGAAAGGACTGTGCAAGAAAGCACAGTCATCCAAACGCGTGTCAAACGCGAGAGGAGAGAGATACATCCAAACGCATGCCAAATGCGAGTGGAGAAGGGTTGCGCAAGAAAGCGCGATGCACATAACAGTGCGAGAACATCCAAACGCGGCACGCGAGTGGAGAAAGGTTGCGGTGAAACTGAGCCGGGACTTCTCTTGAATGAACCGTACATACAATATTTTCCAATTTCACCAATTTCAAATGAATCGTACATACAATATCGTGCCTGAAAAAGAAAGAAATTCAATAGGTACAATATAGTATAAACACATGTTCAACGTTAGATCAAGAAATCAGTTCAATATGAGATAAACACATGCATATACAATGCGAGTGAGAAGGTGCATAGCAATGCAAGTAAAACATGCACGACAACGCAAGCGAGGGGTGCATAACAATGCAACTGAAACAAGCATGATAATGCAAATAAAACATGTGTGACAACGCAAGTAAGGGGATGCATAACAATGCAACATAAGTGTGCGTGACAACGCAGATAAAAAGGTGCATAATCAATGCAAGAAAGGCATGCGCAACAACACGAGCCATGGGGTGCATAAACACATGTAGGTAAAGCATGCGCGACAACGCAAGCAATGTGCATAACAATGCGAGAACGGGTGCATAAACACATGTAAGTAAAGCATGCGTGACAACGCAAGCAATGTATATAACAATGCGAGAGAGGCATGTGCGACAACGCAAGCAATGTGTATAACAATGCGAAAACGGGTGCATAAACACATGTAAGTAAAGCATGCGCGACAACGCAAGCAATGTGCATAACAATGCGAGGAAAAGCATAAACACATGTAAGTAAAGCATGCGTGACAACGCAAGCAATGTGCATAACAATGCGAGGAAAAGTATAAACACATGTAAGTAAAGCATGCGCGACAACGCAAGCAATGTGTATAACAATGCGAGAACGGGTGCATAAACACATGTAAGTAAAGCATGCGCGACAATGCAAGCAATGTGTATAACAATGCGAGAGAGGCATGCGCGACAACGCAAGCCATGGGGTGCATAAACACATGTAAGTAAAGCATGCGCGACAACGCAAGCAATGTGCATAACAATGCAAGGAAAAGTGCATAACAATGCGACGAAATGTGCGCGACAATGCATATAGTCTATGCATAACAATGCGACTACAAAGAGAGGCACATATTCAACGTAAGCATGGTAAAGGCAAGTTATTCATGATGTTGAGATGCAACTTCAAAACAAGACAAGGCATGGTCAATGCAAGAGCGAAAAGACGTATAACAAGCGCGCTTATTACGAACATGTCAAAATATTGTAATGCAACATATTCAAAACAATTTTCGAATCTCGCAATATACAAAAGGATACAAAAAAGGATATACCTCGCGCGTATCGAGTGCCGCACACAAAAGACACGGTTCGGGGCCACCACAAAGGCCGCTTAAGCTTTAAAAGTGTATTTTCTTGCACTTTCTTGAAAAATTAGGGTACCAAATCAACAGAACTGACCCAAACAAGGGCATTGGAGGTGCATCGACCACAAGGGGAAGCCATCGGCCATCAAAAGAGCTTATCGGCCAACAATTTAGCCGACCGGCTAACAATTTGGCCGATCGGCCAAAAGTGGCAGATTCGGGGCAATTTTGTCCATTTGTCGGGATTAAATATAGGGTTCCAAACCCTATTTCCTCACTTCCTCTTAGTCAAAAATCATTCCCCTCTCTCTCTAGGTCATTTTTCTCCCTTCAATCCGTGCTTTTCTCCCATTTTCAAGCCTCCTGCAACTTCCGATTTGCAAAACCCTCTTCATTTCAAACACTTTGAACTGAACGAAACGCGATTTCGGTGTTCCTTTCTTGATTTCCACCACTTGGGGTTTGTTTCCCCCGAGTTAGCCTTGGTTTCTGTGCCCTCTTCTAAGCCTTGTGATTTTCCTCCATTTTTCACCCCTCGGGGTTGACTTTCAGCATTCTTGCCCACTTTTCATACCCTCGCCATTTTTGCACTCTTCTCGAGATGGCGGACGATATTCCATGGGTGGGACTCCCCCAGAGATGGATACAAATCCTGAGATCGAGCTCTTACCGGTCAGTGTCCGACCGTTCGACCCGGCGACATACCGCCCACGTACACATACTGCCTCCCGATAGCATCCGCCAATTCAGGAGCTACATACGAGGTGCGCCATTGGAGCTCCTACTACGCGAGTCGGAGTCGCTCCTTTCTTACGGCGCTGCTAAGGTATACTCTTCCCCTCTTTTATTTTCTGCAATGTAAATCAGATATCTTGAATAGTCAATTTTGTTCTTTAACTGAATAACCCAAACACACTGATACATCACATGCTTAGTTCACCCTGAGCACAATCATACACGATATCTGTGTAAACTCGAACACATGCACACACACTGCATTTTTATCAATTTTGAACATATTCAAACACTGTATTTCTGACACTGCTTCGCATCTGTTTGTCTTAAACACAGGGAGATTCCCATGCCTTCCAAGGGTATGGGAACACCATTGCCCGACGTTGGTACATCTAGCTGCCCGACGAGGTTCGCCAGATTGTTGAAGAGGCCGACTTCGGCATTTTCTACATGGGACTCTCACGCCTCACTGCGAGTAGGCCCCTTTCTTGGCATGCTGGTGGAGAGGTAGTGGGACACCATCGATTCCTTCCACCTTTCTACAGTGGGGGAGATGACGATGACCCCCTTTGACTTCTCTATGCTCACCGGCATTGGAGTAGGGGGTGATCCGATTCCCTTCGACACCGACATGGGCGAGTGGGATGCTGTCCAGATCTTCTTGCTTGGTGCTCACCCACCTCTGTGCCGGCCAAGGTTCGTGAGTTATTCTGGTTCGAGGACCATTTTAGAGTGCAGATGCCGACGACCTGTGAGGAGGCCGAGCAAATACCCGAGGGTTCACTATGTTCTTGCTGGGCACCACCCTCTTCGCCGACCGGGCAAACACAGTTGCCCTCTATCTACTGAGCGCATTGGTGGATGTGACCAGGATCCGACGCTATGACTAGGGTGGCGTAAGTTTGGCCACGCTTTACGGGTACATGAGCTCTTCATCCCGCCGTAGCGGACATCTGCTCGAAGGCTGCTGGCGAGCCTGGGAGGTACACCTTTCCTTTCTGTTTTACAGTTTTGCTTTACACTATCTGTACACCACACACACTGCATACACGCAATTTGCTTTACACTGGCTGTACACTGCACACACGCAATCTGCTTTACACTGGCTGTACACTGCACATATTGCACAATACATTGCATACCATTCTCTGATTTCTACTTTATCTGCATACTGCCTTACTGATAAGCATACTTATTCTTACCCTGTTACATTCTGTAGTTGTGGGTGTATGCCTACTTTCCGAGGCTTGCTCCAGAGCCAGAGGTGGAGATGCCCCTCGCTATCCCATACTCTCATCGATACGATGTGAGGTGTGAGCAGAGACCACAGGAGTCTTTCCTGTTCTTCCGCAGATACTTCGACACCATTACCGCAGCTGAGGTATTTCAAACATTACAGTTTATTTAAGCTTCGCTTTACATTGTACTTTCAATAACAGATAACAAACTGTATATCCTGTCATTTACAGATCACCTGGCAACCCTGGGCCGTGTTGCCGGATGCAGTGAGAGACCAGTACATGGGTGCGCGGGAGACTACCCGATTCCGAGTTTTGTTGGAGGGTCCGGTCTGCTAGGCTTGGTATTTTGGAGAGCGCTTCCTGCGTCAAACCCTTGGTTTGCCTGAGCAGATAGTCCCGAGGCCACCTTCTACCCATACGAGGGCCACCGAGAGGTACACCCTACAGGAGATGATGGATTTCACTATCAGCTGGGATGCTGACTTTTTCAGAGATGAGGGCGACTACAGCATCTTCATCCAAACTTATCTCATGCGGCCTCTGGCCAGTGCTCGCCGAGATGAGAGAGAGAGGCCTGCAACCCTAGTGGAGGAGCGGGAGCACCGAGGGCGACTCAGGCCCGTAACAAGAGTGGTTCTCGGAGGGGACGAAGAGCAGAGTGGCCAGCCCTGCCCACTACTATGACATGCCGTGGGCAGGCTGGAGAGACTTACCAGATTCCGATTGCTCCTCCGCCAGCTGATCATGAGCTCGTCGAAGTTCGCGGCTCGACCCGGTATGTGCAATATTTTTCATTCTGTACAGTCATTTCATTTTAGTTGATATCCCGTAAAATATTAATTACTTCGACACTTTTGCAGGCTTCCATCGAGTACACTGGGCAGGCCCTGGAGCTAACGGCATCGGTGATAGGGATGTTGCAGAGGAGTATAGACCTGCTGAGTATCTATGGTATTCCGGTAAGTTCTTTCAACTTCCGTTCCAAAACACTTTGTGTAATCTGCTGCATACAGTCCTGCTGCATCACATTGTTAATACTGTATTCGGTATACCACACTCTTATACCACTCACGGCACCGACACACTGCATTTCATACGCTGGACACGGCCTTTATAAACTACAATCATCCACTGTTCATGGAATTCATACACTGTAATCACAAACTGCTCACGGCATTCACTCATTGCTCACGGCATTCATACACTGTACTCATACACTGTATTCGATGCCATACTCGACTTCGTATAACATAACTGATGCATCTGCCGAATGTTCTTTTTAGGCCCCATTCCAAATACCAGCCACAACAGGTGCCTCAGCGGGACCATCAGTACCTCCTAGAGCAGCATGGGGAGTCAGACGAGGGATGACGATACACAGCCGGGGCAGACATAGGCGTACTCGTACCGAGGGCAATTCGCGGGAGCCCACCCCAAATGATGATGAGTCCGATGCGGAGGCAGAGTCGTCTCAGGGGGAGGGTGGAGATGGCTCGAGCTCAGACTCTGGCAGCGAAGCCGACAGTGACGATCCTGGACCTTCGTCCAGGAAGAGGACGAGAAGAGACTCCCGCACTTGAGGCAACCAGCACCGATCCAGATGTTTTCTTCTTCTTTTGCTTTATTTTCCTTTTTATTAGTAGTTTAAGCACATTGTACTGCGTCAGGCAAATTTTATTTTTCTTCAAAACTATGTACTTTTGCAAATGAAAATATGATGGAATGAAACAACTCTTTTGTTGAAAAAGTGTTAGATTTGTACATTCTAAGCATCGCATCGCATCACATTACATAACAATGTAAATGAGATTGAACTTTGTTTTGAAAACTAAACGCTCGAATTGCATTAATCAGGTAGTGAACCGACCAACAACAAAACAGCTCGATAAGCAAAACAAAGAAGTTGACATAAAATGCAATTCGATAACCAAATGTAAATACAACTCGATAACCAAATGTAAATACAACTTGATAAGCAAGACAAGGGCTAAAGAACATAAAATATAACTCGATAAACAAAAGTACAACAACTCAATAAACAAATTGAAGTAACACAGGCACGACTTCGCAAAATCATCACCGAAAGGCATTTGAAGTGGAACAAGTCACAAGTTCTCAACATATCCAACACATAGATAGCTCAGAGAACAAGAGGAAAGGTCATCGGCCAAGGTGAGAGGCCATCGGCCACAAGAAATGACCATCGGCCATCATTACTAGCCGATCGGCTAAAAAGATGGTCAGTCGGCACTCTTTTTGGCCGATCGGCCAAAAATGGCAAGAACCTCCAGAATACTGCCACCTGTCTTCCACTCAACACCTTATCTTCTACAAAAGTCCCAGCTTCGTAGTTTCTCCATTTCAGCTCAGTTTTTGCACCAAATGGAAGCATTTCTTGTCCAAAATCTCACAAATTGGATTGCCAACTTGGATGGCTCGGAAAAGCTGAATTTCTGGGGCTTTGGCATAAATGCACTATTCAAGTTGAGTCGCACCCCGCTGCGTTTTCCGTTCCTTCATGCCACGGCAAGGTTTTGGAATCCGGTAACACACATCTTTAGCTTTGGCGGACAAGAGATGTCCCACTTTCGAGGACTTCCAAGCATTAATGGAATCCGAGCGCGATGAAGAAATCTTGCCTCTATTCCGCTTCGGCTACGTCCAAGCCTTAGGACGGATGCGTGGCCTTACTTTGCATGACGCTCGGTCATTGATTCACGACAGAGAGCTGGACATTCCAAGCTTGATTCGTCGTTTTTCTGATGCCGGTGACCACGGCGATCATCATTGGCAGGGTTATCGGTGACATGCGCTTTGCTTGTGCATGTTGTCTCATTTCTTGCTTGCCCTAGGCTCCGGTGGGTCTAGCGTCCGGTTGATTGAGGTCACCGAGGGCTTAACAGAGGGCAAGAGCTGCATCGCCATGACGCTAGCTGAGACATTGATGGGTTTGGATGCTTTTCATCACCAGGAGACGACTAGATTCGCGGGAAGTCCACTACCACTGCAGGTAATGTTTCCCACCCCATCTCATATATATTTCTCACATCACTCGGCCCTCAGGCTCGGTTTTTCTCTCAAAACCCTTTCCTCACTTTTTCTCTCAACGTACACCTCTCTATTCTTTAATCTCTCATTTTTCATTCCCTCCCCAGATATGGTTAATGGATAAGTTGAAGATTGTGGACTCATGCCCAGCATATTCAGCTCGCAGATATTTCTTCCGACGACACCTAGTCGATGCCCCTGATGAGGGATAGTGGTGCGACTGGATGTGCAGTTTGTCCGCTACCAGTATTGCTTGGCACTGCCCCTGGCTTAATTTACCGGCGATAAGTTACAATATGACCCGCCAGCCTGGGATTCAGTTGATTGGCCTGACACACTGTGTCCTTTACTTCCCATTCCGATTCTGACGACTGTTCGGACATGATCAGACTTGCCTGGAAGAAGGGATAGAGTACCCTGCTGCATTTCTGGTCCGAGGTGCACAGTTAGCTCGGTATGCCACAGCATGGTGGACGAGAGAGTTTCTGGCCCCCGCTCCCACTTTCAGTTGCACCCTCTCTGATGAGTGCATAGCTTGGCATGATGAAGAGGCGCAGGTTGGGCCTACTTTGGCATCAGAGGCTTCGACCAGCTCTGGGAGGGGATGCAGGAACACCTGACTATGCCCCGAATTTATTTGCTTTAATCAGTACTTTCAACTTTTCTTTATGAATGTAATAAAAAACCAACTTCAATTTGTATTCAAGAGTAGGAGAACTCTATACTGAAATCAATGTAATTGAAGGTTGTGGGTACTGAAAATTTTCCATTTGGTCCAAAAATGGTTTAAGTTGTAAAAAGATTAATTTGAGCAAAATCAACTTTTATTAAAACTTTTCAAAGCCATTTTCGATATGGATCACAACTGGACATGCCCGAGATCTATCACTAAGATGTACAACCCCGGATCCAAGCAACTGGGAAGTTGCCCCTAGTCTGAATAGCACTGCACTGGAGATCACAACCGAGCTCTTGAATGCAGAATAGACAAAGATGACCAACATGATCACAAGGACAAAGTTGATTTGGAAGTGTTTATGGCTGGACTTCAAAATGAAATTGCCTACGTATCCTAAAGATGGGAATCATGCCTTACGTAGTTCGGCTCGGGTTCACTCGTGTATTAACACTCTCCTTTTGCGCTCTAACTTTTGCCAATGCCGCCCTTTTTGGGTTTTCAACCTTACGAGCTCAGTTTTTTATAATTTCAAATTTTCTGTGCTCTAACTTTTGCCTAGGTCGCCCTTTCGGGTTTTCGGCCTAGCGATGTCCATGTTGATCGGTTGGGAGAACTCTAAGCCATCTAGGTCCATCAGAACGACAGCTTCACCCGACCAGATAGACTTGATGATGTAAGGGCCAGTCCAATTGGGTCTGAACTTGCACCTAGGGTCGTGGATGGGAGCTTGGTTGTCTTTGAGCACAAGATCCCCTTCTTTCAAATTCCTGGACTTAACCTTCTTGTTGAAAGCCCTAGCAATTCTTCGTTGATAACCCTGAACGTGATACAGTGCTTTCAGCCTTCTTTCATCAAAGAGCATGAGTTCTTCGAACCTACTTTGCTGCCAATCTGCCTCAGCTATCTGACACTCAGCCAATACCCGTAATCACGGAACCTCAACTTCGATAGGCAGAACAGCCTCCATCCCATAGACCAAGGAATACAGAGTTGCTCCAGTAGAAGTTCGAATTGAAGCCCGGTAGCCCCATAGAGCAAATGGCAGCTTATCTGGCCAGTCCCGGTAGGTTTCCACCATCTTCTGTAGAATACGCTTGATGTTCTTGTTGGCGGCCTCAACTGCTCCGTTGGTTTGCGGCCGATATGTAGATGACTTATGAAAAGCCACGTTGTATTTCTCCAACAAATCGATCACCTCCTTCTTGAAGTGGGAACCATTATCTGAAATAATCTCATTCGGGACCCCATAGCGACAGATGATGTTGTTCCTGATGAACTTTGCAACGTGCGATGCCTTCAACACCGCATAAGATTGGGCCACAACCCACTTCGTGAAATAGTCTATCGCGACCAGAATGAACTCATGCCCATTGGACCCCTTTGGAGTGACAGCCCCAATTACATCAATTCCCCAAACCGAAAATGGCCATGGCGAAGTCATGTTGTACAGCTTCGACGGCAGAATGTTCATGCGGTTTGCATGGATATGGCATTTGTGGCATCGCCAAACAAAGCCAATACAATCCTCCTCCATGGTGGACCAGTAGTGACCCTGTCTAAGGATCTTCCGGGCTAACATCACCCTGTTCATGTGCGCTCCGTACTCTCCTCCATGGATGGCCTCCATCAGGCGCTTCGATTCTTCGGCATCAACAACAGCTTATGCATCCCAAGATGACCTCTTGCCTTGTACAGTCTACCCCCGCGAACGATAAACTGAGCAGCCATTCTTCGAATTGCCCTCTTATCTTTGGCATTTGCCCCTGGTGGATACGCCTCTTTTTCTAAGAAGTTCCAGACATCATAGTACCAGGGGTTCTCATCTTGTACCTTATCTATGGCAGCAATTAGCTCGTAGGCCGACACGAATTTTTGTTCAATGATGATCGGACGCAATCGGACTCCGAAAGGGATGTCTATCATAGAAGATAGAGTTGCTAATGAATCCGCGAACTTGTTGTTCTCTCTCAACAACTGAGCGAAGTTCAATTTCTCAAACCGAGGAATCAGCACGTCCGAGGTCTGGTGATAGATTCTCATCTTTTCTTCTTTAACTTTCCAATCTCCTTTAGCTTGAGATACAACAAGGTTCGAGTCCCGATGACATCCAATCATTTTCCCCCTAGTTCTAGGGCGGCTTCCAAACCAGCAATACATGCCTCATACTCTGCTTCATTGTTCGATACTTTGAACTGGATTTTGAATGCTAGAGGTATATGGGAATTGTCAGGTGCTATCAGCAACACCCCTATCCCATACCTGTATTGGTTTGACGCTCCGTTGAAGTACATCGTCCAAGTCTCTTCTTCGACATATAGAATGGCCTCGTCTGGGAACAGATACTCAACTGCTTCATCCCCTTCCACTAGGTGATTGGCTAGGAACTCCGCTACCGCTCTCCCTTTCACTGACTTGCGCGTCACGTAGTTCAAATCGAATTCGGAAAGCAGAAGCAACCAACGAGCTAGCCTACCCGTAAGTGTCAGTTTCTTGAAAAGATATTTGATGGGATCTAATCTCAAAACCAGTATTACGGAGTGAGCTAACAGGTAGTGCCGCAGCTTTCTGGTAGCCCATACCAAGGCCAGACAAGCCTTCTCCAGCGGAGTGTAGCGGGTCTCGTAATCCAGCATTTTCCTGCTCAGGTAGTAGATAACCCTCTCCACTTTGTCCTCAGACTCCTGTGCAAACATGTAGCCCATTGTAATTTCAGTCACTGAAAGGTACAGAATCAACAGTTTCCCTGGCTCAGGCGGTGACAACACAAGTAAGT
The DNA here is from genome assembly GCA_030407325.1 of Camellia japonica. NCBI lineage: Eukaryota > Viridiplantae > Streptophyta > Magnoliopsida > Ericales > Theaceae > Camellia > Camellia japonica. The sequence goes on from JAPPVO010000031.1 coordinate 124,168,538, forward strand.
TCTGTAAATATTGCTTAATCTGTTCAAAAGCAGCTTGGCATCGGTCCCATTGGAACTTCTTTCCTTTCTTCAGGAGACCAAAGAGTGGTTCACAAGTCAAGGTTAATTTTGCAATAAACCATCTTATGAATTGCACTTTACCCAGAAAGCCTCGCACCTCCTTTTCAGTCCTCGATGGTGGCATTTCTAGGATGGCCTTGATTTTAGAAGGATCGACCTCGATACCTCTCTGTGTGATCAAGAACCCCAGCATTTTCCCAGCTGTAACACTAAACGTACATTTTTGAGGATTCAGCCGCAACCAATACTCTCTGATCCGTTGAAAGAATTTCTGCAAGGCGGTGTAGTGGCCCTCTCTTTCCTTGGACTTAACAATCATGCCGTCCACGTACACCTCAACCTCTTTATGGATCATATCGTGCAAGATTGTGGTCGCAGCCCGTTGATATGTAGCTCTAGCGTTCTTCAGCCCAAACGGCATCTGTAGACACCCCATTTTTGACCGCCCTCAACACTTGGACGTCACCGCTTGAACACTCAGTGATTATCCATGTTTGTGTTTGTCTTGAGTTCCCGGAGGTCTCGGCCACGCGCCTTGCCTCAGGATCTCTCGACTCGACTGTTTTGTGTTTGGTTTTGCACCAAAGACTTGTATTTTGCTTTTGAGGAGCAGGGAATGGCTTGTTGGCCATCCCCACCCTCACCGGCCATGGCTTGAGGCCACCGGCCATGTTTTGTTGCCACCGGCCATTGGTTATGGCCGGCCGGCACTCTTTGTGGTCGGTCGGCCATTTATTTTGTCAAAATAGCATTTTTGGCTGGCCGATCACTGTGCATCTACTTTTGCAGATATTTTTATGCCAGTTGTGCTAGCTGGCATGCACCTTTGCCCCCCTCCATACATGGAGGGATTTCACTCTTGCCAAGCTTGTTTTGTAAGCTTTGCAAGAGTGATCTTCTATAAAGAGGAGGCCTCTCCTCCCTCCTCTAAGGTTAGAAAAAATCTCCAGAGGCCTGGTTTTTAGGGTTAGAAGTGTGTGTCTATTCTATCTCTATACCTCCCTCCCTTGTGAGTTAAGTGTGTTTTTGTCCTTACTATTGCACACAAACACCTACCATTACACCTTCCCTTAGTTGCTGAGGCATTAGAGGGTTGATCTTGGACTTTTTGAGCTGGTTTTGATCCAAGAAGAGGTCTGGTCTTGTGATCTTGGAAGTGTTCTTCAAGGGTGAGTGTTCTTGCCCTTTATTCCCCATTTTTGCATAGCTTTTTTGACTATCTTGCAACTGTTTTTAGACTTTGTATATAACTAATAAAAGTCTTATTTTTTATTGCTTAAAATAGTTGTTTAAGGGTGTTTTGTTGTTTGGGGTTGTTTGACCCCTCTTAGGCCTTGTTTGGCCCCCATTTTGTGCATCTTTGGTGAGCTCCGGGACCACCTTGTTTGGGCCTCCTCACCACTGAAATCTTGAGGGATTTTAGTGGTGAGGATGGTGGTTTAAGGTCCCAAGAAGGAGAGGGCCACCCCCTCTCCTTGTTGTCTTCAATATGTGCCATTTAAGCCTCGTGTGTGAGCACCATTTTTGAGACCATGTTGGCCATGTTTCAGTAGGTATTTGGTAGTATTTTTCCATGTTTTACCTCTGTTTTTACTTGGTTTAGACACACCATGCTTGCCTTGCATACTTGTCTTGTAATGCCATGTTTTAGCCTTAACATGCTTTGTGCTTTGAGCCTTGTTCTAGCATGATTTAGGCCTAGCTTTGTGAAGCTTTTGCGTGTGTTAGCATGCTAAAGGTCTGCTTTTGGTCATTTGGGTCATCCATGCTTTGCTTTGTATAGCTACCATGTAATCCCCCTTGTATGCCTTGAGCATTGACCCCTCTAACATGCCATCCTTGCTTTGTTTCAATGGTTTGGAACCACTTGTCATGCCATTTCAGTCCATTTAGCATGCTTGTATGCTTGCATTTGGTGTTCCTTTAAAGCCTTAAAGAGTTCATGTTTAATGCTCCATGAATGTGCCATTGCGTATGCCATCATGTGTAGGCCTCTAGGATGCCATGTCGTTGTGTTTTTGGCTTTGTTTTAGCATGCTAAAACTCTGATTTTGGTCATTCAATTCATGCCATGTTTGGTTTGTTAAGGGTAGTTCAATACCTCTTTGGTGAGCCTTAGACCTCGGACTTTGCTTGCATGCTTTGATTGCCTTGTTTAGATTGATTTGGCATCATTTTATAACATGATTTCAGAGTTTATAATGCATGCCATATGCCCATGATGTTCCTCTTTTAAGTGTGCTTAAAAGTTGTCTCTATATGCCTAAGTGTTGGACCTTGTATGCATGCATGTTTGTATGTGTTTTGGCCTTCATTTCTATGGCTTTTGGCCACTGTTTTGGGCCTAGTTGAGAGCTGCCCAAATTAGTCTAAGTCCACTCTTTACATGTTGTTACATGTCTTACACTTTGCATGCTGTGATTGCATCATGTCTTGCATGTCCATTAGCCTTGTATGTTGTTGCATATTTGGCCCATCACATGCTTGTTTGTGTGCTTCAACATCCGTATTACATCTTGTATGTTTGTTGGTTAGCATTGATGCTTCATGCCTTGTGTGCTTGTTTGCATTGTCATGTTGCATACTAGCTCACATGCCTAGGTTGCATGGCATTGGCATGCATGCTTTGCCTCTTGAATTGAGTATGATAGAGGTTGAGCTCATTGTTTGTTTGTGTGCATTTCATCCCACATTGAAAATGCATCCTTGGTTCTTGGGCCATCACGCATTGAAATGCGCGATTGGTGGTCCGAGAATCGAGTACCATGCCCCTTTGAGTCATGAATATGATAAGGAGTGTGGTTGGTGCAAACATTGCTTGAAATGCATTGCCATGCCTTGTTTTGCCCTTTGCTGCTGTCAAAACAGGTTCTGCAGGAAGCTTTGGCCGGTCGACTACACCAAGTGCCGATCGACCATTTATGGATGGCCGATAGCTCCATCATTTATGGATGGCCGATAGCTCCATAAATGGTCGATGACCACCCTGCCATGGCTGGTGACCATTCCCCTTGGCCGGTGGTGTTCCGCAATGTCCATAGAGTGTTCCTTGGGAATTGTGCCATTTTCAGAGGAGCAGAGCAGGGAAAACAGAGGTAACTTGTGCATAGTGGCGGATTTCCGAGCAAAACCGAGCATGCATGCATTGGACCCTCTTCCCGAGGCTGATTTTTACTGCTTAATTAGCTTAGTTAATTTGCTTAACTAGTTAATTGTCTGTAATATTTAATTAGCTTGTAGGTTAATTAAATTATATTATTCTTTTGGCCCCTCCGAGCGAGGGTGAATTTGTAATAAGTGTGGGTGCGTGTGTGCATGTCTTCCAACCCCCACTTCTTTCTCCCTTTTACTTACCTGCTTTGATGGTTAGTATTAGGGCATGTTTAATTTAGCATACCTTACGCTATGCATGCGTGCATCATTCATCAGTCTTGCATGCACTGGGCTCGGCGCATCATGCTAACTGCATAGTATTTCGAATTCCAAACTTGAGTACTTGCATCAAATTGTTGCATTTCACATGTCATCCTTAGATTAGCCGAGCCTATTCTAATGACATTTTGTATGCGATGCATTAGCCATTTTTAACATGAACTAGGATCATGTATGATTACTGACTAGTTCATTGTTTTGGCACAGAGTACGATGTAAGTATTTATGCTTTAGCATCTCGCATGAGTGTGAATGTTAACATGACAGCATGCTTACCATGCGGCTATATGCTTACGTGATATTACTGCCTGAATGCCTGTGGGTGAAGGTTGGATTGTTTGAGTTAGAACAACTCATTGAAATCCGTGTTTTAGCCTACTTGCAAGCAGCAAATTCCAAACCATTTTCCAAACGAGCGGATATGCAATGCTTTGTTCCAAATTAGGCGATCTAGTCTATACTTATTTTGCTGCGCGCATCACATAGTAATTCTAGGCTAATTAATCGGAATAAGAGCACATAATATTTTCAAAACTAGATATCATGGTTAGTAGAGGCCGATCTTTGATCGGGCAAGCGGGGGTGCTCATAGATGACCTTCCCCAATCGTACCCAAGTTCCCGAGCCGAGGCAACTTTGGTGATGATGGACACATGGCCTTAGGCACGAGTCAGGGTTTCCTAAATTCTTCCAAAATAAATATTTAGGTGGCGACTCTGTATCTGGCAAAGCAGTCCATGTTTGGCACTTCTTCTAAAAATCTGTTTTTCAAAACGATTTGCTGGATTTGGACTCTTTGGTGATTTATCGGTCTCGCATTGCACTTTACGGGATTAGATTCAGAACCGTGACATTTGAGTCCTGAACTGTAGTAAACCCAAAAAGAACAAAACGGGATTCCCTCCCGGGACGTTCGGGGACATCTACAGCATCACCCTATAACAATAGGTTCCTCACGGGGTGGTAAAAGCAGTCTTCTCCCGGTCTTCGGGTGCCATCAATATCTGATTGTAGCCTGAAAACCCATTCATGAATGAGAGCAACGCATGCCCAGCAATAAAGTCCACTAATTCGTCGATATGCGAAAGCGGAAAGTCGTCCTTCGGACTAGTTTTGTTCAAATCCCTGAAGTCCACACATACCCGAATTCTGTCATCCTTCTTCGGCACCAGAACTATATTGGCCAACCAAGTTGGGTATTCTAATACCAGCAGGAACCCTGCGTCAATTTGCTTGGTGACCTCTTCTTTGATCTTGAGCCCAGTTCGGGGATCCTTCTGAGCTTCTGCTTAACAGGTCGGGCCTCTGGGTCAAGAGGGATCCGGTGCTGTACAATCTCAGGATCGATTCCAGGCATGTCTTCGTAGGACCACGCGAAAACATCTTTGAAATCTTTTAATAAAGCGACTAAGCACTCGCGCTCCTCCGAAGACAACGTGGACCCGATCTGGACCAGCCGCGTCCTTCTCAGTACCAACATTAATTTGGGTGATTTCATCAACCAGCGGTTTTACAAACCTCTCCTGCTCTTGATCTAGCAAATATTTCAAAATCGGAGGAATTTCTTCTCGTCGTTTTCATCGAAATTTTGAAAGTCCTGATTAATACAATAAATCAAAGGCACAGAAAATACTCGAAGGCCACAGCCATTCCATTCTCATTAATCACTTCCAAGTCGCCTGATTCCTCTGTTACAACAGACTCAAAGGAAAAAGAAAAAGACGACCTAGACAGGACTGTGGCATCCGGGTTGTCACCCCCAAGAATACCAGACTCAGACTCAGACGAGCTGGAACTTGATTTCGACTCCATAGACTCAGTGGAATCAGATTCTGGCTCACTACCTGACCCGGCGCTGCTCGATAAGAATCCCTCCTCATACTGCCAAACGAGGGAGGGTGCGATGGATGCATCCAGAATGTTTGAAGATGGGCTTACAGCCGTTTCATTCCCAATCATGGACACCAAGAAGTTATCCCCTAAGCACTCATGTACGATCGGAGGATCTGAAAGTAGACGAGCCAGTGCTACCCCTATTTCAATCTCTGTGCTCTCAGAAACCTCATCCTCGCACTGCTCAGTCTCAGCTGGTGGGTCTGTCTGCTCTTCGGCAACATCATCCCCGGACAACTGCAAGTCGAAGAAAATCTCAAACCCCGGCAAGCGCCGCCTCTCGGCATTTAGCCATAGCTCTGGGAAGCCACAAAATGGAATGTCCTCCCCCTCTCGAACAAAGTGTCTGTTTAGGGTACCCTGGATAAGCCAATGCATCAACTCATAAGGCTTGCCGGCTTGCTTGGCTCTGGCTTTTCCGGCCATCTCTTTGCCTTTCCTCACCTAATCATCTTTGGTAGGCAGATAACCTAAACCAAAGGTATACGGGTTGTTCAGCACTTCGGCCGATGCTGTAATGCCCTTCTGGCCACTTTTCCCTAATCCCATCCCGGGGATGTGCTGGAGCTTGTTCATGAGGTACACAGACTGCGCACTGACATATAACCCCTCATTAATAGCTAAGATATTCTGAACAACCCGGGCCTCGGCTAGGGTGAATCCTGACAGGAACACATCCTCCGTGCTATGCTCAATATCCAGAACTGGTGTAGAAACCTCTGGCAGCGGATGGATTGAAGAATTTCCAAAGACAATTGCCACCCCCTTCCCGTGGGGGTACTTCAACATTTGGTGCAGGGTGGAAGAGACCGCCTTCACCTGGTGCAGCCACGGCCGCCCTAGGAGTAGATTAAAGGTTGCGGGAACGTCCAAGACATGAAAGTCAATATCCTGTTGTCCTAGACCAACCTGAGTCCGAATCTTCACGGTCCCCATCACCTCTCTAGTATTATCATATGCCCGTATCACCTGGGCAGTTGGCACAAAATCCACGGGCTTCAACCCGATTGCATATGTCGTCCTTGACGAGCACACGTTAATGGCGGATCCCGTGTTGACAAGAACCACCGGTATCCATTTGTCTCTACACTCCATAGAGATGTAGAGTGGTTTGTTATGATCCGAGCCCTCAGGTGGCAGTTCCTTGTCAGTGAAGGTCAACGTAGGGGAAGTTCCTCCCGGAAAAACCAATCCTACCAGCTGCTCAGGCATGGTCTCGATTAAAAGTTTGGCCTTGTCCATGGCAGAAAGGACAGCCTGCCTATGAACTCTTGAGGCCATAAGCAGTCCCGAGATGGAGATGTCTGCTTGTATCTTCTTAAGCTGTTTCAGTACAACCTCTCCTCGAGCAGTTTATCTTTCTGCCTCTCTGTCTCTTTGTCCTTTCCGGATGCCTCTGGTTGATCTAAGTGGGGGCTTGAAATACCGCCCACTCCTAGTCATGTGGTCTACCTCGCCAACATACCAGGTATCATCCGGCTGGTTTTGCCCCCAGTCTTCGTCTGTGGGCAAGACAAGTCGTCGTCTTCCCACCACATGCCATCACAGCCGACAGACACCTGTCCGGCTCCGTTACAACTATTATGTGCCCACAGCACCTTCGTTCCTGTGCTCGCAGCACGTTCCGTTCTTGTGCACACAGCACGTTCTGTCCCGCAGGGGCTTTGGCCTTTCTAGCCCTCTCAAGATCTTCAATCTTTTCCTGCTCAAACTGTTTCAGTGCAGCCTGCTGCTCAGTATCCTCTGTACTCAAATGCTCTGATCGAGCAAAATTCTTAACACCGGTGCTCTCCGGCGGTGCAGACTGATTCCGCCCTTCCGGCCACTGTTGACATCCCAGCTCCTGGTTGCCCCTGCTCTGGCTGAGGTGCTCAACAACATCCGGCTCGTCGCTGAGCCACCAGTAGCTTCTGCTGACCCTTCCAGATCAAACCAGTTGACAGTCACATCCCCGGATCCTGTTCGTTGAAAAACTGAAGGTTAGCAATGTCCTCTTCCAGATCCGCTAGGTCATCTAGCCCCTGATTAGGTCCATCCTCCCTGCTACACAGATCTCTGCCCCCACTGGCAATTCTACTTCGGCTAGCCTGGCCTGCTGATGTGATGTAACCGCTCGGGTTGTACATGAAGCTCACAGACCCCTCAGGCTCTGTATCATTATTCCCATCTACCTCCACAGTCGACCCAATTCTACCTTCGATAACCACCACCACCATTTCTGGTTGGGTTTGGGAGATGTCCAACATGCACAAGTCAGTGCTGTCAGGAATGAACACCTCCGGCTTGGGTAGGTGAGAAGGGGTGATATATATGCTAGGGTCGTATGACACAACCCCAGTTTGGATCAAGTTGATGCGTTTGGGAGGTGGAGCTTGGTTATGTGGTGGGAGAGGGTTGGTGGTGACATTCGGCTTCTCCGGAGGCACGATCACCCTGTTGTCAATGAGATCTTGAATCTCATGACGCAATCTATAGCACTGGTCGGTGTCATGACCATGCTGTTGGTGAAAGGCGCAGTACTTCGCCGGGTTATGGGAAGGAGGAAGTTTTTCTGGCAATGGTCGCGGCTCTAGGGGCTTCAAGTGCCCTTTCCTGATCAAAACCCCCAGAGCTTTGGACAAAGACATATACAGCGGGGTAAAGGTTCTCTGGCCTTGGGGTGGAAACTTGGTTGTTTGTGAGCTACTTCCGGACGCACCGGTGAATGGTGTAGCTGTAAGGGTTCTTGGGGTGGTGGTGGTAACCATGCCCACGTCTGAAGTCCTGGCAGCTGCAGCACTGCTTTGGTGCTGCATTCGTACTGCGGTTTTTTGAATGCCCTCTTGGGCTGCTCTCTCTCATGATGAATGAGGCCCTGTTTCATGGCGTCCTCGATCTGAAACCCAATCTCATGTAGATCTGCAAAGGTGGGAAGGGGAGGACGATCATCTTCTGCATGAGCTTGGGCTGGAGGTTGCACACAACCATCCGTATTTAGTCTTTGTCGACCGGCCTGATGGTCATCATCGAGGCCTTAGCCCTCCATCAGGTCACAAAATCAGAGAAGCTCTCCTTTGGCTCTTGCCTAGTTGTCTCGAGATCACGGGTTGTGACCTCGATCTGAGTATTGTAGGAGTATTGAGCTACAAAGGCCTCAGCCATCTCCTCCCAATTCCTCTTAACAGAGTCTTCCAGTTTTGCATACCAAATAGCCGCACACCCGACAGGGTCCGGCCAAACAGGGAAAGATTTTGCAATCTGGAGAGGCCCATTGGCCTTAGTATATCCGAGAACAGCCGCAAATGGACCATAGGATCTCCAGACCCGTCGAAACGGTCTATGTGCAGCATTTTAAACCGGTCTGGCAGAGTCATCGGTCGATGTACCCATCCTCTATATCCGGAATGGATTTCACGCCTTGAGACTTCTTGAACAGCTTTTCTAGCTTGCTCACTATTAGCGCTGTGGGGTCCACCTCGAACTCAAATGGTGTATCCCCCAGGTTGGTCTATGCTTTGGATAGCTGGGGTAAGATTGGGGGCAGAGCTAGCCCCGTTGGAACGTCCATTTTCCTGGACGTTAGCCGTCTCCCCGAGTATTGGAACTCTAGGTGGGAGAGGAGGTGGGTGCGAAGTAGATGCTGTGGTTGTTGCTGTTGCTGAAGTCTAGCAATCAGCTCTGCTTGTTGAGCCAAACCTCGGCCTGGCGTGCAGCAAACTCTGCTTGGCGGGTAGCATCCTGCTGCATGGCTTGCATACTTTCCTGGAGCTGAAGCATCATCTCTTCCATACCTGCCATAGGGTGTTGGTCAATCTGGACAACCGGTATATCTGTCCCTGCAGTAGAAACTAAGACCTCAGCCTAACTGTTCACTGGCGGGGTGGACCACCGATCTAACGACCACTGTACCGATACACTGCACCTTACTGACCTCTGTCTACTAACCGGGGGTAAAGAAAGGAACATTGCTTGTCCGTCTATCAGATCCGCGGATCGATTAAGTCTTCGACCTCTAACCCAGAGTGCTCGGGGAATATCTGCCTGGTTGAATGCAATGGTGCTAAACTACCTTGCAAAAAGATAAATAAAGCATAATAAGGACACAGTGAGTAGAAAAACGGACACAACATAAGAGCTTAAATAAAGACAACACACAGTTGGCAAACACAAGCTGAAAGAACTGTTCTCAACCACTGATCACTGTTCCCAAATCACTGCCCCGAATCTGAATCTGATACCCGCAGGTAAAACTGATTCCCCAAATACTGATGCCCGGGCCTGATACCCAGACTTGCAAACTGATACATGCATTCCTGTAGACACGCACCCTAAAAGCACATAGCAAGCAAGTAAGAGCCAAAAACCCCTATGGAGGGGTAGGGTTTCCCTGTCCCATCTTGTCAGGAGCTAGGGTTTCACTACGCACGCAGCGGTTTTCAAACAACCTACAATCGGGTAAGCAACCTGTCCTAGCTTGGAATGGTCACTACAGTTTCCGAGATGCACTAGGTCGAATGGTCAAAAAGGGTGCCCCGGTAAAAACCGGGGTTTGTGTTCCCGTCGTGGCAGAGCCCGTAATCGGTCAGCCTTATGGCACGCTTCTCAAAGCGGGCCTATGGCAAACCGTTTAGGAATAGCATACGGCAAACACGGTGTCCTAGGCGCACCAATGCACATACAATGCAAAGAAACACATAAGTGTAATCAAAACAAGATATCATGAGTTCAAGTCAAGTTCTCTAAATCCCTAGCGGAGTCGCCAGAAACTATAGATGTGCCCGAACATCCACGGCTCCGCGCGAGGGCGAAATCGTTTTGTTCATTAGCTACTACAGTTCGGACTCAATGTCACGATTCTGAATCTAATCTTGCAAAGTGCAATGCAAGATTGATAAATCACCAAAGAGTCCAAATCCGGCAAATCATTTTGGAAAACTGATTTTAATAAAGAAGTGCCAAACATGGACTGCTTCCCCAGCAGAGTCGCCAGAAATTATAGACGTGCCCGAACGTCCACGGCTCCGCGCGCGAAGGCAAGAAATCGTTTTGTTCATTAGCTACTACAGTTCGAACTCAATGTCACGATTCTGAATCTAATCTTGCAAAGTGCAATGCAAGATTGATAAATCACCAAAGAGTCCAAATCCAGCAAATCATTTTGGAAAAATTTTAATAAAGAAGTGCCAAACATGGACTGCTTTGCCAGATACAGAGTCGCCACCAAATATTTTGTTTTGGGAAATTCAGGAAACCCTGACTCGTGCCTAAGGTCACGTGTCCGTCATCACCAAAGTTGCATCGGCTCGGGAACTTGGGTACGAGAGGGGAAGGTCATGCAATGAGCACCCCCGCTCGCCCGATCAAAGATCGGCCTTTACTAACATGATATTTTGTTTTTGAAAGCACATGTGTTTTATTCCGATTTATTAATCTATCATTACTACGTGATGCGCACAGCATACAAGTATAGACTAGATCACCCAAATTGGAACAAAACATCTCATGTTTGTTTCTTTGAAAATGGTTTGAAGGTGCTACTCGCAAGTAGGCTAAGGCATGGATTTGCCACCCTCGGTGGGCTTAGAAAACATGATTTTGCCACCTCAAGTGGGCTTAAAACTCGCATTTCGATGAATTGTTCCAATTCAAACAATGAAGCCTTCATCCATAGGCATTCATGCAGTTGAACACTTAAGCAATTAGCCTCATGGCAAGCATGCTAAACATGGCAACACTTGCACGCATGCAAGATGCTAAAACATAAAACACTTACAGTGTACTCCGAGCCAAAAAAGAAGCTAGTCAGTAATCAATGCATGATCCTAGCTCATGTTAAGATAGCTAATGCATGCAACTAGAAATAGGCTCAGCTATTCTAAGATGGCATATGAGATGCAACTTGATGACATGCTGTTGAACACGTATTCAAGTAAATGTATTGAAATACGATGCGGTTTGTATGATGCGCCGAGCCTGGTGCATGCAAGACAGATGAATATGCACGCATGCGAAGCATAAGGATGCTAATTGAAATATGTCCTAAAACTAACCATTAAAAGCTGATAAGTAAAAGGGAGAAAGACGTGGGGTTGGAAGACATTCACACACTTACGCACACTTATTACAAAATTTGCCCTCTCGACGGAGGGTTCGAATGAACACGCTAAGCTAGCTACGCTAAGCTATTCTAACTAATCTAATAATCTAATTAGACTAATTATTACATAATCAAATTGAATTTTAGCTAAGCTAAGCTAATTAAGAATTTACAACGATGAATTAAATTAGCTAACACATTAACTAATTAATTACAAATTAACTAACTATACAAAGCCGTTAAAACGGCCTCGAGAAGAGGGGCATATCCATGCTCGATCAACTTCGCTCGGAAATCCGTTGCCATGCCTCATGTTGCCTCTGTTTGCACTGTTATGCACCTCTGAAAATTATGCCAACTTCTATGATGCTTCTGACCTACCTCATGGACATTCTGAGAGGTCATCGGCCAAGAGGGGTGGCCATTGGCCAGTGGATAATGGTCATCGACCAATTTTCAGACTATCGGCCAAATATTTGTAGCCGATCGGCTCGATCGGCCATCTCTTCCTGCAAACTCCTCCTTTTGCTACAGTAGAGTACAAGTAGAGGCATGGCAATACATTTGCAAGAAAAATGTTTGTACAACCACACTCCTTATCATGTTTGAAGCTCAAAGGAGTGTAGTGCTCAACTCTCGAGCCATCAATCACGCATTTCGATGCATGATGGCCAAAGAGGCCGAGTTGCACAAATCAATACGGATGAAATGCACAAAAACACATAAATGTCTTAACCTCTATCATGCATGACCAAGAGAGTCGACGACCGAGAATTGAGGCACGTTTCATCACTTCAAGTATGAAACGTCCCTCGTTCCTCGTGTTTGGACTAATGCCCTATCCAAACACAATGCAATGCATGCACAACTTAACAAAGCTAATGGCATGCAAACAATGCAATGCAACCTAAACATGTAAACAACATGGCATGCAACAAGTATGCAACAATGTTATGTAATGCAACTAGCATGCAACAACATGCAATGTACCAAGCATACAACAACATGCAATGTACCAAGCGATGCAACAACATGCAATGCGACAATCATGTAACAACATGCAAAATGGACTTAAACTAAAATGGACAGATCTCAATCATGCCCAAATTAGTGGCCAAAACACCAAAACTAAGGCACCAAAAGGCAAAACATGCATGCACACATATTGGTTCACAAGCTAGGCAACAAGAACACAACCCTTAGAGGCACTTAAAGGGTGACAAAAGTGGAAGTTTAACAACACTATAAGCTCTGAAATTAAGTATGGAATGATGCCAAATCAACCAAGCAAGACAAGTATGGCATGCAAGAAAGCTCAAAGCTTGAAACTAGCATAGGAACTTGTACCAAAGCCACATGAATCAAACCCCAAAGGGCCAAGGACAACCAAAAAAGTCCCAGATCATGCCAAAATGAGTCTAAAACATGCGTGGGCCAAAGCTAAAACAAGCCAACATGAAGGGCATAAGGCATAATGTATGCAAGGCCAATAAAGAGGGTTACACTACACCTACCAAGACCAAGCATGGCATGACTTAACCAATAAAAATCAGAGTTATGGCATGTCAAAATAAGCCCAAAAACCCACTGAGATGGCATCCCAAAAGCTTAAGCAATAAGATATGCATAATGGCTCATGTTCAAGGCTTAAAACACAAACCTCCCAATGCATGGAAAAGGTGACAAATGTGAGTGCATGACCACACTATATGGACTGAAATCACATATGAAATGATGCCAAATCATGAAAATGGTCTAAGCAATGCATGCTAGTGACTTGGACACTCAAAGCTAACAAGCTAGAATGCACTATGGCCATACAAAGCAATGCATGCATGACTAAAACAACATCAAACAGAGCTCAAGCATGGTAAAACATGAGGGAAATCTTCTTTGAGTTGAGCCAAAACATGCAAGAATGATGATCCAAACACAAGATGCATGTTAAGGCAATAGAGAGGATTGCACTACAAGTGCATGGTGCAAGCAAGAGGCTATCAAACCAACCTTAGACAGAGGTATATCATTCTGAAATAAGGTCTAATACATGCTAAGATGGAGCCAAAACAAGCTTAACAAACATGTTACTTTTATGAGCCATCAATACAAGCATATGAGACATAAGGAGAGGGGATGACCCTCTCCTATTTGGGACCTCAAAACACCATTTCCACCACTGAAAATCCTCTAGATTTCAGTGGTGAGAAGGCCAAAACAAGGTGGTCCCAATAGCTTAAAAGGAAGGCATAAGAACAAGATCAAACAAGGCCTACGAGGGGGTAGACAACCCCCAACACAAAAGTGACCTTAAACAAACATTACAAGCATGAAAAATCAGAACTTTTTACAGTAGAAAGTTAAGCTTAAATCAGTATGCAAATAGGTCCAAAAGCTTAAACCAAAACAAGGGTTTAAAGGCTAGTTGACTCACCCTTGAAGAACACCTTCAAGAACACAACTCCAGCACTCTTTTCTGACCAAAACCAATCCAAAAACACTAACACCAGCTCCTAAGTACCTCGGCAACAAATGGATGGTGTTCTAGTAGGTGCTTTAGTGCAAAAGTATGAAAAAAATACACTTTTGAGCACAAACTTGGGTAAATATGGAGAGAGAGGTAAAATATAGAGAGAGAGTGATATATGTTTTGTATATCAACTTTTTAGAACCTATGGAAAGGGAGAGGGGTCTCCCTTCTTATAGAAATTCAATTCTCAAGCTTGTTGAACAAGCTTGAGTCTTGATTCAATCCCTCCATACACGTGTATAGAGGATGAGATCTGTGCTTACCAGCTATCACCGCTGGCACAAAAATATCTGCAAAAGTAAATGGAAAGGTCTCGGCCAAGAAATATGGCCGATCACCAAAAGGAGTGCCGATCGACAAAAAGAGTGCCGATCGGCCACCACTTATGACCGATGGCAAGAAAACAAGGCCGATGGCACAAGGCCTACGGCTAGCGATGGGTTGTAGAGATGGCCAACAAGCCACCCTCTTCCCTCAGAAGCAAAAACCACAAGTCCTTGGTCCACAACCAAGCACAAAACAAATAAGTTGAGAGATCTTAAGGCAAGGCGCGCAGCCGAGACCTTCGGGAACTCAAAACGAACACGAGCATGGATGATCATCGAGTGTTCAAACGATGACGTCCAAGTCTTGAGGACGGTCAAAAATGGGGTGTCTACAATGGGTGCCTTGTGCAGGCTGCAGCCCATCTTGAGACCATTATGCAAGCAGAGGAGGAAAGAATGAGGGGATCCAAGAGGAGTCAGGAAGGTCAAGGGAATGGTAAAAGGCAGAGGGTTCTAACCCTCAGCAGTCCAAGGGAGCATATTCTAGATCTACCTTTCCAGTACCAAGTTCAGGTTCTGGGAAAGGCGGTCAGGGAGACATCACTTGTTTCAAATGTGGTCAGCTCAGCCGCAAGTCTCCAGCTTACCCGCAGAGTAGAGGAGGGCAGAGAGCAGCTTCATCTTCGGCTTGTCCTCAGAGCCAGAGTTAGGGTAGAGGCCAGCCGCTCTCCTGTTATTAGTATGGTCAAGCGGGGCACCTGAAGAGGTTTTGCCCGCAGTTGAGTGGCACATCTGTTCGTCTGGTTCGAGGCCGACTTAGAGCCATCAGCCAGTTCTCAGTTCAGGCCTCGAGGGCCAATCAGGGAGCCTCATCGGCTCAGTCTGTGCAGCAGTCCGAGAGGAGTAGGTAGATCAAGGCCTACAGGGCGTGTATGCTGTTACAGCGCAGGACCTTGTACCGGCTCCATCTGTTGTGAGAGGTACCTTGTTAACTCGGTATGTGTAATTGATACGGGTGCATCCCACTCTTTTATATCTTCTGCCTTTGCATCTATTTTGGGATTGGAGTTGGCACAGTTAGCTTCTCCTATTTGTGTAGTATCACCTATTGGGGGTGAATTGATTTTGAAACAGGGGTGTCAGGGCTATGATATAGAGGTCGTTGATTGTCAGCTTCCCTTTTCTTTTGTATTGATGGATATGTCGGGTTTTGATATGATTTTGGATATGACTGGCTATCGTCATACCGGGTTGTTATAGACTGTTACCGCCAGAGGATTACTGTATGTACCTTGAGCGGGGATTTTTTTTTTTATTTCTTGGGAGATTGGGTTGGTAGAGTTTTACCACCGGTGTATGATCTGCGAGGGCAGAGTGAGCTTAGTTGTCTTCTCGCTAGCTATATGAGTAGTGAGTGTGATGAGACCCGGACTGAGTTGCCTAGAGTGGTTTGTGAGTACTCGATGTTTTTCCAGAGGATCTTGTTAGTTTACCACCCCATCGAGAGATTGAGTTCTCCATTGACTTAGTGCCTGGCACGGCACCGATTTCTATGGCACCGTATTTTGCCCCAACCGAGTTGAGTGAGTTGAAGATTCAACTCCAGAGTTGTTAAATAAGGGCTTTATCCGCCTAAGTACTTCGCCGTGGGGAGCACCGGCCCTCTTTGCTAAAAAGAAAGATGGGGCTTTGAGACTTTGCATTGACTATCGAAAGTTGAATCGGGCTACGGTTAAGAACAAGTACCCTATGCCTCATATAGATGATCTGTTTGACCAGTTGAAAGGGTCCTTGTTTCTCTAAGATAGACTTGAGATCGGGTTACCATCAATTGAGGTCAGGGAAGAGGATATCCCGAAGACGACATTCCATACGCGGTATGGCCATTATGAGTTTCTAGTGATGCCTTTTGGGCTCACCAATGCACCGGCTGTGTTTATGGACTTATGAACCGGATCTTCCGGGAATTCTTGATTGCTTTGTAGTCGTTTTTGTGGACGACATTCTGATGTATTCACCTTCTGAGGAGGAGCACGAGGAACATTTAAGTGGTGCTTGAGTTGTTTAGAGCCCATAAGCTGTATGCTAAGTTTGGGAAGTGTGAGTTCTGGCTAAAAGAGGTTAAGTTCTTAGGCCACGTGGTATCCGGGGAAGGGGTGTCTGTTGATTCATCCAAGATAGAGGTAGTGCAAGATTGGGCACAGCCTAAGAGTGTCTTTGAGATTCGTAGTTTTCTGGGATTGGCCAGTTATTACCGTAGGTTTGTGAAATATTTCTCCAGGCTAGCTTCGCCTTTGACTAGATTGACGTGGAAAGGGGTCAAATTTGTATGGAGTGAGACTTGTGAAAAGCCGTTCCAAGAACTTAAGGTTAGACTTACCACCGCTCTAGTCTTGATTATTCTGGAGAGGGGTTTGGGTTATGCAGTAAATTGTAATGCCTCATGAGAGGGTTTGGGCTGTGTATTGATGCAAGAGGGGAAATTGGTAGCCTATGGCTCGCGGCAGTTGAAAACACACGAGAGGAACTACCCTACTCATGACCTAGAGTTAGCAGCTGTAATATTTCCCTTGAAGATTTAGAGGCACTATCTTTATGGTGAGAGATTCAAGGTGTTCTCAGATCATACGAGTCTGAAGTATCTGTTTACACATAAAGACTTGAACCTGAGGCAGAGGAGGTGGATGGAGTTCATTGAGGATTATGACTTCGAGTTACATTATCATCCGGGAAAGGCCAATGTTGTGGTCGATGCCCTTAGTAGGAAATCCATCAGTGATGTAGCTTGTATAGCCATCCAGGAATGGAAGATGTTGGGTGCACTTGGCGAGTTCGACTTGCTTCTGGGTGAGTTTGTTGAGTCTGTGGCCTTGTTTTCTGTGGTTACCCAGCCTACACTTGTGAATTGAATGTTAGAGGCACAGAGAGGTGACCTTGAGGTAGAATCCCTCCAGGAGAAGATCTCTAGTGGGAAGGTAGAGAAGGGCTTGACTGTGTATCCTGACCTAAGTGCGAGGTACCGAGACCGTTTGTTTGTGCCGGAGTCTTGCCGAGAGGAAGTACTCCGAGAGTTTCACCATTCACGCCTTGTGGTGCATCCGGGAGGCACGAAGATGTATCGTGATCTGAGCCGCCAGTTTTGGTGGAAAGTGATGAAGAAGGATGTGGCAGTTTTCATATCTAAGTGCCTTACTTGTCAGCAAATGAAGGCCGAGTATCAGAGGCCAGCAGGTTTGTTACAACCCTTGCCTATAGCCGAGTGGAAATGGGAGCATGTCACGATGGACTTCGTTGTAGGTCTTCCGAGGACTCAACAGGGTAGTGATGCCATTTGGGTGGTAGTGGACCGGCTGACTAAGTTAGCGCACTTTATTCCGATGCGCGTGAGAGATTTGGTAAATCATCTTGCCGACTTGTATATTCGGGACATAGTCAGATTGCACGGAGTCCCAGTGTCGATCGTCTCAGATAGAGATCCGCGTTTCACTGCTAGGTTATGACAGAGTTTGCGGAGTGCCTTGGGCACTAGATTGACTTTTAGCACGGCTTACCATCCTCAGAGTGAAGGACAGTCTGAGCACACTATTCAGATCCTTGAGGATATGCTTCGTGGCTGTGTCCTTGACTTTAAAGGGTCGTGGGAGAGACACTTACCCTTAGTGGAGTTTGCCTACAATAACAGCTTCCAATCGAGTATTGGTATGGCACCATTTGAGGCCCTGTATAGCCGACCATGTAGATCTCCAGTGTGTTGGGCCGAGGTGGGTGATGCACCTTTGTTGGGCCCGGAGTTAGTGCGGGAAACGACGGAGAAAGTTGAACTTATCCATAAGAGGTTAGTTACAACCCAGAGTCACCAAAAGAGTTATGCCGACCGTAGGCGGAGGCCTTTGTCATTTGAGGTGGGTGATCACGTCTTTCTGAAAATATCACCTAGGCGAGGTTTGATGAGGTTTGGGAAGAGTGGGAAGTTGTCCCCTCGGTTTATTGGCCCTTTTAAGATCCTTGAGAGGATTGGTGAGGTTGCCTACCGTTTAGCTTTGCCGCCACAATTGTCTGAAGTGCATGACGTGTTTCATGTTAGTATACTTCGGACATACGAGCCGAATCCGTCGCACGTATTGGATTGGACCGACTTAGAGGTTGATGAGGATACCTCGTATGAGGAGAGACCGGTGAGTGTCTTGGATAGACGGGACCAAGTCTTGCGAGGCAAGACGATACCCTTGGTAAAAGTATTGTGGAAACATCACGGGGTTAAGGAAGCCACTTGGGAACGTGAATTGGAGGTCCGAGAGAAATATCCGAACCTATTTGTGGATGTTTGAGCTCATATTGGGAATTTTGTTTTGTAATGAACTCTAAGAACATTGTATATGTCTCTGATTATGGAAGTATTGAAAATGTTGCACATGTTGCAAAGAAATGAGCTTAATTTAACATTGTATATGTTGAATGTGTTGTAGAAATGAAAATATGTTTTTTAACATTGCATATGTTATGGATTGTAAAGTATTGTATATGGAATTGGTTGAATTCAAAGGATGCATGTTGATAATGCATATTGAGCTATACTTTGTAATGTTGTTCTCTTGAAAAGAGATGGAATGACGGTGAACGGGTCATGGTGGTGGATGTTGAATTATAATGTATTGAGAATTGAAAAATCACAATTTTGAAACTTATATCTAATTTTGGGGACGAAATTCTTTAAGGGGGGGTAAGGTTATAGCGATCCCGATTTTCCCCGTCAGGTATTGTGTTCCGGACTTAGGTTCCGTAGTTGTTGGCTGTTGTCTATCTCTTGTTTCCATCCTTTAATTCCTTGTAATTGAGTTTTGGGATGTGTTGGGCAGGTTTGTAATAGGTTGGTTGAGTGTTGGAACAAATGGGTGCTGTCCAGATTTTGTTCCTTCGCTCGAGTGAGGCTTTTGTCACTCGAGCGAGATTTGGGTTTAGTTCCTTCGCTCGAGTGAGCTTTGTGTGGTGTGCCTCTTCGCTCGAGCGAGAACTCTTGCACTCGAGCGTGCGTCTGCGTCTGTTTTAGGACCTGAAGGTTGTGTTTCTTCGCTCGACCGAGCTTTCCTTCGCTCGACCGAGCGAGGACTATGTTTTGAGTTTCTTCGCTCGAGCGAGCAATCTTGCACTCGAGCGTGCTTCTGGGTTGCAGACCTGAAGCTTCACATTGTTCGCTCGAGCGATGCTTCTTGCGCTCGAGCGAGGTTCCTTTGTGTCTGGTCGCTCGAGCGACCACTTCTTCGCTCGAGCGAGCCTCGAGTATATCAGTTGGCAGCAGCGGGTTACACATCACTTTTTCATCATCTTTTTCATCCAAACCCTAGATCCGGCTGCTCCTCTCTCTAAACTCTCTCTCTCTCTCTACAAATACACCTAGTTCTAGTGGTCTTCTACCCTAGTCTCTTTGTAAGAAGGGTAGAGCTTGGTGTGGGCTTCACTTTAATCCGAAAAAGCTTGTGTTTAGAGCATCTTCGAATTTACTCTCTTTCTCCTTTGAGCTTTGAAATTTGAGGTAGGGATAATCTACTCATTCTTATGAGTTTTAACATAAATTTTAGTCATTTTGTATAAATGGTGAAATATAGGAGTTTTGGAAAGTTAGGGTTTGATTTTGAAATGTATAAAGAGGGGTTTTAAATTGTTGGGTACCATGTGTATGTGAGACCTTGGAAAATGAGATTATTGGTGTAAAACTGAGGAAATTGAGCCTTAGGGCTAAAGTTGAGAAAAGGGGGAAAAGCCCTAATTGAAATTAAATAATTGATTTGTATAATTAAATTGGGGAAATATGGAAATATGAAATTGAGTTAAAAATCATAAAGTTGGGAAATTGTGAGATTGAATGGTGTAGTTGGATTGATTAATCACTTACCTATGAAAATGTTGATAAATTTATTTATCTGTTTAGAAATAATTGTTTTGGGCTAGCGGTGGAGAATAGTCTTGATTGTTGTAGAACTGCATAATGATTAGGTGAACTGAAATTAATCACTTGCAATAAGTCATTGAATATGACGGTTGGAATAATACATTGAATATGTGCATTGAATGATCATTGTATATGATAAAGTGTTTAAATACATTGCATATGTATCTTTGTTGGGAGGAGATAGGGGATATACTCCATGGTTTGGGAGAAGATAGGGGATGTACTCCATGGTTTGGGAGGAGATAGGGGATGGACTCCATGGATAATTAAGTTGACCAGAGTGTCCAGGGTGAAAGTCCCGAAACCTTATATACATCTGAATGATGTTGATGAATTGAAGTATTGTCTTTATGAGTTGTAGTCTCATTTGAAGTTATTGATGATAGAAATGTTGATAATATGAGTTGTAGTCTCATTTTGAATTGTTTGGATAAATAATGTATCACGTTGTTGATTTGATGGAGATAACGAAATGGGAATGAATTGAAACACGGTTGTTAATATGGATGGGTTATAGAAATGGTGTAAATCGAATGCTAACGTTTTAGTTAATTCTCATATTATGTTTAGCGTATCTCTACTAGGCTTTGGCTCACCCTATATGGGACATCATTTTCAAGTACAGGTGATATGCCGCCTCCAAGGTCTTAGCTTGGGAGGTTTTGGGAGTTGAAGACTCTTTTGGTTATTTTGTTTTTGTTTTGTATTACATGTACTTCAAGCCAAGGGCTTTATATGTAAAAGAGTTAGAACTCTTCTTTTGTTGTAACCAAGTGTTAACTTGGAAAGTTGTAAGCCCAGAGGGCATTTACTTTTGTTGTCAACATGTAATACTTTTTGTAAAGAATACTCTAATGTTTGGAATATAAGACTTCTTTTATGTTTTATGGATCTTATGAATGAATGAAGTATGTCTTATTTTGAGGGCGTTACAGTTTGTTCCTAAATTAAATTGAATTCCCTCCAAATTTGTGTTCAATGACACGTGGGAATAATATTTAATAACTTTCTCAATTATTTTTTTCTCTTTTCGTTTCCCTCCTACCAAACAAAGCATGACATTGTTAAGTATTGTTGTTGCAAGAAATTTCTGCCCTGAGATGGAACCGTTCTGGAGAAAAGATTCCTTGATAAATAAAAATGAAATTTGCCTGTGTTTAATTCTAGTAACTTGAAGAACCAATTTATGCTGTGAATGCACAACTGTCCAAAGTAAAAGAGAGATTTGTGCTGGGAATACAAGTTACGATCACGAGTTTGTTGGTTTGGATAGTATATGTATTTGTTGGATTATACTATATTTATGGATTTTTATTTTGTTTGATATGTACGGTTAATAGTTAAGTTTTGTATGTGGTTGAAAATTGAATGGTACAAGTTGTGGAGAAATATGTTTATTGAATGGTTAAGAATTCAATGAATGAATGAATAGATGAATAATTTTGTATATGCATAGGTTATAGATGACGCAAAAAATATTATAGAATAAATTATAAAAACTAAATGATACCTTTTGGTGACTAAACAAATGTCTCGAGTTGGCTTTTGGCTACTAAAACTGTAGTCGCCAATTGTAAAAAAGTGAAACTTTTGGCTACTAAACTATTAGTCGCCAATTGTAAAAAAGAAACTTTTGGCTACTAAAATTTTAGTCGCCAATTCTCAAAAAGTAAAATTTTTGGCTACCAAATAATTAGTCGCCAAACATACATGCTCAATTGGTTACTAAATAATTTAGTCACTAAAAGTAAATATATTTATATACTTAATTTTTTAAAAAAAATATATGGCGACTAAAAAAAAATATATGGCGACTAAGGTTTTAGTCGCCAATAGGTCACTTTTTGCTACCAAAAAGATTTTAGTCGCCGATTGTTTTCTCGACAAACTATAGGCAACCAAATGGGCGACCAAATATATTAGTCGGCAAAAGTGATTAGCGACTAAAAACAAGGCTTTTGGCGACTAAAATTTTAGTTGCCAAAAGTGAAATTTCTTGTAGTGAGCTTATTAGGTAGGAATAATTTACATAAGTTAAAAATAAAAAAGGCTAAATTTTAAAAACTGGGATGCTTTGACTTATGCTTTTAAATTACCAACTTTTAATTTGTAATAAGTTGTACCAAACATACCACGAGAAACAGAGTAGAAAAAATTAAGAAAGTTTAAACTATATATAGTGTAGGAAAAATTATTTCTTGGTCCAAGGGCGTCACGTGGCTGTATCCCTGGCCAATCACACCACAATTAGGGCACCACGTAACCATACGCCAGAATCACCAAATAAGTTCTCATGTAGTTTCCATTCCAGGTACAAGGTAGAAACCAATGCTTTGACTGATTGTTACATATGCATGGCCGAAAAAACAAATTACAAAATATTTGGTTTTGATGCCAAAAAAAAAAAAAAAAACAACAGGGAGACTGAACACCCAGGATTTATACTCAAAATTTTACTAAAAAGCAATCCATAATATAAATTCACTTTATATATATGAACCTACATTCCACCAATTTAATTTCCACAACACAAACCGATTCTGGGCAGAAATTTGGTGACATTAATAGAATTATAGAAAAAAAAGAAGAAACAATTGCAGTGGATACCATCACTCGCAGGAAATATGAATACGAGAGCACAAGGGAGTGAACAACCTACTGAAGTGAAGACTGATTAGGCATGTCCATAAATGACCTCGAAATGTTCATGCTCCGAACTTGGTTGCTGATCATTCAGAAGGAGGTAGTTATGATCAATTTCATTCAACTCAAATTCAGACTGAAGAAGAGGAGGATGAAGAGTGTCTAGGGTGGTGGCAGTGGCGGTGACAGTTTCAGGTACTTGTTGGGTGGTGGTGCATGTGACGAAAAGGGTTGGGATAGTTGCAAATAGCCCATTAGCACATGAAAAAGTGGATGAAACCAAGGAAATTTGGAGATGTAGATTAAGATGCAAATAATGAGATAGGAGTACCAAAAGAGTGAAGATGGGAACACTAATGAGACTATCATTAATGTGACTACAAGGATTCCAGATATATAGAATTGACCAAATAGAAATTGAATAGGCTGTGAAAATACTACAGAAAGAGTTAGAGGAAATCTGACAGAGATGAGAATGAGGAGGAGGAAAAAGAAGAAGAAGACAAGACTCGCGAGGGAGTGAGAAGTCATCTTCAACATTAATGGGTGATCCGAGGAGACGTTGCCTTGAAATACAAGGAACAAGTGGAGAAGGATGTTCATCAATGGTGGGACTACAAATCTCAAATCTATGGTGAATTTTATATTTCTGTTGTTTAATTAAATCTATTTTGCTTCTCATGATCAATCACATGTTAACTCCAGCCCACATGGAGTAGTTGGAGGTTGGGTCTCTAAGTCAAGAAATATGACAGAAAGGGGAAGATGGTTGTTGGTAGTTGACAACCCAATAATTTCCTTCTATTGACCTTGTTTCCTTCTTTTTTTGTATAAATTGAGGTATGGAGGAAGCAAAACATAACACATAGACAGAAGCATCAAACACAGAGTGTATAATCTGTGTAAGAGAGTGAGAGTGCTATAGAGAGAGATTGAGTTATGAGTGTTGTACAACTCCCTCCGGGAAAAATTCTGTAGTGGATATCTCTCCTGTGAACGTAGGCTATTGCTGAACCAGGTAAATCTCTTGTGTTATTGGCGGTGTTTGGGAAGGATTTTATTTGGTGTTTTTTTTTTTTTTTTTCACTAAAAGACAAATTGGTTACAAAACCAAAAAAAAAACAAATCCAAACAAAATATCACATCGAACCCCATAATCATTTCACTTTTTCTCTCACAAACATCACATCCAACCACAAAAAAAACCTAACTATCTTCCCAAACACAAAATTTTCTCCAATAATATCCTACAACTAAAAAAAGCTACAAAAAAAACCCATTTCCCAAACACCCACATTGTGTGTGATTGATTTCTGGTGTGCCTTGATCCTAACAGGTGGTATCAGAGCCGCGTTGGTTGATTTTCGGAAAAACAAGGTGTGTTTTTCAAAACTGCCAAGAAATCAAGTTGCTCGAAATTCAATTTTGAGCACACCGCGAGGAAGGTCTTGACAAGAGGAGTCCAGAACTGCAAAGCCGAGCCCAAGAAGAGGATCCACGCACCCTCACGCGCCATCTGAAGAAAGCGTGTGAGGCCCACTCTCAGACACGTGCCACACGCGCCGTTGAGAGCACCGGTGCATCATCTCAGTTACAAACACGCGCCCCACGCGCGGTAGAAGGAAGAAGGCGACTCACCTGCGTGTGACAGTGATGTCATCGCCACATCATCGCATGTGTCTACTACGTGTCATCAACATCAGCACACATGTCTGCCACGTGTTTGCCACGTCAGCACCACACGTCTGCCACATCAGCATACGTGTCTGCCACGTGTCGTCCAAGTCAGCCGTTGTTGACCAGTCAACCAGTCGAGTTGACCCGACCCGACCCAGAGACAGAAATATAAATACGAGAGCACAAGGAAACAAACAGCCTATTCAAGTGAAGACTGATTAGGCATGTCCGTAAATGACCTTGAAATGTTCACGCTCTGAACTTGGCTGCTGATCATTCAGAATGAGGTAGTTATGATCAATTTCATTCAACTCAAATTCAGACTGAAGAAGAGGAGGATAAGGAGTGTCTAGGGCGGTGGCGGTGGTGGTGACAGTTTCAGGTACTTGTTGGGTGGTGGTGCATGTGATGAAAAAGGGTTGGGATAGTTACAAATAGCCCTTTAGCACATGAAAAAGTGGATGAAACCAAGGAAATTTGGAGATGTAGATGAAGATACAGATAATGAGATATGAGTACCAAAAGAGTGAAGGTGGGAACACTAAGGAGACTATCATTAATATAACTACAAGGATTCCAGATATATAGAATTGACCAAATCGCAATTGCATGGGCTGTGAAAATACTACTGAAAGAGTTAGAGGAAGTCTAACAAGATGAGAAGGAGGAGGAGGAAAAAGAAGAAAAAGACAAGACTCGCGAGGGAGTGAGAAGTCATCTTCAACATTAATGGGTGATCCGAGGAGACATTGCCTTAAAATACAAGGAACATGTGGAGAAGGATGTTCATCAATGGTGGGACTACAAATGTCAAATCTATGGTGAATTTCATATTTCTGTTTTGTAATTAAATCTATTCTGCTTCTCATGATCAAGCACATGTTAACTCCAACCCACATAAAGTAGTTGGAGGTTGGGTCTCTAAGTCAAGAAATATGACGAAATAGGGAAGATGGTTGTTGGTAGTTGGCAGCCCAATAATTTCCTTCTATTGACCTTGTTTTCTTATTTTTCTATATAAATTGAGGTGAGAAGGAAGGGAACATAACACACAAACAGAGGCATCAAACACAGAGTGTATAATCTGTGTAAGAGAGTGAGAGTGCTATAGAAAGAGAGTGAGTGGTGAGTGTTATACAACTCCCTCCAGGAAAAATTCCATAGTGGATATCTCTCCCGTGGACGTAGGTTATTGCCGAACTACGTAAATCTCTTGTGTTATTGTGTGTGATTGATTTCTGGTGTGCCTTGATCCTAACAGGTGGTATCAGAGTTGGGTTGGTCGATTTTCAGAAAAACAAGGTGTGTTTTTCAAAACTGCCCAAAAATTAAGTTGCTCGAAATTCAATTTTGAGCACACCGGGAGGAACGTCTCGACAAGAGGAGTCTAGAACTGCAAAGCCGAGCCCAAGAAGAGGATCAATGCGCCCTCATGAGCCATCTAAAGAAAGCGTGTGAGGCCCACTCTCAGACACGTGCCACACGCACCGTTGAGAGCATCGCCGCGTCATCTCAATTGCAGACACGCACCCCACGTGCTGCGTAAGGAAGAAGGCGATTGACCTGCGCGTGACAGTGACATCATCGCCACACCATCGCACGTGTCTGCCACATGTCATCAACATCAGCACACGTGTTTGCCACGTGTTCGCCACGTCAGCGCCATGCGTCTGCCACATCAACACACGTGTCTGCTACGTGTCATCCGCGTCAGCACACGTGTCTGTCACGTGTCGTCCAAGTCAGCCGTTGTTGACCAGTCAACCAGTTGGGTTGACCCGACCCGACCCAGAGACGGAGGAGTTATCCGGTGCAGTGCGGCTATAGTACATCCGTAGATCTGAACCTTTGAACTTATTTTGAAGTCCGATTTTGGCGATCCAATAGTGGTTTTCAACTATTTGGAGTATTCCGAAGACATCCGTAAGGTCAAATTTTTTATTCAGAATTTCTGTAAAAAAGTAAGAATACTTTGGGATCCATGATCAAGTTGAATCCTTCCAATTATGCAATCTGAAAGTCGCGGATGGAAGACATCCTATATTATAAAGACTTGTTTGACCCTATTGCTCTAAAAGGGGTTAAACCGGAAGAAGTGAATGATGAAGACTAGATAAAGATGAATCGGAAGACTGTCGGTTGTATCAGACAATGGATAGACCACAGTGTGTTCCACCACGTTGCCCGGGAGACAGATGCATATGTCCTCTGGACATTGTTAGAAGGAATGTACCAATCAAAGACCGCCCGGAACAAAGCCTTGGTGATAAGAAGGCTTGTAAATCTGAAGTTAAAGAATGGTGTGTCTGTCGCCGAGAACAACAGTGAATTCAAGAATCTAGTGAATCAACTTGCAACCGTCAAGATGCCCTTGGACGATGAAATACAAGCCGTACTACTGCTCAGTTCTTTACCGGACAGTTGGGAGACGTTGGTGGCCTGCACCAGAGGGGAAGCTGACCATGAGCATGGTCACAAACACCATATACAATGAAGAGACAAT
Organism: Camellia japonica; assembly: GCA_030407325.1. Classification (NCBI taxonomy): domain Eukaryota; kingdom Viridiplantae; phylum Streptophyta; class Magnoliopsida; order Ericales; family Theaceae; genus Camellia; species Camellia japonica. The sequence continues at coordinate 124,195,562 of JAPPVO010000031.1, forward strand.
GAGGAAAGGCGTGAGAGGTAATCAGTCCCATGTTCTTGTCACAGAAGATAGAGGCAGAGACAAAGGTAGAGGGAGAGACAGAGGAAGAAGTAAGAGTAGAGGCAGATGGCTGCCATAGGAGAAATATGTTGAACGGGTGATTAAAAGGTTCAACATAAAAGATGCCAAGCCAGTCAGCACACCACTGGCCAACCATTTCAAGGTGACAAAGTGTTTGTGTCCCACGACTAGCTCTGAAAGAAAAGAAATGGAGGCAATCCCTTATTCTTCCGTAGTAGGGAGTTTGATGTATGCAATGGTGTGTACTCGGCCAGATATAGCTCACGCAATTGGCGTTATGAGAAGATTCCTTGCCAATCCAAGAAAGAAGTATTGGGAGGCAGTCAAATGGATTCTTCGGTACTTGAAGGGAACTTCAAAATATGTCTATGTTTTGGAGGAGCTGAACAGATGCCGATATGGTGAGTGATCTTGATGGTAGAAAGTCTACATCAGGATTTCTGTTCATTTTTGCAGGGGGAGCTATTTCATGGCAGTCCAAACTACAAAAGTGTGTTGCTTTATCTACAACAGAGGCAAAGTACATTGTTGCCGCAGATGCTAGAAAGGAAATGTTGTGGTTAAAGCGGTTCCTCCAAGAATTGGGTCTACAGCAGGAAGAGTACAAGGTACATTGTGATAGTCAGAGTGCAATTAATCTGAGCAAGAATTTCATGTACCATTCTCGTACAAAGCACATTGATGTCCGGTATCATTAGATACGAGAAGTGATGGAAAAGTACCTGATAAAGCTAGTGAAGATTCACATGGACAAGAATCCTTCTGACATGATGACCAATGTTGTCACCAGTGACAAACTGGAAGTTTGCAAGAATTTGACTGGGATAGACTTCAAGTAAGAAGTCAATTATCCATATGGCCGTGGAAGAGGAGAATTGTTAACTCCAGCCCATATGGAGTAGTTAGAGGTTAGGTCTCCAAGTCAAGAAATAGGAGGGAAGAGGGAAGATCGTTGTTGGTAGTTGGCAGCCCAATAATTTCCTTCTATTGACCTTGTTTCCTTCTTTTTCTGTATAAATTGAGGTGAGGATGAAGGGAAACATAACACACAGACAGAGGCATCAAACACAGAGTGTATAATCTATGTAAGAGAGTGAGAGTGCTATAGAGAGAGAGTGAGCTGTGAGTGTTGTGCAACTCCCTCCGGGAAAAATTCTATAATGGATATCTCTCCCGTGGATGTAGGCTATTATCGAACCACGTAAATCTCTTGTGTTATTGTGTGTGATTGATTTCTGGTGTGCCTTGATCCTAACAGCACACACGTGGTATATCCTTATACACGCAGTTGGTCTCTCCATTCTCCAAAGAGTAGCACCATGGTTCTAAATCGTCATATCGGGTACCGTATCAGTATCCGTCACAGTGTAATGGTATTAGTAATATCAAGCATTACGTATCTAGAATCGGTTGTCGCGACCATGAAATTTTTAAAATCATTAACAATCCCTCTAAAACTCAATTTTATGCATTTTTTTTTTTTTACTCTTTTAGCCTTAATTTGTCACATTTTAATCAAAATTTTGAACTCATTTTCAACTAATGACATGTATTTATTTTAGTTTTTTGAGCTTTTTTTTACATATGTTAAACTTTTAATAAAAAAGTTGATGTGAAAATATTTTTTTACTCATTTTCAATTATGAAATATTTTCAAATTCACAACAAATCAGTAAGAGTTGTAGGTGCATAAACAAATAAATAGGAAGAAAAAAAAAATATAAGCATTTACACCAAAACAAGACACAAAAACAAAACAAAACAAAACAAAATAGTATGAAATACCAAAACAGAGCACACCACCAAAAAAAAAAAAAAAAAAAAAGCCAGAATAACTCAACTCACTAAAGTAGAGCTCAAAGTTACAACTCATTATCCAACCAACTAGTGGTGGAGCCAAAATTTTGGCTCAGAGGGTACCATTGAGTTGAAATTACAACAAAATTCACAATCAAACTTAACCTAATTTTTATTTGATGGTAAGAATAAAAAAGCACTATAATGCAAATGTTATGTTTAAATATAAGCTTGAGTTAATATATCTTAATCATTTTTGTTTTTAATTTGATTTTGTGTATGATGATCACATAGTTTGAAAAATAATCACATGTCTTATAAAATATGAAAACGAAATTATATTAAGTTGCACACAAACAAGATGTATATATGAATAAATAATAATTAAAAAAAATGAGAGAGAAGGTGAATAAATAATACAAAGACACTGCTATATATCACCTATTTTTTTTAAACAATTTTGAATCATTGAATTACATAATAATATATTATTAGTTGTTGTTAATTGTGTAATAACTATCTTTAAATAAAGGAACCAATTACGCGTATTCATATAAGATGTGATATAACAAAAAATTCAGTGACATATAATATTTCTCTAATATAAAAAATTGGTGACACATAGGCCTTGTTTGGGAAGTTGGCTATTCCAGTAGGCTATTTTAGTGTTTGGCTATTTTAGTGGGCTAAAATTTTTGTATTTGGAAAAATGGTTGAACTTTTTTTATAGTTGGATATGATATTTTTGAGAGAAAAAATGAAATGATTATAGGTTTAATGTGATATTTTGTCTTATTAACTATTTTAGTCTATTTTATTTTATTTTTTTTATTTAGATTTTAGCCAAAAAAGCCAAAAGGCCTCTTGCCAAACAGGGCCATAGTAACATATTAAACAAGTTTTTGAGAGAAAATGTAAAGAAAATAGTAATTTAAAATTTAATATCACATTTGAATGGATTAAATTGAAACTTTTTTTTTACTAAAGGCAAAAGTGTAATTTTTCAAAAATTGTGGAGAGACAAGTGCCTCCTCTAGTCGTTATCTGCCTCCGTTTTGCAACCAACCTTCTTTGAAGAAACTTGAAGCCAAGGTAGAAGTGAAGTGACATTCTTACCCAACCTTCACCAAATAACTTTCACAGAATCATAGCACAAAGAAGCTTTGAAATGGATTGTCTTCCATATACCGGTCTAAACCAACAAGTATGGAAAGTATCGGACTGTGTAACGGATCATCCCGCCATGTACCGAGACTCGGCCTTCATCGGCGATTTTCAATCTCAATGGTATACCAGCCTATATTCGTCGCGGTGCTCTATTTTTTCAATACGAACCAGCCGGTACACTATGTACCGACCAATATTTAGAACTATGAGTAGCACGTAGTTTTGGAATATGATGTGATATTATCTATTATGCTCAATAATATCACATGTACAAAATTAAAATGTACTTTTGTGTCGCTTTAAGTTTTATTTTAAGCATTATTCACATAACAATCAAAGTCAATCTTATAAATATAATTTATGTATTTTTTTTTTAATTTTTGAATTATGTACAACTATCATCTCCCACTTAATAACAAAGTGAAAATTTTGCACGGAAGCAATGTTGATCCACCATTGTTAGTAGTTGAGAAATAAGTAATGGCTAATGTTTTGAAGTTTTTCATTTGTCGAAACACGACAATGCTATGTGACATGATAGCCAAGCTGATCCCCGGTTCAATTTTTGACTAGAGGGTTTAGTTTTTGTCATTGTTTAACTTTTTTTTTTTTTTGTTAGCGAATATGATTGGGTGAGTTCTTTTGTACCAACTTCGTTGGGATAACTGTCCTTCACCTTGATGCTTATAGCACCTACTAGGTTTTGTTTTTTGTTGATGTTTGATATAAGGTTTTATCCTTGATTCTTATTCAATAAAGTTTTTTTGCCGATAAAAAAAAAAAAATTAGTCGTTAGATTAGTATCTAAGGGGAGTTGAACTCACACTCACTCTTTACAAGTTCTAAGAGTCTTGCCACCTATTCCACTTATATGGGGAAAAAATAATTAATTTTTGAAATCATATTTATCATTCATTTTTTAAAAGGAAATGTGATCCAATCAAGACATTACAATGTTCTGATCGTCTTAATTTTTTCTATAAATAATCTGTCCTATTGACTTTATAATTTAAACAATTCAAATCACTAAAATAAACACACACAGAAAAAAAAAAAATTAAAAAAAAATACACATTGCTGCTATTTCGAAACTACCTACTAATAATTTATTTTGTCAAAAATATATGAAACAAAGTATAGTTGCTTTGATTAGTTCCAAAATTATAATAATAATAATAAAAAGGGAGGGTTACAAGTTGATTGAAAAATTATATACAAATCCATTTTGTAGATCAATTTTTTAAACTCAATGATATGTAATTAAGATAATTGGTGAATGATTAAAAATAATAATTTATCTTAAATATTTTAATAAGCTATCATTAAATTTTAAAAATAAATTAATTTTTGTATTTGAATAAATTAAACTCAACTTGGAAGTTGCTTTGATGTTTGAGGGAAACTTCCATAAAACGGAACAAAAAGGATGGTTGAGTAATCAACCACTCAAATTCATCCACTAAGGGGTGTTTTGGAAAGTTGGTAAAAAGATGGCTTTTGGCTTTTTACCAAGCTTTTTAGCTTTTTTGAAAGTGATTTGGGAAGTTGGTAAAAAACTGACTTTTTTTATTTTTGATTTAATATTTTTTTAAATGTCACATCACTCTAAAATGACCAAAATATCCTTACTTTTTGATTTTTAAATTAATTAATTAAATTATTTCAGAGGGTAATTTGGTAAATTTGGGTGTTGGTTATTTGGTCATCCCAAATGGGATTGAAAACGCAGTGGGCATGGGTTGGCGTTTCTGAGCTGTTGCCAAAACGTGGCGTTTTTGACTTGTTGCCAAAACGGCTTATGACTTTTTTTGGTGATTATTTCGGTAGTTTGGAAATATGATTAAATAGTATTTAATGATAGTATGATTAGTAAAGAAGGTAAAATATTAATTATTTATATCGAGTAATTAAGAAATATAAAAAAATATAATAAATAATAATTGGTAAGAAAATACGAACAAATGATATTCCAGTACTATTATATAATTTTTCGAGTTCCTTCAAGGTTCTCACTTGTTAAAAGCTCACAAGGAGCACGCGGTGTGCACAATTGTATGAAACTAAGGGGTTGTTTGGGGTGTCCTAAATAAGTGTCTTTTTTATCTTTTTAGACTAAAAAGTTGAGGTTGAAAATATGAATGTTTGGGTTAACTTTTTGACTTTTTATAGAAAAATGTGTATTAAAAAATTGTATAAATTAATATGTAGGGGAAAATTAATATTGAGAGTTGTGTAGCCGTAATTGTTGATTTTTGGTGAATAGTGATAACTTTTTAACTTTTTGAGTAATTTTTGACTTTTTAACTTTTTTGAGACTTCCCAAACTTGGCCTAAATTATAATTGTCAAATGAGGTGCATATACAACACGCGCTATAGTGCTTGCGTTATTAACTCTATAATAAGTCCTATAGGCCGGGCTTTAAAAATCTTGTTGCCTTTTTTGTTGCAAAGTCTCTCTGATGTAGGAATGGCAACGGGGCGGGGCGGGGCCGGGGATCGCACTTCCCGTCCCCGATCCCCGATGGTAGAATTTCCCCCGGCCCCGGCCCCGATCCCCGACGGGGAACCTATCACTGCCCCCACCCCCGCCCCCAACAGGGATCGGGTTTCCCCGACTCCGAGCATTCCCCGGCTAAAAAAAAAAAAAAAAAAAAAAAAATTCAGAAAATAACTCATCAACAACAACAACAACAACAACATCATCTAAAAACAGATCTGAAACAAAATTATTAATGGTCTGAAACAGATCTGAAACAACATCCGAAAATACAACAACATAAACAACATCATCTGAAAATACAACATCAACAATCAGAAAATACAACATCAACAACATCATCAGAAAATACAACTCATCTGAGACAGATCTGAAACAGATCTAAAAAAAAAAATTGTGAATCAGATCTGAGACAGATCTGAAACAGATCTGAAAAAAAAAAGAAAAAAAAGATCTCATCTGTGGTGTCGAGGCTCGTCGAGAGAGAGGGAGTGGATGAGAGTTGCGATGTGGTGGTGCGAGGCTCGGCGGTGGTGGTGCGGCTCGGCGGTGGTGGTGGTAGTGGTGGATCTGAGAGAGAGAGAGAGAAGTCAGTGAGAGACGGAGACGAGTAGAGAGAAATGTCTGTAACAAAAAAAAAGGGTAGCGAGAAATGAGAGCTGAGAGAGACTGACTGACCTGGTTTATAATATATATATATATATGTAAGGGTAAAATTGTAATTTAACATCGGGGATAAAATCGGGCCGGGCCGGGTACGGGACTGGAACACTGATCCCCGTCCCCGGCCCGAATTTGTTCGGGGATTGATTTTTAATCACCATCCCCGTCCCGTCGGGGGTATTTTTCGAGGAAAACCCGCTCAATTCGGGATCGAGGGGTCGGGTCCCCATCAGGCCGGTTTTAAATTGCCATCTCTACTCTGATGAGTCATGTACGCCGCGGTTTAATTTGCCGTGTGCCTTTTCAGAGTCTTGGTGGTGCCCAATTGCTCGCTTTTACAGTCAGCAAATTATCTCGAAATTTTAGAGATTAATTTAGGACAAATCACATCATACTTTCTTAAAGGGTAAATTATAAATATATTTTTTAAAATTTACTTAAAATATAAATTATTTTTTATAGTTTAAAAAATTATTAATATTTTTTGTTAAAATTTTTTATTTAACAGAATTAATTAAAAAAGTGAAATTTCTAACTGTTCACATATATAATAATAAAATTATTTGAATTATTAATTGAAATAAAATTTTAACATTATTAAAAATTGTTAATTAACTTGATAATTTATTAATAAAATGATCTATTTATTATGAAATTAGAAACCTTAGGGGGCATAATGTAATTTCTAAAACCCTGGGAATAATTTATAATTTAAGTAAACCTCAGGGAGTGTGTTTGTAATTTATCTTTTCTTAAACTATGACTCATATGTATTTTATTGTTTTGAATTTCAAAAATCAATAATTAACGATTTGAAAATATTATCTTGTTACAGTTAATCTCTTCTATTATAGATTTATACAAAATCAAATCATGTGTAAAGCATGACACATCTATCTATCTATCTATATATTATATAAAGAAAAGAGAGTTTTCAACTCACAAGTTTTGTGGGAGCTCTAATATCCCAATATTAATTTTCTAATTTTTTTATTTAAGAAAAAAAATGTCAGCATTTATTAACTTCTCACAACCCACAAACTTTTTTGACTTCTCCCATATCTACTGTTACACATTTTTCAACTTCTCTCATACACTATGGTTAGTGGTGAGATTATTAAATTATTTTTATAAAAAAATCTTTAAAAAATAATTTGTATATTAAAAAAATATCTAAAATAAATATAAATTCTTGTTAAATCTATCTATCTATATATCTAAAAAAATCCTTTATAGCTCTCCAAAAAAAAAAAAAATCTTGATTTATGACTTTCAAATGGAAAGTATATCAAATATATAAAATAAAAAATAGAAAGTATACTAATTTATTTCAAAAATCAAATTTGAGGGGTACTAAATATGGAAAGCATTCCATTAATTTAAATTTTAAATTATAATGATTTATTCCATAATAAATAAGTTTTAAATAATGATCTATATCTATATATTATGTCACACCCCATATTTATTACTCGAATAACATTACAAATATTCATTAATTAAGTCTATTTACAAATGACAATTTATCCTTTAATGAAATGATGAATAATTAAATATACATGTTCCCTCTCGTTATACAATAATGTCATTTACATACAAATAAAAGAAATGCCCTAAGGCTTACAATAAATAAGAGAGCGTTGCCCTTTACAAAGTATAGAACTTAGCCAAATAAATAATTAAAAAGCACTATGGCTCATCACCACTTTATAACCATGCTAAGTTGTTTGATCCTCAAATCTGAAAATATTACCTGTACACATGTACAGGTAGGGGGTGAGCAAACTACTAGCTCACCAAACAATCTCATATTATAACATAAAAAGGCATGTAGGTACAGTGATACAATGTTACCATACATATATACAAAAATCATACTATGCCATAACCTTATGACTTTATTTTTTAATCCCTCAAATCCAATTTATTTAATTAACCACAACTAGTTAACTTAAATAAATAAACATGCTTCAATGGCAACAGAACATCATTTTCAATCCATTCAATTACCCCATTGCCAGTTAAATCAAATAGTTAAACAATTCATAATGACATCCAACAAAGTATCAAATACATTTTATACAGTCTTATGAGATGAATGCATATGGCATGTCATGCTCAAAATATTTTTCTCATCTTTTAGAAATCTTGTGCACAATGTCAATTTGAAAACACATTAATCCAACAATTTCAATATAATTTCAAGGGTGGTAAATACGACTCAAGCAAATTCTTAGAGCTAGTGTCTGCAAGTAGGCTTAACAAGTATTACCAAACCCTACTTTACCGGTCTGTCACCGGGAGGCACGTGGTACCTCCTTACCACTGTACCGATCTCTCACCGGAAGGCACATGACACCTCCTCACCACTTTACCGGTCTCTCACCAGAAGGCACGTGGTACCTCTTCTGCGCGTGTTTTTGGTCTTTCACCATGGACACTCAGGCCAACTTAACCAATACCAACTACACCCCCTATCCAGACTTGCCAACGTATTTACCCCAAAACAAATCAATATTATTCCATTTTCAATTTCCACCACACAATCATCCATTATGATCAATTTCCATATCTATATCAATGTAATATCATAATACAATCTCAAGAGATAATACAACAATATCAACATTTATGTATTCTCTACATGTTAATCAACATTTTCCATTTTAGTCATTTCAAGACAAATCTATATAACATACTATATATCAAACTCACAAAGTTCTAGCATGTCTCATCCTTCCAAGAAATCCCTTATTAAATGTAAACATAGTAATCCTTCATCAGTTACCAAAGCCAAAACTTATAAGCAATAGGTTCATCAAGAGTAATAACATACAATACAAAAGCGGATTTAAGATTTCATCCATTTCTTATTGGAATTATGGTTTTTTATAGGCTTATTTTGGGCCAACTTTGAACCCAAATTTGAGTGGGGCCCACACGACTTTTGAGGTGGGTCCAAAGAGGTGACATGTTCCTTGCCGCATAGCAAGTCACACGGTACAAATGGTTCATCAAAACCATTTATGAGTGAATGGGAAGTTGACGTCATTTTCGGGTTCATGGAATGGAAAATTAAAGAGTAAAATGTAGGTTTCCTTGTAATGTTTGGCCCTGTTTGGTAGAGCTGTGGGAAAGTGCTTATAGCTTATGCCTTAACAGCTTATAGCTTATAACTATGAACATAAGTTGATTTCTGACTTATAAATTAAGCTTCTCCTGCCCCACTCAAAGAATAAGCTGATTTCTGACTTACAAAAAGCTATAAGCTGCATTGTTAAGCGAAACCAAACACATCAAAATAGCTTAAATTAAGCTGAAAGCTGAAATAAGCTGAAAAAAAGCTATGCCAAACAGGGCCTTTGTCCCACATTGAAACTTTAAGAGAGCTTGTATGTGTTTATAAACTCTAGGTGAACAAACTTGGGTTGGGCCCCAAGGGGCACCCCAAGTTTGTAGAAGAGAGAAATTATGGACAAAGTTGGTTTTGGCTCAAACCACCACACTCGTGCGCATCGCCGCCACCAGGTGTGGATTGTGGATCAGGTCGGTCCCAATATTAATTTTTTGGACAAAATTTATTTGAATTTTTCCAAAAATTCTTGTGAAAAATTTATTTTTTCTGAATGAAATTAATTCAAATTTTGCACCAAATTTGAATTCAATTTTCTATCCAAAATAGTGCCTCCTCCGGTCCAATTTCTAGCAGTCCAGCAAATAGATTCAAACTGTGCTCCAAACTGGTTCAATTTCAAACCATACCTGTTCAATTTGAAAACCTATCTGTTCGGCCCTTCCAAAGGGTCACTAGTTTGCCTATAAATACAAGATCATTCTAGCAGTTTGGACATCCAGAAAAATTCATTTATCTTCCCGATTTTGCTCTCTCTTTGCATTATTCTTCATACTAGTTTTTTAGAGAAATTTCTTATAGTATAGAACACAAGTTCTAGTTCGCCGTACAGATTGTTTGGAGTGCTACTACAATTTGTATAGATCATTGTATCCTGGGAGATAGATGCCATTTATCCGTAAGCACCGGAGCGGGGCAAATTTGTCTTAAGGACAGAGTGTCACACACTCGACTTGATCAATTTTTGTACTTATTCATTTCGGTAAATAAATTTTGTTAGTAATTTATTTTTATTTGTTTGATTTGTTTCACATTATTTTGTTATACACAGAAGATTGTTCCAACATTTCTAAGTCACATACTTTATCAATGTAATGTAATTACAATCTTTTCAAAATTCATCACCATCCCCAATCATTTAATAGAATTAAATTCCTATTTTTTTCTCATGCAAGTAAAATCTCAGGATTTTTAAGTTAAATCATAATTTTCAATAAGCATAAATGAATCTTATAGCGATCCAGGCTTAGATCTGATTCATTTATTGCTTTTGAATCCAGGAAACCATATTCGTGATGGTCGTTCTTTTCTCTTCATATTTGGTTTTGGCTTCAGGGGTCAACACCGCCCTTGTTTGGATCAACATTGCCCTCTTGTCTTTGTTTTGTTAAGCTCCAAGGGTCGACACCAGTGTTGGAAGGGTCAACACCATCTTGCTACTATGTTCTTGGACTAGCTACTGAAATTTAGGGTCAACACCAGCCTTAGTAGTGTCGACACTTGTCTTCCATTGTTGGCCTCAAGGGTCGACACCAGTTTGGGAAGAGTCGACCCTTGTATATAGCAGAATCTCGGTTTGGTTGCTGAAATTTAGTGTCGACACCAGTGTTGGAAGGGTCAACACCTTGTCTGCTACCAACATTGTCATTTCTTCTAGAAGGGTCGACACCACCTCTACAAGGGTCGACCTTTGTGAGTTATTTTTTTTTTTAGATTTTAGTTTGGTTTTGGGCCCTACCTCTTGGAGATTTTGACTTGTTCTTTTGGGTTGACTTTGGGACTTTATTCCACTTTAACCTAGCATTAAATAGGGATCGCACTTATCATTTTCTTCACCTTTTCTTCTCTTTTCCCTCTTTAAACTATGAGTCCCTATTTTTCTCTCTCTAAACTCACTTTTTCGCTCAAAGATCTTCAGATTTACTCACTTTGAAGTATCTCCTCACCTTTCTCCTTTGAGATTAAGTGTAGAGCTTGTCAAGGGTTTCGTTTCGATCGGAGCAAATCGTCGTTTCGTCTCTGATGACTTTTTGGGTTTTCTTCCTTCTTCTTTTCTAAGTTTGAGGTAGAGATTCTCCGCACTCTCTTATGAATTTTAACTTAGCTATTTGTTCTTTCTAAAACAACATTGTGATTTTTGGAGATTTTGGACAAATTTAGGATTTTCGTTAGAAATCAAAAAGTGGGGTTTTCAAATGGGTTGTTGGAAATGCTTGTAGAAAAGTGTTTATTGTTGATCTACGATGAAGTGATGGGTTTTCACCTTTAGGAATGATTTGTAAAGAAAAAGGGGATTTTGCCCTAAAAATTTCAAATGTTAATCTTGTAAAGATTATGGAAATAATGCTTGGTTTTATGTAATTGAAATGATATCTATAGAGATTCCGATTTTGACCCATCACTTGTGGTAGTCCGGACTCAGGTTTATGGTCTCCGTATGTCGTTCATTGTCTTTTGCTCTTTATTCCTTCTTAAATTTGGTTATTTGGATGTGTTGAGTGTGTTTAGAACGTGTTGGTTGCTTGGTTTTCAAACCTTGTGTTGTCCAGAATTTTGGTTCTCCGCTCGAGCGGCCTTTCTTGCGCTCAAGTGGGATTTGCAAACTCTCAGTACTTTGCACGTCTGCAAAAGTACTAGAGGGGTGCTTTCCACGCTCGAGCAGCGTTTCCTACGCTCGAGCGAGTGGGCGTTCAAGCGGTTTTTCCTGTGCTCGAGCGTTGGTTTGTTGTCTGCAAAATTTCTGAATGTGTGTTTTCTACGCTCAAGAGGTGAATTCTTGCGCTCGAGCCGTGAGCGTTCGTTGTGTCTTGACGCTCGAGCGGCCTTTATTGCGCTCGAGCGGAACAACTTTTGTGTCTGACGCTCGAGCGTCAACTCTTCCGCTCGAGCGGACTGTGCGTATATCAGATAGCGAAAATGACATTTTAAATCACTTTTTCATTCTTCTCTCTCTCTAAAACTTTCCAAAAACCTAGATTTTGACTCTCTCTCCCTAAAACACTCTCTCTCTACATTTTGACCTAGATCCTTTGGGTTCTCTGCCCTAGTGTCTTTGAGAAAAAGTTAGAGCATTCCAAGAGCTTCATTTTGATCCGATTGGAACTTGGTTTCGGCGTTGTTGAGGGTTCCACTTTGCTTTGCTTGGTCTTTTCTTCTTGAGGTAGGGGTTTTCTACACTTTAATATGGTTTTTAACTTAGTTATTTGTCGTTGTGTAACAATGGTGGGTTTTGGGTTTAATGTGAACAAACCTAGGGTTTGGGTGTAAAATGGAAAGAGGGGTTTTTGGTGAATGAGAGGTAAATGATTGTAGGGTTTGAAAATGATGTTGTATAGTGTCAAAATTGTTTATTTTGGTACTTGGTTGAGACTTGGGAAGAGAGGGAGTTTGTCGTAAAATGATTATGATATTTATTTTATATGAATAAATGAAATTGGTGTTGTAAACAAGAAATTGGACGAGTATTGAAATACATGGTGGAATTGAGTAGATGATACGTCTCATCTTTGGAAATTTTAAATAAATTATATGTCTTGAGATTATGTATTTGTTCAGAAATAACTGTATTGGGCTATCAGTGGAGGATGGCTATGATTGTTGTAGAAATTGCATAAGGATTAGGTTAATTAAAACTAATCCATGGCTGGTTATCATTGAATATGATCATGTTGTAAATACATTGTGTATGTATGATTGTTCGGGAGGAGAAAGAGGATGTACTCATGTATGATTATGTTTTTAAATACATTGTATATGTATGATTGCTTGGGAGGAGAAAGGGAATGTATTCCACTGTTTGGGAGCAGAAAGGGGATGGTCCATTATAATTAAGTTGGCCAGAGTGTCCTGGGTGAAAGTCCCGAAATTTATACATGAGTGCTGATCCCGCGGACGAAATTTTCGTAAAATAACAAATTGAAGTGTTTGTGTGTTAATGATGTGATTATAGAACCATTGAGTTGTACTCTCATTTGGGTTATTGAAAAATGATGAAATTGGCTCATGTATTGAAATGAATTGAAGGGGAATGAAATAAAATATGGACTTGGTATTCTATGACTATATAAAAATGTCAATGTTTCATCCCTGGCATTGTATATGCATATTGCACTTATATCTTCATTAAATCTCATATATTTTATTAGATTATTCCTACCGGGTTGTAGCTCACCCTATTTGGGAAAAACATTTTCAGGTAATGATGGCATGCCTCCACCAAGGCAATAGCATTGGAGGGACTTTTGGAAAGCAAGAGCTTTCTTTGTTTTGTTTCACTTTTTGTTTAGCCTAGGGCTTAAATTGTATAAGCTAGTCTCATTTTTATTGTAACCAAGCCAAGACTTGAAAAGATGTAAGCCTATAGGGCATTTATTTATGCTAAACTGTTTTGTACTATTAATAGTATGAAATGAAAGAACTCTACACTCTGATTCATGTAGTTATTTATATACATTTGGGTAGAATTTATGGTCATATTTTGGGGACGTTACAATATCTTTCTCTACTCAAAAATGATTTTGAAAGAAAATGTGGTTTTGCTCTAAAACCATAGGTTTGACATATGTTGGAAAATATTGAAAAATGATATTGGTTTTGTAATATCACTCACATCTTGATGATGGTGATGGAGGATATTGATGATGATGGTGGAGTTGGATATGTTATTTCGCTCATATCTTGGACATGATAATAATGTATATTGTTATTGAAATTTTTTATTTATTAGAGATATCTGTTTTGGGCTATCGGTGAAAGATAGCTATGATTGTTGTAGAAATTGAATAAGAATTAGGTGAATTGAAACTAATTTCTCATCTATTTGCATTGAGTGTTGTCACATATTTAAATACATTGTAAATGTATGATGTTGGGAGAAGAAATGGGTTGTACTCCATGTTTGGGAGAAAAAATGGAATGTACTCCATTGAATTAAGTTGGCCGGAGTGTCCAGGGTGAAAGTCCCAAAAACCACAAGTATACATGGGTGCCGATTCCCGCGAACAAAATATCCATAAAGTGGCAAATATAAGTGTTTGTGTGATGGTTGTATTGGTTAGAGACCCACTGAGTTGTACCCTCAGTTTGGTTGTCTAAATAAAATGGAAATGATGCATGAATGGAGATAAAATAGATCGAGATATAAGTTTGACATAATATGATTTTGCAAAAGAGTTATATATGACTTTATCACGAGCATTGCATATGCATTCACCTTATACCCTTATTAAGATTCATATATTGTGTTAGATTACTACTGGGCTTTGGTTCACCCTATATGGGAAAAACATTTTTAGGTGCTGGTGATATGCCTCCACCAAGGCAATAGCTTGGGAGAACTTGGAGCAAGAGCTTCATTTTTGTTTAATTGTGTATTTCTTTCGTACAAGCCAAGGGCCGTTAAATGTATTGGATTTAAATCCATTTTATTGTAACCAAGTACTGGCTTGGAAAGTTGTTAGTCTTTAGGGAATTCTCTTAATTGTTTATCTTTCATTTTACACTCTTCATCATGTAACATATGCTATAGATTCAAGGTTAGACTTATAAATGTATATCTGCATATGTTGCACTTTTGTATAAGAAACTAGAAGTTAATGAAAGATAATTATTTCATCTTGTCATGTTGTTTGATTAATACTGTAGATTGGCGCCTCAGTTTTTGTCAGCCAACCTTTGTACCTCTTGAGGAGGTTCTGGATTAAGTCAAGTCTTGTGGTTGTGTTGTTATAAATGTATAAGACTTTGTTTCTTTTGCTCCACGAATAAGTTTTTTTGTTTATATGTATATGAAGTGACGTGTAAATACTATATCTTTTGACATCACTTGTACGTTAAAAAAAAAAAAGTTTAAGATTATCTGTCTCATGTATGTCTTCGCAGCTCGATGGACTATGTATATTTCATGTATTTGCTTCCGCAGCCCTAATTATATATTATTATGTTAAGAGCCCTTTGGTAATCCAAGGATTTCTGGCTGGTTACGACGCTAAATCTATACAGGCGGGTTTGGGTCGTGACATACTCAGTTAGGACATCTTTTCACCTTGGCCCCTTGAAAAACGTTGTAGACCTCATCAAAGGCTTTCTTTTGATCTAAGAGCTTTGTGTTTTTGTCGTTGTTGGCCTTTGAGGCTTTTTGCCTTTCTTCTCTTCCGAAGTTGAGGTAGGGTCTATTCTTTAACTCAATATGAGTTCGGTAGCATATTTGTGGCGTATTTTGCTATTTATATTTGGTAGTCATTTGGTTGATTTTGAAATGTTATTTTGGGCTTGAGGGTTTTGTAAAATTTGAGGGGTTTAGGCTATGGTTATGCTACTACGGTTATTTTCGATGTACAAATTACATATGGATTTCTAAAAGTGAAAAAACCCCAATTTGTAGAAAAACCCTAAATGATATTGTTTTGGGAGTTGGATTGATTTTTGATAAATGGTTTGGTTGGAAAGAGATGGAAAGGAAATGGTTGTAGGATTTTGAAAGTGGGTATTGTTACTCTTTTGGAAAAATATATCTGTATTGTTATCTATTAATTATTGCATTAGAGATAACTATTTTGGCTATCGGTGGAGGATAGTATTGCCGTGTGTTAAAAATTGCATGTAGATTAGACAATTTGAAATCATTCATATCATGAAGCATGTAATGGATTTTTGAAATTTGAAATCGTATGTTTGGAAAGAGGTTTTGGAAATTCTCGTACTTTACTTTAGAACATTTTCATTGTTTTGGAAAAATAATATTTTGAATCACACGTGTTGTGCTATTGGAAAAAGGTAAATAAAGTGGTAAAACCATGGGGGGGTGTTAAACCAGAATTAAGTTGGCCTGTGTATCTATGGTGAAATACTTAAACCTGCGTGGTAGGTGTGGACGCGCCATTGGGCCTCACTACAGTTCGGACTCAATTTGTGTCACGGTCCTGTATCTAATCTCACAGAGTGCAATGTAAGACCGATGAATCATCAAAGAGTCCAAATCCGGCAAATCGTTTTTGAAAACAGATTTTTTGAAAGAAGTGCCAAACATGGACTGCTTTGCCAGATACAGAGTCGCCACCTAAATATTTTATTTTGGGGGAATTTAGGAAACCCTGACTCGTTGCCTAAGGCCATGTGTCCGTCATCACCAAAGTTGCCTTGGCTCGGGAACTTGGGTACGATTAGGGAAGGTCACTTCGTGAGCACCCCCGCTCGCCCGATCAAAGATCGGCCTCTACTAACTATGATATCTAGTTTTGAAAACATCATGCGTTCTTGTTCCGGTTATTAGCCTAGATTTACTACGTGATGCGCGCAGCATACAAGTATAGACCGGGTCGCCTAAATTGGAACAAAACATTTCATGTTTGTTTTTGAAAGATGGTTTGCTACTCGCAAGTAGGCTTAAAAATGCAGATTTTGCCACCCTCGGGTGGGCTTAGAAAAAGATGGTTTTGCCACTATCTAGTGGGCTTAAAACTCACAGTCGATGATTTGTTCCAATCCAAATAACCCAACCTTCACCCGCAGGCATTTAGGCAGATATCACATAAGCATATGCCTCATGGTAAGCATGCTATCATGGCAGTCACTCACACGCATGCAAGGATGTAAAACATAAAAACTTACCGAGTACTCCAAGCCAAAACAGAAGCATGTTAGAATCCATGCATGATCCTAACTATACAATGCCTAATGCAACACATGCAAAAATGCAACTTATAGCAAGCTCGGCTATTCTAAAATGGCATGTGAAATGCTATAACTAACAAAATATTCAACTTAGAATTGAAATACAATGCAGTTAGTATGATGCGCTGAGCCCGGTGTATGCAAAACAGATGAATGAATGCAAACATGCTATCATACTGTGTGCTAATTGAAACATGCCCTAATCTAACCATCATAAGCTGGTAAATAAAAGGGAGAAAGACGTGGGGTTGGAAGACATACATCACACACACGCACACTTATTACAATTGTGCCCTCGCTCGGAGGGTCCGAATAAATAATATACAGTCCGAATAAATAGTACAGTCCGAATAAATACAAAACCCTAATTAATTAATAAATTTAACTAGGAAAGTAGTAGACTAGCACGCAAATCCATGGACAGCCTCAGCTCTGTTCCGAATGATGAATGATGCATGCTTGAGTTGCCTTGCGCGGAAATCCATTGCGATGCCCCAGTTAGCCTCTGTTTACAATTAAGCCCGGAATGTTGCACGAAGCTCCAAAAGACTACCGGTTTCTGATTTGCTGCAAATAGAGGCAAACCGGGGCATCTCACTGGATTTCCGCGCAAGGCAACTCAAGCATGCATCATTCATCATCCGGAACAGAGCTGAGGCGGTCCATGGGCTTGCATGCTAATTTACTTGCTTTCCTAGATTAATTTGTTAATTAATTAGGGTTTTGTAATATTTAATTAGCTAGAATAGTTTTGTATTTATTCGGACTATACTATTTATTCGGACTGTATATTATTTATTCGGACCCTCTGAGCGAGGGCAATTGTAATAAGTGTGCATGTGTGTGATGTATGTCTTCCAACCCCACGTCTTTCTCCCTTTTTTTTACCAGCTTATGATGGTTAGATTATTTTCAATTAGCATACTTATGCTACATGTTTGCATCCATTCATCTCTTGCATGCACCGGGCTCGGCGCATCATACTAACTGCATTGTATTTCAATTCCGAGTTGAATACATGTTAGCTGCAGCATCATCATGCCATCTTAGAATAGCCGAGCCTATCTTAGTTGCACCTGTATGTGTGCATTAGGCATTTCTGTATAGTTAGGATCATGCATGGATTTCTAACATAGCTTCGTTTTGGCTTGGAGTACTCGGTAAGTGTTTATGCTTTAGCATCCTTGCATGCGTGTGAGTGACTGCCATGATAGCATGCTTACCATGAGGCTATGTGCTTATGTGATATACCTGCCTAAATGCCTGTGGGTGAAGGTTGGGTTATCTGAATTGGAACAATTCATCGATTGCGAGTTTTAAGCCCACTTGAGAGTGGCAAATCACCATGTTTTCTAAGCCCACCTGAGGGTGGCAAATCCGCATTTTAGCCTACTTACGCGTAGCAAACTGTTTTCAAAACAAACATGAAATGTTTCGTTCCAACTCAGGCGACCCAGTCTATACTTGTATGTTGTGCGCATCACATAGTAATTCTAGGCTAATAACCGGAACAAGAACGCATGATGTTTTCAAAACTAGATATTATAGTTAGTAGAGGCCGATCTTTGATCGGGCGAGCGGGGGTGCTCACGAAGTGACCTTCCCCAATCGTACCCAAGTTCCCGAGCCGAGGCAACTTTGGTGATGACGGACACGTGGCCTTAGGCAACGAGTCAGGGTTTCCTAAATTTCCCAAAATAAAATATTTAGGTGGCGACTCTGTATCTGGCAAAGCAGTCCATGTTTGGCACTTCTTTCAAAAAATCTGTTTTCAAAAACGATTTGCCGGATTTGGACTCTTTGATGATTCATCGGTCTTGCATTGCACTCTGCGAGATTAGATACAGGACCGTGACACAAATTGAGTCCGAACTGTAGTGAGGCCCAAGGGCGCGTCTACAGTTTCTGGCGACTCTGCTGGGGACTTAGAGAACTTGACTCGAACTCATGATATCTTGTTTTGATTACACTTATGTGTTTCTTTGCATTGCATGTGCATTGGTGCGCCTAGGACACCGTGTTTGCCATCTGCTATTCCTGAGCGGTTTGCCAGAGGCTGCGTGCCATAAGGCTTACCGGTTACGGGCTCTGCCAGTATGGAAACACAAACCCCGGTTTTACCGGGGCACCCTTTTGACCATTCGACCTAGTGCATATTCGGAATCCGTAGTGACCATTCCAAACTAGGACAGGTTGCTTACCCGATATAGGTTGTTTGAAACCGCTGCGTGCGTAGTGAAACCCTAGCTCCTGACAAAATAGGACAGGGAAACCCTACCCCAACATAGGGGTGTTTTGGCTCTCACTTATCTGTTATGTGCTTTTAGAGTGCGTCTCTACAGGGAAATGCATGTATCAGTTTGCGAGTTTGGGCATCAGGCCTGCGGGCATCAGTCAGTGTTTGAGAATCAGTTATCTGCGGGTATCAGATTCAGTTTTCGGGGACAGTGATTCAGGGATAGTGATCAGTGTTTGAGGACAGTGTGTATTCAGCTTATCGACCGTGTGTTGTTATGCCCAGCTGTGTGTTGTGTATTTATTTTAATTATGCTGTTCGTTTATCTGGTTATTTATTTCCTTATTGCTTTATTTATCTTTTTGCTAGGGCAGTTTTAGCACAATTGCTTCCGACCAGCAGATATTCCCCAAGCACTCTGGACAAGAGGTCGTCGGCTCAATCGATCTGAGGATCTGGTTGACGGACAACCAGTGTTTCATTCTCTACCCCCGGTTGTCAGACGGAGGCCGAGAAAGCGCAGTGTGTCTGAGCAGAGGTTACCAGAGCAGTGGTCTACCCTAGCAGTGAACAGTCGGGCTGAGGTCTCAGTTTCTGCCATAAATACACATACCAGTCAGTCAGCAGGATCAGCAGAACATGGCCGGAATGGAAGAAATGATGCGCCAACTCCAAGAGAGTATGAAGCAAATGCAGGAGGATGTTGTCCGCCAAGTATAGTTCTCTAAACAGCAGGCCACAATCATGGCCCAACAGGCAGAACTAATTACCCGGCTACAGCATCTAGCCGCAGCATCAGCCTCACATCCAATTCCTCCCCCACCAGGGGTCCCAATACCCGAGCAGACACCAACTACCCAGAATGTCCTGCCAAATGAACATTTTGCCAAATGTCCATGCCGTTCAGGAGGACACAGACATCCCAACGGGCCGGCTCCGCCCCCGCTCCACCTCAATTATCCAAGGTACATACACCCATCAACCACCCGGACTCTCCCTTCGAGTTCGAAGTAGACCCTACAGCACTGAAATTGAGCAAGCTCGAGAAGCTATTCAAAAAATCCCAGGGGTAAAGGCTATCCCGGATATCGAGGACGGATATACCGATGTGGCTGTGACGTTGCCGGATAGATTCAAAATGCCGCAGATCGATCGCTTCGACGGATCTGGGGATCCCATGGTCCACCTCCGGCTATTCTCAGATATACTACGGCCGATGGGCCTAACCAGACCCCAGAAGCTTTCACTATTCGGCCGGACCCTGTCGGGTGTGGCCGCTATCTGGTATGCGAAATTGGAGGATGATGTCAAGCGAAGTTGGGATGAAATGGCCGAGGCCTTTGTTGCGCAATACTCTTACAACACCCAAATCGAGATTACAACCCGTGATCTCGAAACAACAAGGCAAGAGCCCAAAGAGAGCTTCTCGGATTTTGTGACCCGGTGGAGGGCGAAGGCCTCGATGATGACTCTAAGGCCCACCGATAAGGACCAGATCAGGATGATTGTGCGCAATCTCCAGCCAAAACTGATGCAAAAAATGATTGTGCTCCCCTTCCCCACCTTTTCGGATCTGCACGAGATGGGGGTACAAATTGAAGATGCAATGAAACAGGGTCTGATTGACCAAGACAGGGAGCAACCCCGGAGAACCTTTAACCGCAACAACAATGCAGGCCGAGTGGCGCTGCAACTGCAAGAACTTCGGAGGTAAGCATGGTCGCCACCATTCCCCCTCCCCTTCCAAGGCCCATGGCAGCCACACCCTTCTCCGGTGCATCCGGAAGCAATACACAGACCACCAAATACCAACCCAGAGGCCAAAGAACCTTCACCCCATTGTACATGCCCCTGTCCAAGGCTCTAGGGGTCTTAATCAGAAAAGGGCATCTAAAACCCCTGGAGCCGAGGCCGTTACCAAATCCACTCCCCCCACTCACAACCCAGCCAAATACTGCGCATATCACCAGCAACACGGTCATGACACCGACCAATGTTTCAGATTGCGTCACGAGATTCAAGATCTCGTTGACAAACAGGTGATTTTGCCACCAGAAAGACCCAATGTCACAACCAACCCACTCCCTACACACAACCAAGCTCCACCTCCCAAAAGAATCAACTTTATCCAGACTGGGGTCGTGTCTTACGATCCTAGCATCTATATCACTCCTTCCCATCTACCTAAGCCGGAGGTGCTCCTTCCTGACTGCACTGACTTTTTGTGCATGCTGGACATCTCCACAACCCAACCTGAGCCAATGGTGGTGGCTGTTGAAGACGGTGCAGGGGAGATTGCAGAGGAGGATGGAATGGTTGAGTCAGGGTTTGAGCAGTCTGGGAATTTTGCTGGGGAAGCCTACGATCCGAGTGATTACATTCTGTCAGCAGGCCAGTTTGAGCCAAGTGTAGAATTGCCAGAGAGAGCAGAACTGTGTGTGATCCAGGGGGATAGATTTGAGCAGGGAACGGATGATTTGACGGCGTAGAAGAGGTTTTGCCAACCTCCAGTTTTTCAATGACCAAGAATCAGGGGACGCGGCAGTCAACTGGTTTGATTATGAGGAATCGGCAGAGGCTACCGGATGGCTGGATGATCAACCGGATGTTGTAGAGTTCCAACAGGGCCCGGCAGGGGCGAGGGTATCAGTTGTGGCCGGAAGGGCCGGAAGTCAGAGTACATTGCCGGAGAGCGCCGGTACGAAGAATTTCGCTCAGAATGCAGGGAAAGCGGAACAACAAACTGCGCCAACGCAGGTGGAACAAGAAAAGTTTTGGGATTCTGAGAGAACCAGGAAAGCCAAAGCCCATGAGGGGACCGAAAGTCCTGTGGGCACAAGGACAGAAGATGCTGCGAGCATGTGGGCTGAAAGTACTGCGAGTACAATCATGCCGGAGCCAGACAGATGTCTGTTGGCTGCCCACGGGATGTGGTGGGAGGACGATGATTTATGTCTTGCCCACACAGACGAGGATTGGGGGAGCAATCAACCAGACGACACCTGGTATCTCGATGAGGTTGATCACATGACAAGAAGCGGGCGGTATTTCAAGCCCCCGCACCTAGACCAGCCAGAGGCATCTGGGAAGGATAAGGAAGCTGAGAGACAGAAGGAGAAACAACTTGAAGAGAGGCTGTGCTCAAACATTAAAAAGATACAAGCAGACATCTCCATCTGGGGACTGCTTATGGCATCACGAGTGCACAGACAGGCTGTCCTATCTGCCATGGACAAGGCTAAACTCTCGATAGAAACCACGCCGGAGCAACTGGTGGGATTAGTCTTTCCGGGAGGAGCTACCCCGATGCTGACTTTTTCTGACAAAGAACTGCCACCTGAGGGTGCGAACCACAATAAGCCACTCTACATCTCTGTGGAGTGTAGAAATAAATGGATACCGGTGGTTCTTTTGATACCGGATCCGCCATCAACGTGTGCCCGGCAAGGACACGTATGCAATCGGTTTGAAGACCGCGGACTTTATACCGACAGCCCAGGTAATTCGGGCATATGACAACACGAGCCGAGAAGTCATGGGGACAGTAAAGATCCAGACCAAAGTTGGGCCGGGACAGCATGAGATAGATTTCCATGTCTTAGAGGTTCCTGCAACTTTCAACCTGCTTTTGGGACGGCCGTGGCTGCACCAGGTAAAGGCAGTGTCGTCACCTTACATCAGATGGTGAAATACCCCATGGGAAGGGAGTAGCCATTGTGTTCGGGAATTCATCGATCCATCCACCGCCGGAGGTGTCTACACCAGTCCTGGAAATTGAGCACGGCATGGAGGATGTGTTTATGTCAGGTTTTACCTTAGCTGAGGCTCGGGTTGTGCAAAACATCATGGCTGTTAATGAGGGAGTGTATGTCAGTGCTCAATCTGTATACCTCATGAACAAGCTACAACACATCCCCGGGATGGGATTGGGAAGGAGCGGCCGGAAGGGCGTCGCAGCATTGGCCGAAGTGCCACACAACCCTCATTCCTTGGCTTGGGTTATCTGCCCACCAAAGAGGATTGGATAAGGAAGGGAAAGGAAATGGCTGGAAGAGCCAGAGCGAAGCAGGCTGGGAAGCCTTTTGAGCTGATGCATAGGCCCATTCAGGGTACCCTAAACGGACGCTTCGTCCGGGAGGGGAGGACTTTCCGTTTTGTGGTTTCCCAGAGCCGTGGCTGAACGCGGAAAAGAAGCGTGTGCCAGGTTTCGAGATCTTCTTCGACCTGCAATTATCCGGGGATGACGTTGCCGAAGAGCAGACAGACCCATCAGCTGAGGTTGAGCAGTGTAAGGAAGTGGATTCCGAGGGCGCTGAAATTGAAATGGGGGTAGCATTGGCTTGTCTACTTTCAGATCCTCCGATCGACCAGAAGTGCTTGGGGGATAACTTCTCGGTTTCCATGATTGGGAATGAAACGACTGCTGCGGCCCTACCAGCAACTATTTTGGATGCATCTATCGCACCCTCTCTCACTTGGCAATATGAAGAGGGGTTTTTGTCCAGCAGCACCGGGTCAGGTAGTGAGCCGGAATCTGATTCCACCGAGTCTTGTGAGTCGGAATCAGGTTCCAGCTCGACTGAGTCTGAGTCTGGTAATCCTGGGGATGATAACCCGGATGCCACAGTTTTGTCCAGGTCGTCTTTTTCTTTCTCTTTTGAGTCTGTTGTAACCGAGGAATCGGACGATTTGGGTGTTTTAATGAGAATCAAGTAACTGTGGTTTCTGAGTACTTTTCTGTGCCTTTGATTTATTGCATTAACTCAGACTTTCAAAATTTTGATGAAAAAGACGAGGACGAAATTCCTCCGGTTTTGCAACGCTTAATTGAACAAGAGCAGGAAAGATTTGTTAAATCTTTAGTTGATGAAATCACTACTGCGAATATTGGTACTGAGGAGGACCCGCGGCTGGTTCAGATCGGGTCCACGTTGTCTTCGGCGGAACGCGAGCGCTTAGTCGCTTTATTAAAAGATTTCAAAGATGTTTTCGCGTGGTCCTACAAAGACATGCCTGGGATTGATCCTAAGATTGTACAGTACCGGATCCCTCTTGACCCCGAGGCCCGACCAGTCAAGCAGAAACTCAGAAGGATCCGCCCGGATTGGGCCCTCAAGATCAAGGAAGAGGTCACCAACCAAATCGACGCAGGCTTCCTGCTGGTATCCGAATACCCGACTTGGTTGGCCAACATCGTTCCAGTGCCGAAGAAGGATGGCAGGATCCGGGTATGCGTGGATTTCAGGGATTTGAACAGAGCCAGTCCGAAGGACGACTTTCCCTTGCCGCATATTGATGAGTTAGTGGACTTTACAGCGGGGCATGCTTTGCTTTCGTTCATGGATGGCTTCTCCAGCTACAATCAGATAGTGATGGCACCTGAAGACCGGGAAAAGACTGCATTCACCACCCCGTGGGGGACATACTGCTACAGAGTAATGCCATTTGGGTTAAAGAATGCTGGAGCTACTTATCAATGAGCCGCGACCACGATATTGCATGACATGATCCACAAAGAGGTTGAGGTGTATGTGGACGAAATGATTGTCAAGTCCAAAGATAGAGAGGGCCACTACACCGCCTTGCAAAAGTTCTTTCAAAGGATCAGAGAATTTCGGTTGCGGCTGAATCCTCAAAAGTGTATGTTCGGTGTTACAGCAGGGAAAATGCTGGGGTTTCTGATTACACAGAGAGGTATCGAAGTCGACCCTTCCAAAATCAAGGCCATCTTAGAAATGCCACCACCAAGGACTGAAAAGGAGATGCGAGGCTTTCTGGGTAAAGTGCAATTCATAAGACGGTTTATCTCAAAATTAACCTTGACTTGTGAACCACTTTTTGGTCTCCTGAAGAAAGGAAAGAAATTCCAATGGGACGACTGATGCCAAGCTGCTTTTGAACAGATCAAGGAATACTTACAGAACCCGCCTGTGTTGTCACCACCAGAGCCGGGGAAACCATTGATATTGTACCTTTCAGTGATTGAGACTACAATGGGCTGTATGCTCGCACAAGAATCAGAGGACAAAGTGGAAAGAGCCATCTACTACCTGAGCAAGAAGATGCTAGAGTATGAGACTCGCTACACACCGTTGGAGAAGGCTTGCTTAGCTTTGGTATGGGCTACCAAGAAGCTGCGGCACTACCTGTTAGCTCACTCCGTAATGTTGGTTTCATGACTCGATCCCATCAAATATCTTTTCGAGAAACCAGCACTTACGGGTAGGCTAGCTCGTTGGTTGCTATTGCTCTCTGAATCCGATCTGAAATATGTGACACGCAAGTCAGTCAAGGGAAGAGCAGTAGCAGAATTCTTAGCCGACCATCCGGTAGAAGGGGGTGAAGCAGTTGAGTACTTATTCCCAGATGAAGCCATTTTACACATTGACGACGAATTTTGGACGATGTACTTTGATGGACCGTCAAATCAGTACGGGTATGGGATAGGAGTGTTGTTAATAGCACTCGACAATTCCCGCATCCCTCTAGCCTTCAAGCTCTGATTCAAAGTCTCG
Source organism: Camellia japonica (assembly GCA_030407325.1). Lineage (NCBI taxonomy): Eukaryota > Viridiplantae > Streptophyta > Magnoliopsida > Ericales > Theaceae > Camellia > Camellia japonica. The sequence continues at coordinate 124,221,302 of JAPPVO010000031.1, forward strand.
AACAACGAAGCAGAATATGAGGCATGCATTGCCGGTCTAGAAGCAGCCCTGGAACTAGGGACAAGACGGTTGGACGTCATCGGGGACTCGAACCTTGTTGTGTCTCAAGCAAAAGGAGACTGGAAGGTCAAAGAAGAAAAGATGATGATGTATCACCAGACCTTGGACTTGTTAATTCCTCGGTTTGAGAAGCTAAACTTTGCTCATCTACTAAGAGAGAACAATAGGTTCGCAGATTCTTTAGCAACTCTATCTTCCATGATAGACATCCTGTCCGGAGTCCGGATGCGTCCAGTCATCATTGACCAGAAATTTGCGCCAGCCTACGAGACAATTGCTGCTATAGATGAGGCTCAAGACGAAAACCCCTGGTATTACGACATTTGGAATTTCTTGGAGAAGGAAGCATATCCACCAGGGGTAAATGCCAAGGATAAAAGGGCAATCAGAAGAATGGCCGTTCAGTTCATCATCTGTGGGGGAAGCTGTATAAGAGAGGTCATTTGGGAATGTATAAGTTGTGTGTCGATGCCGAAGAATCGAAGCGCTTAATGGAAGCCATCCATGGAGGGGAATGCGGTGCGCATATGAATGGAGTAATGCTAGCACGGAAGATCCTCAGACAGGGTTACTATTGGTCCACCATGGAGGAGGATTGTATCGGCTTTGTTCGACGATGCCACAAATGTCAGATCCATGCAAACCGCATGAACATTCCGCCGTCGAAGCTGTACAATATGACTTCGCCATTGCCATTTTCAGTCTGGGGAATTGATGTGATCGGGGCTGTCACTCCGAAGGGGTCGAATGGGTATGAGTTCATCCTGGTTGCGATAGATTATTTCACGAAGTGGGTCGAGGCCCAATCCTATGCGGTGTTGAAGGCTTCGCACGTTGCAAAGTTTATCAGAAGCAACATCATCTGTCGCTACGGAGTCCCAAACGAGATTATTTCAGATAACGGTTCCCACTACAAGAAGCAAGTGATTGATTTGTTGGAAAAATACAATGTGGCTTTCCATAAGTCATCCACCTATCGGCCGCAGACCAATAGAGCAGTTGAGGCTGCCAACAAGAATATCAAACACATATTGCAGAAGATGGTGGAAACCTACCGGGACTGGCCAGATAAGCTGCCGTTTGCTTTGTGGGGCTACCGGACTTCAATCAGAACTTCTACTGGGGCGACTCCGTATTCATTGGTTTATGGGATGGAGGCCGTTCTACCTATCGAGATTGAGGTTCCGTCATTGCGAGTACTGGCTGAGTGTCAAATAACCGAAGCAGATTGGCAGCAGAGCAGGTTTGAGGAACTCATGCTCTTTGATGAGAGAAGACTGAAAGCATTGTACCATGTTCAAGGTTATCAGCGCAGAATTGCCCGGGCTTTCAACAAGAAAGTTAAGTCCAGGAATCTAAAGAAAGGAGATTTGATGCTCAAGGACAACCGAGCTCCCATCCACGACCCAAGGGGCAAGTTCAGACCCAATTGGACTGGTCCCTACATCATTAAGTCTATCTGGTCAGGTGGAGCTGTGGTTCTGATGGATCTAGATGGCCTAGAGTTCTCACAGCCAATCAATATGGACAAGTTGAAGAAATATTACCCTTGAGAGGCTCGCTAGGCCGAAAACCCGAAAGGGCGACCTAGGCAAAACTCAGAGCACAAAAAATTTGAAATTATAAAAACTGAGCTCGCAAGGTTGAAAACCCGCAAAGGGCGGCCTTGGCAAAAGTTAGAGCGTAAAAGGAGAGTGAAAATACTCGAGTGAACCCGAGCCTGAACTACGTAAGGCTTGATTCCCATCTTTGGGATACGTAGGCAACTTCATCATGAAGTTCAGCCATAAACTTTTCCCCGATCAACTTTGTCCATTTGATCATCTCGACCATCTTTGTCTATTCAGCATTCAAGAGTTCAGTTATGATCTCCGGTGCAGTGCTTTTCAAACTAGGGGCAACTTTCCGTTGCTGTGCAGTGCCGTGGTACTATTCAAACTAGGGGCAACTTTCCAGTTGCTAGGATCAGGAGTTGTGTATCTCAGTGACAGATCTTAGGCGTGTCCAGTTCTGATCCATATCGGAAATGGTTTTGAAAAGTTTTAATAAAAGTTGACTTTGTTCAAAATTAATCTTTTTACAACTTAGACCATTTTTGGACCAAAGTGGAAAATTTTCAGTACCCACAACCTTCAATTTCATTGATTTCAATACAGAGTTCTCCTGCTCTTGCATACAAATTGAAGTTGCTTTTTATTACAATCGTAAAGAAAACTTGAAAGTACTAATAAAGTAATAAATCTGAGGCATAGATAAGTCAGGTGTCCCTGCGCCCCCTCCCAGAGCTGGTCGAAGCCTCTGATGCCAAGCTGGGCCCACTCTGTGCCTCTTCATTGAGCCAATCTAAGCACTCATTAGACAAAGTGCAACTGAAAGTGGAAGCGGGGGCCAGTCGAACCACCATCCTTCATCAACGGCATCGACTAGGCGTTGTCAAAAGAAGTAGCCGCGAGCTGAGTAGGCTGGGCAAGAGTCCACAACCTGCAATTTATCCATCAACCATACCTGGGAGGGATGAAAAATGAGAGAATAAAGAATAGAGAGATGTACGATGAGAGAAAAGTAAGGAAAGGGTTTTGTGAGAAAAAACCGAGCCCGAGGGCCGAGTGATGTGAGCAATATATATGTGAGATTGGGTGGGAAACATTACCTGCAGCAGTAGTGGACTCCCCGCAAACCTGGTCGTCTCCCGGCGATAGAAAGCATCTAAGCCCATCAGTGTCTCGGCCAATGTCATGGCGATGCAGCTCTTTCCTTCTTTCAAGCCTTGAGCAACTTCAATCAGACGAATGCTAGATCCACTAAAGCCTGGGGCAAGCAAAAAGTGAGATAGCATGCACAAGCAAAGGGCGTGTTGCCGAAAACCTTGCCAATAATGGTTGCCGCGGTCACCGGCATCAGAAAAACGATGAATCAAGCCGAGGATGTCCAGTTCCCCGTTGCAGATCAGAGACCGAGCGTCATGCATGGTGAGCCCACACATTCACCCTAAAGCTTGGGCGTGACCGAAGCGAAACTGAGGCAAAATTTCTTCATGGCGTTCAGATTCCATCAAAACTTGAAAATCTTCGAAAGTTGGACATACCTCTTGCCCGCCGAAGCTAAAAACATATGTTACCGGGTTCCAAAACCTCGCCGCGGCATGGAGGAAAGGAAGGTGCAGCGGAGTACGGCTCAGCGTGAATAGTGTATTCAAGCCGAAGCCCCGGAAGTTCAACTTCTCCGAGCCGTCTAAAGTAGCAATCCAAGCTGCGAGATTTTCGACGAGAAATGCCTCCATTTTGGTGCAAAACTGAGATGAAATGAATCAACCACGAGGCTAGGACTTTTAAAGAGGATAAGACACTGTTCGGAGGACACGTGTCGAAAAGCTGGTGGTTGTTGAGCTAGGTGGTCGGCCGGCCACCTTTTCTGGTAGGCCGACCACCCTCTCCCCCTCCAATGCAAAAAGGTGGTCTCCATGCTGCAAAGTGTGTCTTTGGTCCTGTTCCTGTTCTACCCTCTAGAAGAAAGTTCCTAGCTTTTCCATGCATCGGAGTGTCGAAGGCCTCCATTTCCCTCTGTTTCGGATGCGTTCCGTCACCCAGATCGTCCGAAATACACTTTGTTTATAGAGTTGTTGTTAAGTCTTGCTTATCGAGCTGTTGTTTTGCTTATCGAGTTGTTGCTTTGTTTGTCGAGCTGTTTTGTTTATCAAGGCTTGTTCATCGAGTCATCGAGTTTCGTGCATTGAGTTGTTACTCTTTGTTTAATCAATTTTGTTGTGTCTTGCTTATCGAGTTGTCAACTTTGTTGTGTTTTGCTTATCGAGTTGTAAACTTACTAAGGTTTTTGTTGTTTCTTAGTAAGTTAGGTTGTTTAGTTTGTTGCGTCGGTTCACTACCTGACTTGGCAAATACACAAATGCAATTCCATTCAATCTCATTTTTGTGCAAAATGATGCGATGCGATGCTAAGAACATAAAATACAACACTTTTTGAACAAAAACTGTTTCATTCCATCATGCTTCCTTTGTTACAACATTTTACAACAAGGGTACAAGTTTTTACAGAAAATAAAACTGCCTAATAATGTACAATGTGCTACAACTACTAGTAAAAAAGGCAAATAAAACAGGAACATCTATGCCCTCAAGTGCAAGAATAAGAGGCCCTTTTCGTCCTCTTCAGCTGAGAAGTCCCTGCACCATCTCTGCCAGCACCATCATCAGAATCAGAGCTGCCGTCCTCGGAACCCTCCTCGGCATCACCTCCATCCTCAAAACCAGACTCAGAGTCCTCCTCTCTGCCTGCAGATGTCTCGGACTGAGGATGCGCGGACTCCTCCTCCTCGCTGGACTCCTCCTCTATGACGTGTGCCCTACGCCTGCCTCGTCTGCGAGACGACTCCCTCTCCCACCTCCTTGAGAAGGCCTAGATGGCCGGCTCCCCGAGGAGGCCTAGATGGCCCAGCTTGTGGCTGAACATATACCGAAGGCATCTGAAAATAAAGAGTGCAATTTGAATACATCAGCTCAAATATGTATATTAGACTCAGATACAAGAAAACTACATGAAATGGGTGCATGCAAATACAGTACGTGGATGGCATGTGTGTCAGATGTGCTCTACACATACAGTCGGTCAATCAATGCAGTGGAATGGTCAAGCTTAGCATGTCATCAGAAGTATGATAAATGCAAGAAAACTAAAGGATACCGAAACGCCCATGATGGACAGCTGTCCCTCTTTCCGCAAGACCATGCCCTCGAGCGGGGCCACTAACCCGAGCAATCCCTCAGTATACTCCGTGGTAGGTTGCAAATACAAATGCAAGATCATCAGTAAATGAATGAATGTCCGAGTATCGGAGTGACAAATCAAAGCTGTAAAGCATACCGGTGGCGAGTCGGGGTCTCTGACAAATCGATGATCAGGCATCGGAGGCTCTATCGGGATCAGGTAGGAAGTACTATATCTCCATCCCATCAACTCGGTCGGGATCTCTGGCCATCCAGCATGAAAATGAGTCGGAGGAATCGGGGGAACCAATCCACCCCCGCCTCTAGATGTGCCAGCCCTGCTGGTGGAAAGGACATCTGCAGTCTGAGCCCGGCTCGATGAGGGCATACCAGCAAACCTCCTCGTCGGAGCACGGACTCCCGTCAGTGGAGGCATCAAGTATGTGTGATGGTAGGTCGCATAATCCCCGTCCTCCAAGTGTAGCAACACGTCGGTGCCTAGCATGGCGCTGTCGACACCCTGAGGAGTGAGACTATCAGCGGACCGCATATCATCCGGAGGTGCTGAGGGAACACTCTGCTCAGGGAAGCCCAGAGTCTGACGCAAGAAGCGGTCCCCCAGGAACCAGGCTCTACCAACTGGCCCCTCGAACAGGATCCTATACCGAGAGGCACCCCATGCTCCGGCAAACTGAAATCGGAGGTCTCTACCTAAAGGCGCCCAGGGCTGCCATGTGATCTGCGAATAACCGATGCATAAGCTGATCAGAAATTGTGAATATGCAAGATAAATCAAAGATTGGAAACATAAAGAACTGGGAGTTCTGAAATACCTCTGACGGCCGCACTGTATCAAAGTACTGCCGTAGGTAGAGGAGAGACTCCCGAGGTCTCGGCCGGTACTGGCCCTCGAATACAAGTGAGTAAGGGGTCATGAGGGGCACCTCCACCTCAAGCTCCGGGGCTAGCATCGGGAAGTACGCGTAGATCCATAGCTGTGGAAAACAGAGCAGTAGCCATCAGAATACAGAATGCTGAGTGCAGAATGTAAATACAAAATGCTGAGAGCAAAGTGCAAGGTCCGGAGTGTAAAGTGCGCCGTGTGTGCAATGTACAAATAATGAGAAGCAGAAATGTAAACCAAGAGGGCAGAAAGTACCTCCCAGGCCCTCCAATAGCCGCCGACTATGTTCCCCCGTCCGCGGGAGGTCGCCCTCATATAGCAATAGAGAGTAGCCAGGCTGGCGCCACCCCAATCATATTGGCTGACCTGTGATAGGTCTACTAGAGCACTCAATAGATAGAGCCCGACAGTGTTCCCCCTATCGGCGAACAGAGTGGTCCCGAAGAGGAACATCAGAAATCCGCGGGTGTACTGTGCTACCTCCTCAAGAGTCTCAGGCTCCATCTCCACCCTCCTGAAATGTGAAGAAAACCAGGTATATCGGACTCTGCCCGAAGATCTGTCAACTGGTGGGCGAGCTCCCAATAAGTAGATCCAGGCGGCCTCCCACTGGACCATGTCCTCGTCATATGGGACTACCCAGCCCCCCACATCAAGGCCTGTCAATACAGCGAAGTCAAACGGGGTCATAGTCATGTCCCCGGTAGCAGAGAAATGGAATGAGTTAGTGGTGTCCCACCATCTCTCTACCAAGGCACCCATCAGCGTCCTACTAGCAGGACAGCAAGATATCCCAGTGCAGAAGGGCCCAAACCCTACCAAGTCAACCAAATCCCGGACAGCCTCCTGGAGCTCTGCATACCACTCTCTCACCACAATGGAGCCATATCCTCGCGCAGCACGAGAAGTCACCTGCATTCAGGATGAACACATGTATTCAGTTTCAGAATGAAATGTATAAGCTGCGTGCAAATGAAATGAATAAGCTGCATGCAAATGAAATGTATGAGCTGTGTGCAAAATCAAATCAGATACAGAATCTGGGCTGTGTGTTCAGAAAATTCAAAGTATGAGCCGTGTGTTCACAATTCAAGTGTTTGGGCTGCGTGTTCAACTTTCAATCAGTGTGTGCTGTGTGTTCACCTCAACAACGAGCTGTGTGTTCGACATCAAGTGTTTGGGCTGCGTGTTCAACCTTCTACAAAGTGTGTGCTGTGTGTTCACCTCAACAATGAGCAGTGTGTTCAGAATTTAAGTGTTTGGGCTGCGTGTTCAACTCTCAATCAGTGTGTGCTGTGTGTTCACCTCAACAATGAGCCGTGTGTTCAGAATTCAAGTGTTTGGGCTGCGTGTTCAACTTTCAATCAGTGTGTGCTGTGTGTTCACCTCAACAACAAGCTGTGTGTTCGACATCAAGTGTTTGGGGTGCGTGTTCAACCTTCTACAAAGTGTGTGCTGTGTGTTCACCTTAACAATGAGCCGTGTGTTCAGAATTCAAGTGTTTGGGCTGCGTATTCAACTCTCAATCAGTGTGTGCTATGTGTTCGCCCCAACAATGAGCCGTGTGTTCAGAGTTCGAGTGTTTGGGCTGCGTGTTCAACTCTCAATCAGTGTGTGCTGTGTGTTCACCCCAACAATGAGCCGTGTGTTCAGAGTTCAAGTGTTTGGGCTGCGTGTTCAACTTTCAATCAGTGTGTGCTGTGTGTTCACCTCGACAATGAGTTGTGTGTTCAAAATTCAAGTGTTTAGGCTGTGTGTTCAACTCTCAATAAGTGTGTGCTGCGTGTTCACCTTCAATTTGGGCTGTGTGTTCAAAAAGTCAGAGTTCGGGCTGCGTGTTCAACCTCCTACCAAGTGTGTGCTGTGTGTTCACAATCAATTTAGGCGCTACGTGTTCAGAGATTCAAGTGCTTGAGCTGTGTGTTCAAAATGCAAACAGAGTACTGTGTTTTAAACCAAGTGATCAGAACGAGCAGATAAGCATACACGGCATGAAATACACAGAAGATGCAGAATATAAGGCAAGAAATGTAAAAAGTAAAGAACATACCTCCCGCGCCTGATGGGAGAGGTGGGACTCCGGCTCCCGCAATAAAAGATCCGCCGGTGCTCGATCATCGAAATTAGTAAAATGATAAAAAACTGCCTGAGGGAGGACGTGTGTCGGAGGGTCGTACCTCTCAGGAATAAATGGTCGAACCCTCAGAGGCAGAGCCATAATATTTTGATCATCTCCGGCGCCTGGAGGACCTCCACCTTGAGGAAAGTGACCGGCCATTTCGAAAAATCTGCAAAAAGGAGCAAAAATGAGCAAAATGGGCCAAAATTGGAAAAAGTCAACAAAAGTCAACTCTCGGGAAATGGAAAAGTCAACAAAAGTCAACTCCCAAGAAAATCTTCCAAATATTGAGACAAACTCACCTCAAGTGGCGAAAATGAGAAAAGAAGCTCCGAAACCAAGATTTAATCGGTTCAAAGTGAAGAGAACTGAAAGTTTTCGCGAAACAACTTGGCGTAGGACGTTGGAAAACGCGTATGGAGCAAAGATCTGAGAGGGAAAATGCTCTAGGAAGGTAGAGGGACTAATTTCGGAGCTGGGGTTGTGAGGAAAAGTGCTTTGGATAAGCACATTTAAAGAAACAAGAGCAAAAAGACCAAACTGCCCCGGATTTGGGCTAGGTGGTCGGCCGGCCACCTTTTCTGGTAGGCCGACCACCCCCATTTCAAAAAACCTGGTCGGTGGCCTCCCCCTTGGACCAAACCTGGTCGGCAGTGTTCCCAGGGTGGTCTCCAAGATCTCTGCAAATTTTGGTGATGATCGGAGTCCCCGGCACCCGAGAAAGTACAAGGAGAGTGCACTTTTCGTTGCAAAATCCCTCCGCGGGAACTTCAACTCCAACTTTCGATGCGTGTCTCATTGTTACTCATCAAAAGCGAAGTGTATCCTTTTTGAATATGTTGTGACCCCTCCGGGAGGTAAACCGGAGGTCGCGATTGAGCCACCTTCGTCGAAACTTGCGTTGCTTTGCTCGTTGTTTCGTTTCAAAATGTGCATTCGAGTTTACGTTTATCCTGCATTGTTATGCACGTCACTTGCATTCTCATGCACACCACTTGCACTGTTCTGCACGTTTCACGAGTATTGTCATACCCTTGTGCTTAACTTGCGTTGTCACGCGCGTTGCTTCTCGCATTACGATGCACTCACCCATCAACACTGCGTTTGTCTGCATTCGATATCACGCTGAACATATGTTGCTAACTATGTTGTGCTTGTTGAGTTTCTTCCTTTTGCAGGCACGATATTGTATGTACGGTTCATTTGAGGCTGGTGCGACCAGACGAGCCGCACAGGTATTGTGTCCCCTCCATGTGAGACGTGGCGAGAATTCAATGATTCTCCGCATTCTTCAACTGCATGAAATGTAGTTTTGCTTTGCATTCTTGCTTAAAACTGTTGCATCTATTGTGAATATTTGCTTCATTACAGCTTGCTCCTTCGCATGATCATTGAGTTACATCCGGCTTTGTGCATATCGCTTTGCATTTTGCCTCCTGCCTGCGGGCACATCTTTGTTTATCTCGCCTGTTTGTCTAGTCTTCCGCCTTGTCAAAAATGGGTCGTCTTTGGGCTTTGACATTCACTCCCGTCACTCCTTGACTTTCGAGTTTTGTCAAAGAGGGGCAACAGCTCTATTCCGGATGATGAATGATGCATACTTGAGTTGCCTTGCGCGGAAATCCAGTGCGATGCCCCGGTTTGCCTCTGTTTGCAATTAATCCCAAAATGTTGTGCAAAGCACTTGAAGGAAGTTGATCCTTGATTTACTGCAACAGAGAGCAAGAAAGGGGCACATATGTATGCATGACTACTCTTCAAGGAGTGTAGTCCTCGATCCTCGTGCCACCAATCACGCATCTCGATGCATGATGGCCGAGGAGTCGAATTGCACGACTCAATGTGAAATGAATGCACATAAAAACACAACAAGACCTAAACTCCATCATGGGTAATCCAGAGTGTTAGCGACCGGGAATTAAGACACGTTCCGTCACTCGGAGTACAAAACGTCCCTCGTTTCCCGTGCTTGTGCTAACTCCTATCCCAAACACAATGCAATATGCATGACATGCATGAATGCGACTAACATACAACCTAGCATACACAATGCTATGAAATGGCATACACAATGCTCGATATAACATGGCATACACAATACTCTAACATACAACCTAGCATACACAATGCTATGGACTAAGATGGCATACACAATGCAATATGGGCTTACACCAATATGAGTGAACCTCAGCCACACTCACATCAGCGGCCATTAGATGAAAATGAGACTACCGAGATGCGTGCACACATGCACGCAAACCGAGGACCGAATCTAAGGCATAGCATGCAACTCCAACAAAGCATGGCATTCAAACATGTAAATTCCAGCACTGAAACATGATGCTAAAAGGTCCCGAAACATGGAAAGATGGCGCCCGATGCATGAGATGAGCCCCGAAACTCAAAACTAAGCATATGTATTGACTTATAGCTATACAAAGGATGCATTATTTGACTATGAAGCACAAAGACAGAGCCAAGGCAATCCCAAAACATGATCATTTCCAGTTCAAAGCATGACCAAAAGATGCTAGCATGATGGACTAAAATAGTATGCAACTTTGACTAGCAAACATGGTTTACATGGCATGTATATGAAGCGCATGAGAACTCATCAAACCAGCAAAAATTAGTGAATAGAACATGCCAAAATATACCCAAATAATCACTGAAATGCAGCCAATGCATGCCAAAATGATGAGCTCCTTTAAAGGGCCATGCAAGGGTTATTAAGCACATACAAGATAGACACTTAGCAAGACTAAACCAACTCTGGAAATGGGTTATGACAGCCCTAAAACCCACCAAATAGGCCTTGGAATCAGTCTCGGAAGCATGCAAAGAAAGGCCTCTTGGAAAGGCCTTGAATGGGATTTCTCTACACATGCATCATAGACATAAAATATAGCCAAAAGGGCCTCGGACAGAGCCAATGCAGACCTCAAAACCCTCAGAATGAGGCCTGGAAAGTGACTTCAAAGCATGAAAAATAGGGTCCCTTCGGAAGGCCAAAAGGATCACCAAACAAGACAAGGAGAGAGGGGGTCACCCCCCTCTGATTTTGGCCTTCAAGAATGCATCTAAGCCACTAAAAATCTACTGGATTTCAGTGGCTAAGAGGCCAAACCATGGCCAATGCAAGTGCTCTAATGCATAGCCCTAATCATGAAGGAATGAAGCATGCATAGGGGGAAGACGACCCCAAAAAGAAATGGGACCTTAGCCAAACTTAAAGAGGATGTGAAAACAAGACTTTTTCCAATTTATATCAAATCTCAAAAGTGTTCACAAGTAAGGCTAAAATATGATGCAAAAATAGCCCTAAAAGAGAGATAAAGGGTAAGGGGAAGTAGATGGTCTCAAACAGAAAAGAGCCCTTCAACAAAGTTGAAGAGGGGCTCAAAATAAGACACTTTACAGTTTAGGTCGAAGCCCAGAAATGCTCACAAATAAGGCTAATATATCATGCAAAATAAGCCCTAAAAGAGAGATAAAGCACAAAGGGAGAGTAGATGGCCTCGAACAGCAAAGAGCCCTTAAACAAAGTTGAAGAGAGGCTAAAAATAGGACACTTTACAATTTGGGTCGAAGCCCGAAAATGCTTGCAAATAAGGCTAATCAATCATGCAAAATAAGGCAAGAAAATGGAAATAGGGACTCACCCTTGAAGAGTAGATTTCCAGCAGCTTCTGGACCAAGTTGGTGGACCTTCAACCCCTTCAAGTCAGCTCCAAGATGCTGGAATGGATGATGGAGGTATTATACTAAGGGTTGGTGTGCAAATGGTGCAAGAAAACTAGGGTTTGGAGGCTTGAAGTATAGATATAGGGGGAGTTGTATGTATGCTCCAGCCAAAAATGTCTAACCCTTGTAAAATGAGGTGGGGTGTTGGTTATATAGAGGGAGAGGAGTGAGGCTTCTTGGAGAAGCTTTGAGAGGGGGTCAAGGCTTCTAAAAGAAGCTTGACCAAAGGAGTCAAGCTTCTTGAGAAAGCTAAACCAAAAGGGTCAAGCTTCCTCAAGAAGCTTGACCAAAAGGGCCAAACTCCTTTAGAACCAAGCAAAGGGGGTAAAAACCACCTTTAAAGGGGCCAAAAACAAGGACAAACCCTCGGGCAGTGGATCAGGTGAAAAATAGCTGGCACAGCTGGCACACACTCAGGAGGGCAAACATAGCCGGCCAAGTTCAAAAGGCCAAGGTGGCCGGCCGGCCACCTCCCCTGGTCGGCCGACCAGGGGTCAAACGGGTCAACAACAATTGCTGGTCGGCCACCCCAGAATGGTGGCCTCCCAGATGAGTGCAACACAGCTGTATGGTCAAAAACTAAAAAATGTGACCCAAGAGAGAGAAAAACCAGCTTTTTAGAGGGGTTCAAAAGGGTCAGGAAGCATTACTGGTCGGCCTACCCATATTGGTGGCCTCCCAGGTGTGTAGATCACAATGGTGGTATGAAAAATCAGAAATTGTGGCTCAAAAGTAAGAAAAACCAGCTTTCTGTCAGAAAAATCGGCTTTCGGAGAGAGAAAAAGGAGAAAGCTAGTTTTTCAGATAAATTGCTGGTCTCCCACCCTCCTACAACCTTCCTAACAATGAAAATAAGGTCTCTGCCAAAAATGAACCAAGACGGATGCAAAACGGAGGTTCGGGGACCGAACGCGCGGCCTGGGGCCCTAAAAACTGACTATTAAGCACCGGAGGTGGCGTTTGACCACGAAGTTGGTCTCTCGGGCCACAATGTCCCTCAAAAGGGAGGAAACAAGGTGTATGCCAAAAACCGGAGCAAACGGAGGTGGTTAAGTGGTCCCGAACCGAGGCACACGGCCGATGGCTCCGAAAAACCGGAAACCGGGCTCCAAACGGAAAAAATGGCCTACGATTACGAAACGTAGCCCAGGCCACTGAGAGATGATCTACGAGACCTCTCCCTCCCTTCGAGAAGAGAAAACAAAGAAAACAGGGCCTGGTTCGCAAACCGAGGCAAAGCACAAAAGAGTCCGAAGTCCGGGGCAAGGCTCGCAGCCGTGATTCCGCAACCTCAGAACGAGCACAATATGCAACATCACCAAGCGCTTAATCGGTGACGTCTGAGTCTTAAGGTCGGTCAAAAATGGGGTGTCTACAGTAGATATCGAGCCTTTCGGTTAGCACCGGTAAAAACGACATTGTGACTTGTATCGTTACTCGTATGACACTAGCCCTGGAGATTTACCCATTTGGTTTATTATCATTTTGGCTTGAAAGGATATTTTGGAAAAAGGTTTTAGCAATGTATTTGTTGTTGTTTAACGATGTATTCACATTTGATTTAGCAATATATTTGTTGGTTGACATTGAGATACCTAGATTGATTTTTGGAAAGAGATTTTATATCAAACAGATGTTTTGAACTCGAAAAACGTTTTGATTAAACGTAAGGTTTTGATAATTGGAAAGAAAAGATTTTGTTGAGAAATCAGATGGATTTGAAAATGCATTTGGGCATATTGTATATATGTATTACATCATGATCATTTATGCTGGTGGAACATGTTTAGTTTTTGAAATATTCTCTACTGGGCTTTATGCTCACCCTACGTAGCTGAAAATGTTTTTCAGATGTGCATGTGTGGATGTAGACAGAGACGTGAAGTTGTGTTTGGAACCGTGCAGGGTGGTTCTGTTACTTGTAGGCCATGGGCCATATATGTTATTTATTTGGCATTTTTGTAAGGGTTATACCCTTTGGGTGTGTTTGATTAGACGGATTAGATAAGGGGGATTAGAATCTATCGGACTTGAGTCCTGGGACTGTGAATCCCCCAGACTATTTGGTTGGATTGAATATATATCTTGTGTTTGTTTTTTCATAGGATTAGATGTCAGGAAATGACTATTTTTAGTGAATCCAACGTTTTGTTGGACAGACTAGATAGGATAAATGAACAAAAGACTATTTTATCATTTTTCAATTATTTACTAAGTAATAGCAATATTAAACATATCTTAATATTTTAATTATTTTTAGCTTGATTAAATAAAAATTTATTTTATTTTATTTTTTACACAATTAAATAAATTTATTTTTTAAAATAAAATAAATAAAATATCAATAAAAATATGTGTTATTTTTTTAATTAAAATTTTAAATAAATTTGTTTTTAAAAATAATAATAATTAAACAATGAAATTAAATAAAGGGAGACTTATTTATAAGTCCTTTTTCAGAACCTTATGCTAGGCTAAGTTCTGTGTAATTTCTTATAGAGTCTCAAGTCCTATTTTCATAAGAATGTATTCCACAAGATCCTAATCTTTTTACCCCTATTTTCACACCTTCCCTCTCTCACTCTCTCTCTCACTCCCAACCACCGAATTGATATCAATCTTGTGCTTCTTCGCGAAGACAAGACTCATAAGAACAACTCCATTGAATCACGTCACTAAGCTGTGACCGTGATTTCAGGAGAGTTGTAGGGACATGTTAGCCTTGAACATGATTAAGACCTCTGATGGGTGTTAGAAGGGGTAAAAAAGAAAGAAAAAAAAAAAAAAAAGAGCAGCAAGGTAGTGATTTTGACTATGACCTTAAGCTCCAGAATCCGCTGAAACTCCAAAGTTGTTCCTTCAGGTAGCAGTGTCCGATATGTATCAGCCACAGAGTCAACAGGGGATAGAATAACCTGTAGAACGAAGACAACTAGACATGTATGATAACTGCAACTTTCCAGAAGCAAAAATCCATTTGAACACTGATTGCAGAAGATATTTGATTTCGTTTTTGTTGTAATGATTTTTTTTTTCTTTAAATGCCTATGTTTTCTTTGATTTTTCTATATAAAAAAAATAAAAAAATTCAAAAAATAAATAATTTTTAAAATTTTACAATTAATAATACAAAATAAAAATATATTAAGATTATATATCTATTTCAAAATAAACGGATTAAAAAAATAAAAACTTATTAAGTTTGCGAAACGTAACGTGACACATTACGTTACGTTTATGTAATATCACATTACGTTTATATAGGTGTCACGTTACGTTACGTTTATGTAGGTGTCACATTACGTTCATATTGGTGTCACGTTACGTTTATATAGGTGTCACGTTACGTTACGTTTATGTAGATATGTCACGTTACGTTTATATAGGTGTCACGTTACGTTACGTTTATATAAATATGTCACGTTACGTTTATATAGGTGTCACGTTACGTTTATGTAGGTGTCACGTTACGTTTATATAAGTGTCACGTTACGTTACGTTTATATCAATTTTCTATATATGGTTTTATTACTTATTTATGATATTAACAACTAATATTGAGGGTAAATGTGTCAACAAACTTCCCACAGGACTTATGGGAACATAAGTTTTTTAGTAGGATCATATGTAGCATAAGTCTCCCTAATAGGACTTCTAAATAATTTTCCCTTAAATAAAACATCTATTAACATTTAAATAATGAAATTAAATAAAATATGAACAAAATTTTAAAATAAAATATCAATAAAATATCTATAAAAAATTATTTTAAAAAATTAAATAAATAAAACATCAATAAAAAATTAAATAAAATTATTTTATTTTTAAATTAAGACATTTAAATTTTATTGAATTTTATTAAATATAATACATAATTAAATAGTAGAGGGTCAAAATTGTCATTTTACCACCTAATCCCAACAATAAATAATTCCCCCAAAACTGTCCCACACCGCCCTTGGGATAGTATAATCCCCCATATGGGGGATAAGGAGTTCGGTCGGACTCCATGTCCAGCGGACTAAAAAAAAACAAACGATGGACTACTCACTCCTTCAGATAAGCAATCCGAATAGTGAATAGTCCCCCCCTAATCCCCCCAATCAAACACACCCTTTGTGCATGATGTAAGCCTCAAGGCGTTCACTTTAATTTATAACATCTGTGTATATTTTTAGTTACAGAACATCCATTTGACTTAGATGTTGTATCTAGAAATGTATGAAATTGAATAAACACATATATTATGTGACTATATTATATTCATGTACATGAGAGTTGTTGTCTATTATTTATCATTAGGTGATTTATTCACGTGAGCTGGACTGTGTAAATACGGGATGTGACATAACACATTGGAGTGATTAAAATATGATAACAAGAGGCTACCAAAATATTGTTAATTGACTAAAATATTGCAATTGTAGTGGTCAAGCATATTCAATAAAATATTAAGGGTAAATCACAAATATATTTCTTAAGATTACCTTAAAATATAATTAGTCTTTTGTCATTTAAATATTTATATCTCGCCCATTAAAAGTTTTAATCGCATAAGAAATGACTTGTTTCATTAATTAATCATTAAATCAATTAACAATTTTAATAATACCAATAATATATTTTAATTAATAATTATGATAATCACATTGTTGTATTAAAAGGAAGTTAAGAAATTTTTATTTCTTTTTTTTTTTTTTTGTTAATTTTGTTAAATGAAAAACTTTAATAAGAGAGTATTTGTAAGTTTTAAAATCATAGGAGATAATCTGTACTTTTAAGCAAACCTTAGAGAGTATATTTGTAATTTATGCAAACATTAACCATTTGTTTAAAGAAGCTAGGGCAAATTATACTGGTAGCCCCTATACTTTGGTTTTCGTATCATTTTGGTCTCTTTAATTTCAATTGACTCGATTTTAACTATGAATTTTTTACTTTGTCTCAATTTGTTCCAATTGATTACAATTGTTAGTATTATTTTACGAAAAATACGCATATGAATGGCATATGTCATGCTTTTAAGGCCAAAATTGTAAGCTTGATCAGTCCATGAGTTAATTTTAATCAATTCAGTAATTATTTTTCGTAAAAGACCATAATGGTGTTGTTAATTGGATCAAATTGACACAAAATTTATAATTAAGCATCAAAATTGGGCTACTTAAAAGTATATGGACCAAAACGACACAATAAACACAATGTAGGGACTATTATTATAATTTGCTCAAAAAGCTATTAACACAAATTTTAATGCAAAATCCCGTTAAATGTGAGGAAGATTTAAATATAACTTTTTGTGAACAAAAAATTAGCTAAATGCTTTTTTTTTTTTTTTTTCAAACCAAAAATAGGGCATATATAAGTCATTCTTTTGGTACACCAAACCTGTAGCCTCCTAATGAAATATTTAAGGGTACTTATACACAAGTTTTAATTTATAAACTTATACTCCATTAAGTCTTGAAAGACTTATATGTAGATCCTAATAGGTAGACTTATTATCTAATAGGTCCTATAATAATTAATAGCGGTATCAAACACTATTAAAAAAATACTAATTGTTAATTTTCTGCGACAATTTAAAATTATGTCACAAAAAAAGTCACTAATTATAAGTTTTAGCGACAATTTAAAAAAAATATTAAAAAAATCTCACTAATTTTCAACTTTCAGCAACAGTTTGAAAAATTCGTCACAGAAAAACGTCACTAATAGTAAGTTTTAGCGACAATTTATAAAAATCGTAACAAAAAAAAAGTCACTAATTGTCAATTTTTAGTGACACATTCAAAAAATTATTTTTAGCTATAGTTTTTTTAGAACTTATTTTCAATAGGACTTGATGAGAATTAAGTTTAATTATTAGGACCTATTAATAGTTTACCCTTAAGTCTTAACTTAGATTTTTTAGACATTCAAATCTCATTAAATTTTTAATAGTCAAAATTGTTCTTCAAACAATTATTGTTCATCATTTATGATTATCTATAAGGAATATGATGATTTGACATTTATTCTGATTTTTAAAATTTTAAAACATTAACTTTCAAATTGAAAAAACTAAAACAAAATTATGTGCCCAAAAAAAAACTGAGTTTGGTTTCAATTTGCTGAAAACTGAATTTTTATTTTTCGTGTTTTTTTTTTTTTTTGTTTTAGTATACATTTTTAAAATTTTAAGCATTTTTTTTTTTACTTTTTTAAATGTACCTTACTTAGATATATCTAAAAAGTAAAATATTTGTGAAAAAATATTTCAAAAAATTAATAAATACACAAAAATACGAAAAATATGTTGAATTTTCATATTTTTTTATATTTTTGGTATTTAGTAAATTTTTGAAAGATTTTTTTCACGAAAATTATACTTTTTAAGTATATTTATGTTAGATGTATTAAAAAAATTTAAAAAAATGCTTAAAATATTAAAAAAAATCAGTAAAAATAAAAAAAATACGGAAAACAAGAAAGTAGAATTTTCTGAAAAGTGTTTTTAGAAAATCCAAACCAAGCAAAGTGAACCACTAAAGAAAATGAAAAAAACTGATTTTTTTTTTTTTTTTTGTGTGCAAAATTAAAAATTTTGTGTCTATAAAAGAGCATGATAATGGAATATTGATGTGCAAAAAAAAAAAAACTTTAAAAATGAAAAAACTAATAATGTTCTCAGTTTTAAAACTTTAAAAAAAAAATGATAATGTTCTCGATTTTATTAGATAGTTAAATCAAACCAATAGGTAAAAAAGGAAAAACATTTAATCTCATACTCTGTTTTTTTTTTTTTTCCATCAATTAGTAAAACAATTATCTAGAACATTACTATACAAAATTGTTAATGTTCTTAGTTTTAAAAATTAAGAAAAACTGATAATATTCTCAGTTTTATTAAATAGAATTTATTAATTCAAAAAATCTTAAGTATGTCCTAAACTACCATAACATTTGTAAATAGGATTTTTAGATAATTAATTCAATATTTAAATTCTTGACTATTTGACTAATCCTAATAGTTAAGTCAAGTCAATTTCACTATGGCATGGGGACATTTTGTGTAAAGTTCAAAGATACTTTTCGCATAATTGTGTGTTTTCTGTATTTATTTTGTGCTGATAAAAATACATGCAAAAAAACCTACAATGTCAATTGATTGCATGTACATGCAATTTTCATTCATTATTGAGAAATCACATGGCCATTGATTTGAAGAATCGCAACACCTCAAAAGTCTTCTTTAGTGGGGGCATAGTGGCAACTCATCACCAGCATTGTTTTGGAACCAAAATTTTTATGTAGGAAAGTTCAGATCTCTTTTCTGAATTGACTCACTTCTGAGTTGGGTATTTGCTCCTAATGAGAATAGATTAGGGTATGAATAATTATTTCTTAGCCTCCTTATCATTTGATCATTCCTTTACAATGATAAACTTTATTTACGATGCATTTTTTTTTTTTTTTTAATCATTTCAAGGAAAAACGATAACCCTGTTCAGATAGTGTAAATTCTAATAAGTACTGACCACTCGACTCTAGACCCGAATTTTGAAGGGTACTTTGGTAATTTTGCACTTATGAGTTGCTACGCTAATTTTTGTATAATTATAATTGAGGAGGAGATAGCTATCTTTGTATCTTGTAACTTTCTGATCATAATAAAAATTGCAACAATAGTGGATTAGGTTTAGTTTGTGATAAATCACGTAAATCTTTGTGTTATTATGTGCTTAATTTTGATTTCATGTTTGTGTTTCACATCTCATCAATTCTAGTTAGGTCTATCAATTCCTAACAAATTGCCTTAAAGTCAATATGCACCTTAATTATTACATTTTTTATATTTTTTTATTTTTTGGTGTAAATGTTACTCAATCTTCTAGTTGAGTTGTAAAAATTTGTGATTTTTGAAGTGAAATTACAATAATTTGTGTGACAATTACATAATTTTATGATAATATTATTTTTTTTAATCGAAATGTTACTCAACACAGTATTTTATTATTATTGTTAAGTAATATTTTGAGTAATATTTCGATCACATAAGAATAATATACTATAAATATATGTAACTATATTACAAATGATTGTAATTTTACTTTAGTAATAAATTATCATAACTCACCAAAATTTGCATGACATTTACTACAAAGATTAATAACATTTATCAAAAAAATTCAAAACAAGGTGCATGTTGTTGAGTTTCCCTTTTGTAAGTGAGCCAAGTTTCAAAATGAACGATATGATAGAGATCATTCTATTATATCCCCTTCTAGTAAACCAAAAATAGGCTAAGAATACCCCGAAAAAATTCCTTTTAATCCTCTTTTCTCTTTATGGGTATTTGCTCCTAATGAGAATACTATCTACATTAAAATTGGGCAATGTTTGCATTGCTGTGGTTTTTTCAATGGTTGTGTGGCACTATTTTATGATTTTCATAACTAATTATACATAAGTATTATACTACAAAGTCACATAATGTCACTGATGATGTACTCCTTTTAGAGGTGTACAATATGTATTTTCCTAGATTTTGGATTTGACCCCAGTAGTCTTGTAACCACACTTTAGGATGTAGTGAGAGAAAGGTCAAGGGTTCGAGGTGATAGAACAACGACGACCCCTTTAATCATAATATAACTATACTAATTAACTCATTAATATCCTACAACCTTGACCCCAAAAAAAAACATACATTTTTCCAAACTTAAAATACTTGCTTCCAAGCTTTGTTGTTCCATTTCCTACTCTTTTTTTTTTTTTTTTTTTTTCTTGTCTAAATGGTTTGAATCACACAATTGCCTCTTACCGTCCATGAGAAGGTACTGGCGACAAATATTGAAAAAGGCAAAAGAAGTGGAATTATTTAAAATGATCATATTGTAGTAGGACAACTTTTTTTTTTTTAGATGACACATTTTATATATAATGTACGTAGCAGGTGAGTTGCTCTTAGTTGATCAAGTGAATAGAAGTAGGGAATCAAAATAAGTGACCCAAACAAAGCCTAATAAAAAAAACTAAGAAATCCAGCTGGAGATAAGCTATTACTCCTCCATTAGCCAAACAACCAATTAAATTGGTCCATAATTGACAGCTCTCTATTCCAAAGACTAGAAGCTCTCTCTCACCACTCCTCACTATAAATACTTTTTGGGCATTCAATCCTCAAATCATCTCCTCTCAACTAAATCTCTAGTTGCTCATCTAAAACTCTCCTCTTTCCAATCTAATCAGAGAGGGTTGTGAGTTAGTCTAACCTCATTGATCGGAGTTGGTGTTGGTGGCAGTTTTGGGTCATTGATGAGAACTCAGTACGGCGGCGACCCCTCTAGTAGGGATCGTCTTTGGCCACAATTGTTGCTAGCATTGGCCATAGTGGTTGCTTCGAGCAATGTAATCTCGGCAGATCCTTACATCTACTCCTCTCCACCACCACCATATGAGTACAAGTCACCCCCACCACCCTCTTTGTCTCCACCACCACCACCTTATGAGTACAAATCATCTCCACCTCCCTCTCCATGTCCACCTCCCCCTTATGTGTATAAGTCACCACCCCTACCATCACCTTCTCCGCCACCACCATACACCTACAAATCACCTCCACTACCATCACTGTCTCCACCACCAGCATACTATTATAAATCACCACCACCTCCTTTGCCTCTCTCCACCGCCACCGTACCAATACAAGTCGCCACCTCCACCCTCTCCATCTCCACCACACCTTACTATTACAAGTCCCCTCCACCACCCTCTCCTCTTCTCCCCCCCACCACCCTATTACTACAAGTCCCCACCACCACCTTCAACCCTCTCCTCCACCTCATACTACTACAAGTCCCTCCACCACCTTCTCCTTCTCCCCCACCCCCTATTACTACAAGTCTCCACCACCACCTTCACCCTCACCTCCACCACCATACTACTACACAATCTCCTCCACCACCCTCACCTTCACCACCACCACCTTACTACTACAAGTCTCCTCCACCTCCCTCTCTGTCACCACCTCCACCATATTATTATAAATCACCTCCTCTACCATCATCCTCGCCCCCACCACCTTACTACTACAAGTCTCCCCCACCTCCCTCTCCATCACCACCTTCACCATACTATTATAAATCACCTCCTCCACCATCACCTTCATCACCTCCACCATACTACTATAAGTCGCCACCACCCCCATCTCCATCTCCTCCACCACCATACTACTACAAGTCCCCACCACCACCATCACCATCTCCCCCACCACCATACTACTACAAATCCCCACCACCACCTTCCCCATCTCCTCCCCCTTCATACTATTACAAAACCCCACCACCACTGTCTTTGTGTC
This sequence comes from Camellia japonica, assembly GCA_030407325.1. Taxonomy (NCBI): domain Eukaryota; kingdom Viridiplantae; phylum Streptophyta; class Magnoliopsida; order Ericales; family Theaceae; genus Camellia; species Camellia japonica. Next base: position 124,243,195 of record JAPPVO010000031.1, read on the forward strand.
CTCCACCTTACTACTACAAGTCCCCACCACCACCATCACCATCCCTACCACCCTCCCTACTACTACAAGTCCCCACCCACCACGGACTAAAATCCATCACTGCCACCTACTATTATAAATCCCCACCACCACGAGCACATTTCATACCACCCCGACATTGATTACTCTCCACCACCACCAGCCAAGTCTTCTCCTACTTCATACTATTACAAATCTCCACCTCCACCTGTCCGCTACCCTCACCCCCATCACCACCACCACCACCCACTAGTTGTTAAGGTGGTCGGAAAAGTTGATTGCTAGAGATCCTATGACTGGACGTACCCAGTGAAGTCCCATGACAAGAAACCTCTCAAAGGTACTCTCTTTTTATTTATTTATTTATTTAATTATCAAACATTGGCTTCTTTCTGGATGATTCACAAGTCTTGAAAATTCATTTTTTCAACAAATTCTCATTATTCAAACAAATGGGTTTGTAGTGTTTACCTCTTTAATGATTTTATCAGATCTTGAAACTAAGATTCTATAGATGCGTTTTAGCTTTCTCAAACTCAAATTTATTATAATTAAACAATTATTAATGACTATATGAAGAAGTTCTCACAGCATCGACATCATCTACATCACAGCCTCTTCAGCTATCATCTACACCTTCAGCATTTGTGTCTGTTCTAGATTCTCCATCACAGCTCTGTAAAGCTAATGTTCCACTGCCATGTTATCAGGGCATTAGTTGTGGTGGTTAGATATTTTGTTATTCAGTTAGTTTGTTAGTTTGTTAATTTTGTTACAGAGTCAGTTTAGATATTTTGATAGTTAGGTTCAGACTCTCAGTATATAACAAGATGTAAGCCACAGTTTTCATTATTGAAAATCAGTATTCAAGATTCTCAATATGGTATCAGAGCTGTGAGCTCTCGTGAGCAAGATCCTTAGTCTTTCAATGGCAGATGCTTCGTTACCTTCAAATCTTAGTTTACTAATTTCAAATTTCAGTTCTCTCATCACAGTGAAGCTGGAGTCAAACAATTTCATCATATGGAAATCACAGATGACAAATGTGCTTCGAGCATCTGGCTTTCTTGATCATGTCAATGGCTCTCATCCATGTCCATCCTCAGAAATCATTGATGATTCTGGAAAAACTGTTCCAAATCCGAGTTATGCAAAATGGCAGTTGATCGATGCACATCTGCTCACTTTTCTGACTGCAACTTTATCTTCATCCATTTATTCCTCTGTTCTTCATCTGACTCAAAGTGATCAGGTATGGCAATTCCTAGAGAAGCAATTTACTTCAGTCTCACGTTCTCATGTTCATCAGCTCAAAACCAAACTTCAAACACTCTGTAAGAAGTCCTCTTCAATGGAGGCATACCTGTCTCAAATTAAAGATATAGCTGCACAGCTAGCTTTGGCTTCTGCAAAGGTTGATGATGAAGATCTGGTATTTCTAACCTTGAATGGTTTACCAGAGGAATATGATGCCTTCAAAACCTCTATTCGCACTCGATCTGACCCTGTCAAAATGGACCAGTTGTGTGCATTGTTATGTTCCGAATCCATTCACATTGAACAAAAACTTAAACAGTCTACTAGCACAGATCTTCATGTTGCTTACTCTGCCTCACGAGGATCTTCCTCTTCCTCTCAGACTGGCTATGATTCTTCACATGCTTTCAATCGAGGTTTTAATTCTCCAAGAGGCAGATCTTCATATCGTGGTTCTAGAGGAGGTAGATATAATAACTTTAGAGGAGGCAGATTCAATAACAGGTATAATAATCATAGATCCAGAGGCACTTTTTCTTCTACCTCTGGCTGTCAGATTTGTGGTGGTCTGAGTCATAATGCCTTTGACTGTTGGCATAGACTGGATCCTAATTTTCAACCTTTCAGTCTTCTCTGCCAAAAGCCTACACTGCTTCAGTACCACAGTCTTCTGCTGATCCTCCCATACCTCCTTGGTATGTTGATTCTGCTGCTACCAATCATCTAACAAATGATTTGGCTAATTTTCAACAATTTCAGCCTTATCAAGGTCAGGAGCAGGTTCAAATTGGTAATGGTTCTGCCTTGCAAATCAGTCATACTGGTAAAGGTATCTTGCCTACACCACATCATTCTTTTCAGCTCTCAAATCTTCTCCATGTTCCTGCCATTTCTTCAAATCTTTTATCTGTCCATCAACTTACCAAAGACCACAATTGTTTGGTTATTTTTGATGCTAATACTTTTGTCATTCAGGACAAATGCACGAACAAGATTCTGCATAGAGGTGTTAATATCAATGGTCTCTACCAATTCATTCCATCATCTCTGCCATTCTCTTCTCCTCAAGTTTTTCAGTCTAGTACTACTGCTCCTATGTCTGCTAGCAGTCCAGCTCCTGTGTCTGAAATGCTTTGGCATCAAAGACTAGGCCATCCATCTTCCTTAAAGCTTCAACATATGGCTGGCTTCTTACCAGATTCAAATAAAATGATTTTGAATAAGGCCTTGTCTTGCCTGGATTGTAATGTGTCTAAATCTCATAGACTTCCTTTTACTTTGTCTAATGCTTCTGTTAATTGTCCTTTTGCCTTAGTTCATAGTGATGTTTGGGGGCCCTTTACAGTGGATAATGCCCCATTTCGGTTCTATGTTTTGTTTGTAGATGATTACAGTAGATTTACCTGGGTGTATCCTTTGGCTTACAAGAGTGAGGTGTATGATAAATTGCTTGTATTCAAAGCCTATGTTGACACTCAATTTCAGACTTCTCTTAAAATTCTTAGGACTGATTGTGGGACTGAATTTGTAAATAAAAGAGTTGACACTTTGTTGTCTTCTCATGGCATTGTTCATCAAAGTAGTTGTCCATATACTCAAGCTTAAAATGGCATAGCTGAACGTAAACACAGACATATTATTGAAACTGCCATTACCTTGCTTCATCAATCCTCAGTTCCAATCACTTTTTGGTTTGATGCCATTGCTACAGCTACATTTCTAATTAATAGAATGTCTTCTAGCATTTTACATCACAAGACTCCTTTTGAAATGTTGTTTCATCTCATACCTGATTACTCTCTTTTTAAAGTGTTTGGTTGTCAATGCTTCCCGTGGTTAAAGCCTTATGCTTCTCACAAGCTAGAACCAAAATCTATCTCTTGTGTTTTTCTAGGCTATCATCCTACCATTAAAGGTTATCGATGTCTTGAGCCTATTTCTGGAAAAATCTACATTTCTAGGCATGTCATTTTTAATGAAACCTCTTTTCCTTTTTCTCAAAAGCAAGCATCTGTGTCTGCTTCTTCCTCTTCAGATTTGTCTACTCTTACTTCATTTTTCTGGCCTTCTTCTTTCAGCACTGCCTCTCTGAACACATCTGTGCCTTCAGCACCTTCTCTATCTGTTCCATTAACTCCTTCTTCTGAGCCTTCTTCTTCTTCTTCTTCTTCTTTTCCTACTCCTACTCCTCCATCCAATGCACACCTTATTCCTATTTCTTCTATTACTATTGATTTACCTCCTCCTTCTCATCCTACTTCTTCTGTTGGCAACACACATCCCATGATTACTAGGTCTAAACATAAACTTCCTCAGTGTTTTTCTGCTACTGTTTCTCTTCTTGAAACTGAGCCTACCACTGTTCAAGCTGCTCTTCAATCTCCAGTGTGGCTTCAAGCTATGAAGGAGGAATATCAAGCTCTTCAACAACAGGGCACTTGGGATCTTGTTGTCCTTCCTCCTCATAAGCTTGCCATTGGGTGCAAATGGGTTTTTCGCATAAAAAGGGATTCAAATGGTACCATTGCCCGTTATAAAGCTAGATTGGTGGCCAAGGGGTTTTTGCAACAAGAAGGCATTGATTTCCATGAGACCTTTAGTCCAGTGGCAAAACAACCTACCATTAGAATTTTCTTAAGTATTGCTCTTCAATCTCAATGGTCTATAACACAACTTGATATTTCCAATGCATTCCTTCATGGTACTCTTCAAGAGGAAGTGTATATGTTGCAGCCTCCAGGGTTTGAACAGTCTTCTTCTCATGTTTGCAAACTCAAGAAGGCCTTGTATGGTCTCAAGCAAGCCCCTAGGGCTTGGTACTCCACCTTTTCTGCTTTCTTGCTTTCTCAAGGATTCACCAACAGCCTGTCTGATGCCTCTCTTTTTATCAGAAACACTGCTACTAGTATTACTTTGTTGTTGGTGTATGTTGATGACATCTTACTAACTGGAAATGATGCTGCTTTTATTGCTCTGCTTCTTCAGCACATGCACAAGGCATTTTCCATGAAAGAACTTGGTTCTTTATCTTATTTTCTGGGAATTTCTGTCCAGTCTGATGAGCATGGTTATTTTTTATCCCAAGCCAAATATGCTGCTGCCTTATTACATAAAGCTGGATTGGCAGACTGTAAGCCCTGTTCATCTCCTATGGTTATTAAACCTATGTGTTCTGCCACTGATTCACTGCCATTTGCTCAGCCCTCACTATATCGCAGTTTAGTTGGTGGACTGCAATATTTGACTATCACTAGACCAGATATCTCCTATGCTGTTAATCAAGCTTGTCAGTTTATGCATTGTCCCACCAATGCTCATTTTCAGGCTGTTAAAAGACTTCTTCGATATGTCAAAGGAACTCTGCATCATGGTCTTTCTTTCACACCAGGTCCTTGTGATCTTTCTGCCTTCTCAGATTCAAACTGGGCCAGTGATAGTCTTGATCGCAAATCCACCTCTGGCTATTGCGTCTATCTTGGTTCAAACTTGATTTCATGGTCCGCTAAAAAGCAAGCCACTGTTGCTAGATCATCCACTGAAGCTGAGTATCGAGCCTTAGCTCATACCACAACTGAGCTCACTTGGATTCAGCAGTTACTTAAGGATTTCTGTGTTTCCTCATCTCATATTCCTGTCATCTGGTGTGACAGTTTATCTGCCATGGCCTTAGCATCAAATCCTGTTTTTCATTCTAGATCCAAACATATAGATATCGATTGCCATTTTATTCGGGAAAAAGTGGTTGCCAAACAGATTGAGCTTAAGTATATTCCTACTATGGATCAAGTGGCTGATATTTTCACTAAGCCCCTGTCTCCGTCCAGGTTTCATTATCTACGAGACAAGCTGTTAGTGTCTGCTTGTGCCCTATCAGCTTGAGGGGGGCGAAGAAGTTCTCACAGCATCGACATCATCTACATCACAATCGCAAGCCTCTTCAGCTATCATTTACACCTTCAGCATTTGTGTCTGTTCTAGATTCTCCATCACACTCTGTAAAGCTAATGTTCCACTGCCATGTTATCAGGGCATTAGTTGTGGTGGTTAGATATTTTGTTATTCAGTTAGTTTGTTAGTTTGTTAATTTTGTTACAGAGTCAGTTTAGATATTTTGATAGTTAGGTTCAGACTCTCAGTATATAACAAGATGTAAGCCACAGTTTTCATTATTGAAAATCAGTATTCAAGATTCTCAATACTATATAAGACTTGCTTTATATCTTGTAATTGATAAATGATTGGAGTTTAAATCGTAAACAGTATTTAATTATTCAATTGCTATTATTTGGCTTTAACTTCATAAATAATATAATAATTTCAACAAAGGAGGCAAAGAAAAACAAGTATCGACAGCAAATGACTTTTAATAGTTGTTTTTTATTAAGGTTTAAAATATATATAACTGCATGTGATGTGTTTAGGATCTTTAGATAATGAAGGCTCCAATTGCATGTACAGTTCATATGAAAAATGATTCGCACAAATAAAAATTTTATATAAAAAATCTCCAAAAATGATATACTAGTGACATTTTAGAAATTTTAAGTCACTTTAATGAATCTTTTGATATAGAATGAATGAACATACATCTTCTCATTCTGTATGAATTTTTTGTACAAAATTTTTGTTTATGTATGCGCTATTCAATAATTTTTTGGTAAATAAGTTTAAGAAGAGAAGCTAAACACAAAATTGAAGGATTAAGTTGGCAGATGAAAACTAGTCAAGGGCAAGTTTGACAAGGAAATTAAAAAAACCTCTTCTCTAAAAACCTCCACCCCCAGGCCTCCTTTGGGCCGGCCGGCCGCCGCCTTTGGCTATGGCGGTCGGCTAGCCTTAGCTTTTTCCGTCGTTTGTTTGTCAGGTTTTTCCTTTAATAAACTTGTTTCCCCCATGATCTTCCCACCTAGGTGTGTTTTGTAATAGCTGGAGGTGTGTGCTGCGGTAGTTTGTATTTTTGACGTCCAGGATCTTCACTCGAGCGCTCTTGTGCGAGTTGGAGCTTGAGGGGTGTTCACTGGTTCAGATTTTTGGAGTAGTATCGATGCTCTGTTTGGGCGATCCAGATCTGTCTGGTTTTCATTCGTGCGCTCCTTTCGGGTGAGAGTTTTGAGGGGTGAACTTCTTCCATATGTATGGTGATATCACAGCGGTTGGTAGGTGTTTTGGTCGGGTTTTGGTTATCCAGTGGGTGTCAGAAAGTTGAAGAACTTGGGTGTGCAAAAGAAGAAGATCATTGCCGCAGGGGAGAGGCAGTGGGTGTGTGAAAGATGAAGAACTTGGATCATGGTTTCTGCAGTGGGTCTTGGAGTTGCAGCGGGTGTGAGCAAGATGAAGAACTTGGGGGTGTGATAGAAGAAGAGGCGTAGGTGGAGGGTGTGAACTTGGGTCTTGGTGAGTAAGAAGAAGAACTTCGGTCTTGGTTCTGCAGTGGGTCTTGGAGTTGCAGCGGGTGTAAGTAAGAAGAAGAACTTGGGGGTGTGAAAGAAGAAGAAGAGGCGTAGGTGGAGGGTGTGATCTTGGGTCTTGGTGCTGCTTTGTTAACTTCAGCAGGGGAACTTGGGTCTTGGTGTTTCTTGGTGCTGCTGTCCGGTGTTGGCTTGGAGTTCCACTCGGCCGGAGAGTTTTTCTCGGCATGGCGTAGTGTGGGCAGCAGAGGCATAGGTGGTGTAGGCTGCAGCAGCAGAGGCGCAGGTGGTGTAGGCTGCAGCAGAGGCGTAGGTTGTGTGGGCTGCAACAGAGGTGGCGTGTGCATAGGGTGTTAGCTTAGGAGTGGGTCTTGTGGGGTTGTAATCAGGTGCAAGCGTGAGGCGTGGGGAGTTTAGTTCTTGTATTGGCAGTGGCGTGGTATTGACAGGTGCAGAGGAGTTTAGTTCTTGTAATCAGGTGCAGCAGTGACGTGGTATGGATGCAAGTAATCAGGTGCCTTTAGTTTAGTTTAGTTTAGTTCTTGTCTTGTAATCAGGTGCAGCAGGAGTGGGTCTTGTTTAGTTTTTTAGTTTGTTTTGGGTGTTTCTGTGGGTTATTATGTGGGGATTCATGTATTTTAATTATCTAGTTAAGTTCTCCTTAACTTTTTTATTTAAAAAATCGAGAGGCTGAGGGGTTGGTTGTATGGATGCAAGTAACAGTAGTAGGGGTATTTTTATACTTCTGAATCTCTCTCGATGCATCTCATCTTCATGTACTTTTAATTTCACGCTGTTAAATGAAATTTTTCTTTGCCGATCAAAAAAAAATACAGAAAAAATATTAGACAATTTTTTTATTTCATTTTATAATGGACTACACTAAATAAATTTTATTAATTTCTGTTTTTGTGTCTATTTCCATGTTTGATTTATGTTTTTATTGTTGGATTTAATTTCTAAGTTCTTGATAATATAAGTGTGTGATGATAAAACAGTTCAAACAAAGAAAATTTTAATTAAGGCAGAGCTGGCTATAATCACAAAATTAGTTATTGTAGTAGGTAAAGACCTAGCTAACTTGCGATATGATTTAGCTGACTTCCTTAGATATATATATTAAAAGTGTCCGACAAGATAACTTAGATAGAGAGAGAAAGTTGTGTGTAGTGAATTGCAGGTGTTGATTTAGTAATTTAAATTTTTTATCTTCATAATAACTGCTAAGTAAGATAAATATTTAAAAATAAATATAATATTATTATGATTTTTTTTGAAAATTAAAATTGTGTGACAAAATCGTTCATACTAAATGAGTTAAAAGTTATTTATATAACAGTATATGTGCTTAGTGTTTTGAACTGTGTTTAATAATTTATACAAAATATGGGGGAGATGCAGGTGCTGAAGTGGAGGTAACATGCAAGGCCGGTGAGAATAAAATAGTGGGATATGGTACAACCAAGATCAACGGCAAGTACACCATTACACTGCATGGTTTTGACTACCACATGTATGGATCCAACTCATGCATGGCCAAGCTCCACATGTCTCCAAAGGACTCCCCATGCAACTTCCCAACCAATCTTCATTTGGGCATCAATGGTGCCACCCTCAAAGTCAAGTCCAAGAATAACCATGAGGTTGTACTCTATGCCAAGCCATTTGCTTTTGCTCCTAAGACACCTTATGAGGAGTGTGAGAACACCAAGCCCACCCCTACACTAGCTTATTATTACAAGTCTCCACCACCACCATCACTATCTCCTTCACCACCGTACTACTATAACTCACCGCCGCCGCCTTCACCATCATCTCCACCACTTTACTACTACAAGTCACCCCCACCACCTTTATTGTCTCTTCCCCCTCCCTACTATTACAAGGCACCTCCTCCACCATCACCATTCCCTCCACCACCATGCTACTATAAGTCTCCCCCACCCCCTTCACCTTCTCCTCCCCCAACTTACTACTACAAATCCCCACCACCCCCCTCATCATCTCCTCTACCACTGTACTACTATAAGTCACCACCACCACCATCGCCATCTCCTCCACCTCCTTACTACTACAAGTCTCCACTTCCACCATCGCCATCTCCTCCACCACCATACTACTATAAGTCCCCACCACCATCGTTCCCGTCACCACCACCACCTCCCTACTACTACAAGTCACCCCCACTACCGCCGCCATCACCTCCACCACCATACTATTACAAATCCCCACCACCACCTTCTCCATTACCACCACCTCCTCCCTACTACTATAAGTCTCCCCCACCACCCTCGTCTTCTCCTCCACCTCCCTACTATTACAAATCTCCACCACCACCATCATCGTCTCCTCCTCCACCTTATGTTTACAAATCCCCACCACCACCTTCTCCCTTTCCCCCTCCTCCTTATGTCTACATGTCCCCACCACCTCCATTCCCATCACCACCACCTCCTTACTACTACAAGTCTCCACGGCCACCGTCACCATCTCCTCCACCACTATACTATTACAAGTCTCCACCACCACCTTCTCTATCACCACCACCTCCCTACTACTACAAGTCTCCCCCACCACCATCGCCTTCACCTCCACCTCCACCTCCCTACTACTACAAGTCCCCACCACCACCATCCCCATCTCCTCCTCCACCTTATGTCTACAAATCCTCACCACCACCTTCTCCATCTCCCCCTCCTCCCTATGTCTACAAGTCCCCACCACCTCTATCCCTATCACCACCACCTCCCTACTACTACAAGTCTCCACCTCTACTGTCACCATCTCATCCACCACCATACTATTACAACTCCCCACCACCACCTTCCCCATCACCACCACCTCCATACTACTACAAGTCTCCCCCACCACCGTCGTCTTCACCTCCACCTCCCTACTACTACAAGTCCCCTCCACCATCATCCTCATCTCCTCCTCCACCTTACGTTTACAAATCCCCACCACCACCTTCTCCCTCTCCCCCTCCTCCCTATGTCTACAAGTCCCCACCTCCTCCATCACTATCTCCTCCTCCCCCATACTACTATTCATCACCACCCCCACCCATAAAATCACCTCCACCTCCTGCCTACACCTATGCTTCTCCACCACCACCAACTCACTACTAAGCTCGAGGAGCTCTGCCACTTACCACTGCCAATCATGTAAGTGATTTCCCATCACAAATTTATTTCATTCATTATATGATGATTTATTATCTGAAAAGTTGGACAGTATCCTTTTTTTTTTTTTTTTTGTTAATGTTCATTTGCGACTCTTGATTTCAAAGGTGGAATAAAAGAAGGCTGCATAAGGAGAAGATTCGGACATCAAGACTTCAATCCAAGTCCATTCAATAAGGTCCTAAACGTTGCATTTGAGAGCTTTAACATTTCCAATTTGGACCAGTCTTCTACTTCTCTGGCGGCTATCTTGCATACTGTGCTCGTTCTGTTTTTAAGTGGGAGTGGCTTCGAAGGTTTAAAAGGGATTAGCAACTGAGATTGAATAGCTATTGGGTTCTTTTTGTAGAGTTGTTCCCTCAAATAATTTAGTAGTATATAGTGGATGGCAATTGTTCCATTGATCTTCTATTTAGACGGGTCATTTTTTTTTTTAGATGTTCTACTGCTTTGTGCACTCAAATTATTGAAAATAAAGAATAATATTTTCTACAAAAATGTTATGTGCGGCTGCTTTTTTATTACGATTTTGTATCACCGTTTACATAACCACTCATGATTAGTTACCTTATTTGCAAATAATTATTAACAAATTAATAAAGATAAATGATATCTTGCCACATATTCTGATAATATTAAAAAAAAAAAAAAAAAAAAAAAAACGAGAATAAATGTTAATATATAGTAATTCTCTATTTTTCTAATGTTGTTGAGAATATAAATAATAAGAGTAGTGCTACTCTAATCTAAAAATTAGATATAATTTTTCAAATTTAGTGATATGATAGTCTATTAGAATATCTAGGGTAACACTCTATTTCATATCTTCTCATTAGCCAATCATTCTTTCACACATCACTAGGTCTTAAAAATAAATTTAGAAAGTAAACTTCTATATATCTTTTTCCAAATAATAAAGACACTCATCTCTTTAACAGTTTAAATTTTTAAATACTTTGATGATTAACAATTCAATATAATGTTAATGTAGAAAATTTATTATGTTTTTGAATCTCACTACTAAACTACTAACTAAAATACTTGTATGTTCTTTCTCTAAGAAGAATCTACCCATACATAAATAGCATCTTAATAATATATAAATAATAAAATTATTCCTCTCTAACAATTTAATCTTTTGCCATTGAAGATCTCTTCTCTCTCTATATGTGTGTTTGTAATTTCAATTGTATTATTGAGTCCTTTTGCACATGCGTAGAGCTAGGACTCTAACAATAAAGGGTCAGGAATAAGGCATGGGAAAGGTCATGCCAGACAAATGATTAGTTGGGCCAAGTTTAAGCAATTTAAATAATTATTAAACTATTATTTAATATAAGCTAATTAGATCAATCAAAAACTATAAGAGATTAGTGATTGTCTCAACTAAAGCATGTGATACCTAGTTGTACAAGTGCTTGTGAATCGAGTTAAGTCGGACGTCTTCCTATTTGCCATTTGTTTGAATTTAGGCAAATTTTAAAATTACAAAAAAAAAAATTCTGCTTTTCTATCCGCTCAGTTAGTGAATACGAACTGAGTGGGCCGTACGGGTTGTTGGGTGAATGAAAATCAATTTAAGAGCTTGAGATTTATTATTTTGTGCCCTTTTCCATACTATTTTTTAATAGTTTTTTTTATTGTTTTGGGTCTTATTGTTAAGTAATCACTACCAAGAGCTATGCACGTGTGATACAGTGAAGGAAAATATCTAGCTTGATATTTAGTAAGTCAATTAGTAACTTTGTTAGTTAGTTAGTAAGTTTGTTAGTTTGTTATACTTGTATTTTGTATATATATGAGCTCTGCTCATACATTTATTTCAATGAAAATCAATCTATTATTTTCCACATGGTATCAGAGCTGTGATAAGCTCAAACGAGCATCGATTCTTCAATCCAATGGCTGATCCTTCAATCTCAGTTTCTTCGGCTTCTTCAACTATCCTACCTCCAATCTGACACTTTTCATCTCCAATTTGTCCTCATTAGTAACAGTGAAGCTTGATGCTTCAAATTTTCTGATTTAGAGAAACCAAATCCAAAATATCTTAAGAGCTACTGGTTTGCTTGGATATGTCGATGGAACGATTCCATGTCCACCAGCAATGATCAAGGACTCTTCTGGATCTGAAGTATCTAATCCAACACGAGTTCAGTGGGATCTCATAGATGCACATTTGCTCAGTTGTCTTACGGCAACTCTATCTTCCCAAATCTATTCCATTGTCATACAGTTTCAACACTGTTATGAAATTTGGAATGCTTTGATCAAAAGATTCACCATTCTTTCTCGGTCACATATTCATCAACTCAAAAATAAGTGGAATACTGTGTCCAAGAAAGGTGCATCCATGGAGGAGTATTTGACTCAGATCAAGGAATTGTCAAATCAGTTAGCACTTGCATCTGCTATAGTTGAAGATGAAGATCTTGTGTTAATCACATTGAATGGCCTTCCCGATGAGTGTGACTCCTTTAAGACTGCTATTCGGGTACGATCAGAAGGAATTTCCATGGATGAATTGTGTGCCTTACTTTGTTCCGAATCGATTCATGCTGAACTCAAAACTCACAAATTATCACCTATTGAGCAACCTAATGTTGCTTTCTCTGCCGTCAAGGCTCCCGATCAAATCAGACTGGTTCTTATGGATATTCACGAGGTTCACAAGGTTGCTATTTCTCTAAAGGAGGTAGAGGAGGTCGATTTTCTCAGCAATCCCGTGGTCGATTCTTTTCCAGAGGTAGAGGGCATAATGGTCCAGTTTGTCAAATTTGTGGTGTCTTTGGCCACATAGCATTTGATTGCTGGTATCGGTTGGATACACAACATCAATCTCATGTTCAATCTTCTTCCCAATCTTTGTCTAACTCTAAAGCCTTTGTGGCTTCTTCTTTTCTAATTCAGTACATCTATTCCTCCTCTTCCTCTTCCATGCCTTGGTATTTGGATTCGGCTGCCACTGATCATATGACCAATGATTTGAACAATTTCAATCTCTATCAAGCCTATCCTAGTACTGATCGTATTACTCTTGGTAATGGCCAGTCTATTCCTATTTAACACACTGGTCAAGGTATTTTACCCACTCCTAATTTCTCTTTTCGTCTCAATAATATCTTGCACTCTCCTGCTATTTCCTCTAATCTTCTCTCCATTCATCAACTTACCAAAGACAATGATTGCAACATTATTTTTGATGCTTCTACTTTTCTGATTCAGGACAATAAATTGAAGAGAATTCTTCACCAAGGTTCCCAAACTAATGGCTTATATCATTTTCAGTCTCATCTACATTCATCTGCTGTGCCTCAAGCTCATTTTCATGCTTTGAATAAAACTATTTCTGCCGAAATGTGGCATCATAGATTAGGTCATCATTCTTCTCAGAAATTTTCTTTTCAATAGAAGCATTTTTCTTGTAAACATTATAAGCCTGATATTGTTGCTTCGTGTTCAGATTGTTGTATTTCTAAAAGTCATAGATTGCCTTTTCAATTGTCAAATTCTACTGTTAAACAACCTTTGTCCTTAATTCACAGTGATGTTTGGGATCCTTTTAATAAATCTACATCTGGCTTCAAGTTTTATGTGATTTTTGTGGATAGTTTTGGCCGATTCACTTGGCTCTATCTTTTAGCTTGCAAAAGTGAGGTCTTTACTAAATTTGTTGAATTCAAATCTTATGTTAAGAAACAATTTTCTACTTCTCTTCAAGTTCTCCTCACTGATGGTGGTACTGAGTATTTCAATAATAAAATGCAAGCTTTTCTCTTAAATCATAGGATTGTTCATCAACATTCTTGTCCTTAGACCTCAGCTCAAAATGGTGTGGCTGAGTGCAAGCATAGACACATTATTGAAACTTCCATTGCTTTGATTCATCATGCTTCTCTTCCACTACATTTTTGGTTTGATGCAGTTGCTACTGCTACCTTTCTTATTAACCGGATGCCTTCTTCTATTCTTGCTAATAAATCTCCTCATGAGGTGCTTTTTAATTCTATCCCAAATTATTCTTCCTTTAGAGTATTTGGTTGTCAATGCTTTCCTTGGCTTCAACCATATACTTCATCTAAACTTGATCCTCGATCTGTGTCTTGTGTGATTTTGGGATATCATCCATTTGCTAAGGGCTATAGATGTTTTGATCCTAAATCTGGTAAAATATATCTGTCTAGACATGTGATTTTTCATGAACATATTTTTCCTTTCTCTATGTCTTCTATTTCCTCTTCTTTCACTGCTTTATCTTAGCCTTCCTCTTTGAGAGATATTCAGACTTTCTTTTGGGCTTCTCCACTTATTCATCAACCCTCTTATGCACCAGCTCTAGCTCTGTCTTCATTGCCTAATACTCAACCTCAGCTTCCAGTGCTGCCACCTGCTGCTACAGCTTTATCTTCTCTGCCTACTACTCAGTCTTCACTGCCTACTACTCAGTCTCAACTTCCAGTGCTGCCACCTGCTGCCACATCTTTATCTTCTCTACCCACTGCTCAGTCTCAGCTTCTAGTGTTGTCACTTACTGCTGCTTTGCCTCCATCTGGTTTGCCACCTCCTTCCCAGTTATCTCAGTCTCCAGCTACAAGGCTACCCTCTGTTGCTGTGCCTGCAGGCTTGCCTTCTACTGTTATGTTTTCCTCAGATCCGGTCCCCTCTTTTATTCAGCCTCCTACCTCTAATATATACAGTCTTCCACATCTCCATACATATCCTATTCACTCTATACACATTGACCTTCCTCCTCTTCCTTCTTTTTTCTCTACTAATCTTCATCCTATGATCACTCGATCCAAATCTTCTGGCCTTCTATTTCTCTCAGTCTTTCTTCTTCTTTATACACTGATTCTGAACCTCTCACTTACCAAGCAGACCTTACCTCTCCTGTTTGGTTTAAGGCTATGGAAGAAGAGTTTGGGGCTTTACAAAAGCAGCACACCTGGTCCTTAGTTCTCTTAACTTCTCATAAAAATCAAATTGGGTGTAAATGGGTCTTTAAGATCAAACGCAACTCTAATGGTTCAATTTCTCGCTATAAGGCTTGTCTTGTTGCTAAAGGCTACCTCCAACAAGAAGACATTGATTTTCAAGTCTAGTTGCCAAGCTTCCTACAATCCAAATTATTCTTTGCCTTGCCTTACATCATCACTGGTCCCTCAAACAGTTGGATATATCCAATGCTTTCCTTCATAGTAAGCTTGAAGAAAAGGTTTTCATGACCCAACCTCCTGGTTTTGTTGATTCTTCCTCTCCTACTCATGTGTGCAAGCTTCATAAGGCCTTATGTGGGCTTAAACAAGCCCCGCGTGCTTAGTATTCTACATTTTCTACCTTCTTGCTCTCTCAAGGTTTTCACAATAGTCATTGTGATTCCTCTCTTTTCATTCACAAAACCCCTCATTCCATTACCATTTTAGTGGTTTATGTTGATGATATGTTGCTCACTGGCAGTGATCCCTCTCATATTCAAACCTTGGTTACTCAAATGCACCTTGCTTTCTATATGAAAGAATTAGGCAATTTGTCTTATTTTCTTCGGATCTCTGTTCAAGCCTCTGATACACATTATTTCCTTTCTTAACAAAAATATGCTCAGGATATCATTCACAAAGCTGGGCTGGATGATTATAAGCCTTGCCCATCTTCCAGTTCTGTTAATCATGGTCTCTCTCCTACTTCTGATCTTCCATTTTCTAATCCTTCTCTCTATCATACTCTTGTTGGGGCTTTACAATACTTGACAATCACTCGTTCTAATCTCTCTTTGGCTGTCAATCAAGCTTGCCAGCACATGCATGCACCTATTAATGGTGATTTTTCTGTTGCTAAACATTTGTTTCGCTTTGTTAAGGGTACCCTCTCTCGTGGTCTCACCTATATGCCCAGCACCTTTGATATTCATGCTTTTTCTGATTCCAACTAGGCTGGCAACACTATTGATCGTAAGTCCATATCTGGCTACTGTGTATTTTTGGGCTCTAATCTTGTTTCTTGGTCTGTCAAGAAACAGGCCACTGTCTCTCGTTCTTCTACCGAGGCTGAATATAGGGCTTTAGCCCATGCTACTACTAAAGTTAGTTGGCTCCGTATGTTACTTGCTGACTTGTTTGTGCCCTCTCCTACTGTACCTATGCTCTGGTGTGATAATCTTTATGCTCTTGCTTTGGCATCTAATTCCGTGTTTCATTCCCGTTCCAAGCACATTGAAGTTGTAGACACCCCATTTTGATCGGCCCTAAGACTTGGGCACTTTGTTTTGACCACCCTCACCAAAAAAAAAAAAAAAAAACAAATTGAAATTTTAATCCTAAACCTTACTCATTTTGGCCAAATTATTAACTTGTGTTATTGTATAATATTTTATAATTTTATGTGTGTGTATATATGTTTAGGTGTGTTTTACATAAATTGATAAATATTTTATAAACAAAAGAAAATAAAAAAAAATAAAAAAACATAAAAAAGAAGAAATATAAAAAAAAGAAAGGGTCCATCAATGTGTGCTGAGAATCTAATCATAGAGAAGGAAGTGGCGTGTATCATGATGAGGGGGTGTGCTGGAGTGGGGTTTGAAAGCTGAGTGGAGGAGTGATATTATTGTTTTTAGATATTGTAATGAGAGGAGCAGGTGAAGAAGATAGAAAAAAGGGGGAGCAGGTGAGAGTGGACAGCCAAAAAAAAAAAGAACAGGACATGCAAAGAGGGCTCTCTTTCTCTGGGTCTCTTATCTCTCTCTCTCGGCTTGCATTTGAAAAGGAGAAGCTGCACACAAGGCATAGGGGGTGGAGGAGAGAAACAACACACCACACACTAGACTCTCTCTCTCTCTCTCTCTCTCTCTAGAGTTTGGGGGTTGAAAAATGTAAAGATGAGAGGAAAACAGAGGATTTTTGGAGGAGAGGACAGCTACACCACAACTCCCATTTACACACAGCTCCATTCACACACAGATTCACACATGCATTACACACCATTCACAACATCACACACACAGACACCATTCATACACACACAGACCACGGCTACATCACACACACACTACAACACACTGAACACACACGGCACCCACAAACCCAGCACACACTAACAAATGCACCTCACAGACCCAACACACCACTCAACACACACCAACACACCCACATGCAGATGCACACACACACGGCATAGGAGAGAAGACCCACACTCTCTCTCTAGCTGGGCTCTCTCTCCCACACTGCACATATGACACCCCAGTTTAGAGAGAGAGACCGGCCACCCACACACCATTAACATTCATCTCTCTCTCTCTCTATCTGCTAGGAGAAATACACAACACAACACAGACACGTGTAGAAGAGAAGACACACACAAGAGAGAGTGCTTACTTCTCTCTCTCTCTCTCTCCCCTCTCTCCCCTCTCTCTCGGCAGCCACTACACAACCCACCTCTCTCTCTATCTCAACTTTCTCTCTTTTCACATTCATCACTCACTATGATCTTCTCTTCTCTATTGCAAATAATTTCAGTTTCAAAACCTAATAATGGAGAGAGAAACGAAACAATTATGGCTTCCTTGATCTGAAACAGATCATGGACGGAACCGGAAGGAATTGTTCTAATGGAGAAGAGGTGGGGCCTCTATTGAAAATGAGTACAATGGGCTAAGGCGTTGAAGACAACTGGTTCTTTGTCAATTGATGGCTTTATGAGTGGCCGGGGATTTAAAAATTGGGCTTACTTGTTGGGCCCAATTTCCAGTGGAGAAAAGGAGTGGAATGCGCCAAAGGGTTACTGAGTTGATGTTCTTTATTTTATTTTTATTTTGAGTGTTTGTGAGGATCTTATTTTATTATTTCTTCCCCCTCCTTTGTTGGATTTGTAATATTTAAAGTGTTGTAATAATCCCCCCCCCGCTTCTTTCTATCCCATTCGTTAATCGCTTTCCCTAACTGTACATATGTATATATCTGACATGCCATGCATATCTCTGCTTTACATTCATGTCTCATGCATTAAGATTCGGCTACATTTACATGTGTGGGTTTAATCAATTCTTCTGTGATTCTATGTGCTACCTCATGTTTATGTTATTGAATGATTCACATGCCATATTTTAGAAGCCGAATCTTTAGTGCATCTCATGAGTGAATTGCATTAGGATTCTGTATATAAGATCATGCATATTTTACTACTACTTTGTTTTGTAGTTGTTCGAGGGACGTCGGTCAATCTGTGAGTTTTTATGTTTAGCATTCCATTTGTGTGTGTTTTTCTTACTATGTTAGTATTCTACCATGAGGCTACTTGCTTACTTGATATAACTGTATGAATGCCTGTAGATGAAGGCTTGTTGTTTGAATTGGAATAATTCAATAAATGTACGTTTTAAGCCCACTTTGCATGGCAAATTTACAAACTTTAAGCCCACTTTGTCAAGTGGCAAATTCAAACCCTTTTCGAAAAACAAACATGAAGTTGAATTGTTCCAATTTGAGCAAACTAGTCTATACTTGTATGCTTCATATAGTAAATTTTAGGATTTACTAAAATAATCAGAACATAAACATATAAGAAAATAAAAGTCATATCATGGTTTAGTAGAGGCCGATCTTGTGATCGGGTGAGCGGGGATGCTCATTATTGACCTTTCCCTCTCATATCTAAGGTTCCGAGCCAAGCATCCTTGGTTACGACGAACAGTGGCCTTGGCACTGAGTCATGGGTTTTCTAATTTCCCAAAATATTAGGTGGTGACTCTGAGATCTGATGACGCAGTCCATTTTTGATAAAATTGCAATAAAATGGATTTTCAATAAAAATTGCCAAATCTAGACTCTCATCTACGTTTCACATTGCACTCGTGAAACTTGAGATCAAAGAGATCTCGGGAGTCCGAACTGTTTAACGCGCGCGGGTAACCCCCGGACATGTTACAGTTTCTGGCGACTCTGCTGGGGATTTATGAAACCTTGACTCAACTCCATGATATGACTTTTATTTTCAATTATATGTTTATTGCATTGCATGCATTGGTGCATTTAAAGTTCTTGTGTTGCCCAGATACTGGTGGGAACACAGGCATACTTTTTGTGACGCTACACATATCTCTACGTTACTTTGGAGGCCTTGTGTTGTAACCTTTTGAGATTTGTCAAAAGGGTAGCTTTGCTATCTAGCTCTACTATCTAAGGTTCTCAGACTCTGAAGAGAGGCTATTTGACTCTTCTGATTTCCTGGGATCTTTATTGGTTATGACCCAAAGGACTCTTTGGTAACATCACCTTGACTTCAACCCCTATAGTAGAGCCAACCTTGTACATATAGTGAGCTATAGTACCTTTCAAAATTAGGACAGGATGCTCTCCCATTTCTAGGATGTATGATACCGCTTGTTTGAATAGTGAACCCTAGATCATTTCAAAAGCTAGGACAGGATAATCCTACCCTCTATAGGACTGTTTGTTCTCTTTCCTGTGTTATGTGCAATGTATTGGATCTATACAGGGGTTCTCAAATTCAAATGAGTGGTTCAGGTAGTTCAACTTAGCACCATTACTTCAAAAACAAAAAAAAAAAATAACAAAAACATAAAATAAAAAAAAAATTTGTAAAAAAAAAATAAAAAAAATAAACTCCGGTATCCCACAAAGTCGACCATTGTAAATAAATAGAGCGTGTAGGGTATCTGACCATCTCTGTGGGAGTGACCGCCTGTTGATTGGACGATTTTTATTTTGAATATTGCGGATGGCCCACACATTGACTGGCAATTTGAGAATGGTTTTATTCTGAATTCTAAATTGAGTATTGAGTCTAAGTTTAATTCCACCAAGTTTGTAGAGTTAGAGTCAGGCTCGAGTCAGCCTAGTGAGTCAGAGTCTGTTGATTTCGAGAGTGCTAACCTAGACATTTCTATCTTGTCTAGGTCTTCTTTGTCATTTTCTTTTGAGTCTGTGTCATTGCTGAGTCATAGTCTCGTTTCAAAAAAAAAAAAATTCAAAAAAAAATAAAAAAAAAAAAATGCCATAGAGTCTGCCTACTTCTCTGTGCCTTAATTCATCGCATTGACCAAAGTTTTTCAAAACTTTTTCCAAAACTCTGATAAAAACAAAGAGGAAGAATTTCCTCGGGATTTGCAAATTTTGATCAACTGAGAGGAAGAGAGGTGTGCTAAGCCTTTGATGAATAAAATCATTTTTGTTAATGTGGGTACTGAGAAGGATCCTGCCTTGTTCCAAATTGGTTCTATCTTATCTTCGTAAAAGTACGAGTGATTAGTCACTTTGTGAAAAGATTTCAAAAAACTGTTTTTGCGTGGTCCTACGAAGACATGCTTGGAATTAGTTATACAGCATAGGATCCCTCTTGACTGGTGGTCCGACCTCCTTAGCTCCTTGGCTTTCAAACCTTGATTCGAAGTATTCAATGATCATTCAAAGTGTAAGGCTTGCATAGCCGAATTGGAAATAGCCCTTGAACTAGGGGCCATGATGTGATTCAAATGGAGGCAGCCCTTCAACTAGGGGCAATAAGGTCGAGTATGATTTAGATTGGAAATAGCCCTTGAACTAGGGGGCAATGATGTGATCCAGATTGGAAACAGACCTTGAACTCAGGGCAGAGAAAGTGATTTCGATTTGAAACAGCCCTTGAACTAGGGGCAATAAAGTACCACCCTTGAGAGGCTCGCTGGGTTGAAAACCCGGAAGGGTGACCCAGGCAGGAGTTAGAGCACAAAAAAATAAAAAATAAAAAATAAAAAATAAAAAATAAAAAATAAAAAATAAAAAAAAAAGGGAAAAATAAAAAGAAAAATGAAAAGCTCGCAAGGTTGAAAATCCGAAAGGGCGGCTTTGGCAAAAGTTAGAGCGTAAAAGGAGAGTGTCAATACCCGAGTGAACCTTAGCCAAAACTATGTAGGGCCTGTGATTCAGATTGGAAACAACCCTTGAACTAGGGGCAAAAAGGTCGGATGTGATTTAGATTTGAAGCAGCCCTTGAACTAGGGGCAAAAGGTTGGATGTGATCAAAGAGTTAAAACTGAATCGTTTCCCAATGAAGACCACCTAGAAAGGCAAAACCTAGAATTTGAGAGAATGAATTTTATTATTGAAGGACAGTCGAGTTCCTATCCACTACACTAGGAGCAACACTAGGGGCAAATTCGGACCCAATTCAGTCTAGTCCCTACATCACCATATCTACTGGTCAAGTGTAGCAGTTGTTCTTATAGATGGCCTAGAGATTTCACACCCAATCAACAGGGACAAGTTAAACTGAAAGTAACCCTTGAGAGGCTCACTAGGCTGAAAACCCGGAAGGGCAACCTAGGGAAAAGTTAGAGCAGAAAAACAAAAAATAGAAACTCAAAAGAAAAAAATGAAATAAATAAAATGAAAATATATATATATATATATAGAAAAAATCAAAAAAAAAAAATCAAAAGCTCGCAAGGTTGAAAACCCGAAAGGGCGGCTTTGGCAAAAGTTAGAGCACAAAAGGAGAGTGTCAATACCCGAGTGAACCTTAGCCCGAACTACGATGGCTTGATTGCTATCTTTGGGATACGTAGGTAGCTTCATCTCGAAATTCGGCCCTAATAATTTTCAACTCATTCATCTCGTCCATGTTTGATTGGTGTGTCTTTAGTCAACTTGGATGTCCTATCCGTGTTTGATTGGTGTATCTTCGTTCTGTTCAGTTCAGTTGGTTTTGATTCAACTTGGTTCGGTTCGGTTCGGCGGTTCGGTTTGGTCCAGTTCTGCTCGGCTTCATTCGGTTTGGTTTTCCTTGGTTCGGTTCGCTTGGTTCAGATATCACCTTTGATTATCTGGTTTGGGACTATGCACCCCAACGGTTGATTCCGTGTTAGTTGAGTAGTGGCCATTTGCAAAAATAAGTTTTGATTAATTTGAATGAAGCTGACTAATTTTTCTCGAAAATTGTTCCATTTTTGCAAAACTTGGACCATTCTTTGGATTTGAAAAGGGAAAATTTTTAGTGCTCACAGTTTAGCTTACATGATTTGAAACAGAAAATGGAATAAGTATGCTAATCTAACTCTCATATTGATCAAAACATTTTTTACAAAAAAAAATCAATCAAGAGACAAAAAAGGATCAAGGCAATGAACTAGGGGCATAGTCGAGTTAGAGATTCTGTCTTCTCCACCGCTCGAGTCAACTATTCAGTGTATATAAGTGTGTATTTATACCAGTCAGTGTATTCATACCAGTCAAGGTATTCATACCAGTCAGTGTATATAAGTGTGTATTCATATCAGTCAGTATATTTATACCAGTCGATGTATTTATACTAGTTAGTGTATATAAGTGTGTTTGAATCGTTTTGCTTCGTTTTTCTTTCGTTAAGTCATTCTTTGATTTAGGTCAATATGGGTCAGTATAGAATCAACGTTCAATTCAAAGTTCAAAAATCAATCACTCTCAAATTCAATCAAACAAAATGTTTTCAAGTTCAAAGTGATATGCCAGTCACGCCATTGATGTGCAAAACTAAACTGATTTTATTGCAGTCAGGGGAGGACATCCCCGATCACAGAGACACAAAACAAAAAAAAAAACAAAACAAAACAAAACAAAACAAAAACAAAAACAAAAACAAAAACAAAAAAAAAAAACAAAAAACAAAAACAAAAAAGAGAGAGAGAGGGATTACTCCTTTGGAGCTTTTGAAGACTCTGCCTCGGCCTTGGCAGAGCTTCCAAAGGAGATTATTCCTCGCCGGCCATCAAATTGGTTGTGCGAAGGAACTCTGAATCGAGTCACGGAGATCGTCAGTCGTTTTAGCTCTTTGTTCTGCTTCTTCAGCGCACTAACTTCCCCTCGAGAATCTTTGTACATATGTTGAAGTAAAGAAACTTGTGCATTCAATCGATGCACCTCACATGTTCTGTTCTGCAGCCGACGGGACAAGTTGGAGACCACAGTCACGGTCTCCACACATGACCTCAGTGTATACGAGTTTGCTTCGATGTCAGACTGTGCTGCCATGATTTGTTCAACTGACATCGCTGGAAAGTTGAAAACAGGAAGAGGAGGAGCCCGTGGTTGAGGTTCAGAGGAGTCAGAATTGGTCATCTCTATCGTGGACTCGTTCAGGTCTGGAAAAGAGTGAGAGAACCGTGTGAAGAGGCCATGGCAGAGAAGTAATGCAAAAGAAAGAGGTTGCAGAGTGGTGGCAGAGAAAGTTTGCAGACTTTTGCTCTGCCTCTCTCTTTCGCAAGCCTCAACTTAAGAAGAGGATGAAGCCAAAGAAGAAGACAAAGAGGGAGGAAGGCTCGAGACGATCATTGACAATCGAGGCAGGATTGGATAGCTGTCGATCAGGCGCCGCGATTGTTGAAATCGTGCGCCAGACACGACGCTCGAAGAAGATAAAGGAAGAGAGAGTGAGACAAAAATAAGAGAGGCGAGAGAGTTGTATATATATATATGTATATGTATTGTATATCTATGTATTATATATATTTGTTTGAACATTTGGGTCACAGGTGTGGCTTGGGTTCAGTGGTTTGGCCCAGTGATTGAAGAGTGAAAGCCTAAGCCCGATGTCTGGGGTTCGAACCCTACATTGAGTGTTTCTTTTGTTTTGTTTTCGTTTTATGTATAAATATGTCTTATATATATATATAATATATTTGTTTGAACATTTGGGTCACAAGTGTGGCTTGGGTTCAGTGGCTTGACCCAGTGGTTGAGTGAGAGGCTGAGCCTGAGGTAAGGGGTTCGAACCCACATCGAGTGTTTCTTTTGGTTTGTTGTTTTGATTTTGTGTGTATATGTCTCGTATATGTATATATTTGTTTGCATATCTTGTCACAAGAGTAGCGTGGTTCAGTGGTTGAGGACTCGAAGACCAGGCCTAAGGTCAGGGGTTCGAAACCCCATATCCCCACATCTATGCATTTTGTGTTTTTCCTTTCTTTTTGCGTATTTTGCGTACGTGTGCTGACGTCAGCAACAGAATATGCCTTCTCAGTAACGGCATCTTCCCGCTGACGGTTGCAAACGGAATATTCTATGTTTGTATATATCCATATATATTTGTGTATATGTCCGTATATGTCTGTGTCATATATACGTGTATATGTACTGATATGTCTATGTCTGTGTATAGGTCTGTTATTTGTCTGTGTATATTGCCGTATTCGTATGTATTTTGTTTGTACATGGTATATGTATACGTTATTTGATTCGAACATACAATTCCTTCTTTCATTCTGTGCATCTATCACACAATAATCTCACTTCATGCACCTACCACATAAATCTCAAATTCAATCGCCCTGCTTTGTGCATCAATTTCAATCGCCCTGCTTTGGGCACCGCCTTGCTTTGTGCATCAAATTCAAATTCAACCGCCCTGCTTTGGGCACCGCACTGCTTTGTGCATCAATTTCAATCGCCCTGCTTTGGGCACCGCACTGCTTTGTGCATCAATTTCAATCACCCTGCTTTGCGCACCGCCTTGCTTTGTGCATCAAATTCAAATTCAACCGCCCTGCTTTGGCACCGCACTGCTTTGTGCATTAATTTCAATCGCCCTGCTTTGGGCACCGCACTGCTTTGTGCATCAATTTCAATCGCCTTGCTTTGGGCACCGCACTGCTTTGTGCATTAATTTCAATCGCCCTGCTTTGGGCACCGCACTGCTTTGTGCATCAATTTCAATCGCCTTGCTTTGGGCACCGCACTGCTTTGTGCATCAATTTCAATCGCCCTGCTTTGGGCACCGCACTGCTTTGTGCATCAATTTCAATCGCCCTGCTTTGGGCATCGCACTGCTTTGTGCATCAATTTCAATCGCCCTACTTTGGGCACCGCACTGCTTTGTGCATCAATTTCAATCACCCTGCTTTGGGCACCGCCCTGCTTTGGGCATCGCACTGCTTTGTGCATCAATTTCAATCGCCCTGCTTTGGGTACCGCACTGCTTTGTGCATCAATTTCAATCGCGCCACCTTCCGCATCGCACTATCTTGTACACTCTCCCGGTCTATGAGACCTTAAATCCTACGGGGTCTAGGAGACCTTAAATCCTCTAAAGGTGCAATTCCTTTGGTGTTTGTCATGCCCGAACGACTTCAATCGGTCTGGAATAGTCACCTGACTGTGTTTGTAATGAGTTCCTAGGAGATCAACTGAGACGGTGGAAACTAGAGTTCGAATGGCGATGCCTAGAACGCAAAAGGTTTGGGATTTCCGAGACTAAAGTCTGGTTTAAATACCCAGGGGTGTATCCCCGGCTTGAAATCTGTATGGCAGCCCCATAGGTTGAGATAGCTTGTATGCGCCTCAACTCTGGAAACTGAACCAACCTAGTCTGTCACCCTGTTGGAGAATAGGGAAAGTTGCAAACATAGCCAGCACTCCATGACATTGCATTGCATTGTATAAATCATGAATTTTCAAACAACCATTGTTGTTCTCCTTGGTTAAAACCTTCCCTCTTCGTATGAAATACGTTGAGATATGCCTGTTGGTTACACCATTGTCTTCTCCTTGGTTAAAACCTTCCCTCTCTCCGTATGAAATACGTTGAGATATGCTTGTTGGTTACACCATTGCCTTTCTCCTTGGTTAAAACCTTCCCTCTCTCCGTATGAAATACGTTAAGATATGCCTGTTGGTGACACCATTGTCTTTCTCCTTGGTTAAAACCTTCCCTCTCTCTGTATGAAATACGTTGAGATATGCCTGTTGGTTACACCATTATTGTTCTCTTTGGTTAAAACCTTCCCTCTCTCCGTATGAAATACGTTGAGATATGCCTGTTGGTTACGCCATTGTCTTTCTCCTTGGTTAAAACCTTCCCTCTCTCCGTATGAAATATGTTGAGATATGCCTGTTGGTTACACCATTGTCGTTCTCCTTGGTTAAAACCTTCCCTCTCTCTGTATGAAATACGTTGAGATACGCCTGTTGGTTACACCATTGATTTTCTACCTGGTTAAAACCTTCCCCCTCTCCGTATTAAATACGGTTAGGTATGCCTGTTGGTTACACCATTGTTGTTCCACCCCGGTTAAAATACAGTCAGGTGCGCCTGTCTGTTTACACCACCCCTTTTCCTCTCGCGTGAGACGTGTTAGGTCTTTGATTCACTCGGTTAAAAACATCAGGTGCGCCTGTTGTTTACACCACCATTCCTCCTTTCGCGTGAGATGCGTTAGGTCTTTGATTCACTCGGTTAAAAACATCAGGTGCGCCTGTTGTTTACACCATCTTTCTTCCTTTCGCGTGACACATGTTAGGATGTCGATTTCTCTTGGTTGAGGTCTTTCCTCTCTTGCATGATCATAAGTTTTTCAAAAACAACCGGCTTCGTGAAGCGTGTAAGTCCAACTTTCAAACTGCATTTTGAGCATGTCACTTGCATTCTGCCCCTGAACTACGCTGGTTTGATTCCTTGCAAAGGGATACGTAGTCAACCTTCGGGTTCAACCACTTGCATTACATCTTATTTGTTTGCCCAAGTCTTACGGCCTTGTCAAAAGGGTCGTCTTCGGGCTTTGACATTCACTCACGTCACTTCATGACTTCGAGCTCTGTCAAAGAGGGGCAACTGTAGACACCCCATTTTGGCCGGCCCTAAGACTTGGGCACTTTGTTTTGACCACCCTCACCAAAAAAAAATCAAATTGCAATTTTAATCCTAAACCTCACTCATTTTGGCCAAATTATTAACTTGTGTTATTGTATAATATTTTATAATTTTATGTGTGTGTATATATGTTTAGGTGTGTTTTACATAAATTGATAAATATTTTATAAACAAAAGAAAATAAAAAAAAATAAAAAAACATAAAAAAGAAGAAATATAATACAAAAAAAGAAAGGGTCCATCCATGTGTGCTGAGAATCTAATCATAGAGAAGGAAGTGGCGTGTATCATGATGAGGGGGTGTGCTGGAGTGGGGTTTGAAAGCTGAGTGGAGGAGTGATATTATTGTTTTTAGATATTGTAATGAGAGGAGCAGGTGAAGAAGATAGAAAAAAGGGGAGCAGGTGAGAGTGGACAGCCAAAAAAAAAAAAGAACAGGACATGCAAAGAGGGCTCTCTTTCTCTGGGTCTCTTATCTCTCTCTCTCGGCTTGCATTTGAAAAGGAGAAGCTGCACACAAGGCATAGGGGGTGGAGGAGAGAAACAACACACCACACACTAGACTCTCTCTCTCTCTCTCTCTCTCTCTCTCTCTAGAGTTTGGGGGTTGAAAAATGTAAAGATGAGAGGAAAACAGAGGATTTTTGGAGGAGAGGACAGCTACACCACAACTCCCATTTACACACAGCTCCATTCACACACAGATTCACACATGCATTACACACCATTCACAACATCACACACACAGACACCATTCATACACACACAGACCACGGCTACATCACACACCCACACTACAACACTGAACACACACGGCACCCACAAACCCAGCACACACTAACACATGCACCTCACAGACCCAACACACCACTCAACACACACCAACACACCCACATGCAGATGCACACACACACGGCATAGGAGAGAAGACCCACACTCTCTCTCTGCTCTCTCTCTCTCTCTTTAGCTGGGTCTCTCTCTCCACACATGCACATATGACACCCACAGTTTAGAGAGAGAGACCGGCCACCCACACACCATTAACATTCATCTCTCTCTCTCTATCTGCTAGGAGAAATACACAACACAACACAGACACGGTGTAGAGAGAGAAGACACACACAAGAGAGAGTGCTTACTTCTCTCTCTCTCTCTCTCTCCCCCTCTCTCGGCAGACCACTACACAACCCACCTCTCTCTCTATCTCAACTTTCTCTCTTTTCACATTCAGTCACTCACATATGATCTTCTCTTCTCTATTGCAAATAATTTCAGTTTCAAAACCTAATAATGGAGGAGAGAAACAGAAACAATTATGGCTTCCTTGATCTGAAACAGATCATGGACGGAACCGGAAGGAATTGTTCTATGGAGAAGAAGGTGGGGCCTCCATTGAAAATGAGTACATGGGCTAAGGCGTTGAAGACAACTGGTTCTTTGTCAATTGATGGCTTTATGAGTGGCCGGGGGTTTAAAAAATTGGGCTTACTTGTTGGGCCCAATTTCCAGTGGAGAAAAGGAGTGGAATGCGCCAAAGGGTTACTGAGTTGATGTTCTTTATTTTATTTTTATTTTGAGTGTTTGTGAGGATCTTATTTTATTATTTCTTCCCCCTCCTTTGTTTGGATTTGTAATATTTAAAGTGTTGTAATAATCCCCACCCCGCTTCTTTCTATCCCATTCGTTAATCGCTTTCCCTAACTGTACATATGTATATATCTGACATGCCATGCATATCTCTGCTTTACATTCATGTCTCATGCATTAAGATTCGGCTACATTTACATGTGTGGGTTTAATCAATTCTTCTGTGATTCTATGTGCTACCTCATGTTATTGAGATGATTCACATGCCATATTTTAGAAGCCGAATCTTTAGTGCATCTCATGAGTGAATTGCATTAGGATTCTGTATATAAGATCATGCATATTTTACTAACTTTGTTTTGTAGTTGTTCGAGGGACGTCGGTCAATCTGTGAGTTTTTATGTTTTAGCATTCCATTTGTGTGTGTTTTTCTTACTATGTGTTAGTATTCTACCATGAGGCTACTTGCTTATTTGATATAACTGTATGAATGCCTGTGGATGAAGGCTTGTTGTTTGAATTGGAATAATTCAATAAATGTACGTTTTAAGCCCACTTTGCAGTGGCAAATTTACAAACTTTAAGCCCACTTTGTCAAGTGGCAAATTCAAACCCTTTTCGAAAAACAAACATGAAGTTGAATTGTTCCAATTTGAGCAAACTAGTCTATACTTGTATGCTTCATATAGTAAATTTTAGGATTTACTAAAATAATCAGAACATAAACATATAAAGAAAATAAAAGTCATATCATGGTTTAGTAGAGGCCGATCTTTTGATCGGGTGAGCGGGGATGCTCATTATTGACCTTCCCCTCTCATACCTAAGGTTCCGAGCCAAGCATCCTTGGTTACGACGAACAGTGGCCTTGGCACTGAGTCATGGGTTTCCTAATTTCCCAAAATATTAGGTGGCGACTCTGAGATCTGATGACATAGTCTATTTTTGACAAAATTGCAATAAAATGGATTTTCAATAAAAGTTGCCAAATCTAGACTCTCATCTACGTTTCACATTGCACTCGTGAAACTTGAGATCAAAGAGATCTCGAGAGTCCGAACTGTTTAACGCGCGCGGGTAACCCCCGGACATGTTACAGAAGTCGATTGCCATTTTGTTCGGGAACAAGTGCTTGCTAAACATCTTTCTCTTCATTATGTTCCCACCGTCGATCAATTGGCCGGCATTTTCACTGAACCGTTGTCTGTATCTCAGTTTCAGTATCTTAAAGCCAAACTCATGGTGTCTTTCCCTATGGGTTTGTAGGGGCATGTTAAGTAATCACTACCAAGAGCTATGCACGCGTGATACAGTGAAGGAAAATATCTAGCTTGATATTTAGTTAGTCAGTTAGTAACTTTGTTAGTTATTTAGTGAGTTTGTTAGTTTGTTATACTTGTATTTTGTATATACATGAGCTCTGCTCATACATTCATTTCAATGAAAATCAATCTATCATTTTCTACACTTATTTGGGCCTAAAATTTCTTATTCTTCATTTTTTATAGTAAAAATAAATGTCAAACTTTCATATTTCATAAATAGCTATAATTACTAGTTAATAAATTTTTGAATAATGCTAGAGGCCCCAAAAGTTCTACTAAAATTTTTACCAAATGTCTCACGTGAATATGAGGCCCATACCATGTGGGTCCCACATCCATGTGAGACATTTGGTAGAACTTTTTGAGATCTCTAGCATTTTTGTAAATTTTTTTTTTTAACACAAAGCATAATTTTCTAGAATGCTAACAAAACAAATAACAAATTGTCATGCTTTAAAATAAATAAAAATACACAATTGTCAATACATTGCCATTTGTTTTCTTGGCTAAAATTTTATCACCACATCTCTACCAATCAACAAATGCTCAAACTTAGGCGGATTGAGAAAATACATCTGCATATGTTTGAGTGGACCATCGAAGCTACCTATTCTGTGGAAAATTGATTCAAGCCATTCGATTTTAACAATTGAATGGATGCTTTCCCAACCTCTTGTTCCTACCTAATAATTAACATATGTGCACATGTTCGACCTGCTTATGGAGAATAGTCTATGTGGACACAAGATTTTGAGGCTGCCATTTCCACCAGAAAGGAACAAACAATGTCCCGAAGGCATCCTAGGGTTGAGAGGGGTTGATTGATTTAGGAGTCACCACCCAGTAATAGGCCCTAGGAAACCATATATATGAGTCTCCAAGGATAGACACCAGTCCCATTATTTATCCAGAGATAATGAGCTCATGGGCTAAGTTACTAAGTGTGAAGGTGTTAAGCACCCACTTAATCTAACTATGTGGTTAGTCTCTATTAAGCAATATTTTATCTCCATAATTAAACTAAAAATAAATTCAACACATGTATATATATAAGATATGAGCAAATAACTAAAGAAGTAAAACTATTTATTACACGAAGAAAAAAAAGGGAAATAAAACAACATGATAAGTTCAATAATGAAGTAAGAATCATAAATCTCATGGCACATCATAGACAAGGTGAATATAGTATAAAATTCTAAACTTAAGAAAAATTCTATCATGCTCCCAAAAGGTTAGGACTAACAGGGGTTCCTAGGGGGGTGATTTGAGTAAAAACATAAAGTTTATACCTAGAGAAGCGTGATTTGAAGAATACAAAGCACTCAGCCTTGTTCCTCCAATGAAATCCTCTCAATTGTGAATGATCTTCTTGAGTAAGCTTGCCTGATGAATGCTTGAAAACTCTAAGAACTCTAAGTAGGATGATATATGATTGGGATGTTCTTATGTATACGTATCAAAAGTTCAACCTCTTATCAATTTGGCTTAAAAGTATAAAGATCCTCTCTCTTTAAGTTTTCCTTCTCAAAAAACGTGAATAGTGATCTTATTTATAGAGAAAATGGCATAAAAGGGTTGAGCCAAAGTCAACTAAACAAGATCAGGTCGGGTAGGAAAAGTACAGCAGCTTGTTGGGAGAAGATGGCGTGTGAGGCCTCTCAGTGGCACACTCCATAGTAAGACCTCCAATGCCACAATGCATTATAGCATGCCGCTTCCACATGGCACGCACTATGTTGGCTTAGGGTGCGCTACTATGTTCCTAGTTCGTATTGTTTTTCTTTTTTGCAATGTGGCACACCCTGTTTCATTTTAGTGGGCGCCAGACTACATAGATGCTTGTCAACATGCTTCTGGTGGTTTATTTTCTGGGAAAAACACTCTATTTTTATCTTGGGATAGTCTGAATAGAGTCTAAAAGTCTCATGCAAGTCTTTTTTCATTCCAGCACACTTTGTAAGGAGTATTTCTTTTTCTTTCTTCCTTATTAGGGATGTCACGAAGGTATCTAAATCTTATAGTCTAAGCAACTAGGGTGCCTACAGTCTGGCCACATGTAAAGGGTGTGTTAAGAATATAATTAATAAAGTTACCCCTCTCTCTCTCTCTCTCTCTCTCTCTCTCTCTCTCTCTCTAATAACTTAATGTTTTGCAACTGCAGTTCTCTTCTCTCCTCGTGGCTGTTTCAAAATTACCATTTTACCCAAAAAATTCAATTGACCAAATTAACCTTATTATATGTCAAGTTACCAAAATGCCCATGTGTGTTAAAATGACCATTTTGCCCTTAAATCTCAAAATTACCATATATATTATCCCTAGTATCCCAAAATCATTTATTAAACCAAGAGCAATATTATACATAATCTCATTGTGTACCTCCCTTTCTTATTCTTAGACACAAGCAATAGGTTCCACATTCATAAATGCATATGGGACTCACTTGTGTCTTAGAGTAAGAAAATGATGTAACAAATAGGAAATGTATGTAGGGTCTAAGAAAGTCGCCGAAAAACTCGCTAGAAACTTCGAACGTCAGCTGAAAAATTTGAATGTCGCTGGAAAATTCGAATATCGCCGGAAACTTCGAACTCTCTAGAAATAGATGGTGAGGCTTAGATTCTTCAATGGTAGCAACTATGAACATAATAGGAAAGAGATGATGAAGATAAGAGATTGGGTGAAAAAGAAGGCAAAGCACTTAGAAAGAGAATAATGGCAAGGCTCTCCCATGGATCTCCCACTTTTAATCTCAAAGAGAAGCAATCAAGAGTTGGAGATTAATTTTGTCCAAATAAACTCTCCAAAGTCCCTTGTAAAGCTATAGGTGAGTGCTATATATAAGAAACTCATGATGTAGGATTAAGTTCATGTGTAAGTCACATGGAAGAACAAGGGGAATATTCCCTCAAACTACTTCGTCCAATGAGGTGACCTGTCCGAGGATGAGGAAAATCTCAAAGAAGAGATCAACCTCTTGGCGAACCTTTCTTCTTAGCCACACCTAACCAATGATCCCCAATCATCCAAAAAGGATCAGGGGTAGTCCTAGAGGACGCCTTGCCGCAAAAAGGGTTAAGGGTAGTTTAAGAGAACGCCCTGCCACAAATATTGCTAAGTCTCATGGACCCCCTAGATTGTGTCACCTCAACTAGGGTATATGCTAGTTTAACAGAAGAGTAAATTTATCTCCACTCATCGTCCTTGGGATCGAGCCCTCACTACAACAATTTACACTTTTGGCAACCAAATTTGGCAACTAAAAGACTTTTAGTCCCCAAAAGTGCAATTTTTGGCAACTAAAAATTATTTTGGTCGGCATTGGTTTAGGGTTTAGCTACTAAATTTTTTTAGTTGAGGTATGTTATCTATTGGCGACTAAAAAACAATTAGTCGCTAAATATGTCACAATAGGCAAATAAAAAAAATATTAGTCGATATTAGTCTAGTCTTTAGGCTACTAAAGTTTATTTTAATCATGGTATACTAATTTTTGCCAACTAAAAAACATTTAGTCGCTAAATAATAGCCATAATTTTAATGTTATTCATTGGCTACCAAAAAATTAGTCGCCAAATTACTACTTTTGGTGACTAAAATATTTAGTAGCTGTTAGGTAAGGTTTTGGCCACTAAATAATTTACTCAATATAAATTAACATTTTTCAACAAAAAACCAATTTAGTCGCCAAATGGTTTATAAAATTTTAGTGGGAAAAATTGAGATTGGCACCCAAATTTTAGATCATTCTTCTCTCTCTCTCTCTCTCTCTCTCTCTCTCTCTCTCTCATAGAGAATCAGTCGCCACCAAACCTCATCTCACCGTAGTTGCTAACCACCACTGCTCACCGTAAGTCATACACCGCCACTGCCACCACCGTGCCGCTGCCGCAATACAAATGGGTTCTTTCTCTTTGTTCCCTCTCTCTCTCTCTCTCTCTCTCTCTCTCTCTCTCTCTATTTCTCCATTTCTCACTCTTGCTCTAGGATTTTATATGATTTATTGAGTTTAATTTATTATTTTAGTAATGTACTTCCTCAATATCGACATCGATTCCAACACAAATGACAACAAAGATTTCATTCTCTGTCAGAATTTCTTTTGATAACTCCCAATTCCTTATTCCTTAATTCCAATTTCAAAGATATACATTATGCTGACGTTTTTGGTTTCCAATTGATTACTCAAGTACATGTTTGTGCGTATGCTATACACAACAATTTTTCTGTGTTGATTTGATTTTATGTTATCTCAAATGACCTAATGTACATTCAATTGAATTGATTAACTATCTCTTGGAATGGTTTGAATAGTACTCCTGACTATATCACTTCGAATGGTCAACATATCTCAATTTGGATTGTGACAAGGTATTCATTGAATACGTGCCATTATTCTTATTTGAATGCTGGATTTTGTGTTTGATTCACTCACCCCTTTTTTTTTAGTCCGGATCCTCGGCAGCCTTATCCTGCGGCAGTCTATGCGGCGCTTTGGGGCGAAATTTCAGGAAAAAAAAACAAACAAAAATACAGAATCAAAGTAGAGAAAGGGGAAGACGGAAAGCATAGAGGAAGAGAGAGAGGAGAGGAAGAACACATCTTCAAACAGAGCCACACATCTTCAAACAGAACCCCTGTTTCAGATTTGGGTTTCAGATTTTGGCACTTTGTTGTTGTTGTTGTTGTTGTTTTGTTTTTTTTTTTTTTTTTTTTTGTTTTAAATCCTTTTCACATTTCTCTCTTGCCCCTCTATTCCCAAATCTGAAACCCAACAGAGCCCCCTGTTTCAGATTTGGGTTTCAGATTTTGGCACTTTGTTGTTGTGTTTTTTTTTTTTTTTTTCACATTTCTCTCTTGCCCCTCTATTCCCAAATTTGAAACCCAAAATCTGAGAGATGGTGACAGAGAGTGAAAGACTGCAATAGATGGAAACCGGCGACCAAGAGTGGCGACGGAGAGCGGCAACGGCGACCCCTATGGCGTTCCACGAATCCATTCCCAGATCTGAAATAATCCCCCACTTTTATTTGCCCAGAGAGAGGAGAAGAATAACCTCTTCTTATTTGCTCCAACAAAAAATACACACAGACATATATATATATATATATATGGGTTGGTTGACACCAATTTCTACTCTCTTCTTTTCACTCTCTCTTTGCTTTGAAGATGGACACAGCAGATCTTTTGTATAATATGCAAAGAGAGGAGGTGGTAGAGAGACAAAGAGCTGATTCTGTGTTTTTGTTTTTTTTTTTTTTTTGAATTTCTGCCTCAAAACGACGTCGTTTTGAGGCGCCGCATGGACCGCCGTAGGATAAGGCCGCCGAGGATCCGGACTCCCTTTTTTTATGCAGAAAAATATTTCTTGTCCCAAGTCACTAGAGAAACTAAAGACTGTCAAAAGCAAAAGGCAAAGGCAGGGTAAGGTTAATTGTTATGTTGTGCTTGAGCTTTAATGTGTATCATGGGGGCTACTCCAATTTCATGTCGTAATTGGTATTGATTGGTAGAATGCCATTTTCTATGTATGAGTTGAATCAAATTAAGACTTGAATTTTAAAAATATAGTAATTTTATTGCTTGGGGATCTTGATCATATGATGGATATGATGAGGGTTAATGGTGCACCTATCTTAAATTAGTTCTTCTCGTTTAGAATGAGCAATGTGTTCATAATAGAAGTTATTAATGCCATTTTCTGTTATTGGATTTTATAAGAAACAATAACATGATATTGTAAGCATTTGTACTAATTCTTTTTTTATTGCTAGACATTTTGTTATTAATTTATTCATCTTGCTCTGGTTATCAACTTCCTTTTCACCTCAGCAGCTTATCATCTGTATGCATTAGCTATTACAGTATGATCTACTGCATTTTCACATCCGATTGGTCTAATTTCCTTGTTCTGAATAAATTTTTTCCTCCTTGTTTTTGTTTTGTTCAGATTTCAGTTCCAACTTATCTTGCCATGACCAAATAGTAGAACTTCCCAAAGATGTTTTCGGAGGAAATGAAATCATGACTGAGAAAACTGTAGGAACTGAATCTCAAAAGATTCATAGTTATGTTTCACAGTCAACAGTTGCTTTCTGTTGTTGAGTTATGCCTCCTTCATTCATAAAGAATCCATACATTAAAGATGCTTCAGAAATTGAAATAGATCCTTTCAGCAATAGAAGATCAAAGTGTGTAGATATAAGCTCAGCAGGTTCTTTTCAAATTTTCTCTGGCATCTTGGAAACCTCTTTTTCTTGAAACAGCATCACAAAACAGTCAAGATTTCGATATCATGATATTATGACTCGAGAATGATAGGACACTTGTATGATTATGAGTCAAGATTTTGATACTACTCTTAACATGTTCTTATTAATAGTGGCACGGGGCTGCTAGTTCTTTTTTAACTGCTATGATCACACTTTGACATCTGTTATGCAGTTCTCTTGGTAATGTTCAACAAAGCAGCCCTCTCCTCTTACCACTACAAGAAAACACATTTTTGGCGACCATTTTTGGCTACCAAAACAAATTTAGTCGCCAAAAGTGTGGGAATTGGCTACCAAAATTAATTTTAGTCGGCAAAAGTCAACTTTTTAGCTACTAATTTTTTTTCGTAGGGGAATGTTGATTATTGGCGACTAAAAAAAATTTAGTAGCTAAAAATATTACAATTGGCGACTAACAAAAATTTTAGTAGCTAAAAATATCGCAATTGGCGACTAAAAGAAATTTAGTCGGCAAAAATGCCTGAAATTGGCGACAAAAAGTAAATTTAGTCGCTGTAGGTGTACATTTAGCTACTAAAACCTTTAGTCAGCAAATGTAAAATAAAAAATTAATTTTTACCTTTTGGCGACTAAAATTTTAGTCGCCAAAAGTTGATTTTCAGCGACGAAAAATAATGTTAGTCGCCGTTGGTGTACATTTGGCTACTAAAACCTTTGGTCGGCAAATGTAAAATAAAAAATTAATTTTTACCTTTTGGCGACTAAAATTTTAGTCGCCAAAAGTTGATTTTCAGCGACGAAAATAATGTTAGTCGCCAAAAAATTAAAATAATTGGAGGAAAACATGTTAAATTTTGGAGGGATTTGAAAAATTAATTGGCGACTAAAAAGTTTTAGTCGCTAATGGTGTAATATATATAAATATATATAACATTCGCTTCTGTTCTCTGTTTATTCTCCTTCACCACACCAAACCTCACCCCACTTCACATGACCACAGACCACCACCACCGCCACCGCCTCAGATGGCAACAGCCACTGCCGCAGATCGCCGCCGCCACCACCACCTCTGCAGATCGCCATCGCCATTGCTACAGAGCACAGGTTCTCTCTCTCTCTCTCTCTCTCTCTGCGCGCTTGTTCTCTCTTTCGATCGAGCTGTGTCTCTGTCTCCCTTCCTCTATTTCCCCCTTTCTGATTGTTGCTCTAGGGTTTTATATTCTTGATTCAGTTTAATTTCGTGTTGGTTTCTGAAATGGGTTTGGTTTTTCAAATAGTTTTCTACCTTCCCTATGTGGATTGGATTTCAGAAACATGGGTATTCAATTTTTGTTGTCAAGGTTGTTTATATGTGTGCTTTTCGTTACTGTAAAAAAAACCCCACACTAATTGGTTTATATTTTGATTAGTGATGTTTTCTTATATACACTTTCGCCTAATTTGATATGCTATCATGCATTGACAGATTGACATTGCCCACTACTCCTTGGTGAGTTTCCTGTAAATCAATCTTAATAATAATGGTTTTATGGGGTTTATGTGTATGTGGCTTCTTCTTCTTCTTCAACAATCTGATCAAATTGTATGCGAAATTGTGGATGTGTGAATTGAAGTCTCACATTGTTTCTGTGTTATTGTGTATATATATTGTGTTGCTCTTATATAATAACCTTGGCGGACAGGGTGTTTGATGAAATGCCTCAAAGAAGAATTCATCTTAATTGCAAATCAACTTTACATAGTGTTAGTATGATTTGACATCAAACCTTCCAGACTAGAGTCAGTCCATTAGATCATGTCAAATATTTGGGACACTAAACAAGCTTAGTTATAGATTAATTGAGAGAGAGAGAGAGAGAGAGAGAGAGAGAGAGAGAGAGAGAGAGAGCATGGCTTCAAACTTGATCTTTTGTTTTAATTAATGTTTTTAGAGTCTGCTTTTAGGTTTCCATATATTCTTGGATTTTTTGCATTTATGATTGTCATTATGTTGCTATGCCTCCATGGTTATTTGCATTATTTTGAAATTTATTTACTTTGCTGAATTGTTATGCTCATGGGTCATGGCATTGGTATAGTTATTTTGAATTGCTTTGTATAATCTCTTTCATGGTTAGTCAATTATTGTTATTATTATTATTTGTAGTTCATTTGCATCTGTTCAGGTTTTCCTTAATTTTTTTCCCCTTTCTTTAATCTTGGGCTTGGAACCAGAATTATGCATTATTTCTGTGTTATATAGCCATTTCATTTTTATTTTATTTTTTGCTTACTTGCAAGCACCTTAAGCTACCATTTCAATATGCATCATTGCACAGTTTATTCTCACATTGAATTTGATATATATATTTTTTAAGGGAATTTCTCTTAAATTTAATTTTTCTATGTTGATGTCTAACCTTACTCAGCAGAAAAGAAAAGAAAAGAAAAGATGTCTAACCTTGTTATCATGTCCTGCAAGGGGAAAGAAACCTCGTTAGACTTTAACTTCATAAATTTATGAAAGCTACGTTGGCACAACTTTATAATGTATGTTATTTCTGTCCCTCATAAGCAGTAAAAAAATATTATTTTTTCTTGGCAGCGGAAGATGCCCAGAAAAGCTGGAAGTTAGGAAGTTGTCTAACAGATGCTCTGAAGCTGGTTTTGTTAATTGGTACATTTTTCCCACATAGTTTATAACTTCCCGAATGTTTTTTATTTGTAGATTTCAACTTCGTAGTTGGTCTCTATTCGAAGAACTATGTTTAAGTATGCTTTTTGAAGCAATTCACTCTAACCAAGCCACACACACAGACCTCACTCCCTCTTCCCTCAAATAAGACTAGAGGGGGATCTGATAAATTAGGTTACAGAAAGGTTCCTATCAATGTCCATAATTACTTGCAACCATGGATATTGTTATCCTGTTTTGTCTTTGTTTTTAACTCGAGCAATTCACTCCGCTTTATTTTAATTACAATGGTCTAGTTACCCTCAAATACTCTAAAGAACTCTGTGGACTCGTTCTGTGGCCGTTGGTTGTCAACCCATCTGTTAAATATGTCAACATGAGAGCTTTAGCTATGAAACTAATTCTTTGCGAAAGCAAGTGCCTCATACGTCAAACTTGTTGGGTTAATTTTTCTGGGCTGTTTTGGAGTCACCTGCCTTTGTAGTGTAGTTCAATTGTCCATTTTGGGATATTTGGAAAATTAAACAAAATAAATTCACCATGGCTCTTATCCTAACCATTTTAACATTGTCCCCTTGGATACTAGTATTTATGGTTGTCAGAAGTCAATTCTTCTTTGAAGATGATCCACAAACCTACTTGAAAACTATATTACCTTGATACAATAGACTAACACACCACTACTAGGTGGTATTTTCCAATAGCATCATTATCCATCATTTTAATTGATCTTGTTATTGGGCCTTTTGCATTTGCATAACCAATTCCTTATGTTAAATAGTTTATCCAGTATGCTTGAATCTTTATTCACTAATTCAGTTCTCTCGGGA
The DNA here is from genome assembly GCA_030407325.1 of Camellia japonica. Lineage (NCBI taxonomy): Eukaryota > Viridiplantae > Streptophyta > Magnoliopsida > Ericales > Theaceae > Camellia > Camellia japonica. Next base: position 124,282,323 of record JAPPVO010000031.1, read on the forward strand.
TTTTTTCTACATTAGCAAAACAGCTACTCTGCACCTCATGTTCCGCAAAATGTTAATGCATGTCCAACACTATTTGTGGCAAATTTGGGGCCAACTTGTTCAGAGCAAGAGCTAATTCAAGTCTTTTCAAGGTTTGGAGTAATTATTTTTATCATGTATTTTCCTAATATGTGAAGCTTGTGGAATTTAATTTTCTATTTCTTTTTGTCCTTTCCCAGTTGCCATGGATTTATAAAATTGAAAATGCAGAGCACATATGGAACTCCGGTGGCATTTGTTCATTTTCAGATACTTTGTTACTGTCATTGAAAAGCTAAAACAAGAACTCATGATGGGTCCATGTTTGTATGTCTTTCATTAGTTAATATAATTTTTGTTGTGGTACAGAAGTTGTAGGTGTACAATTAATTTGGTTATTCATGTATTATGTATGGAATTAAAATATTGACGTTGGACTAGACTTGGTTCTTATAGAATTTGTAATATATATATATATCACTACAAAAAAAACTATTTTTTGCGACAGCAAAACGCCGTCGCAAATACTCCAAATGCCGTCTCAAAAGCTATTTGCGACGGCAAGTGGGGGTCGCAACAAAGGGGGTTGCAAAAGAGCTTTAGCGACGGCAAGTGCCGTCGCCATTGTTTTTGCGACGGGAAATTTTCTTTTTTGCGACGGCAATTTTCTGTCGCCAATAATGGATGAAAATCTGGGTTTTTTTGCGACGGCACAAGCTTTCCGTCGCTAAAATAGGTTTTTGCGACGGCAAAAATCCCGTCGCTAAAAAATGTCGTCGCTTTTGACTATTGTCGACGGCAACCTGAGCCGTCACTAATGACTATTGGCGACGGCAATTATACCGTCGCTAAAGCCTTGTTTTTCAAATAAATTCCATACCTTTTGCGACAGTATGGCTGCCGTCGCAAAAAGCCTGGCACTTTTTTTTTTTTTTTGCGACGGGGTGTGCTGCCGTCTCAAAAAAATTTTTAAAAAAAATCCCCTGTTTTACAATTATTAAAAATATAAAAATAACCTGTAATGTTGGCAAATGATATAATAATATAAATACATAAATAAAATAACTAATGTTGGCAAATGATGTAATGTTGGCAAATGAAAAATAACTACAAAAAAATCCAAAAATTACATAATAATATAAATACATACATAAACAAAAGTTGCCAAATGATGAAAATTCATAATGTTGGTCACATGATACATACATAATGTTGTTCACAAATTTAAATAACATAAATCAAAATCAAAATCAAAACCAAAAGTTTTCGTCTTGATTCTTTCGTGGGTTACAAAAACAGAAGTTGGTCATAATCTTTACATGCCCACATTCCACACGAAGCAAACTGCTACTCAGGAAATATCTGAAAAAAACAAAATAAAAATAATTAATAACAATATAATGGTGTTAATATTTTAATTATAGAAAAATATAAAAAAAATTAACTACTATATAATTAGAAAGAAAGTTTAGTAAATAATTTTGACTAGACCGAAATCCGACTCTAACTCTCAAACCGGGAACCCAATTCGAGTCCCGTCTTCTCCCACAAGTCTCTCGTGCCTAGGAGGTCGTGTGTGCCAAGTTTCGTGCTAAACCGACGCCGATTGGTGAATTTGGGGCATTAACACCACGAATTTAAGTTTCTTAAGGAATTAGTTTGCCTAAAGTGAAATCCGGCTCTAACTCCCAAACCGGGAACCCGATTTGAGCCCCGTCTTCTCCCACAAGTCTCTCGTGCCTAGGAGGTCGTGTGTGCCAAGTTTCGTGCTAAACTGACGCCGTTTGGTGATTTTGGGGCATTAACTACTCGAATTCAAGTTTCTTAAGAACTAGTTTGCATAAAGTGAAATCCGACTCTAACTCCCAAACCGGGAACCCGATTCGAGCCCCGTCTTCTCCCACAAGTCTCTCGTGCCTAGGAGGTCGTGTGTGCCAAGTTTCGTGCTAAACCGACGCAGTTTGGTGATTTTGGGGCATTAACTCCTCAAATTCAAGTTTCTTAAGGAACTAATTTGCCTAAAGTGAAATCCGGCTCTAACTCCCAAACCAGGAACCCGATTCGAGCCCCGTCTTCTCCCACAAGTCTCTCGTGCCTAGGCGGTCGTGTGTGCCAAGTTTCGTCCTAAACCGACGCGGTTTGGTGATTTTGGGGCATTAACTCCTCGAATTCAAGTTTCTTAAGGAACTAGTTTGCCTAAAGTGAAATCCGGCTCTAACTCCCAAACCGGGAACCCGATTCGAGCCCCGTCTTCTCCCACAAGTCTCTCGTGCCTAGGAGGTCGTGTGTGCCAAGTTTTGTCCTAAACCGACGCGGTTTGGTGATTTTGGGGCATTAACTCCTCGAATTCAAGTTTCTTAAGGAACTAGTTTGCCTAAAGTGAAATCCGCTCTAACTCCCAAACCGGGAACCCGATTCGAGCCCCGTCTTCTCCCACAAGTCTCTCGTGCCTAGGAGGTCGTGTGTGCCAAGTTTCGTCCTAAACCGACGCGGTTTGGTGATTTTGGGGCATTAACTCCTCGAATTCAAGTTTCTTAAGGAACTAGTTTGCCTAAAGTGAAATCCGGCTCTAACTCCCAAACCGGGAACCCGATTCGAGCCCCGTCTTCTCCCACAAGTCTCTCGTGCCTAGGAGGTCGTGTGTGCCAAGTTTCGTCCTAAACCGACGCGGTTTGGTGATTTTGGGGCATTAACTCCTCGAATTCAAGTTTCTTAAGGAACTAGTTTGCCTAAAGTGAAATCCGGCTCTAACTCCCAAACCGGGAACCCGATTCGAGCCCCGTCTTCTCCACAAGTCTCTCGTGCCTAGGCGGTCGTGTGTGCCAAGTTTCGTCCTAAACCGACGCGGTTTGGTGATTTTGGGGCATTAACTCCTCGAATTCAAGTTTCTTAAGGAACTAGTTTGCCTAAAGTAAAATCCGGCTCTAACTCCCAAACCGGTAACCCGATTCGAGCCCTGTCTTCTCCCACAAGTCTCTCGTGCCTAGTCGGTCTTGTGTGCCAAGTTTCGTCCTAAACCGACACCGTTTTGGTGATTTTGGGGCATGAACTCCTCAAATTCAAGTTTCTTAAGGAACTAGTTTGCCTAAAGTGAAATCCGGCTCTAACTCCCAAATCGGGAACCGGATTCGAGCCCCGTCTTCTCCCACAAGTCTCTCGTGCCTAGGAGGTCGTGTGTGCCAAGTTTCGTCCTAAACCGACGCGGTTTGGTGATTTTGGGCATTAACTCCTCGAATTCAAGTTTCTTAAGGAACTAGTTTGCCTAAAGTGAAATCCGGCTCTAACTCCCAAACCGGGAACCCGATTCGAGCCCCGTCTTCTCCCACAAGTCTCTCGTGCCTAGGTGGTCGTGTGTGCCAAGTTTCGTGCTAAATCCGGCTCTAACTAGTCCCGTCTTCTCCCACAAGTCTCTTAACTTAGAATGTAAAGAATGCAAAGATACATTTTAGCTTAGAATGCAAAGATACATTTTATACCTGATCTTCTGGTGGTGGTGTATATGGATTCTCGTCTTCTGCAGATTCCCTAAATGCTCGGTGGCCACTCGATGCATCAGGAACCTATGTTAGTCAATGCATAATGTGTTAATCACATTCGAATTTTATACATAATCTTGAGTGAAAATTGAACTATCAAACAATTTAATTTATATGGAACCTGTCTGTTGGGATCCACACTCGCCCCCTGCGACACAATGGCCATCATCTCAGCTCTCATCTGCTGTAAATGTGTAGAGAACTCTGCTCACAGCTCCTCCCTCAACTCATCCCTTAGCTCTGCACGAACCTGCTGCGTAATCTGATCAATAGTCGATGGCTGGGGTGTTGACTGTGATGGCCCAGCACCATCTTTATACACCGCTCTCCGAGGCACAATTCTCCCGTATGTGCGACAATATCCATGTCCGTCATGACCTATCAACTCATGGAAAATGGCATTCCTAGCCTCCAAAGTCTGACCATCCTCAGGTAGCATAGAGAGTTGACGATTAAACTCATCATGTATTGAATAAGACATACAAGTATATGCCAAATTAAGATGGTTGACACACAAAAAATAAACTTTAAATACAATCAAAGGTGTTTGGAAACTACCAAGGTCTGGATAACCTCTGGGTCATCTACTCTACGTGTCATAAGCCAAACATTCATCTTATCAGTAGACTCCCCCTTACTGGTCATCTACATTTTTTTTAGAAATATGAAAATTAGAATCCAAATAATTTGCAAATATACAATGTTTATTTATATACAAAAATAAAACAATAAAATGTAAACCTCATGCCGTATCTGAGAGAAAGTAGTACGCCCTGTGGTATGAGCTATGCCGTGAGCTCGCCGATTTTTAGCGTTCCTACTTGCAATTTTCTATAACAGGTTCAACAAATGTAAGTATGTAAATATGATTTGTATGTTTACATATCATAAATATAACGTAATTGTATACCTCAGCATCGGAAGTACGCCAATACTCCACAAGTTGTTCCCACTGGCTTGGCACAATGTTCATAGGAACATCATCCTTCAGATTAGGATCAGAACTTCTAGGCTTGAAATACTTAGCCTTAAGCTTGTTCTTGTGATCCTTCCATATGCTGTTGCAGTTTTTCATGCAGATTGGCTTGTACTCCTCTGGACATATATTCAAATTGTCCTATAAAACACAATTTCAAAGTTTAAGGCTAAGTATAACACAAATTTGGAATTCGAATTTGTGGACAAAAATATACTTTTACCTTCACATCCTTCCAGATAGCATCAACAATATCATCAGGCACATTGTTCCAGTCAAGAAAAGTAAGAGGAACAATGTTACCATTCCGCACAATAATGCCAAGTTGAGTAGTTAACTTGGCCACGTTATCCCCTATTGGGCAGTAATTTCCATCAAATTGTATGTCCAGCTTTTTACCAGTACCCCACTCTTTAATGCCCTTGGCACATCCTCTACCACGCCTAGTCGAGGTTGATGAAGAACTAACATGACCTGCGATATACAATAATAATGAACAATATGCAATGGTAATAAACAAATGCAAATTTAAATAATGTGAATACAAATCATATCAAATAAACCTGAGGTGGGCTGTGAAGAAGTCGAAGGGTCTGCAAAATACAATGAGAATAAACAAGTTATATATAATGAGCATAAATAAATGTATGTGTAAATAATATTCATACAAATCAAAGCAAATTTATATACCTGCGGATGGCTCATAAGCTGATGATGATAGCTGCTGTGGTGCCACTGATGGTGGACGCACCGATGGTAGGCGTGGAGGCTGAGTACATGGTAGCTGCTGTGGTGCCACTGATGGTGGTCGATACGGTGGTACTAATGGCCCCTCAGATGGTGGTGGCACTAATGGCCCCTCCGATGCTGGCCGCTGTGATGCCTCCTCTGATGGTGGTGCTACTGATGTCCTGTTATGTAGCACATCAGACATCATGCGCCGGGGATGATCAGGCTTCCTCTTCCTTCCCATAATAATCTGCAAGCAATATAACATTAATTGACATTAGAAACATAGACAATGGTTTGTCATCAACTATAATATGACATTAATTGAACTAATACAATTACAAAGACAAAGTAAATTAAGAAATTGATGATTAACTACAACCTTGGCCTTAATTGAATTACTAATGTTGATTAAATATCAGCCTATTTGAACATCAACTGTTTCCCCTTCTGCGGCTTCCCTCACCCAACCAACTTCTTCATCACGAAGCATTATATTTTCTTCCAATTGTTGGCTCATGTATGGCTCGATTTGTGGATCAGTCGAACTCATATCAAATAAACCTCTTTGAGACATCTTCACCACGACTTGCCAGTCTGGTTGTAACGGGTCTGCAACATACCAAACTTGCTCTGCTTGGGACGCCAAGATGAAAGGTTCATTGGTAATTCGATCATCTCGGTACAACAAATGATTGAAGTTCACCAACGTGAAATTGAAGACATCTTCTTTCTTTCCGTGAATGTTGTCAATCCAATCACACTTAAACAACACATGTTTCTTCTCATTGGAATATCGAATCTCAACAATATCTGTCAATTGTCCATAATAGTACACAGACCCCAGACGAGGATTCTTGTCTTTTCGACTAGCATAACTTATGGTATCTGCCTTCAAAGCTACACCACAATTTTGTGTGGCTCGACGATCATCCATGGCCTTTATCGATACCGAAACCCATTCAGTATATACCCGTTGAACCTCCTTGCCAGGTTATGAGGACCATTTGCCAATAGAATAATCTCTTCAGAAAATATGACATCAGTAGTCCTTCGCAAAGTTTGGACCTATTTAACACGAAAATGTAAAATTTAAAATGTAGATCGACTTAAGTAACTAGAATCTATAGAGTTAAATACATACATGTTCCTTGAACCAAATGTGAAAAGTTTCAAAATGTTCACGCTGAAGTTGATGATCGTCGACACGAGGCATTTTGAGCTTAAGTACTTCAAGGTGTTTGCTGTGTAGATTGAAATTTTAGCAATACAAAAAATTTAGTTGAAAATTCAATAAAACATAATAAAATATTGAGTGAGTGACTTAACCTACTTTATGAATGGTTGAACCGCGCTTGTATTGAATAAGATGTACCGATGAGCTTGTACCCAAGAAGTATTATCAAGATAAAAGCTTGTGTTACCCAAATTATCAGCACCACTATAGTTCCTCACGGGTCGACTAGATTTGGTTTCCACATCATTGAGATATTGTGCACAAAAATTCATGCATTCTTCCATAAGATATCCTTTAGCAATTGATCCTTCAGGATGAGCTCTATTACGCACGTATTGCTTCAAAGTAAGAAGATACCTCTCAATTGGATACATCCATCGAAACTGAATCGCTCCACCCAATAAGGCTTCATCAGCTAGATGTATAGGCAAGTGCTCCATTATATCAAAAAAACTCGGAGGAAATATTTTCTCTAGATGACAAAGTGTTATAGCGATACGATCTTGAATATATTGCAAATCCGTCGCACGATTCACTTTTGAACACAATTGTCTAAAGAAATTGCTCAATTCAATCAAGGGTTCAATTACATTCTTCGGTAACGATCTTCGAATAGCCAATGGAATAAGTTGTTGCATCAGAATATGACTATCGTGGCTCTTAAGACCCCCAATACTTCTATCATGTGAGCGCACACGACGTGATATATTGGATGAATACCCGTCGGGAACTCTTACTTCCTTCAACACTTTCAAGAACAAATCTTTCTCATCCTTGGTCATCGTGAATTGTGCTGGTGGTAAATAGGCTTTATTCGACCCTCTTAACTGCAAATGTAGGGGTTTTCTAATATTCATATCTTGTAAATCACGCCGAGCATTAACACCATCCTTCGATTTTCCTGCAACCCCTAATATTGTCCACAACACATTGTCACAAACATTCTTCTCTATATGCATCACATCGAGGTTGTGTCTTATTAGATTGTGCTCCCAATATGGCAATTCATAAAAGATACTCTTTTTCTTCCAACTGTGGGTGCGATGTCCAGCTTTCTCCTTCTCTACCTGTCTCCTATGCCTCTCCATAAGGTCATCCCTCTTGTATTGGGTTAAAATACCCTCAGATTCTAATTGTAGCAACATCTCAGTTCCAGACAACAATTTTGGTTTGAGTCTGACTTCCCGACTACCATCAAATGATACTTTATCCTTCCGGAATTTATGGCCAGTAGGTAAAAATCTGCGATGACCCAAGTATGATTGTTTCCTACTATGCTTCAACCAACACGATGTAGTTTCCTTATTGCAACAAGGACATGCATATTCGCCTTTAGTGCTCCATCCTGACAAGTTTGCGTATGCAGGAAAATCACTAATTGTCCACAGTAAAGCTGCATGCATTTGAAACATTTGATTTGTTGATGCATCAAATGTTGACACACCCTCATTCCATAGTTCTTTCAACTCCTCAATCAACGGTTGCATATATACATCAATCTTGTCACCAGGTCCTTTTGGGCCGTCAATAAGCACGGCTAAAATTAGAAATAGTTGCTTCATGCACATCCATGGCGGCAAGTTGTATGGAACGAGCACAACAGGCCAAGTGCTATGAACTATGTTCATCGTTCTAAATGGGTTAAAACCATCAGATGCTAAGCCACGCCTTACACTTCCGCAATCATTACTAAAGTCAATATTCCGACGGTCAAAATCTTTTCACGCAAGGGAGTCAGCAGAATGCCTGAAGACACCATCATCAGTTCGTTCCTCTGCATGCCATCTCATTAACTTGGCCGTCTTGGATGACATAAACAACCTCTGCAACTTGGCTTTAAAGGAAAATACCTCATCTGTTTTGCAGCTATTCGTTTGCCACTTTGTTAGGACCTTTGAACCACCATCACCATTTGATTTCCATCTAGAACTGTTGCATATGAACACATTTATCAAGATTGGCGTCCTCGTTTTCGAAACAAATGCAACTGTTGGGACATGCATCCCACGTCTCATACATGAAGCCCAAATCTGTTGTGACCTTTTGAGCTTTATAATATGAGTCCGGGAGTTTCACACCAACGGGAACGCTCATTCAATAACTCAAGCAACATGTCAACAGACTTGTCTATCCACTGATTAAGCACCTTCAAATGTAAAGTCGAACAATGATGACAAAGATGTGAACTTCTGACAACCCGGATACAATTCACTTTGTGCATCTTGAAGAAGTTTGAAATACTTTGCAGTCTCTGCATTTGGACGCGAGCTGGGGTTAGATGCATGGAGATCAGGCCCCTGTGGTTCATTACCCTCAACCACTTGTACCGGCATGTGGATTTCCCATAGCCCCTTGTATCATTCCAAATCATATCATCCCAATGTTAAATTAGCTAATGTTTCATTCTCCTCGATTACCATGCAGAGATACGTAGATTCCCATGATAATCCAATGTTTGTTTATTTTTTAAAAAAACCATTCAAAATCAGATGCTCACGTACACCTCTCGTACAAATAGTATCGATTCTCGCACTTATCCTACACGGACAACTGATATCGAACCCTTCAACCCTATTGGTGTAGGCAAACACAAGGAATTCATCAATCCCATTAATGTATTCGCTCGACATCCTTATTTGGCAAATCAATCCAACTCTTATCCATTCATCTGTACACATCCACAAAAATATCTCATCAAAGTAACTCTAAAATATAATACCTTTAACTCAAACCTATTCAAAAAATACTCAAAACTCATCTATTTAAGTTTGTCTAAAAAATACTCAAAACTCATCTATGCTCTTTAACTCAAACCTATTCAAAATTAAATTCTACTCTTTTTTTTTTTTTATTACCCAAAATCAAGAGATCTTTTAGCAAACTCAAAAACTCATCTATGCTCCGTCACCCATTGGCAATCCCTCTAACCACCGTCACCAGTCACCACTTTCAACAACTAAGACGAACAAAATTTTCAAATTTTTTAGAAGAAAAACAAAAATGAAAACCAAAATACAATCTTTTTTTTTTTTAAAATTCAAATGAAGTAAAAAACAAACAGGTGCAGAGTTACAAAAGAAAACCAGAGGGCAGAGGCTTAAGCCCTCCTGGAGTTTGTAGATATCAAGTTTGAAAACCAAAATATAATCAAATACATATATAGGACTATATAAATTCTCAGAACGACTCATCTCTCTCCAATCAAGATTTCATGGTCAGGTTAACGTGCCTATTTTGCTATAAAAAAACAAACAGACACAGATATTTATTAAATGATATTAAAAAGAAGGTTTAATAAAGGTAAATGAATACAGATATGTTTGGTCTCAGTTTCGGTTTTTCACTATTGTTTGGTCTTAGTCTCGGTTCTTCACCAAGCCATTCAATATGAGACACCACCCAAAGAAACCACAGTGTAAGAGTTGAGACCAAACATAATTGAAAACACACAAAAATAATAAATAAATCAAGCACAAATATACAGCAAGATTTATTTAATTTTCTCACATCACTAAAAATATAAGCAAGATTTACACCAAAATTAGTCTAGTTAATGGGGTCTGGAAGGAGTAAACTATAGTCTCAGAGGAGTGTGTTCAATGGAAATGAGGCAAATAATTTATATTCATGTATATATATTTTTTTTTTGAACAGCTAATACATACATTTATATATATATATATATACAGAGAGAGAGAGAGAAGAGAGAGAGAGAGAGAGCATACCTGAGTAGCTGTCGTCGTCGAAGCACCACCGCACCACCGCTAGCCCTTCGCCGTTCGTCGCTCGTCGTCGCCGCACCACCGCACCACCGCTAGCCCTTCGCCGTTCGTCGCCCGTAGCTCGTTTGGGGATTTTGGGGGAAAGAAATTTTGTTTCAAACAATTTTAGGGATTTCGATCCAACTGAGCGGCAAGATGAAAGGGAAGAGGGAGGAAAAAAAAATTTTACTTTTTGCGACGGGACGGTTTACACCGTCGCAAATGATACATAATTATTAATAAACCGACGCCGTTTTGGTAATCCTTTTTTCGCGACGGACATTTGCCATCGCAAATTGTCGAGTATTTGCGACAGCAAACTTATGCCGTCTGAAACATTTTTTTTTTGGCGACGGTTCAACACGCCGTCGCTAATACTTCCGCATTTTAATACCTGCCCGTGCAGTTTTATTACCGACGGTTAAACGCCGTCGCTAAAACTATTTTTTGCGATGGTTTATTTTGCCGTCGCAAAAGACCATTTTTTGCGACGGGGAACGCGCCGTCGCAAATGCTTCCGTGTTTTTTGCCCTCTTTTCTATATATAATTGGACGTTCAATATTAATTATTTGGATGGTTGGAACTGAAATGTGTGCACGTGGTTGAATGTTTGATAATATATTTAGTGTTGATGGATTATATTGTCCATACAGGGTACAGGTTGTATTAATAATGGATAAAGGTTGTTTAGAAAAAAAAAATCGAAAAAAAAAAAAAAAAAACACGTTAAAGCATTTGGCTACCAAATGTTTTGGTAGCCAAATAGGTAATTAAAAGTTTTGGCTACTACTAATTTAGTAGCAAAAACATAACCCAAAACGTTTTTGCCACCAAATAATTAGTAGCTAAAAGATTTGAGAATGAGAGAAAGAAACTATTGGCGACTAATACTTTAGTGGCAGAAATATACCTTTTGCCGACTAAACTAAGATTAGTAGCCAAATGTGTACTTTCGGCGACCAATTATTTAGTAGCTAAAAGTGATACCTTCTCCGACCACAACAAGTTATTAGCCAAAAAGCCTCATTCGGCGACTAATACTTTAGTGGCGGAAACATACCTTTTGCCGACTAAACTAAGATTAGTAGCCAAATGTGTACACTTTCGGCGACCAAACAAATTTTAGTCGCCAATACTATCGCCGACCGGGTAAAGGCGACGAGCTTAGCGACAAAAAATTTTGGTCGCTAAACACCTTCGGCGACTGAATAAGTGACATTTGCCGACCAATATTTTGGTAGCCAAAAGTGACATTTCTTGTAGTGTACAGTTTCCCATGTGCGAATGTAATCACACTCTCTCAGGTGACTTTCGTTAAATTAGTTGAACGGACCAGCTTGCACATTATTGAGTTAGAAACTCTACTTGTATTATTAGTGATTGATTGTCGTCATTACTTATGCACATGACTTGGTAGCTGTGTACATATTAATCTCATATATAGTTAAATATTAATAAAGAAAAGGCTGTATACATAACACACTTTGCTCCACAATCACCCTTTGTAAGAATAGAAAGATAAACAGAAAAGTAAGGGTTGCTTTGTAACAAGCTCATGAAGCCTACTGTTAATAGTGGCACGGGGCTGCTAGTTCTCTTTTAACTGCTATGATCACACTTTGACATCTGTTATGCAGTTCTCTTGGTAATGTTCAAGAAAGCAGCCCTTTCCTCTTATAGTTTCCCATGTGCGAATGTTATTACACTCTTTCAGGTGACTTTTTTCATTAAATTAATTGAATGGACCAGATTGCACATTATTAAGTTAGAAACTCTACTTGTATTACTGGTGATTAATTGTCGTCATTACTTATGCACACGAATTGGTAGCTGTGTACATACTAATCTCATATATAGTTGAATATTAATAAAGAAAAGGCCGTATACAGAACACACTTTGCTGCACAATCCCCCTTTGTAAGAATAGAAAGATAAATGGAAAAGTAAGGGTTGCTTTGTAACAGGTTCATGAAGCCTACTGTTTGTGAGGGAGAAATTGAAGAATCAAAAAGATAATGCATTAAATTGAGCTCCTATGGGCCATTACCCAATTGGGGTTTCACAAATTCAAGGTCCTATAACTAATGGATTGGGTACAAAGTTACTAACCAAAATGGCTACCCTAGTACTCGACTTTATGTTCACATACTTATTGGACCAAGTTTTTCCATTTTCTCAGAATGTTCTCATTCATAACATATATGAATCATTTGTAACATGCTGGAAATTTCATTTCTAAAAAAGTATGCATAACATATATGAATCATCAGCCTCCCAACCTTGAAATCAAGAGTTTTTGATTTGGGCCGAAACGACATCATGTTGGCCTTGGATTTGATTCTGATTGAAGAATGAAGAGATTGTGCCCTTGCATCCATGGCACGGTACCAGTAACAACTAGCTAAGTCATATAATCAGCGTGTTCAACTGCGCCGCTACACACTAGGAGAGTTGGTCCTGAAGAAAGTGCTTCCAGCTGCCAAGAATCCAACCGATGGAAAATTGGGTCCTAACTGGAACGGCCCGTATCAGATCGACTCAGTCGCGGGAGTAGGAGCATATCGACTCAAAGACATGTCTGGGAGAAGTCTGCCACGACCTTGGAATTCCACGCATTTACTTAAATTCTATCATTGACCTGACTTGTGGGGCATGATACTTGTTCTGAATGGTTCACCATGTACATATTTCACTTTTGCAATGCAAAGTTTCCCATTTTCTCATTGCGCAATTCAGTTCAAAAGTCTCTAGATTCGGAGCCCCATTGGTGCATCACACTTTTGGGCGGATTAAGCCTCCGGATTTGGAGCGCCCTTCGTGTATCACGATTGGCCAAGTCTCCGGATTCGGAGCCCTATTAGTACATGACACTTTTGGGCGGATTAAGCCTCCGGATTCGGAGCGCCCTTCGTGTATCACGATTGGCCAAGTCTTCGGATTTAGAGCCCCTTTGTGGATATCACCATTGGCCAAGATAAAAAGCCTCCGAATTCGGAGCGTTCTTCATGGATATCACGATTGGCCAAGTCAAGTCTCCGGATTTGGAGCTCCATTGATGCATCACACTTTTGGGCGGATTAGGCCTCCAAATTTGGAGCGCCCTTCGTGTGTCACGATTGGCCAAGTCTCCGGATTCGGAGCCCCATTGGTGCATCACACTTTTGGGCGGATTAAGCCTCCGGATTCAGAGTGCCCGTCATGTATCACGATTGGCCAAGTCTCCGGATTCGGAGCCCCATTAGTGCATGACACTTATGGGCCGAATAAGACTCCGGATTCGGAGCCCCTTCGTGGATATCACAATTGGCCATGACAAAAAGCCTCCGAATTTGGAGCCCCATCCGTGCATGACACATTTGGGCCGAATAAGACTCCGGATTCGGAGCGTCCTTCGTGGATATCACGATTAGCCAAACAAAAAGCCTCCGAATTCAGAGCCCCATCCGTGCATGACACGTTTGGGCCGAATAAGACTCCGGATTCGGAGCGTCCTTCGTGGATATCACGATTGGCCAGATAAAAAGCCTCTAAATTCGGAGCCCCATCCGTGCATGACACGTTTGGGCCGAATAAGACTCCGGATTCGGAGCGCCCTTCATGGATATCACGATTGGCCAGGTAAAAAAGCCTCTGAATTCGGAGCCCCATCCGTACATGACACGTTTAGGCCGAATAAGACTCCGGATTCGGAGCGTCCTTCGTGGATATCACGATTGGCCAAGTCAAGTCTCCGGATTCAGAGCCCCATTGGTGCATCACACTTTTGGGCGGATTAAGCCTCCGGATTCGGAGCGCCCTTCGTGCATCACGATTGGCCAAGTCTTCGAATTCGGAGCCCCATTGGTGCATCACACTTTTGGGCGGATTAAGCCTCCGGATTCAGAGCGCCCTTCGTGTATCACGATTGGCCAAGTCTCCGGATTCGGAGCCCCATTAGTGCATGACACTTATGCGCCGAATAAAACTCCGGATTCGGAGCCCCTTCGTGGATATCACGATTGGCCAAGACAAAAAGCCTCCAAATTCGGAGCCCCATCCGTGCATGACACGTTTGGGCCGAATAAGACGCCGGATTCGGAGCGTCCTTTGTGGATATCACGATTGGCTAGACAAAAAGCCTCCAAATTCGGAGCCCCATCCGTGCATGACACATTTGGGCCGAATAAGACTCCGGATTCTGAGCGCCCTTCATGGATATCACGATTAGCCAGGTAAAAAAGCCTCCGAATTCGGAGCCCCATCTGTCCATGACACGTTTGGGCCGAATAAGACTCCAGATTCGGAGCGCTCTTCACGGCGAAAATTAAAGCATACAAACATTCAAAATGAAATGCTTCGTTAAGTTTAGCCGACAAAAACCGTATACACAAATTAAAGCATGCAAACATTCAAAATGAAATGCTTAATTAAGTTGAGTCGGCACAAACTGTATAAACAAATTAAAGCATGCAAACATTCAAAATGAAATGCTTAATTAAGTTAAGCCAGGGCAAACTGTATAAACAAGTTGAAGCACGCAAACATTTAAAACAAAGTATGTTATTAAATTAACCAATTAATACATAGCTGACGCCTAATCTGTGTTGGAGCGTTTACAATATGTTCAATTCTATTCGGCGTCACCCTCATCATCGTTCTTCTCAATTTCAAAAGCGCCAAAAGGAAAGTGATGACGTTGGTATAATGGCGACACCGATTCAACTCCTGCTTCTTGGAGAGCCTTTGCGGCTTGGAGAGCCTTAATCCACCCGTGCCTAAAGCCCCGATTCTCGCATCGGCATACCTCCTCTGCGAGTTTCTCCTTGGTCATCTCTATCCCGACTTTCCGGCCGTCGTGGAAGCCTTTTTCATAACCCACAGACCTTGCAGTCTCTACTGGAAACATGCTTGCCATATCTCGATCAGCAATCGCATGACTTATCAGCCGTTGGGTCACTCTTTCCTCCACGACCGGGTTAGATTGACTGGGCGCATGCGGCTCGGCAATTTGGGCCTTCCTTAGCTCACGCTTAGCCTTCTCTGCACGAGCCTCCAAGTTTCGAATTCGTTTGTCCTTCTTCTCTATCTCCCGCCGTGCAGCACGCAGACGTATGCCGACTTCATAGACGGTATACAGTCCTCTCACTGCTCCATGGATGCCCTCTCGAAACACTTCGAAATCCTGTCGACCAACCATCGACTGCTGGACTTCCGATGGAAAAATCTGTCAAGCGAACTCGACTGCTACACCTGGGTCGTTAATAATAGAATCCGCCTCCATCATCGGTTTATTCCTTACAAAAATCGCAACACTCAACGGTCGCGGTGTCGCATCAGACTCATTTCTCAGTCGCGGTTGAGAGGAGCTACCCCATTGCTGTTTTTTCCTTCGGGGTGATCTGCTTTAACGACTTGGGGCTGACGTTTTTCCCGTTCCCTGGACGTCCTACTTCCAGTGCATGTGGGCTCGCTGCTGCGATTCATTTCAGTGTCAAGCTCAGCCAATGTCCGCCCTTCTCCTCTGCTGGTGAAGAACAGTCTATTTGACATTCGCACTTATCTAACCTTCTATAACAAATTGGTTTAAATTGATTCTGAACACAATGAGTGGAATTACGGGCGCGAAGAACCCACCACATTTATTCCTAACGCATGCAGCGCCCCCGAGGTGATTTCATTAATACTAAACTCCAAAAGCCCGATGTCGATCGACGTGCGCCGCACCCACACCGTGAACTAATGATATTCGACTTTCGAAGTTCATACATTGGCTGAGACAAGGGCAGATTTATTAATCTGATCGCCAAATATCTAAGCCCGATGCCGATCGATCTATGCCGCAGCCACTCCATGAACTAATGATATTCGGCTTTCGGAGTTCATACATTGGCTGGGGCAAGGGTAGATTTATTAATCTGATCGGCCAAATATCTAAGCCTGATGCCGATCGATCTGTGCCGCAGCCACTCCATGAACTAATGATATTCGGCTTTTGGAGTTCATACATTGGCTGGGGCAAGGGCAGATTTATTAATCTGATCGGCTATTCGACGAGGATAAATTACTAAATTACCTAGTTATCTAATCAGCAAGTGTACACGAATGTTTTATCCAAAGTAGTAAAAGGCAATACCATTCATCAATACCAAAATTAAGCACAAATAATAGCAAAGTACAAAGGAAATTTTCATTAGTAAATTGGGCACAAACTGTAGCCATTTTACATATGAAAACTACTAAACAAAAAGCTACAAGTCCGCATGGAAATGCCTAGAAAAAACTTAAAAATTGTAGTCATTTTACACATAAAAACTACTAAACGAAAAACTACAACAATACATTCAAAATCCTTAAACAAAAACAACTAAAATGTCGCCCTAATCAATCCTCGGAGTCAGACTCCAGCGGCTCAACGTCCACTTGCTCGTATGGAATCGCCATAGCCAATGTCACATTAGCAGCAGCAAGGGCTTTGAGCCAGCTGTGTTTGAATCCCCAATTTTCAAATTTGGGGACTTCTTCCACATAATTTGCAAGGGCAGCGCTTTGCTCAGCCTCGTACGCCTTGGAAGCCTCAGAGTCGGCTACTTCCTTCGCCTTCTTCGATTCTTCCACGTCAGCCTCCAGCTTGGCAATCGCCTCTCGGGCTAACTTGAGCGCATTTTCGCTCACGTTTGCCCTCTCCTCGGTGACCAATCTGAGCTGGTCTGAATTCCTCACCCTTTCCATCTCAGCCTCGGCCCTCGTACCTTCCATTTTCGCCCTCGCTGCTTCAAACTCGGCCCTGCTCCTCTGGCCTTCAACTTCCAATTGTAAACAGCCAATTCGTTCGATGGCGTCATGTTGGCGACGGCCCATCTCGGCTATCCTTCCAACCATCTGTAAAATAGGAAATTAAAACCAAAACAATATATGCATAAAAGGGAAAGACAAGATCAAAGTATATACCAGAAGAGCCGATTGAGCGGCTAATGATATTGCCAACAGATCCGGCTCCGCCCGGAAAGTCGCCTTGTCAGCCGGCAATGAGAGCGACGAAGCCATGCTCAACGCCACGGCTAGGTCTTTTATAGCCGACGCGTTAGAGGAGATCAGCATGTTTTTTATCTTTGGTTGAACGACAAAGGGCACAACCACATCCGACTCCTCTAAACGCAGCCGTTTGTCAGCAGGGTTTTCTTCAGAGCCGGCTTCGACCTCAGCAGGACGTTTCTCCGCCCTTCGCTTAGCCTCCTAATTCGCCTGCACAACTGTCTCCGACTCGGCATTTCGAGTTTGAGCCGTCTCCTCCTCGATAACAGGCAGAGAGGGCTCAGCCTCGACGGTAGGTGGCACTTCAGATCGAATGGCCTCTGCTCTCCACCGCGCGGCCATTCTTTCTGCGTTTTTCTTTTTGACGAGTTGTGTGAGTGACAACCCGGCCATGTCTTCGGGGTACACGCCGAGAAGGTCTTCTAAACCAGTAAAAATGTTGTCGAAGGGAAGGTCCCCTCGGCCCGAAGTGGACGGAGGGTTGGCTGAATTGAGATCGGCTTCCTCAAAGGTCAACTTCAAAGCCTCGTCTACTTCGGCTTCGGACTGGTCTGACTCTTCGGCGACCTCCCAGCTACTTCCGCCCGCTCCGAGTCGAATCCGTCGAAACCAACTTGCCACAAGTTTTTGAAGTTGGTTAAAATAAGAGTCGTAAGAAACTCTTCACCCCTCGGAATCGGGATGTTTTCTGCCGCCAAGAACGTCGTATACGTCGGCTCGTATCGAAGGAGAATGTGGGCCGCCCTCCCTTGTTTCTGAAGGCTTGGACGGCTAAAGTATTTGAGCACGACTTTAATTTCCGTAAGAACAACATCGTCGGTTGAAGTCAAAACTTTCTTCAAATCGTTTCCTACACAAACAAAACCATGAGACTGCAAAAGTAACGCCTTGTAAATATAAGAAAAATAAATGCAATGAGCTATATGGCCACCTAGTTCGCCCCTCCATCTAGGAATATGATCTAGGCGGTCCTCGCCTTCGCCGAATTCCCAGTTACCTCGGACAACGACCATGACATCATCGACTCACTTGCCAGAGTTGGAAAGCATAGTCACTAATTGATGGTCGGTGTTCTTGGCCCGAAGGAAATAGCATCTATGCCGGCCAGAAGACTTGGCCAAGGCATAACAATGCCGAATACCAGGTTTGCCGAGGTTAATCCTAAGGCGACGGTTTAACTCTATAATCCCCATTACGATTCTAAAAAAGTTGACATTGGGTTGGGAAGGGATTAGACCCCAATGGCGAAGGACAGCCCTAAGGAGTGGGTGAAGCGGAAACGGACTCCGCCCTCTGCAATTGATAAGAGAGGGAAAACGATTGTGCTTTCATCAGCCCTCTCCATATCAAGGGTGCCGTATGTCACTTGACAGACGAACGTCATCAGGGATAGAAAAATGGCGTCGAAAGCCAGAGACTCGATCCGTAGAGAAGAGGTCTTTCAAATGCTTTTCCATTTTCATCTGCCTATAAGAGTATGCTAAACTAAAAACAAACCAGGAAAAGGGATTCAAAGCAGAGAGGAAGAGAACTTACAAGAGACAGAGAGGACAATGAAGGATAAAAGGAAGTTGCAGAGGTGAGTCGGAAGGCAATCCAAAAACTTCAAGCATCCAAAAATGTGTATGTATTTGAAAAGACGATAAAATTTTAAATCACAATAAATGGAAGCGTACGAAGGGGCGAGAAGTTGAAATGATGACCGAAAGGTGTGTGCTTTGACATCCGCGTTGGAATGAGGTTAACCGCCGAATTTCGGCTCTGACTTTTCGAGTTCGAAACCAAACACATTAGCTGGTGTGTTTGGGGGGCAATTGTGGGGGCCGAATATCGGGAGACGTAAAGAGGCTGAATAGTTGGACCTGGAGAGTCAAAATTCATATATCGCATTCGGCCCCGTCTTATACACAAATCCAGAGGTACCCTATTCGGCCAAATAACCGATTGAGTAAGGGGCCGAGTGAAGAGCGGCTTGCAACAAAAGGAGCCGAGTAAATAGTTATACGACGAATTGAAGGTGGGCCCAGCCCTGAAGCCAAAGAAAGAAAAGATATAAATAGAAGAACATCATCTAGAGAGAGGTATGTGAGAATTATTATGCTTAACTTAAGATACAAGTAACTAAGAGAGTATACACTGACTTAACCGTCGGAGTACTAATTCCGACACCCCCAACCGAAGTGTTTATTCCTTTTTAGGTTGTCAACTGAGGATCTCAAGCGTCCTAATGGATCAAAAGGGTATTTCCAAACCACTTCCCCACATTACTTATGAATAGGAAAATATATATAAAAAAAAAAGGAAATACTAATAATAAGAAGAAGAATAACAATAATAATAATAATAATAATAATAATAATAATAATAATAATAAAATAAATAAATAAATACAATTCCTTAGTATATCAAAAAGTGAATATTAGAAATCTTTGTTAAAGGGGTAGATTGTGGGACATCGCATTTTGAATATTAAATATTTTAAAAAGTGGTAAGTGATGTTTTATAGTTTGGTAGTGAGATTTTTAGACGTGAACCTAACTTATAATCATACGTAATTTTAGGGATGTAGACCGCCTGAACTTCCTCCGCGCGCCTCCCTCTCGGAGAGGGCGCGAATTAGGTTCTTGCTACTACAGTTCGGACTCCTGTCACGGTTCTGAATCTAATCTCACAAAGTGCAATGTGAGACTAATAAATCGCCAAAGAGTCCAATCTGGCAAATCGTTTTGGAAAATCGATTTTGAATAAAAAGCGCCAAATATGGACTGCTTTGCCAGATTAGAGAGTCGCCACCTAAATATTTTATTTTTAGGAAATTTAGGAAACCCTGACTCGTGCCAAAGGCCACGTGTCCGTCATCACCAAAATTGCCTCGGCTCGGGAAATTGGGTACGAGGGGGGAAGGTCCTAAAATAAGCACCCCCGCTCGCCCGATCAAAGGATCGGCCTCTACTAAGCATGATACATTGTTTTATAAACACATGTGTTCTTATCCGATTATTAATCTAACTTACTATGTGATACGCACAGCATACAAGTATAAACTCAATCACGAGAATTGGAACAAAACAACTCATGTTTGTTTTTGAAAATGATTTGAAATTGCTACTCGTAAGTAGGCTAAAGCGCGGATTTGCCACCCTCGAGTGGGCTTTAAAACATGATTTTGCCACTTCGCAAAGTAGGCTTAAAACTCACAATCATCGAGTTGTTCCAATTCAGACAATCAAGCCTTCACCCACAAGCATTCATGCATTTGAACACTTAAGTAAATAGCCTCATGGCAAGCATGCTAACATGGCAACACTCACACTCATGCAAGTATGCTAAAGCGTAAACACTCACAGTGTACTCCGAGCCAAAAAAAAAAAAAAAAACTAGTTAGAAATCAATGCATGATCCTAGCTATATAAGATGCCTAATGCAACACACGCAAAAATGCAACTAAATAGGCTCGGCTATCTAAGATGGCCTATGAATGCAAAAATTTGATAACATGATTCAAATAGGTATTGAAATACGATACAGTTTGAATGATGTGTCGAGCCTGGTGCATGCAAGACAAATGAATGATGCACGCATGCAAAGCATAAGGTATGCTAATCGAAATATGCCCTAAAACTAATCATCGTAAGCGGTTAAGTAAAAGGAGAAAGAAATAGGGTTGGAAGACATGCACACACACACGCACCCTTATTACAACAATATTCCCTCTCGACGGAGGGTCCGAATGAGCTAATCTAATCTAAGCTCAACTAAACTAACTAATCTAATTAAACTAATTAGACTAATTATTACACAACAAATGAATAACTAGCAAACTACTTACTACTAGTTATTACAGCACTTTAATTAATTAACAAATTAACTAATCATGACAACTAACTAAGCATGTAAGATATGTAAACTAGGCTGCCTTAGCTCTGCCTTGAACAATGAAGGATGCATGCTCTCGGTTGCCGCCTCGAAACGCCTTCCGGTTTGCTCTTGAGAGGCTCTGTTTGCAGGGTGTCTTAGGAACTTCTGCTGAACCTTACCAAAACAATGCTGAGGAGTGCACCAGTGGCCTGCCGGCCATGAATGGTGGCTGCCGACCATCTGCCGGCCAAGTATGAAGGGGTGCCGGCCAACAATGAAAGGGTGTCGGCCATTGGTGTGCTGTGACACCAAACTGCAACAGAGCACAAAACAGAGAAAATGGAGGGACTCCCAAAGACATGTGTGTACTGTGCCACTCTTTATCATCTCAAAACATCAAGGGAGAGGCACCATTGGATCCAAAACCATCAATCAAGCATCTCAATGTATGATAGCCAAGGATCCAATTTGCACATATTCAATAAATGCAATGCAAACAAGACTCTAAATCCACTACCTCATCATGGATGATCAAAGGCAATGGAGACAAAGGGGATTGGCTCACTTTCATCACTTTGAGTATGAAGTGGACCAATCCACCTTGTGTTCAACATAACGTCCGATTGAACACGATGCAATGCAAACAATATGCTAATCTTGGCATGTTTTACTTGATTGATTTTGTTTACACATTTTAACATTACCAACCATTCTTTAATCAGTTAAGTCCAAATGTGAAAGTCCTCTAATGATAAGGGGTCAACCAAAAGGGGAGTTTAAGGCATGAGAGGGATGATGCCTTTGACTAGAAGGAACCCTCAAAAGAGGGTTAAAGCCATTTGAGCACCAACCCTACCTCATGTTTAAACATAACCTTAAGACCAAACAACTCTCAAAGCAAAGTGAAGAATGAAGAAATGAGGGAGGTGGCAGCCATGCAATGCATGATATGGCATGAAACACAAGACTCTAACATGCAACAACGCATGCACAACATGCTAAGAGACTTAAGCATCAAAAACTAATGAAGGACACAACACTAGCACCATGCAATACAATGCTCAAAGGACTAAACCAGCACTAAACAGACCCCAAGCATGCCAAAACAGTGGCCAAAATGAGCTGAAATGACAGCATGAAAAGCAAAAAAAAGCATGCTCAAATGATGGCTCGCAAGCAAGGCACAAAGCTCAACTCTCAAACACATTGAAAGAGTGAAAAATGTGAAAGTGTGACTAAGCTACAAGCACTGAAATCATGTGTGAAATAATGCGAAAACATGCAAACACCTCAAGCTTAGCATGTTAAAGACTTTGAAACTCAAAACTAGTCAAGGCCATTTACACTATAGCTATACAAAGCAATCCTCATATGACCTAAACCACTCAAAACAGAGTTAAAGCATGCTAAAACATGGGTAAAAGCATGCTAGAGTGTAGCCAAAATAAGCTAGAATGATGGGCTAAAGCATCAAGCATACAAGGCTAATTAGCAAGATTACATTACAAGTGTAAGAAGCATGCTGTAGACACCCCATTTTTGACCAACCTTAAGGCTCAGACGTCACCAACTGAGCGCTCGGTGATGTTGCATATTGTGCTCGTTCTGAGGTTGCGGAGTCTCGGCTGCGAGCCTTGCCTCCGGACTTCCGGACTCTTTTGTGCTCTGCCTCGGTTTGCGAACCAGGCCCTGTTTTCTTTATTTTCTCTTCCCAAAGGGAGGGAGAGGTCTCGTAGACCATCTCTCAGTGGCCATAGGCTACGTTTCATGGTCGTAGGCCATCTTTCCCGTATGGAGCCCGGTTTTCAGTTTTCGGAGCCGTCGGCCGTGTGCCTCGGTTCGGGACCGCTTAACCACCTCCATTTGCTCCGGTTTTTGGCATACACCTTATTTACTCCCTTTTGAGGGACACTGTGGCTTGAGAGACCAACTTCGTGGTCAAACGCCACCTCCGGTGCTTAACAGCTTGTTTTCGGGGCCCCGGGCCGCGCGTTTTGGCCCCCGAACCTTCGTTTTACATCGGTTTGAGTTCATTTTTGGCGGGGACCTTATTTTCATTGTTGGGAAGGTCGTAGAAGGATGGGAGGCCAGCAATTGTTCTGAAGACCAGCTTTATTCCTTCATCACTCTTCATCGCCCGTTTTCTTCACTAGAAAGCTGACTTTTTCCATCCCCGGGCCACTTTTTCTGACTTTCCTCCACACCATTGTGTTGTACACACCTGGGAGGCCACCAATATGGGTAGGCCGGCCATCAAATCTTCTTGACCCTTTTGAACCCCTCTAAAAAGTTGGTTTTTCTCTCTCCTGGGTTACATTTCCTGGTTTTTCTCCACATGGCTGTGTTGTACACACATGGGAGGCCACCTTTCTGGGGTGGCCGGCCACTAACTTTGCTTGACCCTTTTGACCCTGGCCGGCCGGCCAGGGGAGGTGGCCAGCCGGCCACCTGAACCTGGCCGGCCATGTTCCTCTCTCCTGGTTCCTTACAGCTGTACCCTTGTTTTCCCCCAGACCCCTGCCCGGGGATCTGCCCTTTTGGGGGGGAAATTTGAATTTGATTTCCCCCCCCCTTTTCCCTTGGCCTCTCCTCTATAAAGCCAGCCCCCCAGCTCCATTCTGAAGGGTTACAAAAAGTGGTGAGAGCCTTTACTTAAAAACCTCAATCTCTCTCTCCTTCAACTCTCAAAACCCTAAGCCTTTTGCACCATTTACACTACAACCCATAGCACCACACCTCCACACTCCATTCCAGCCCTTTGAAGCTGATTTCCAGAGGTTGAGAGCTCACAAACCTAGTCCAAAAGCTGCTGAAGTTTGGTTCTACAAGGGTGAGTCATTTTCTTTCATTTTCTAGTCTTTTCTTGCTTCATCTATAGGCCATACTTGCTTACATTTTTGGGCTCCGACCCAAACTGGAAATAGTCTTATTTTGAGCTCATATTCATGTTTGATCAAGGTTTGTTCTCTATTTGAGGCCACCTACTATCCCTTTCCCTTTTATCTCTCTTTTGGCCCTTTTCTTGCATGATATGTTAGCCCTGTTTGTAAGCATTTCTGGGCTTCAAGCCAAACTGTAAGGTGCTTTATTTTGAGCCCCTCTTCAACTTTGTTGAAGGGATTTTCACTGTTTGAGGCCAGCTACTGCCTCTTTCTTTCTATCCCTCTTTTAGGGCCATTTTTGCATCATATTGTAGCCTTACTTGTGAGCATATTTGAGACTTTCCATAAACTATAAAGTATCTTTTTTGATCCCCTATTCATCTTTGTTGAAGGGCTCTTTGCTATTTGGAGCCAGATACTGTCCCTTGTCTCTAATCTCTCTTGTAGGGCCATTTTTGTATGATAGATTAGCCCTACTTGTGTTCATTTTTGAGAGTTGTCATAAACTGAAAAATATCTTGTTTTAATCCCATCTTCAAGTTTGTTTAAGGTCCCATTTTTGTTTGAGGTCATATGCCTCCTTGTATGCTTGATTGTCTCTTATTTTGAGCCTTACACCTAAGCTCTTGTTGCATGCTTTGTTTGACCTTTTAGCCACTGGAATCCAGTGGATTTACAGTGGCTTTGATGCATTTTTGAGCCTCAAAATCAGAGGGGGGTGACCCCCTCTCACCTTGTCTTGTTTGATGGTCATTTTGGCCTTCCAAAGGGACCCCTCTTTGCATGCTTCTTAGCCACTTTTCAGGCCCAATTTGGTGAGTTTTGGAGCTATCATATTTGATTTTCAGAGTTTTTTGTGCCATGTTAAGTGTCCATCTTGTATGTGTTTAATAACCCCTTTGCATGCCTTCTAAAAGAACCCGGCATTTGCACATGTGTTGGCTGCATTTTAGAGGTTATTTGGACATGTTTTGGCATGTTTTATTCACTGTTTTTTGCTGGTTTGATGAGTTCTCACTTGCTTCATATACGTGACATGTAATCCATGTTGGATAGTCAAAATTGCATGCTATGTTAGGCTATCTTGCTAGCATCTTTTGGCCATGCTTTGAACTATAAATGTTCATTTTTTGAGACTGCCTTGGTTCTGTCTTCATGCCTCATGATCAAATAATGCATGCTTTGTATAGCTATAGGCCAATGCATGTGCCTAGTTTTGTGTTTCGGGACCATTCCATGCATCGGGTGCCATGTTTCCATGTTTCGGGGCCATTTTGCATCATATTTCAGTGCTGGAATTTGCATGTTTGTATGCCATATTTCATGCCTTGCCATGCTTTGTTAGAGTGGCATTTGTGCCTTAGGATCGGTCCTCGGTTTGCATGCATGTGTGCACGCATCTTGAGTGTCTCATTTTCATCTTATGGCCACTGATGTGAGTGTGGCTGAGGTCCACTCATGTTGGTGTAAGTCCATCATGCATTGCGTATGCCATTTCATTTCATAGCATTGCGTATGCTA
Source organism: Camellia japonica (assembly GCA_030407325.1). Taxonomy (NCBI): domain Eukaryota; kingdom Viridiplantae; phylum Streptophyta; class Magnoliopsida; order Ericales; family Theaceae; genus Camellia; species Camellia japonica. The sequence goes on from JAPPVO010000031.1 coordinate 124,307,853, forward strand.
GGTTGCATGTTAGAGCATTGTGTATGTCATGTTACATCGAGCATTGTGTATGCCATTTCATAGCATTGTGTATGCTAGGTTGTATATTAGTTGCATTCATGCATGTCATGCATATTGCATTGTGTTTGGGATAGGAGTTAGCCCGAGCACGGGAAACGAGGGACGTTTCGTACTTTGAGTGACGGAGCGTGTCTCAATTCCCAGTCGCCGACACTCCGGATTATCCATGATGGAGTCTCGGTCTTGTTGTGTTTATGTGTGCATTCATTTCATATTGAGTCATGCAAATCGACTTCTCGGCCATCATGCATCGAGATGCGTGATTGGTGGCACGAGGACCGAGGACTACGCTCCCTGAAGAGTAGTCAAGCATACATATGTGAAAATACATTGCCATGCCCCTTTCCTGCTCTCTGTTGCAGCAAATCAGAAACCGGCAATCTCTTGGGACTTCGTGCAATATTCCGGGCTTACCTGTAAACAGAGGCTAATTGGGGCATCGCAATGGATTTCCGCGCAAGGCAACCCGAGCATGCATCATTCATCATTTGGAACAGAGCCGAGGCGGTCCATGGATTTGCATGCCATTTATTGCTTTCCTAGATTAATTCGTTAATTAATTAGGATTTTGTACTTATTGGACTGTATTATTTATTTGGGACTGTATATTATTTATTCGGGCCCTCCGAGCGAGGGCACAATTGTAATAAATGTGTGTGCGTGTGATGTATGTCTTCCAACCCCATGTCTTTCTCCCTTTTATTTACCAGCTTATGATGGTTAGAATAGGGCATGTTTCAATTAGTATACAGTATGATAGCATATTTGCATTCATTCATCTGTTTTGCATGCACCGGGCTCGGCGCATCATAACTCACTGCATTTGTATTTCAATTCTAAGTTGAATACATGTTAGTTGTAGCATTCCATATGCCATGTTTAGAATAGCTGAGCCTATCTTAGTTGCATTTTGCATGTGTTGCATTAGGCATTTCTGTATAGTTAGGATCATGCATGGATTTCTAACATAGCTTCTGTTTTGGCTTGGAGTACTCGGTAAGTTTTATGCTTTAGTATCCTTGCATGCGTGTGAGTGACTGCCATGATAGCATGCTTACCATGAGGCTATATGCTTATGTGATATAACTGCCTGAATGCCTGTGGGTGAAGGTTGGGTTATTTGGATTGGAACAATTCATCGATTGTGAGTTTTAAGCCCACTAGATAGTGGCAAAACCATCTTTTCTAAGCCCACCTGAGGGTGGCAAAATCTGCATTTTAAGCCTACTTGCGAGTAGCAAACCATCTTTCAAAAACAAACATGAAATGTTTTGTTCCAATTCAGGCGATCCAGTCTATACTTGTATGTTGTGCGCATCACATAGTAAATCTAGGCTAATAACCGGAATAAGAACACATAATGTTTTCAAAACTTGATATCATGGTTAGTAGAGGCCGATCTTTGATCGGCGAGCGGGGGTGCTCACGAAGTGACCTTTCCCAATCGTACCCAAGTTCCCGAGCCGAGGCAACTTTGGTGATGACGGACACGTGGCCTTAGGCAACGAGTCAGGGTTTCCTAAATTTTCCAAAAATAAAATATTTAGGTGGCGACTCTGTATCTGGCAAAGCAGTCCATGTTTGGCACTTCTTTTCAAAAAAATCTGTTTTCTCAAAACGATTTGCCGGATTTGGACTCTTTGGTTCAGATTAAAAACCGTGACATTAGAGTCCTGAGCTATAGTGAGCCCAAAACGAACAGAACGGGACTCATCCCTCCCGGGGCGTTCGGGGACGTCTACACATGCTTATAGCTGTTAGCTGTTATCCCTTTCAAGTGACGAGGTTTAGCGGGATCAAGATGGGGGAAAAATCACAGTGTTTTCTTCTTCTTCTTTTTTTGTGTACTACCTGTATTTTTTACTAGACTCTTGTAATAACATAAAGGGCCTTATTTTTGTTTCTTTTAATAAACTTTTGGTACCCAATTATTTCATTTTAATTTATTTAATTTATCCGTTGCGCTACTACTACAGAAATTTAGAATTATTTTATTTTTATCTTGTTGTGACGCCAAGCCTTTGGGTACGAGGTTTGGGTCGTGACACCTGTGGACTCGCCTTTTTCCGCACCCCGCCTTTCAGAAATGTTTGAAAAGAAGGCCTCACAGTTCGGACCCCGGCAGTTCTGAATCTAGCCTCATAAGTGCATTGCAAAACTAATAAACACCAAAGAGTCCAAATCCAGCAAATCTTTTTGGAAAATCGATTTTAAATCAAATAATGCCAAAAATAGACTGCTTTTCCAGATACAGAGTCGTCACCTAAATATTTTATTTTGGGGAAATTTAGGAAACCCTGACTCATGTCAAATGCCACGTGTCTGTCATCACCAATGTTGCCTCGGCTCAGGAACTTAGGTACGAGAGGGAAAGGTCATGAATTGAGCACCCCCTGCTCGCCCGATCAAAGATCGGCCTCTATTAATCATGATATGAAATTTTATAAACATTATGTGTTCTTGTTCCGGTTATTAAACTAGCTTTACTATGTGATGCACACAAGCAAATATAGACTAATTTGCTCAATTTGGAACAATTCAACTCATGTTTGTTTGCGAAAATAGTTTGAATTTGCCACCTCAAGTGGGCTTAAAGTTTGCGGATTTGCCACCAAACATAATGGGCTTAAAACATGATTTGCCACTCAACAAAATGGGCTTAAAATGCACATTTGTTAAATTGTTCCAATTCAAACAACAAGCCTTCATCTATAGGCATTCATGCAGTTTAGCATTTAAGCACATAGCCTTATGGCAGGCATGCTAATCATGGCAATATGGCAATCACACTCATGCAAGTATGCTAAAGCGTAAAGACTCACCAAGTACTCCAAGCCAAAACAGAAACTAGTCAGAAAGATGCATAATCCTAACTATGCGAGATGCCTAATGCAACACATGCAATATGCAATTAATAGGCTCGGCTACTAATATGGCATATGGATTGATTTGAACAACATGCGATTAAGCACGTATTCAAAGAAGTATTTGAAATGGCGATGCAGTTTGAATGATGCGTCAAGCCTCGGTGTATGCAATACGAGATGAATGGATGCAAGCATGCGATATGCTAATTAAAACATGTCCCTAATCTAACCATTAAAAGCAATTAAATAAAAGAGAGAAAGACGTGAGGTTAGAAGACATACACCCACGCACGCACACTTATTACAACATTATGCCCTTATGAAGAAGGGTCCGAATGAATAAGAGCTAAGCTAATCTAAGCTAAGCTAGTCTAATTAAGCTAATTAGACTAATTATTACAAATCAAATGAATAACTAGCAAACAAATTACTAATTATTACAACACTTTAATCAACTAGTAAACTAATTAATTAAAACGAATGCACACTAACTAATCATGTAAGGCATTATACTATACTATCACTGCTCTGCCTCGAGAAATGGAAGATGCATGCGCTCGGTTTTCTCCCCGAAAAGTCCTCCGTTTTGCTCTCGAAAGGGTTCTGTTTGCAGGGTTGAGCATACTTCAAACCTTTCTGCTCCACCTTACCAAATCTTTGCTGAGGGTTACACCAATGGCCTGCCGGCCATAGATGGCTGCTGCTGGCCATCTGCCGGCTACAGAACTGCACTGCCGGTGAGAAATGAAGCCTTGTCGGCCATTGATGAGACACTGCCGGCCACTAATGCTTTGGATCACCATACTGCAACAGAGCACAAATAGAGTAAAAGGAAGGTTTTTCCAAGGGTTTGTTTGTACTGTACCCCTCCTTATCATCTCAAAACTTCAAATGAGTGACACACTTGGATCCAAAACCACCAATCAAGCAATTTCATTGCATGATGGTCAAAGATCCAAATTGTACAATTTCGATAAATGCACAAATAAGACTCGAATAACCACCACCCTATCATGCATGATCAAGGGCAATGGAGACTAAGGAAAGTGGCACATTTTATCACTTTTGAGTATGAAATGTCCCATTTTCCTTGTGTTCAAATTAACGTCCGATTTGAACACATGCAATGCAACACAAAGAATGCTTATCTTGCTTCTTTTACTTGTCAATTTTGTTTACACATTTTAATTACTAAATCATTCTTTAATCCATTAAGTCCATTAGTGAGTGTCCTCTAAGGGAAGGAGGGTTCAAACCACAAGTTGCTTTGGGCATGAAAGAGGCATTACACTGTTGGTAATGAATCCCCTAAGGGATTAAACCATTAGGTGTAACACCTCCATTTCACACTTAGGCAAACAAGTGGCTTGAAATCACTTTCAAAACAAAACCAAAAAGTGAAGAAATGAAGGAGATTGCAGAGATTAAAAGTGCTGAAATTAAGTAATAAAAGCACTAAAAACATGCAACCAACTCACACTAATGAGAGTTAAAGCCTTAAAACACTAAGCTAGTGAAGGAATTAACACTACAACCATGCCATGCAAGGCTCAAATGAAACAAACAACCAAAAATAGAGGCAAAACAGCCATAAATATGGTCTAAAACATGCTGGACTCATGACACAAAAAGCCAAAACATTAAGCTAATGCATGGGGTTGCACCACAACTATGCAAAACAAGACTCAAACAAACTAACCAGCCCAAAACAGAGTTAAAACAGGTTATTTCAGAGGCTAAGACATGCTAGACTTGAGCTAAGTTAGGCTAAAAAAAAATGCTAACATGTGAAGCTAACTAGGCATGCAAGCAAGACACAAGGAGGGAAGGCTAACCCCTCCAATTTTGGACTTCAAAATAAGTTTTTTATCACTGAAAAACCTTTGAAATTCAATGGTTATAAGGCCCAAAAGAGTTGGTTTTAAAGTGATGAATAAAGGCAGAAAAGCTTTACAAGCAAGGAAACAAGAAGGGTGAACCACCCCCTAACTAAGAAAAAGCTTCAAACCACCATTTTCAAGTCATAAAAAATAGAGGTTTTTTAGTTCAAAACCAGCCTCAAAATAATTTAAAAAGATGAGAAAACAAGTATGTTAAACAAGTGAACAAAGCAAGTAAACTACCTCTTGAAGCAAAGAGCAATTTTAGGCACAAATCCAAGCTAAAACCACTTGCTAGAGCTCAAATCAAGTCTCAAGGAACCTCGGCTCAAAGAGAAGTAACTTTGATCAAGGTAGTGTATGTAAAAGTGTAGAGAAAACAAGCTTCAAGGAAAAAAATTGTAAAAGATGGAAAGAGAGAATTTTTTGTCTTCAAATTTTCTAACCCCCACACATGCAAGAAAGGGGTTCTATATATAGAAAATACAAAATTCCCTCACAAACATCCAGCCATACACGTGTTGGAAGATGCATGAACCTGTGCAAACAGCTGGCACAAAATATCACAAAATATCTACAAGAAACACTGATGGCTGGCAGGGCACATCAATGGCCGGCAGGCCAAAAGCCATGGCCAGCAGCCTTCAAGGATGGCCGGCAGGCCATCAACGACTTCATTTTGAAAAGACCTAAACATGGTCCAAAGATGAGACAAAATGGATGCAGGGTTTGGAAAACTCAAACCTGTGGCGTTCTACCGCAGATTTCGAGCGTTCGGTGAGCAATCAGCTTCGCCATCGGATGTACCTACAAGAACATCCAAGTCTTAAAGGGCCGTCAAAAATGGGGTGTCTACAACACCGGGGAAGGTGACGAGGTGCATGGTGGCATTAATGGTATGTGTAATATGACATGTGTATAGTTATTTCATATGTTTGTTTTGATTATATTTGTTTGCGTAATTGGCTGACTATTTGTGTGTCGTTATGTTGGTAATGTAGTATTGGTTTTGTGAGCATTCGAACATTGTTAAGCCTCAAACGGACAACATGTTCCCTAGATTCCTCAAATGGGACATTGGGGCATTGCTAAAAAAAGTTGAAGGGTTGAATTTGGCTGGCCCCATTGATTTCCAGGTTTTTTTAAGTTTTCTGATTGGATGTGGTGAATAATGTGTATTATTGTTACATATGTGACTAGTAACGGTGTTTGTTCTTTTTAATGTGCACAGGTGAAAGTCGAACGTTTGAGGTCGCTTGATTATGAACGTGAAGTTATGGGAGCAGCTGATGTGGTGGTGGAAGAAGTTGTTGCAGACGTCGTTGGTAGAATTGTGAAATGTGCCGATGGTGATGACCATTTCGTGGACAAGAGAAGGGTAGAAGTTGCAGCTACAAACAAGGTGGTGCATGGCAGCAATGTTGAATCTCAAGGTGGCAACGAGCATATGAATGAGGGTATTGCCATGGATGGTATGAATGGTTCCACGGATGCACAGGGCTATAACGGATTAAGTAATTGTAAACTGAAAGAAGCACTAAGTGCAATCATAGATCTTCAGTTGCAGAACAAAAAAAAAAAAAAAAGAGGATATGGTATTGTTGCTTGAAGAAAATGTGGTTGAGTTAAATAGGAAGTTGGAGTTGCAAGCAGTGAACATAGTAGGGGGGTTCGAGTGTGTACTAAAAGTGAAGGATGATGAGTTGGGTAGGTTGAAGAAAGAGAATGAGGCATTGAGAAGTAGAGTTACATTGCTTGAGGATCAACTTGCAGACCGGGAGGTGCATATTGTGACGCAGGCATTCCGAGATGTGACAGATGGTGGTAACATCGGTCGCATTAGTGTGAGGGAAGTTGGGTTTGGTGGTGTTGTGGTGTGTGATGTGTCGCCATTGTGGGCAGTATCACGTCAAAGTGGTTGTAGTAGTGACGTTGCTGTGAACAAGATGACGGACTGTGGGACAGGAATGGCACATGATGACTGCGCTATAAGTATTTCTGATTCTGAAGTGCAAGCTTTACCAGACGTAGTTGAATGCGTGATGAGTGTGGGTGGGAAAAATTCACTTGTGTGTAACATTAAGAACAAAGTGAGAAGGGAGTGGAAAATGGCAGAATTCGATTACCCAATGTTGGTTGGGCATACTAAGAAAACAGTACTGAATGTTGATGGTGTGGTAAGAGAGAGGAAATGTGGCACGCATGAGAATGTTATTGATGTGGATAAAATAGTGTTACCCACGAAAAAGTGGTCCGGTTTTGAGATTAATAACCGATTTGGAGTTTGGAAAATGGTGACAATTGAGGAGAATACGAGAATCACCATAGGGTACAAGAAGAACAGTGATGGGTACGTAAATTTTTATTTATGTTGGTCTGCATATATTTCTAATTTGTAACAAATTGAGAACGGCATTGTGTGTAGGGCGATGATGTGGGAGGACGTTACAACAGCGTGGTGGTGTATTTCAGTGATATGAAAAATCTGATTCGGTAAAGTTGGATGCGTGGCAATGTGAGATTTCAAAATATAATTCATTTAATTTTTAGTACATGTATTTTTGGTTAAGTATTTAGTATTTTGTTGATGGATGACATTTTTTTTAATAATGTTGTGTTGAAATTGGTTATGGTTTTGGTAGGTGATCGATGCATATGTGGAGTTGTTAAAAATTGACCAGTTGAGGATTTATGGAGATGATGATTTGGCAGACAAGTCTTATTTTTTTTAGCAGTGTGTGCCTGGTGAGTTATGTTACGTTTTGTAAATTGGTTGTTGTTGTTGTGGGTTGGTGACACTTACGTTGTGTGACATGCATTTACAGGACGTGGTGAAGAACAATGATGTTCGTTCGATGGAGTTGTTCATCGGAAGAATGTGTCTGCAGCAAGTGAGTTCCGGTACATTCATTTCCCAATGTGTCACCTTGCGCATTGGACGCTTATGGTGTGTTACACTGAAGATGGGAGTTGGAAGCATTTCAACCCAATAAGGCAACGTGGGGATAGGACAGACGTGCACCATATTCAAGTTATCATGCTGGTAAGATGTGGGCAATTCTGTTTTGACGTGTGATTGGCTAATGGTACTGTGAATGAGGGTTGTGTTATTGTGAGTTAAAGTTTTATGGTTTTTGTTTTGTTTTTTTTGGTATTGCAGAAAGAACATGTGTCGAATGTTATGAACCAATCGTTACGTGAATTCGGCCTGGATGAGCAAAGCATTGAAGAAAATTTCAGGCAGTCGTTGGAGTCGGTAACGAATTGTCCACAACAAAAATCGGATATTCTAGTTGATGGTAAATGTAGTTGGGAAGAAAAATTTATTGAATTGCAAGTAAACATAGTCGTAACATCTTATCTTCGTATATGTGGCTGATAGTGTGTAAAAATTTGTTATGTAGGCTTAATTGTGGGGTAATAGTGTGCGCTGTGATGCGACAATATGTGTTTCGTAGCGACGTGGGTCGTTCATTACAAGAGACTAACTGTAGTGTGCTGCAAGCAAATATGGTCAAGTTGTTCATCAACGATCCGGTACAGGGGTTGAAGGATTAGATGTATTTGGTTGTAACCATTGGTTGGGAAGAAACTCGTACTCAGCAGTGTTTGCATGTGAATGTGGTTTATGTTTTGTTTTTTCTTTTTTTTTCTTTTTTTGTTGATCAATATGACGCTTAGTTTTAACTGGTGATTTGGAAGTTTGGTTTTGGTTTTTTATGGAAATATTAATTATTTGTGTTGCGGAACAATTGGTTTTGAAAGGGGACCGCACAATATGAATGGAAAGAAGGTTTGTTTTGCAATATGGATGTGGTAGTGTTGAATGGATTGTATTGGTAGTGTTATTGGTAGTGTGTAATGGAAACTGCTGCATTGTGTGACTGTGATGTGATCTTTTGTTCTGGATCGCAATGTATGATGGTTGACCATGTAGCATTGAAAATTATGCAACGAATATAATAAGATGCTAATAATGTACATGTACGTATTTTGTACATGGAATTTGCTTAAATTGGTGAAGATTGGAAACTACAATACATTCAACAAATGATAAAACCGTATGCACACTTTACTCATACGTTCGCGTGGTGTGTATGTGTATTAATGGTTGCGGTACGCATGTGTTGATGGTGTATTGTAGTTGTTGCGTGTGTTATGCTCTAATATACAACGATAAGGTCGTCTGCATGACGATCACATGGTACAAGTAAACATTCAAGTATGCCGGAGTAGCAATAATAATTGCATGATGCGAATTGAAATGTAACACATATTAAAGTGGTAAAATATGTTATAAGACAAACGTGCCTTGGAAGCTGAACTTATTAATGGAACGTTGTTGCTACTTATGTAAATAATAAAAACAGAACAGTTGCATTTGAATCTATAAAACCACGACTGTAGGTTGGCATTTAAATTGGTTCCTTGCACGTCTTCCTGTTGTGGTTACCCATGCGTTGACAACGACCGCAATGAATTTGTTGCACTTGTTCCCCTGGTGGACGTTTAATAGCCGGTGGTTGAATGACAAAATCTACAACGGTAAATGATAGTTTAGCGACGATTGGAATGAGGGTTATGTTGTGTGCGTATGAATTCCGGTACTCAGCCACGTGGTAGTACAAAGCAACTAAGTCGTACAGGTCTAAGCCACTGTTTCGTATTGCGACCACTGCGTGAATGCATGGGAGTCCATTGATTTGTCACTTGAAACAAGAACATGTACGCCTACCAACGTCAACCATGACGGATAGGAAGGAGTGAACCTCGTACACCTCATCGTTAGATTGGCTTTACGTCGACGTTTAGACATCTGGCGCATAATCTTTGCCTGAATACTGTTAATCATTTGAGTTATTGGTAGGTGGCGTGCTTCTCGTATCCAAGAGTTGAACAATTCAACGGCGTTCGAACTCATCTCGCCATATCGTGAACCGTTGATGTGAAATAAGTAGGAAATACGTTAGAATACAAACATCTAACATATGCGCGCATGCCACAAAATGTAAGACAAAACAGAAAGACAATGGGTATGGAAAACAAAATGTGAAAATATATATACCGGAAATAAGCATTCGCCCAGTATTGAGGGGGTAAATCTTTCAAGAAAGCCGGGACAACCTTACGTCCACATCTTGTGAACTCTTCCAAATTGTGGTTGAATGCAGCCACAGTCAGTGCGTAAGCACAAGCACGAAATTTAGTCAACATCCCAGCTCGAAATTTAGTCAACATTTGAGCCCACATTTTCAAGTGGCACATTCACAGACTCTTTTAAAAAACAAACATAAAATCAAATGTTCTAATTTTGGCAAAATAGTCTCTACTTATGTGCGTATCACATAGTAAGTTAGCTTAATAAATCAGAACAAGAGCATATAGTGTAAATAAGACTCACATCATAATTAGTAGAGGCCGATTTGTGATCAGGCGAGCGGGGGTGCTCAATTCATGACCTTCCCCTCTCGTACCTAAGTTCCCGAGCCGGGACAATCTTGATGATGACGAACATGTGGCCTTTGGCACGAGTCATGGGTTTCCTAAATTTTTCAAAAATATTTAGGTGGCGACTCTGTATCTGACAAAGCAGTCCATTTTTGGCATTTTTATCAAAAATTGATTTTCCAAAAAATTTGCCAGATTTGGACTCTTTTGTGTATTCTATTTCACATTGCACTTGTGGAATCAGATTCAGAACCACGGGAGTCCGAACTGTAGGGTTTATCGTCTTCCAAAAGGAGCATGAAAAGTCAAGCTACAATGGTTATTAAAAAAAAATGTCAAAGACAAAAAATATGAAAATCAAAAAATTCAAAACAAAAGTTTGGAAAAACAAATCAAACCAAACACTATAAACTTCTCTTTTTTAAAATTTTTCTTCACTAATCTCTAATTTTGCACAAATTATTCACGAATTCCTTTCAAATTTTATGTGAATTTAATAATCTAATTAAAAAATAATGCATACACACAAAAATATAACACTAAATATCTACATTATGACCAACTATTTAATTATGAATAATTAATTTCTCATTATTACCTATATTAGATTGTTGTAAACATCACACATATTACTTTTGTAATATCTTATATATATATATATATATATATATGTATATATATCAATGTCTACATATACAAATATAAAAATATATATATAAATGTAAATTTATATATGTTATTGTATTCATACATTGTCAATCTGTAATACTATATTACTATCAAATACTTTAATTTTATAACAATATAGTTATATTTGCCAGACAAAAATACAAAATTGTATATTGTTCTCCTATCAACTTATGATAAATACATATATACATACATGTCATACAAACAAGTGTCTACGATAAACACTTTCAATAACAAACTAAAACTTTGCAAAACACCTCCATCACCACAATAATTTTACCTTTTTTTCCCTCATAGAAAAAATCACATTATTGAGGAAAATAGATTTTGAAATTCATAACAATATGATATCGCTTCAAACTCTTACTCATCAAAATATTTTTATTACAATGAGTTATAATGGTGAGTAAGAAGAAAAACAAGAAGATGGTGAAATAAAAAGTATAGAAGATCTATTGCAACATACTTTCTAAGCAAAGTTAGACGAGCTGAAGTAGGAATTATCCTATTTATTGTGAAATTCAAGAAAAACAATGTATCTCATACACACATTTTAGTCAAATTATGAGGAAAAAAAAATCAAATGATGCCCAAACAATATCGCAACAACTCAATGATTAGAAAATAAGTACATCAAATAAAAATTTTTGATCAATTTTTGTCATATGCTGATTACTTACAGATGAGAAAATAAATTATGTAACTTGACAGTTTCATGAAAATGACCCTATAAACACTTAGGGCCCGTTTGTCTTCAGAGATAGAATAGAGGGGATTGATAGTGAGAGGATTAATAGTGAGGAGACTGTTAGTGAGGGAACTGCTAATGAGGGGATTAAGAAAAATGTGTTTGTTTGATAATCAGTGGACTAGTAATAGTTCATGTTTGTTTTGAGAGATATGGATGGAATTAACCATATAAAATTACACAAATACCCTTGTTGTATTAATATTAAATTTAAGCTTATACCAACTAATAAATGCATTACCCAATTAAACTATTCAAAAATTAAAATTAAAATTATATAATTAAAAATAATAAAAAATTAAACTATTAATCTTTTATTTTATTATTATTATTATTATTATTAAAGAAACCAACCAATGGTTTCTCCAAAACCAGCCCATGGTTTTGAAAAAGTGTTCAAAACATTAAGAAAAAGATGTTGCCTTTCACTCTGTGACTTTATCCATGTAAGGCTGATGATGACGCTTTTACTTCATCCATCTAAGGCTGACAGTGACGAAGAACAAGATCAGGATCATCAACCTTAATGAGAACAATGATGCTGCTTCATTCAGGTATGATTTTTTTTTCTTGCAAATTTCTGGGTTTGTGGATGAGAATGACGATGTTGTCTCATTTGAGCCAATTTTCTGTAAATTTTTGGGTTTGTTGATATTTTCTAAAAATCGAAGGAAGAAATAATGATGGCTTCATTCAGGTATGATTTTTTTTTTCTTGCAAATTTTTGGGTTTGTGGGTTTGTGGATGTTTGTGGATCAGAACAACAATGTTGCATCATTTGAGCCAATTTTCTGTAAATTTTTGGGTTTGTTAATATTTTCTAGAGATGGAAGGAACATTTTTGTGGGCAAAATCGTCATTCCCACTCTAATACCAATGGCTTAAATTCTAATACCAAGTCCTCTACACCTTTGCTAATCCCCTCGTTGGAGGGGATTCAGAGTCCGAACGGATTATCAGTCCGGTGGCTATTTTGCAAACAAACGTGATATTGTGAATCTAACCTCACTACTAATCCTAATCCCAAGCCTCAACTCGGAAAACAAACGGGCCCTTATAAGGATGGATCTATAAATATCGTGAAAACAATTTTAAAATTCATATATCGATCGAAATATTAAGTTACAATATCATTCCATTTTCTTAAAAAATTATTTCACATTCTCTACATAAATGAAAATATACTAATGACTAATGTTATATTTTTCATCATGCAAGATATTCGTGGCACAGGAAATGAGACTCAACAACTTTTGATGTATAAAAATATATTACATATTGATATTAATGCATTCTTACACCAATAGTATGCAAATAATATGCAATAGGGGGTTCAATGAATTTGTATTATAAGAGGAACTATTTAACAAAATTGTGTAATTGTGCAATTAATTTTGTACATTCAATTGTATTACAGGTATGAATTATGAAAAATTGAAGTGAAAATTTGATAAAAAAATATTTGTGTAATACTATATATTTAAAAGATGTTTATTATTTATTATTTGTATTTTGGATATAAATTAATTTATCCATACTTTATATATATATCACACACCAATTTAAGAGACACGCATAATTATAGTACTAACAGTTAATAAAAAATCATGTACCATGTGCAACGCACGTGCCCAACCACTAGTATATATAAAGTCACAAACAATTTTTTGAAATCGTACATATATATATAGGCAATGATCTATATACATACTCCAACTCTCCAAGGTCACTTATTTATTTTAGAAAGTAGGTTAAAAATTAATTTTTTTTTTAATTTTAAAAAAAACATAGAAAAAATTAGAAAAGTAATGTAATTTTAAAAAGTCAACAAATTAAAAAATAACTTTTAACCGTTCATTTGGGATGTGGGCTACTTTTTGGACTTTTTGGTTTTTTGGTTATTTTAGCTTATGGTTAAAAACCCTTGTTTGGAATAGATTTTTTGATTTTTTTTTATTTTATTTTTGTGAGAAAAAAATAAAATGATTATGATTTGGATATGATATTTTATTTTATTAATTTTTTAACTTATTTTATCTTTTTATAACTATTTCACCCTAAACCATTTATGCCAACATAACTCAAGTCTTATTTTAAAAACAATCATAAACAAACATAACATGCCGTCTCTTCATCAAAATGCAAGTAATATTGGCCAATCATATTTGGCTACTAATTGATGGATCCAGAATATCACTTAGTTAATTATTGAGAAAAAGACAAATAACACAAAATTATATATAAATAAATTCTAAAAAGGTGCCAAGTCAATTACAAATTTATATATGGTAAACCATTTACGAGACACTACATCGGGTTCGTTTTGGATGTGGGTTAATTTTTGGAGAACTTACGTGTAAGTCCTAATAAGTGTACTTATTGTCCGATAGATCCTATAATAATTAATGACATTTTTCACTAAACACTATTAAAAAAATCACTAATTGTTAATTTTCAGCAACAATATGAAAATTTGGTCACAAAAAATATAACTAATTATAAGTTTTAGCGACAGTTTAAAAAAATCGTCACAAAAAAGTGTCACTAATTCACAACTTTTAGCGACAATTTAAAAAATTCATCACAGAAAAAACGTCACTAATTGTACGTTTTAGCGACAATTTATAAAAATCATGACAAAAAAAGTCACTAATTGTTAATTTTTAGCGACATATGTAAAAAATCGTGACAAAAAAATTATTTTTAGCGATGATTTATCAAGACTTATTTTCAATAAGACTTAATGGGAATTAAGTCTAATTATTAGGACCTATTGGTAGTTTACTATTAATTTTTTAGCTTTTTAATTTTCTGACTATTTTAGCCTAGGGCTAAAATGTCTTGTTTGGGATGGGCTTGTTGGCTTTTTTTTTTTTTGTGAGAGAAAAAATGAAGGGATTATGGTTTGGATGTGATGTTTTGTCTTATTGGGCTTAAAAGCCTTTTTTTTTTTTTTTTTGTGTGGCTATTTTAGCCAAAAAGCCCCTGACTCTTTCTTCCCAAACGAGATCGTCTTTTGATTTTTTTTAAATGCATTTTCTAATAAATATTTTTACTAGCATATCACCCATATATGTACGAGATAAAATAATATATTATTTATTAAAAATACAATAACTATATTTAATTCTTCTATATTTTGTCTCTCGTAAATAAAATTTTATATATAAATTGAAGGGTTTTATTTCAAATGTTCCTTTACTATAATATAGTATAGATAGATTAAAATTGTTGTATTGACAATTAATAATTAACATAATGCTTTGTTATTATAAAAAAAAAAAAAAGACATAATTTTAATACTTCACTATTTTAGAATAAAAATATATGAATTTTAAAAAATTATCATATTGGTTTTTGAAAGGAAAATAATTAAATAAGTTTTAAAAACTTAATGAGTAAGAAAGAATCATTGTAACAAGTAAAACCCCTAAAATTACAGTTAAACCAGCAAATCATTCAAACCAAATGGTTTAGCTTAATTAGTTAGGTCAAAAGACTAATCAACTTACACAAAAATTAATTAATTAAAATTTTTAAATTTTATTTTATTAAAATTTAAACTGTCACTAAATATGAAAAGGGCGAATTACACTAATGGTCCCTATAGTTTGGACCTTGTATCACTTTGGTCCCTAACTTTTCAATTGTAACACATTTGACCCTGAATTTTAAACATCGTTCCAAACAAGGACAATAGATGTTACGCCCCCAAAATAATACCATAAATCCAACCATAAGCAGAAGGATAATAGATATAAAGTACTTTCATTCATCAGAGTTCGTTTACAAAAGTTAACACATGCATTATACATTCACAAATGTTCATCCTAATCTACAACATGTGTTGCAGTGATAAAGGAATTTAAACTAAACAAGCAGTCATATGCCCTATAAGCTTATATCTTTCCAAGCCATTGCTTGGTTACACAAAAGTGAGCCTAACTCAATGCAATTTAAGCCATTGGTTATACAAAGAATATAACAAAAATAAAGAAGCTCTTGCTCCCAAAGTCCCTCTAAGCTATTGCCCTGGCGGAGGTAGGTCACCAGTACCTGAAAATGGTTTTCTCCAAATAGGGTGAGCCAAAACCTAGTAGAAATAATTTAACACAGTATATGAGATTTAACAGAGATATAAGTACAAGGTGTATATACAATGCCAGTGACAAAATCTCCACATTTTACATAACCGAAAGACGCCAAGGTTCACGTCTTAATTCATTTTATTTCAATTCATATTAAGTTATTCAGTATTCTCAATTCATGAGTCAATTTCATCATTTTCAATAACCCAATTGAGACTACAACTCAGTGATTTTCCAATTCAACACACTACCACACAAACACTTTAAATCTGTCATTTTATGAAAATTTCATCCGCTGGATCGGCACCCATGTATACACAAGATTTCGGGACTTTTACCCTGCACACTCTGGCCAACTTAATTTCAATGCAGTCCATCCCCTATCTTCTCCTAAACAATGGAGTACATCTCATTTCTCCTCCCAAACAATCATACATATACAATGTATATAAATCATAGTCATATTCAATGACAACCAACAATATATTAGTTTCAATTTACCTAATCCTCACGTAATTTCTACAACAATCATAGCTATCCTCCACCGATAGCCCAATACAGATATTTCTAAACAGATATAAAATTTTCTCAACAGATACATTATTCAAATTTCCATGGGTGAGAGACAACACGTGTAAAACTCCACCATTTACATCAATAGCCATCCAATTTCACATTACCATTATCAATTTCAATGATTTATACAAAATAACAATTTAATCCAATTAGGACAAAATTCCCCCTTTTCCAAATGTCAACCCAAGTACCAAAATCAACTATTTTTGTGACGCCCCCAAAATAATACCATAAATATAACCCAACACATATTAAAGATAGCACAAATCAGAGTAAATAGTCCTTACATTACATGAAGTTAACAGTACAAAGGAGTTTAACATAATTAATGCCCTGACTCGTGCCAAAGGCCATATGTCCGTCATCACCAAAGTTGCCTCGCTCGGGAACATGGGTACAAGAGGGGAAGGTCCTGAAATGAGCACCCGCTCTCTCGATCAAAGATCGGCCTCTACTAATCATGATATGCGTTTTATAAACATTATGTGTTCTTATTCCGGTTATTAAACTAGCTTTACTATGTGACACACACAAGCAAGTATAGACTAGTCGCAAGCCTTGGAACAATTCAACTCATGTTTGTTTTCAAAAGTGGTTTGAATTTGCCACCCTCAAGTGGGCTTAAAAGTGTGGATTTTCCACCTCAAGTGGGCTTAAAACATGATTTTGCCACAACAAAGTGTGCTTAAAACTCACATTTGTTGAATTGTTCCAATTCAAGCAACAAAGCCTTCATCCACAGGCATTCATGCAGTTTAGCATTTAAGCAAATAGCCTCATGGTAAGCATGCGAAACATGGCAATATGGCAATCACACTCATGCAAGTATGCTAAAGCATAAAACTCACGAGTACTCCAAGCCAAAACAAAAACTAGTTAGAAAGATGTATGATCCTAACTATATTAGATAACTAATGCAACACATACAATAATGCAATTAATAGGCTCGGCTACTAATATGGCATATGAATCGATTTGAACAACATGCGATAAACATGTATTCAAAGAAATGGATTGAATTTGCAATGTAGTTTGAATGATGCACCGAGCCTCGGTGCATGCAAGACAAATAAATGGATACAAACATGCGAGCATAGGGTATGCTAATTGAAACATGACCCTAATCTAACCATCAAAACCGATTAAATAAAAAGGAGAAAGACATGGGGTTAGAAGACATGCACACACGCACGCATACTTATTACAACATTGTGTCCTCGCGAAAGAGGACCCGAATTAATTAAGCTAACTAACTAGCTATGCTAATTAAGCTAACTATTACGAACCAAAACTAATTAACTATTCTAGCTAATTATTACAACAATTGAAATAAAGTAACTAACTATTCTAAGCTAGCTAAATATTACAAACCGAATTAAGCTAATTAATTACAAAATGAATTAATTAACTAAATAATTACAGCATTTGAATTAACTAGCTATTCTAAGCTAACTAAAGCAATTAAATGGCCTCGAAGGCGAGGGACGCATGCATGGTCGGTTGCTCCACCCGAAAATGCCACCGCCTTGCCATCGGATGCCTCTGTTTGCACCCGTTTGATCACTGAAAATTGTGCCAACTCTCATAATGCTTCTATTGCAACTTAGGAGCACATTTGTGCAAAAATTCATTAGTGGCCGGTCGGCTACCAAAGGTGGCTGTCGGCCACTTTAACTGGCCGGTCGGCTACTTCAAGTGGCTATCGACCACTACTTCTGGCTAGTCAGCCACCCCTGCCCTATACTTTCTTTTTTTCTGCAACAGAGAGCAAACAGAGGCAAAGCAGTGTATTCTCAAGGAGTGTATGTGCTGTTACTCTCCTTATCATCGCACAAGCTCAAAAGAGTGTAACTCTTGGCCCTCAAACCATCAACCAAGCATTTTCAATGCATGATAGCTAAGGAGCCAAGCTTGTACAAGCTTAATGAATGCATAAACAAGACTAAAACAACCACCACCCTATCATGCATCATCAAGGGCAATGGAGACCAAGGAAAGTGGCACAGTTCATCACTTTGAGTATGAAATGTCCCATTTCCCTCATGTTCGAATTAACGTCCAATCCGAACACATGTAATGCAATACAAAAGATGCTTGTCTTGCCTCTTTTACTTGTTCATTTTATTTACTCATTTTAGTTACTGATCCGTTCTTTAATCGATTAAGTCCAAAAGTGAGTGTCTTCTAAAACGAAAGAAGTGTCAACCGAGGGGAAGTTCAAGGCATGAGGGAAGCTTCATGCCATTGGTAATGAACCCTCAAAAGAGGATTAAACATGAACATTAAACATGAAGCTTAAACAACCCTAAGGTTGAAACAACCCTTAAAGCAAATGAAAAAGTGAAGCAAAGAGGGAGGTTGCAGAGATTTTAAGTGCTAGAATTAGGCATGAAAAAGCATTAAAACATGCAACCAAGACACACAAATGATGCTCAATGCCTAGAAACACTAAGCTAGTGAAGGAAATTGCACTACAACCACATAATACAAGCCTCAAAAGACCAAACCTGCTCAAAACAGAGCTAAAACCAGTCAAAATAGTAGCAAAAACATGCTGAGATTAAAGTACAAAATGCTAGAAAAACATGCTCACATGTTAAGCATGCAAACAAGATGCAAGGAGGGGAGGCTACCCCCTCCAATTTTGGATGTCAAAACAAGGTTTTTGCCACTGAAATAACTCTGAATTTCAGTGGTTTAAAGGGCCAAAAAGTTTGATTTGAATATGCTAAAAGATAGTGCAAAAGCTTAACAAGCAAAGAGACAAGAATGGTGGACAACCCCCTAACTCAAATGGGGCTCAAACCACCACTTTTAGGTTTCAAAAATAGAGGTTTTTTCAGTTCAAAACCAAGCCAAAAACAAGCTTAAAGAAGGTAAGTGTTATACCTTTGAAGGGAAGAGTGATTCTAGGCCACAATTCAAGCCAAAACCCACTTAAAGAGTTCCAAGAGAGCTTCAAGCAACCTCAGCCCAAAGATGAACCACTTTGGTTAAGGGTTGATAGGTTAAAGCTTGAAGTATGCAAGCTTTAAGCACAAAAGCTCAAGAGAGAGAGAGAAGTTTAGAGAGAGAGAGATTTTAGAGAGAGAGGCTCCCAAACTTCCCAACCTTGCAATATGAGAGATATGGCCTCTATATATAGAAAAAAGAGAGCCTTGGTAAAAAATATCTGAAAATGGGACAGCTGGAGTGTGATACAGCTGGAGGAAAATATCTGTAAAATCTGAGCTTTGGACACCTGTGGCCAACCGGCCACTATTGGTGGCCAGTTGGCTACTTTTAGTGGCCAATGGCCACCACTGGTGGTCGAAAAGAATGCACTTCTGGCCGACACATGGCCAACAAGCTTCATTGGTGGCCAACAAGCAAAAAACAAGTTTCTAGCCCGACTTCAAACAGGCAAATCTCTTTCATATGGACTCCTTTGCAGGTCATTCTTGCATCTAAATTGTAGCCCCGGAAGTATTCTTTCAAATGGTGGTAGTCTGACATCAAAATTAAAAGTGTGCTAAGAGATATCCTTCTTTTAGTGAAGACTGCTCATTTTCAGCTCAATCGAATTGATGCCTAACTTCAACCAGCCATATCTCCCCCATCCGGACTCGGCCTTAGGAGATTCTTGAGTGAAAAATGAAGCCCTGGAAGTCCACTTTCCAAAAGTGGTGGCCTCGTAGCTGATATCCAAGTGTACAAACAGATAGGCCTGATTTAGCGAGGACTGCTCGACTCTCTCTCTTAACGGTTCATGCCCAACTTTTTCCCCAACTAGGTTTCTTCCCTCTCCTCCAATTTTTTTCAACTACAAACCTCCAAATAAGATGTTTTAAAGATTTTTTTTTAAAGAGTTCACCTCTCTTTCATGCATTTCCACTTTGTCCTTGCTCGGTTTACCAAAAAGTGCAACATTTAACGAAATGCGAGCCTCATAACATCGTAGCAACTTTTTCAAAAATACTTTGAAAGAGAGGGTTTTAAGGTCTAAAAAATCATTTTGGTCAAAATCATTTTGGTCCAAAATGGGGTGTGAGGTTGGGATTCAGAGCTCCTCTTGCCGAAGAAATCAAACCTTTGCATAGCATAGCTTTCATCACTAAGTAATCAATTAGTGGCGCTCAAGTCTTAAGGGTGGTCAAAAATAGGGTGTCTACAGTTGCCCCTCTTTGACAAAACTCGGAAGTCATGAAATGACGTGAGTGAATGTCAAAGCCCAGAGACGACCCATTTTTGACAAGGCCGAAGACTTGGACAAATAAACAAAATGCAAATGCAGTTGGTTGAACCCGAGGGTTGCCTATGTATCCCTTTGCAAGAAATCAAACCAGCGTAGTTCAGGGGCATAATGCAAAATGATACACAATATAACAAAATAATGAAAATGATATGCAATGTAATTGAATCATCAAACCACAAGCAGTGCAAAACCACACAAATACCATAAAGGGATGGAGATGCTACATCAAACTACGTTTAACACAGAAAAGGTGCGAACCACAATTCTCTTAGTGGAATAGGTGTGTGCACATGCAGAACTATGTGTTTCGCAGAAAGAATACAAGTAATTGGGTGGCATGATATAAGTGAGGAGTGATCTGCTGAGGAGAGATCGTGATCCTAAATGTTGAATGCAACAAGACAGAGTACGATGCAATGGATGCAGTGAATAAGGCGCAGACCGAACCACATCTTACCTAGAAAAGGCATGGACACAAAACAGGCCGCGTCTAACACAGAAAAGGTGTCAAAACCCTCAGACCACAATTCTCTTAGTGGAATAGACCCGTACACATTATCACAGAACCATGCTTCAACGAAGGAAATGTATGAGCACATGCCAGACTAAACTTAACATGGAAAAGAAGCAGGCTATAAGATAGATAATGCAGTAGATGCATGTGATAGATGCTATATACAATGCGATAGAAGTAATTGATGATGTAGTGTAGACACCTCATTTTTTACCGCCCTTAAGACTTGGGCGCTACTGATGGTTTACTTGGTGATGAAGTTGTGCAGTGCAAAGGTTCGATTCCTTCGGCAAGAGGAGAGTCAAATCCCAACCTTACACCTCATTTTGGACCAAAGCTATTTTGAATGGTTTTTAGACCTTAAAACCCTCTCTTTCAAAATGTTTTTTGAAAAAGTTCCTACGATGTTTCGACGCTCGCATTTCGTTAAATGTTGTGCTTTTCGGTAAACCGAGCGAGAACAAAGTGGGAATGAATGAAAAAGAGATGAAATCTTTGAAAAATCTTTCAAAACATCTTATTTGGGGGTTTGGAGTTGAAGAAATGAGAGAGGAGAAAAGAAAACTAGTTGAGGAGAAGTTCGGCATAAATCCGGGTAGGATCGAAACTGAGCGGCTTCACCAAAACAGGCATAACTTTTTGCCCAGTTGGAATTTTGATGGAAGGCTTCCACCATTGGAAATATTACTTCCGGGGCTTCAATTTGGACACAAGAATGACTTGAAAAGGAGTTCAGATGAAGGAGTTATGGCCATTTGAAGTTAGACCTGAAAAGTAGAATTTTGCCTGCCGACCAGGAAAACTGGCTGGCCGGCCAGAAAAACTGGCTGGCCGACCAGAAAAGTGGTCTGCAGGTCCCAAACTCAGATTTTTTGAAGATATTTTCTCTCCACCTGTCTTCCACAACCTCCAGCTGTTCCATAGACAGATATTTCGAACCAACTCTTGCTTTTTGCTATATATGAGCCATATCTCCCATTTTTGCAAAGAAGAACATTGAAGCAATTTTGGGAGCCTCTCTCTCTAAAAAAGTTCTCTCTCTCTAACAATTCCAGAGCTAAATTTCAACTTGTCTCTCTAGTTGGCTCTCCCTCTTGACCTTGTGTGCATGGAAGAGATATACTTGGAGATATACCTCTCCTTTGCCTAAGCATCCTTGATCAAACTTGTTCACCATTGAGCTGAGATTCCTTGGAGCCTCCTTTGAGTCCTAGAAATTGGTTTAAGCTCAGAATTTTGGCTATTTTGCAGCTGTGCTTCAAGGGTAAGCATCTCCCTCTTTTAAGCTCATTTTTGTACACTATATTGGCCACTTTTGCATGCTTGTTTTGCCACCCTTTTAAACTATTTTTGGCTTGGTTTTGAACTGAAGAAAACTCTATTTTTGAGTCCTCAAAGTGGTGGTTTAAGCCTTGTTTAGCTAGGGGGTGTTCCCTCCCTTTTGCTCCTTAGCTTGTAAAGCCTTTTGAGCCATCTTTCACCACCTTTCAAACCAACTTTTTTTGGCCTTTAAACCACTGAATTCCAGAGGAATTTCAGTGGTAAAAAGGTGGTTTTCAGGCTCCAAATAGGAGGGGGTTTTCCCCCCTCCTCTTCTCTTGTTTGCATGTGTTGATGGCCAACCAAATGAGCTTGTGTTTTTACTTCTTTGTGGCTTTGTTTAAGCACTTTTTTTTATGACTTTTAGGACCTTCCATAACTCTGTTTTAGGCTGGTTTGGTCACCTCTTGCATGCTTTATATACTTGTAGTGTAAACTTGCACACTAGCCTAACATGCATCATGCTTTAGACCATCATTCTAGTATGATTTTGGCTCAACTCCAGGAAGATTTTACTTATGTTTTTCCATGATCTAGGTCTGATTTATGTTGTTTTGGTCATGCATGCCTTGCCTTGTATAGCCATAGTGCATTCTAGCTCGCTAGTCTTGAGTTTTGAGTCCACTAGTATGCATTACTTAGGCTATTTGTATGATTTGGCATCATTTGATATGTGATTTCAGTACATGTGTGGGCCATACACTCACATCTTCACTCTTTCAATGCTTTGAAGGGTTTGCTTTATGCTTTAAAATGAGCCATTGTGTATGCCATCTTGCCGAGGCTTTTGGGCCACCATTTCAGTATGTATTTGGTCCTATTTTGCCCTGATACAACTTTGTTTTTGGTTGTTTAGAGCATCCCTCATTTGCTTCTTACACTTGTAGTGTAAGTCCTCTTTGCTAGCCTTGCATGCCTAATGAGTGAGCTTATTATTCTAGCATGTGTTGACTTGGTATTAGCCCATTTTTGGTGTTACTTTGACATGCCATAACTCTGATTTTTGTTGGTGAAGTCATCTCATGCTTGGTTTTGGTAGGTGTAGTGTAATCCGCCTTATTGGCCTTGCATACTTCATGCTTCATGCCCTTCATGCTAGCTTGTTTTGGCTTTGCTCCATGCATGTTTTAGCATCATTTTGGCATGCTCTAGGACTGTTTTGGGTTGCCTTGGCCATATGGTTCATGTATTGCATAGTTGTAGTGCAATTGCTCTTGCTAGCTTTGAGTTTTGAGCGCCATAGCATGCTTCATTTGTGACATGTGCATGATTTGGCATCATCTACCATGTTATTTCAGAGCATATAGCATTGCCATGTTCCCACTTTTTCACTCTTTGAATGCTTTCAAGGGTTGTGCATTATTGCCTTGTTTGGGGACCAATGCGTATGCATGCTTGTCTAGACTTGTGAACTCCCGTCTCAGCATGTTTTGGTCTTTGTTTTGACCTATTTGAGCTCTGTCTATGGGTAGTTCATTCATTTGTGCCATATATTGCATGCCTCTTGTGTAGTCCTCATTGGTAGCTTTGTGCCTTAAGGACCCTAGCATGCAATGCTTATGTTATTTGGATGATTTGGCATCATTTCACATGATATTTCAGAGCATTTAGTGTTGTCACACTTCCATGTTTGTCACTCCTTGAGCACTTTTGAGAGTTGTGCTCTTATGCTTAATTTGTGAGTCAATGCATGAGCATGCATTTTCTAGCCTTTCATGCCATCTTTTAAGAGTGTTTTGGCCATTGTCTTGGCATGCATGAAGTCTATTTGGGGTTGGTTTAGTACATTGTGCATTGGATTGTATAGCCTTAGTGTTGTGTGCCTCAATGCTTAAAGACTTTGTTTTGGCATGCTCATGTTGCATTGCATTGTATTTCCATGTTGTTGCCTTGCATGGTGTTTGGAATGAAAGTTAATCCAAACACGAGAAACGAGGGACGTTTCATACTTGAAGTGATGAAACGTGCCTCAATTCTTGGTCGCCGACCCTCTTGATCATGCATGATAGAGGTTAAGGACCCTTACGTGTTATTTTTGCATTCATTTATATTGAATTGTGCAATCTTGGCTTCTCGGCCATTGTGCATTGCGATGCTCGGTCAGTGGCCCAAGAGTCGAGAACTACACTCCCTTGAGCTTAAGAAATGATAGGGAGAGTGGTTGTGCACACATATCTTGCAAATACACTGCTGTGCCTCTTCTTGTTCTTTGTTGTAGCAAACTGGAGAAGTGCAGAATTTTCTGGTCGGTAGACCAGTAAAAGTGGCTGGCCAACCACTTTTCTGGTCTGCAGCAAAGGTAAGTGGTCGGCAGGTGGTCTTCAACACCACTAAGTGGTCGGCAATGCTCCTGGAGGTCTCCATGGTGGAGCAGAAGCTATCTAGAGCTTTGTGCAGTGTTCTGAGAACAAATGCAAATAGAGGCAAGTTGGGACATCGTGATGGATTTCCAAACGAGGCGACCGAGCATGCATGTGCTTCTCGCCCTGAGGCCCCTTTTAACTGCTTTGCTTAGCTAGTTAGCTATTTGGTTTTGTACTTAAGTAGTTAATGCAATTAGCTATTTATTTGTGTTTGTAATTAGTTAACTTGTTAGTTAATTAGTTTCGTTTTATAATAAGTTGTTTAATTAGCTTAGATTAGCTAGTTAGCTTATTATTCGGACCCTCCGTCAAGAGGGCACGAATGTTGTAATAAGTGTGCGTGTGTGTGATGCATGTCTTCCAACCCCCATTTCTTTCTCCTTTTTATTTACCAGCTTTCAATGGTTAGTTTTAGGGCATGTTTTAATTAGCATCCTTATGCTAGCATGTTTGCATTCATTCATTCGTCTTGCATGCACCGGGCTCGGCGCATCATACAAACTGCATTGTATTGCAATACCAATTTGAATACATGTTATCCAGTTGCATTCACATGACATCTTAGAATAGCCGAGCCTATCTTAGTTGTATTTTACATGTGTTGCATTAGGCATTCTTGACATAGCTAGGATCATGCATTGATTACTAACTAGCTTCTTTTTTGGCTCGGAGTACTAGGTAAGCTTTTACGCTTTAGCATACTGCATGAGATGTGTATGTTGCCATGTATAGCATGCTTGCCATGAGGCTATTTGCTTAACTGATATAACTGCATGAATGCCTGTGGATGAAGGCTTGATTGCTTGAATTGGAACAATTCATCGAAATGCGAGTTTTAAGCCCATTTGAAATGGCAAAATCATGTTGTTTTCTAAGCCCACTTGAGGGTGGCAAATCCACGACTTAGCCTACTTGAGGGTAGCAACTTCAAACCATTTTCAAACAAACAAACATGAGATGTTTTGTTTCAACTCGAGTGATTTAGTCTATACTTGTATGTTGTGCGCATCACAGAGTAAGCAAGGTAATAAACCAGAATAAGAACACATGTGTTTTCAAAAACAACATATCATGTTAGTAGAGGCCAATCCTTTGATCGGGCAAGCGGAGGTGCTCATTTTAGGACCTTCCCCTCTCGTACCCAAGTTCTCGAGCCGAGACAACTTTGGTGATGACGGACACGTGGCCTTAGACACAAGTCAGGGTTTCCTAAATTTTCAAAATAAAATATTTAGGTGGCGACTCTGAAATCTGGCAAAGCAGTCCATGTTTGGCGCTTTTTGATTAAAATCGATTTTCCAAAAACGATTTGTCGAATTTGGACTCTTTGGTGATTTATTAGTCTTACATTGCACTTTGTGATATTAGATTCAGAACCGTGACATGAGTCCGAACTGTAGTAGCTAGAACTACAATTTGTGCCCTCGTGCGCGGAGCGGAGTTCGGGCGGTCTACATGTAGTAGCTAGGAAGTGAAGGTACCTTATAGGGGCAATAGGCAATGACTCCCCTCATGTTGCTGGGGATCTTCCTCTTTTGTGTCTTGTGTTTCTGAACCATAGGTACTACTTTTCTCCCTGACTATGTTCGCAACTTTCCCTATTCTCCAACAGGGTGACAGACTAGGTTGGTTCAGTATCCAGAATTGAAGTGCATACACGCTACCTCAACCTATGGGGCTGCCATACAGATTTCAAGCCGAGGATACACCCCTAGGTATTTAAACCAGACTTTAGTCTCAGAAATTCAGAACCTTTGCATTCTAGGCATCGGCCATTCGAACTCTAGTTTCTCCCATCTCAGTTGATCTGCTAGGAACTCACCGCAAACACAAACAGATGGCTATACCAGACCACTGGAAGTCGTTCGGGCACGACAAACACCAAAAGAATTGCACCTTTAGAGGATTTAAGGTCTCCTAGACTAGATGAATGCATAAGACAATGCAATGCAAGATGTAGGATTTAAGGTCTCCTAGACCGAGAAAGATGCACAAGACAGTGCAATGCATGTGCACAAGACAGTGCGAGTGAGGGTGAATGAATGCACAAAATAGTACCACACAAAATGCAATGCACAAAATAGTGCGATGAAATGCACAAGACAGTGCAAGACAAGTTTGCACACAACAGTGCGATATATGGTGAAATGCACAAGATAGTGCAATACAGGGTGCACAAAATAGTGCGATGCGGCGTGCACAAGATAGTGCAATACGGGGTGCACAAAACAGTGCGATGCAAGGTGCACAAGACAGTGCGATATAAAGTGCACAAAATAGTGCGACACAGGGTGCACAAAACAGTGCGATGTAAGATGAAATGCACAAGATAGTGTGATACAAAGGTGAATGCGCAGGATAGCACGATGCAGGTACACAAGACAGTGCGATGCATGTGCACAAGACAATGCAAACTCAATGTGAACGCACAAAATAGTGCAAACAATGTAAATGCACAAAATTGTACGATACAATGCACAAACAAGTGCAAGTAAGGTGCGTAAAATAGCGTGATGCATGCTCTATGCAAAAGATATGAGCATTTTCTATGCAAGACTGAAAGCATGTAACGAAATGCACAAGATAGTGCACTGCACAAGAAAGAGCGAGTGTAAATTGCACAAAATAGTGCGAGCATAGCAAATGCACAAAATAGTGCGAGCAAAGTGAGTGATTGTGTGATAAACGTACTGAGTAAGATTATTGTGCGATAGATGCACAGAAGTGAGATTATTGTACGAGCTTTACAAATCAATACAGTGACAACGCATGTTCCATGCAAGATAAACAATTGATGCATGATGTTAATTGAAAGCATGTTCTATACAAGATGACAAGAGCATAAACTATGCAAACTTGAAAGCATATTTTATGCATGAAATAAGAGCATATTCTATGCATAAAACAAGAGCATATTCTATGCGGAATTGAAAGCAAGCATATTCTATGCATGAATCATAACGATGCGCGGCACGCCTGCAACAGAAGTGTATATACATTCTATGCAATAGAGGGGCATCAAATATGTACTTTGGCGCCTCCGATTTACCTCTAAGAGGAGTTTGCAACATGCTCGGCTCAAAAAGGATACATCCGTTCATATTGGCGAGGGGTAACATCTGTATGTGAAAACCACGGGTGCTGCTTGGACTGCCATTCTAACTTGAAGCAGTCTTAAACTTGAGGTCGAGGTACACTCATATTCCAGAGAAATAGTGAGGCCTGAGAAAGTCCACCTAGAATGCAGTCTCGGAATTTGCTGAAGTTGATACACACTCAAATGCTCCAAATTTTCCCTCTTTTCTTTTGCTTAGTAGTCTGGAACCTATGTAGCTTTAGATAGGTCCTTGTTCTATTATTCTCACATGACCTGGGTTGAACCCTACAGTTTTATGAAAGAACAAATCCTGGTTTGCACATATATGGAGAACAGCATAGCACTTTGAGCACAAAACGATTTATTTTTGAATTTGAAATTGAGAAATGAGTTCTTAAGCAGGTATTGAGCCTAAGACTGACTACAGTACACCACGACTCAACAAAGAGAAGGCGAAGGTAAAACAACCTAAACACATCTATTGACACTCGAAACGATACAAAATAAGAATCGAGACAAACAAAAGCAACAAACACAACACTCGAAAATGTTCCAATGGCGAGAGACCTCTTAGTTCACGAGGAGCCTGTTTCTCTGGATATTGTTTCCCACCCTTTCTTTTTTGTGATTCTCATATCACTCTGGTACTCAATCTTTAGTTTTCTGAAAAAGCCCTTTCCTCGTTTTTCTCTCAGCGCACATCTCTCTATTCTTCAATCTCTCTTATCTTTTATCCCTCCCCTGGGTGGTTGATGGATAAGCAGGAATGGACTATTGCCCCTAGTATTCTATTAGATTCTCCCTCTTTCGCTCACAACTAGTGAGCTCTCCTACAGAGGGGTTGTGGTGTAACTGGATGTACAGCTGATTTGCAACTAATATCGATTAACGATGCCTTTGGCTTAGCTTCACCGAGATGAATTACAGCATGTCCCATTGGCCAGGTATACAATTGATTGGTCTCACACATTGTGTTTTCTACGTCTCCATTCCGGGTCAGATACCAATTTGAGCGTGATCGTCCAGATAAGGGAATCGAATATGCAGCTCCATTTTCAATTCATGCTTTGCACTTGGCTTGATACCTCGCTGCTTGGAGGATGTGAGAGCTTTCAGCGCTTTGCTGTTAACTTCAGTTGTGCCCTTTCTGGTGAATATGGTGCCCCTTTCCGGCAATTTGTTGACAACGGGAAAAAGACAGAAAACTTGACTCAACTGTGCCCCTAGTTCATTATTTTGACCATTTTTTGATTTTGGCTTTCTACTAAAACAATTTTGACCAATATGAGAGTTTGATTAACATGCTTGTTCGATTTTCTGATTTGAAATCATGCAAGGCAGGCTGTGAGCACTGAAAATTTTCCTTTTTTGGGTCCAAGAAATGATCCAATTTTGGAAAAATGGAATAATTTTCTAGAAAACTAGTCGACCTCACTAAAAATCTTCAAAACTATTTTTGGATGGCCACTGCTCAACCAACGTGGAATTTTCTCTTGAGATGCACAATCTCAGATCTAAATTTGATTTGTCTTGCAACTGAATCTTGTAACGGAATAGGACACCCGAATTTGAACGAAGACAAGCCAATTTGCACATGGACAAGATAGCCGAGTTTGAACAAGGATAAACCAATCAATATGAATGAGCCAAGCAGGCTGAAAAGGATTAGGGCCAGACTTTAGGATTAAGTTGCCTACGTATCCCAAAGATGGGAATCAGGCCGTATGTAGTTCCGGGTTGAGGTTCACTCAGGTGTTGACACTCTCCTTTTACGCTCTTACTTTTGCCAAAGCCGCTCTTTTGGGTTTTCAACCTTGCGAGCTCTGTTTTTCTTTTCTTTTTTTTCTTTTGTTTTCTTCTCTTCTTTTCTTTTCATTTTTTTCATTTTTGTTTTTTTCTTTTCCTTTTCTTTCTCTAACTTTTGCCTGGGTTGCCCTTCTAGGTTTTCGGCCCAGCGAGCCTCTCAAGGATAAAGAAGTTTAACTTTGTCCATGTTGATTGGTCATAGGATCTCTGAGCCATCTAAATCTAGGAGAATGGTTGTTGTTCGCTAATGATGTGAAAGCCCATGCAATTAGGTCTGAATTTGCCCCTAGTGTTGCAGATAGGAACTCGATTGTCCTTCAGCAAAAATTTCTCTTCTCTCAGATTCTGGGATTTGGCTTTCTTGCCGGTCTTCATTGACTTGCGGAATGACTCATCTTTTGAATCTTTGAGCACATCTGACATTTTTTGCCCCTAGTTCAAGGGCTACTTCTGATCTAGCTTTGCAAGCTTCCTTTGACGACATCTAACCTTCTTGATCTGATCTTCTTGCCCCTAGTTCAAGGGATCATTTTGATCCGGCCATACAAGCCTTATATTGTGATTGATCGTTTGAAGATTTTGAATCAAAGTTTTGAGGTTTGAAAGCAAAAGGGGTCGAGTCTTGAAGTCGAGAGTGATCCTATGCTGCACAATCTCAAGATCAATTCCACGCATGTCTTCACAAGACCACGAAAAACATTTTTTTGAAATCTTTTAATAAAGAGACTAGTCGCTCGCGCTAAAGACAATGTAGAACCAATCTGGATCAAGCCAGGATCCTCCCCAGTACGCACATTAACAAACATGATCTCATTCATTAAGGGCTTAGCGTGCCTCTCTTCCTCTCAGTTTGATCAAATTTTTACAAATCCCGAGGAATTCATTCCTCTTTGTTTTCACCACAATGTGCGAAAAGTTTTAAAAAACTTAGGTCAATGCAATGATTTCAAGGCACAGAAAAGTGGGTGAAAATCTCTGCCGTTTCATTTAGATCTTCTAGTGCAACTGGCTTAATAGCAAAAACAGACTCAAAAGAAAGAGTGTAAAAGACAAACACAAAACAAGACAGTAATGTCTGAGGTAACACCCCCGAAATCACCTGACTCTAACACAACAAGACTGACTCGATACAACAAGACAGACTCAATACAACACAACGGAACTGACTCAATACTTGAGTCAAAAAGAAAAATAACCGGCATTTGCACATTGCTCAAAATAGTGCGCGTCATCCTTATATCTAGAGTAAAATCAGCACCATCAGCAGGTAGTTCATCCCCCGATCACATAATCACATTATTCCCCAAGTTCATCGATCCAGTACCGAAGACTTTGTAGGACCTGGTGCGACGATGACCTCGTTGTCAATCAAATCTTGTATTTCATGGCGAAGATGGAAACAACTGTCAGTGTCATGGCCAGTTTGTTGATGGAAGGCACAGTACTTGGCAGCATTATGCTTGGTTGGAAGGGGATCCAGGAGAGGCCAAGGCTCAAAGGGTTTGAGATGGCCTTGTCCTATAAGGATCTGAAGAGCTTTGGACAAGGTCATGTAAAGCAGGGCGAAGACCCTCTGGCCTCATGGTTGGTGCTTCGAGGTTTGTTTGGTTGTGTTGGATGTACTGGCGAAAGGGTTGGTAGGTGTTGACTGGGTTTGATGATCTCTTCTGAGTGTAGCATTGGAGTTGAAAGGGGTGTTTCTAGTATGACAACCCTTTTCCCGGCTTGCCCCTTGATTCAGAATGCTCTCATCCTGAGTGGCAAAAGTGTCATCGACAGTCTTTGCAACAAGTGCGAGCACTTGTTGTTTGTTCAGTCCTTCGGCTTTCAAAGCCTCAACAGCCCACTGAAGATGTTCATAGGGACCAATACCTGCCCCAACCTTGTTCTTGCCATTTGCCTCCACTTTGCCAAGGGATTGGGTCGCTATATCAGAGCGAAGCCCAGTTGTTGTCGACATGTCATTGCCCAAACCTGGGATGGCTTCAGGTTGGCCATTTTCAGTTGAAACACGCCCCATGATTGGGAAGCCTTTTGGCGTGAAATTTTTGGCATGTGATGTGGTTGATGACGGAGCCAATATCCTAAAGGCTAAATCTGCCACTGTTCTCTGAAGATCTTCAATCATGCTCCTCAGCTCAAAAGTAGTAGGTTTATGGGTTTGAGATAATTGGGGTTCAAGTGCATCCATCATGCATAAGTCCATGCTTTCTGGGATAAACACCTCAGGCTTGGGTAGATGGGCCGGGGTGATGTATATGCTGGGGTTGTAAGTGGATGGCAGTATATGGGTTAGATTGAGGTGTGGATGAGCTACTTGGTCATTGGGGTCTTGAGGTGGAGCTATTGTTTGGTTGTTACTGAGATTCTGGACCTCATGACGAAGACGGTAGCAACGATCGGTGCCATGACCACGCTGCTGATGATACACGCAGTATTTGGTAGGGTTATGTCTGGCAGGGAGTGGGTCAGGCAGAGGTTGAGGATCAAGGGGTTTGAGATACCTTTTTTCCATCATGACTTTTAGTGCGCTAGTTAAGCTCATATAGAGGGGGGTGAAAGTTCTGCCTTGAGCTCGGGTTGGGCTGGCTGTTTGTAGGCTTGATTTGGAAAAAGGGTCGGCTGTGGCGACTGTATTGATTTCAGTGGATTTGGGAATAGTGCTACCGCCAGCATTGGTACTCCCGGAAAACACCCTTCTTACTGGTTCACTTGTTTTGGGAATAATCCCTCTGTTAAATGCACTCTCAACCTGAACCCCTAATTCATGCAAAGTTTTGAAAGTGAATAGTGGAGCAACTATTAACTTCTGCAACGTATTAGGTTCAAGGTTCTACACCACTATCCGCACTTGGTCCCTCTCAGAAGGGCGATCTGTCATCTGTGCTACCTTTGCTCCCCACCTTGCAACAAATTCCATAAAAGACTCTGTGGGGTTCTAGTGGGTTGCTTCAAGGTCTTGGGTGGTTATTTCAGGTTGGGTATTGTAAGAGTACTGATTGACAAAGGCCTCAGCCAACTCTTCCTAGTTCTGCTTCACTTTATCCTCAAACTTGGTGTACTAAGTGGCTGCTACACCCGACAGGGTTCTTCCATACAGAGAGAGTTTTTGAGGCTTAGTCAGACCCATCGATTTCAAAACATCCAAGAAAAGTTGGATATGTACCATAGGATCTCCAGTCCCATCGAAACGGTCCATGTGTGGCATTTTGAATCTATCTGGGAGCCGTATGGCAACCTCAATGTACCCATCCTCAATGTCGGGAATGGAGTTAAGGCCTTGTGTCTTTTTGAATTGCTTCTCAAGGTTTGTAATTTTCACCAAGGTCGGATCAAGATCATTAGTACCAAGGGAAAAAAGCCCCTCATTAGGCTACACCAGGGTCTGAAAACCTGAGCTTGAGCCAACCCTTTTCGAGGATCTGGACCTTGTAAATCTTCAGCTGGCGGAAGTGGGACAAAGTTCGGCTGGGGTCCCAAGGCTGGGTGTGTGGTAGGTGCCCCATATGGGCGTTGTATTTCAGCATTAGTTTTATCCTGTATAGCGATTCCCTAGTTTAATGCCGCTATCATGGCCACAACTTCTTCCGGACTCTGTGCCATCACAGGTCTGCTAAGTTGAACAAAGGTGATCTAAATGGTGACTGTCAAATCAGTTGAACCAATGAGCCCTATCTGGCCCTTCTTTACCCTGCTACCGGCGAAGGAAATGCTGGTTGCCCTTGAACTAAATCTCTGACCTGACAAAGTCTATCAACATAAGTCCAATGTACCAGGGGGATATCGAAGCCTTCTGAAGCTATGGTTTGAGGACTATCTAGCAAAAGAGAAAACAAATAGCACCTCAGCCTAATTTCACTAGAACAGATATGAGCATAGTTGAATGATTGTGCTCTCTACTAAATTCTGCTGCAAAATAGATACCAACTTCGTAACTAATATCCATATCCCTGTATAGTTTCACTATAAAGCACATACCAGTTAATTGAGAGCCAAAACACCCCTATGATGGGGTAGGGTTACCCTGTCCTAGTTTCGTCAAAAGCTAGGGATTCACTATGCACAACAAGTGGCTTCACACAATCCTGCATTCGGGTAAGCAACCTGTCCTAGTTTGGAACAGTCTTTATGGTTTCCGATATTCAATTGGGCCAATCGGTCAAAAAGGATACCTCAGCAAGACTACCTAATATACCTCTCACACCTAACACCGAGAAGTGAAAAGAGGATCAAACGGTACGGCGGTGGTCTAGATCCAAGGGTTGTGTTCCCATAGTGGCAGAGGCTGCAATCGGTTAGCCTTTTGGAAAGCTTTTCCAAGCAAGCCTCCGGCAAACTGTTTAGGAATAGCAGGTGGCAAACACTGTGAGTTAGGTGCACCGATGCAAATGTAAATGCATAGAAACACATAAGCGTAGATAAAACAACCTGTCATAAGTTCGAGTCAAGTTCTCTAAATCCCCAACAGAGTCACCAGAAACTGTGGGCTCGCCTTTTTTCGCGCCCCGCCATTCGGAAAGGGTTTGAAAAGAAGGCCTCACAATTCGGACTCTACCTGTGGTTCTGAATCTAGTCTCACAAGTGCAATGTAAAACTAATAAACACCAAAGAGTCCAAATCCGGCAAACCATTTTGGAAAATCGATTTTAAATCAAATAATGCCAAAATTGGACTATTTTTCTAGATATAGAGTCGCCACCTAAATATTTTATTTTGGGAAAATTTAGGAAACCCTGACTCGTGCCAAAGGCCACGTGTCCGTCATCACCAAAGTTGCCTCAGCTCGGGAACTTCGGTACGAGAGGGGAAGGTCCTGAAATGAGCACCCCTGCTCGCCCGATCAAAGATTGGCCTCTACTAATCATGATATGTGTTTTATAAACATTATGTGTTCTTCTTCTGGTTATTAAACTAGATTTACTATGTGACGCACACAAGCAAGTATAGACTAGTCGTACATGGCAATATGGCAATCACACTCATGCAAGCATGCTAAAGCGTAAAATTCACCGAGTACTCCAAGCCAAAACAAAAACTAGTTAGAAAGATGCATGACCCTAACTATGTTACATGACTAATGCAACACATGCAATGATGCAATTAATAGGCTCGACTACTAATATGGCATATGAATCGATTTGAACAACATGCGATAAACACGTATTCAACAAAATGTATTGAATTTGCAATGCAGCTTGAATGATGCGTCGAGCCTCGGTGCATGCAAGACAAATGAATGGATGCAAACATGCGAGCATAAGGTATGCTGATCGAAACATGACCCTAATCTAACCATCAAAAGCGATTACATAAAAGGGAGAAAGACGTGGGGTTGGAAGACATGCACACACGCACGCTATAACATTGTGCCCTCGCAAAAGAGTGTCCGAATGAATTAAGCTAACTAACTAGCTACGCTAATGAAGCTAACTATTACAAAGCAAAACTAATTAACTATTCTATCTAATTATTACAACAATTGAAATAAAGTAACTACTTATTCTAAGCTAGCTAAATATTACAAACCGAATTAAGCTAATTAATTACAAAATGAATTAATCAACTAAATAATTACAGCATTTGAATTAACTAGCTATTCTAAGCTAACTAAAGCAATTAAATGGCCTCGAAAGCAAGGGACGCTTGCATGCTCGGTTGCTCCACCTGAAAATGCCACCACCTTGCCATCAGATGCCTCTGTTTGCACCCGTTTGATCACTGAAAATTGTTCCAATGCCCAGAATGCTTCTGCTCCAACACAGGAGCACATTTGTGTAAAGATTCATTAGTGGCCGGTCGGCTACCAAAGGTGGCCATCGGCCACTTTAACTGGCCGTTCGGTTACTTCAAGTAGCCGTCGGCCACTACTTATGGCCGGTCAGCCACCCCTGCCCTGTACTTTCTTTTTTGCTGCAACAGAGAGCAAATAGAGGCAAAGCAATGTATTCTCAAGGAGTGTATGTACTGTTACTCTCCTTATCATCGCATAAGCTCAAAAAAGTGTAGCTCTTGGCCCTCAAACCATCAACCAAGAATTTTCAATGCATGATGGCTAAGGAGCCAAGCTTGTATAAGCTTAATGAATGCACAAACAAGACTAAAACAACCACCACTCTATCATGCATGATCAAGGGCAATGGAGACTAAGGAAAGTGGCAAATTTCATCGTTTTGAGTATGAAATGTCCCATTTTCCTCGTGTTTGAATTAACGTCCGATCCGGACACATGCAATGCAACACAAAAGATGCTTATCTTGTTCATTTTATTTACTCATTTTAGTTACCGATCCATTCTTTAATCGATTAAGTCCAAAAGTGAGTGTCTTCTAAAGCGAAAGAAGTGTCAACCGAGGGGCAGTTCAAGGCATGAGGGAAGCTTCATGCCGTTGGTAATGAACCCTCAAAAGAGGATTAAACCATTAAGCATGAGCCTCAACCTCAAGCTTAAACAACCCTAAGGTTGAAACAACCCTCAAAGAAAATGAAAAAGTGAAGCAAAGAGGGAGGTTGCAGAGATTTTAAGTGCTGGAATTAGGTATGAAAAAGCATTAAAACATGCAAACAAGACAAACAAATGATGCTCAATGCCTAGAAACACTAAGCTAGTAAAGGAAATTGCATTGCAACCACACAATACAACCCTTAAATGACCAAACCAGCTCAAAACAGAGCTAAAACTAGTCAAAATAGTAGCAAAAACATGTTGAGATTAAGGTACAAAATGCTAGAAAAACATGCTCACATGTTAACCTATCTAGGCATGCAAATAAGATGCAAGGAGGGGATGCTACCCCCTCTAATTTTGGACTTCAAAATAAGGTTTTTGCACTGAAATAACTCTGAATTTCAGTTGTTTAAAGGGCCAAGAAGTTTGATTTGAATATGCTAAAAGATGGTGCAAAAGCTTAACAAGCAAAGAGACAAGAAGGGTGGACAACCCCCTAACTCAAATGGGGCTCAAACCACCACTTTTAGGTCTCAAAAACAGAGGTTTTTTTAGTTCAAAACTAGGCCAAAAATAGTTTGAAAAGATGGCAAAACAAGTATGCAAAAACAAGCTTAAAGAAGGTAAGTGTTACACCTTTGAAGGGAAGAGTGATTCTAGGCCACAATTCAAGCCAAAACCCACTTAAGGAGTTCCAAGAGAGCTTCAAGCAGCCTCAGCCCAAAGATGAACCACTTTGGTTAAGGGTTGATAGGTTAAAATTTGAAGTATGCAAGCTTCTAAGCACAATAGCTCAAGAGAGAGAGAGAAGTCTAGAGAAAGAGAATTGTAGAGAAAGAGATAGAGATTTTAGAGAGAGAGGCTCCCAAACTTACCAACCTTGCAATATGAAAGATATGGCCTCTATATATACAAAAAAGAGAGCCTTGGTCGAAAATATCTGAAAATGGGATAGCTAGAGTAGTGTGATACAGCTGGAGGAAAATATTTGCAAAATCTGAGCTTTGGACACCTGTGGCCGATCGGCCACTATTGGTGGCCGACGGCTACTATTGGTGGTCGGTCGGCTACTTCTAGTGGCCGACGGCCACCATTGGTGGTCGACAAAATGCTCTTCTGGCCGACACGTGGCCGACAAGCTTCATTGGTGGCCGATAAGCAAAAAATTGGTTTCTGGCCCAACTTTAAACAAGCATATCTTCTTCATCTGGACTTCTTTGTAGATCATTGTTGAGTCTAAATTGTATCCCCGGAAGTCTTCTTTCCAATGGTGGCAACCTCACATCAAAATTCCAAGTGTGCTAAGAGATATCCTTCTTTTAGTGAAGACTGCTCATTTTCATCTCAATCGGATTGATGCCTAACTTCAACTAGCCGTATCTCCCCCATCCGGACTCGACCTTAGGAGATTCTTGACTGCAAAATGAAGCCCCAGAAGTCCAATTGCCAACGGTGGTGGGCTCATAGATGAAATCCAAGTGTACAAACAGATAGGCCTGATTTAGCGAGGGCTGCTCGACTCTCTCTCTTAACGGTTCATGCCCAACTTCTTCCCGAACTAGGTTTCTTCCCTCTCCTCCAATTTTCTTCAACTCCAAACCTCTAAATAAGATGTTTTAAAGATATTTTTTTTAAAGAGTTCACCTCTCTTTCATGCATTTCCACTTTGTCCTTGCTCGGTTTACCAAAAAGCGCAACATTTAACGAAATGCGAGCCTCGGAACATCGTAAAAACTTTTTCAAAAATATTTTGAAAGAGAGCATTTCAAGGTCTAAAAAAATCATTTTGGTCAAAATCGTTTTGGTCCAAAATAGGGTGTGAGATTGGGATTAAGAGCTCCTCTTGTCGAAGAAATCAAACCTTTGCATAGCATAGCTTTCATCACCAAGTAATCAATTAGTGACGCCCAAGTCTTAAGGACGGTCAAAAATAAGGTGTCTATAGGTTGATAATTAGAAAAGGGGAAGTTTTGCCCTAAAATGACTATCATGATTACGTTATAAAGATAATTGAAATTGTTAGTGAAAATGTGAACTTGAGAGGGTATTGATATGAATGGTGGGATAAGTTATGTATTAACTCATCCTTTGGAAATTTGAATAAATTATCTGTCATAAGTTTGAATACCTGTTTAGAAATAATTGTATTGGGCTATCGGTGGAGGATAGCTATGAGTGTTGTAGAAATTGCATGAGGATTAGGTGCATTGAAACTAATCTCTTGTTGTTTGTCATTGAATATGAGTATGTTTATATACATTGTACATGTATGATTACATGGGAGTGAAAAGGGAATGTACTCCATTGTATGATGTTGTGATTAAATACATTGCATATGTATGAATGATTGTTTGGGAGGAAAAAGGGGTTGGACTCCATTATAATTATGTTGGCTGGACTATCCTGGGTGAAAGTCCCAAAATTATACATGGGTGCCTAGCCCGCGGACAAAATATTCGTAAAATGGCAATTGTAGTGCTTGTATAGCCTACGTCTACATGGGTCCCGTTTGACGGTTGCTCGTAGACGAAATATCCGTGAAAAAAATACATGGGTCCTGATTGACAGCTGCCCGTGAACGAAATATCCGTGAAAGAAAAGTTTGACGTGCTTACATGTTAATAACGTGATTTAGAATTTATGAGTTATAGTATCATATCGGTTGTTGGGAAATAATGAAATGGACTTATGAATTAGGTCAGATAAGTGAATGGAACCTGAATTGAAAGTAAACAGATTAAGACTTGAAATGAATATTTTACGGGTGTATAAAGTTATGAAAAGTGTTATTACGGGCATTGTTTATGCACTTGTACTTATACCTTTGTTAAATTTCATATACTGTGTTAGATGATTTCTACTGGGCTGTGGCTTACCCTACTTGGGAATAACTTTTCAGGTAATGATGGCATTTTTCCACCTAGGCAATAGCGTTGGAGAAATTTTTTGGAAGCAAGAGCTTCACCTTTTGATTGTATATTTTGTAAAGCCGAGGGCTTAAGATATAATGAGCGAAGCTCACTTTTGTTGTAACCAAGTTAAGACTTGAAAAGGTGTAAGCCAACAGGGAATTTATTTAAATTAAACTCTTTTGTATCCTTAACTACGTGTAATGAAAGGACTTTTCACTCTGATGTATGTGATTATCAATGTATACTTTTGAGTTATATTTATTGTGTAATTTGGGGGCGTTACATCAACACAATTTAAAGCCCTTGACTATACAAAAATAGATATAACCTAATAGAAGCTCTTGCTCCCAATCCCTCCAAGTTACTACCTTGGCGGAGGCATATCACCAGCACTTGAAAATGGTTTTTCCCAAATAGGGTGAGCCAAAGCCCAGCAGAAACAATCTAGCACAATATATGAACTTTAACAAGGTTATAAACATGATGCACATGGCCAATGCTCAAAATAAAATCATTTACAACTCTTTTTCCCAAATCCATGTTATGCCAAGTATGATAACCCAATCCATTTTATATCAATTCATTTCATGTCATTTCATATCTCCTCAATTCATGAATCATATCCATTGTTATCCAGACAACCTAACCAGTTACAACTCAGTGGTTTTCTTACCACACAACCATTACACACAAACACTTCAATTTCCCATTTTATGGAAATTTCGTCCGTGGAAATCGACACCCATGTATACACAATGTTTTCGGGACTTTCACCCTAGACGTACAAGCCAACTTAATTCAATGGAGCCTATCCCCTTTCTCCTCCAAAACATGGAGTACATCCCCTTTCTCCTCCCAAACATCATATATATACAATGTATTAAACACAATCATATTTAATGACAATCAATAAGAGATCGGTTTCAACTTACTTAATCCTTATGCAATTTCTACAACAATCATAGCTATCCTGCACCGATAGCCCAAAACAGATATTTCTAAACAGATATACAATCTTCTCAACAGATATATTTTTCAACTTTCCATAGGTGGGAGGTGATACACATCCGACTTTACCATTTATATAACCATTCATCTAATTTCATATTCCCATTTCCAATTTCATTATTCATGCAAAATAATTACTTGAACATTTTAGGGAAAAACTCTCATTTTTTTCCTAATCTCACCTCAATCACCAAAATCGACCATTTATAGCACAACCCAAGGTCATATCCATTCCCATAACCATTTCTAAGACATCCATTATAAAACCCCTCTTTGGAATTAAAACCCCAAAACCCTAGGTTTGTTAAAATTACTTCACAACCCAATGTTTCTCACACATCAAGAAGATGACCAAGTTAAAACTCATAGAGAGTGTAGAGAGTCCCTACCTCAAAGAGAGAAGACAAGCAAAGCAAAGAAGGAACTCCAAAGATGCCAAAACCAAAGTCTATTCGAATTAAAACGATTCCCTTGAGGTGCTCTACCTTTTTAACAAAGGCACACAGATAAAGAGATCACTAGATCTAGGTAAAAATGTAGAGAGAATATGAGTTTTAAAGAGAGAGAGAGTCCCGATCTAGGGTTTTGGTGGAAAAATATATGAAAAAGTGATGTAAAAAGGTGCTGTTGTGAAGTGATATACGCACAGTCCACTCGAGCGCAAGAGTTGACGCTTGAGCGTTAGACACAATGAGTTGTTCCGCTAGAGCACAAGAAATGGCCGCTCAAGCACAAAATACACACATCCAATAGTTTTGCAAACAAAAGAACATAGCTCGAGCGCAAGAATGGCCGCTCGAGCGGATACCCGCTCGAGCGTAGAATACACTTTGCCAGTAGTTTTGCAGACCTGCAAAAGAACTGAGAGTTTGCAAAGCCCACTCTAGCGCAAGAAGTACCACTTGAGCGAAGAAGCAAAAATCTAGGCAACAAACGTTTGAAAATCAAGCAACCAACCTGTTCCAAACACAACAACTGCTGTGATGACCCGGTACGTAATTTGCCTCGTCCTCTTGAGTTATGTTGGATTTACTTTCGTTAGAGTGTTGGGTCTAACTAGGAGCCTTGATTAATAGTTTGGGTTATTGTATTTGAAAGCTTTTCTAAAAATCCTTGTTCTTGTTTATTTTCGTGCCAAGTTTCTCATGTTTCGGAAGGTGCGAGGTTGGATCCAGAGTGTCTTGCGTTGAGCTGAAAAATTTCCTAGCTAGAGGACAGAGCTGCATGTGCAGGGCCTTGGGCCGCACGTGCGTGAGGGGGGGCACACGTGCTGGAGGTAAGGCCACATGTACCAGAAATAGGGGAAGTCTTGGGCTGGCCACTGCATTATATGCAAGTGCAGGTGGAGGCACAGAATGGGAGCATCGCACGTGCGGGGGTGAATGCGGCACGTGTGGGAGGTACGCTCCGCATGTGCGGGGATGGGTACCGCACGTACGGGATGGTCCTTGTCCAAAAATCATCTTTTTTCTCCTTCTTGGGCTATGTGTATATCACTTTTGTATATCTCTCACTCTAAAATCATCTTTTTGCTCCCCCTTCTCTCTAAAAACCTCCACCAAACATCTTAAACCCTTTCTTCCAATCCATTGGGGTTTTGATCCATCATCTTTCACAAACTTTGGAGAGCTAACCGGGGGCTTCATCTTGTGCGGTGGAGATTGGATTTCAACACCGTCAAGCTTTTACCTCTTTTCCTTCAAGAAACTTGAGGTAGGAATTTTCTTATATATATGTTTTTGCAAGATGTAGTTGATTTGTTTTTTTTTTTTTTGAAATTTCTTTTGGTAGCTTTGAAACTTGATTTTTGACTCAAGAATGTGAGTGATTTTGAAAGTGAGTTTGCCTCTTGTTCCTTTGAGATAACCTCCTAGAGTCTTGAACCCTATTTATTTGGAAAAGTTGCTTTTGGAGGGTTTTTTTTCAAATGATTTGGGTATGTGTGTTGTGGTGGTGAGAAAAACCTAGAAATTTGGGGGTTTTTGAAAGGTGTTGAAAACACTTGGTTGACATTATTAATATATTATTTTGTGTGCTAAAATGAGTAATGGATGGGAAAATTTCTTACTTATATATATGAATGATGAGTTTCATGAAATATGAGAATTGTTGATATTGGAAGTTGTTGTTCAAATGTTGCTATAGTCTTAAAATGACTAAATTGTTGGGATTGCATAAAATATGGGAATGTGGTTATTTATTCATGGATTTAAATGAAAATGTGGTTATCTTGTGAGATAGTATTGGAAGGAGAAATGAAACATGATTATTTTGGAAATTATTGTTTAAGATAATCAAAAGTGGAGAAACGTCATGTGGCATTGATAATTGTTGCATTTCATATCTATTCAATTGGTTATTACACATTTTGAATTGAGATTGGAAACTTTTACATTTAGTAAAGAAAGTTTGTAAATAAATTTTCATGGAATCGCTTTGGGGTAAATACATTGGTAAGTTCGGATAGGAGGTGTAGATGATATTGATTAAGTTGGCCTGAGTGTCTGGGGTGAAAAATCGAAAACACCCGCGGAGGAGGTATCATTTCCCTTCCGGTTAGCAATCGATAAAGTGGGGTTTTGGTAGTGCTAGTTATGCCTACTTGCAGACACCAACCTAAGGATTACTTGAGTCGTATTTACCACCCCTTGAACTAAATTGATAACTTGAATTGTTGAGATTTCAAGTGATCATTGAGTTTGATGGTTTTCAAAAAATGTAAAAAAAAATGCGATTTTCTTTCAAAAAGGCATAGCATGGCTTGTGCATTCCATCATTTGAGACTTGTATAAAATGTATATCTTTGTTAAGAATTTCCTACTGGGCTTTATGCTCACCCAACAAGATTTTGGTGCAGGAAAAGATATGGTGATCTTGCCGAATTAGTGCGTGGATGTTTATGTTGAGGGCACAAGGCTCTTGTTTTGTTGTGGTATATTTTGCTAGCCAAGGGCTATAATTGTATGGGTTTGAGAAACCATTTTTGTGTAACCGGGCATAAGCCTTGGAATTTGTAAGCCCTTGAGGGTATTTGTTTATTTATTTATTTTTGGATGGAACGTTCTACATGATATAGATTCATGTACTAGAAATCATTGAATGTATATTCGCATATAGAATTATTTTGTACAAATCCCATGATCATGTAATGCAAAGTGTTGGGGATTTATTTCGGGTTAACATAGTGAATCTTGGTATTTGTACTATCTTTGTGCATAGTTTTTTTTTTTTTTTTGAGGGGGGGGGGGATTACAACTACATTCCAACAATCAAGTTTAAGGAAGAATAAGGGGAAAAAGACATGGACAACCATACAAGGTTATGAATCCCGAGTCCAGAATACAAAATAGATAGTGTCTAATCCAGAAACGCTATATGTAATTTATAAGTTTTAAATAAAAATTTATAATTATCATAGTTATCTCATAATTTTTGTATTAAGGAGCAGTAATAGTGACATTGAGATTATCAATATATCTATATATTTTATAAAAGAGTACTTTTAAGTAGAGATATTATGAGAATTTCAAAATCCCATATAAAATTATTTTTAAAATCAAAACCTCTATGTAGAATTGTAAAATAAAAGTTAAATGGAAGTTAGCCAATGAGGATTTTCTTAATTGTTCAAAATTAAAAAAAAAAAAATTGTATGAGATATTGATCATAAAGCTTCTCACTAAAGATCTCCTTTTGCTTAGATAAATAGGTGCATAAGATTCACTTTATGTAAGTAAAACAATTCCCTTTTTCCTTATTTTCTCAATGTAGAATTATAAAATAAAAGTTAAATGGAAGCTAGCTACTGAAGATTTTCTTAATTGTTTAAAAGTTAATAATTGCTTGGGCGGGAAGTTTATTTCGAATCAAGAAATCTTAACCATTTAATTTTTAATTAGGTCAATCTTTAATTTATTTCGAATCAAACAAATTTAACCAATATATTTTGATAAAACTGCTAAAATCGCAGTT
Organism: Camellia japonica; assembly: GCA_030407325.1. NCBI lineage: Eukaryota > Viridiplantae > Streptophyta > Magnoliopsida > Ericales > Theaceae > Camellia > Camellia japonica. The sequence continues at coordinate 124,351,881 of JAPPVO010000031.1, forward strand.
AAACCAACGAATCAGTTTGTAAAGCCCCAAAAATTTGGGCAAGGTATATCTATATATACAACAAACCCACTTGATAGACAAACACATATTTATAGCTAACTATTCCATACATCCATTTCCAGTTAATCCCAAATGCCAAATACATGTTGTTCACATCTCAATGCCCCAGTTCCAATCCCAAGCATACATTTCACAACAAGTATGAAATGGAAGTCAAACAGATAATAAGTGCCCTACATGCTTACAAATTTATCCAAGAACATTCTTAATTACACAAAATGGAGTTTCAACTCAACACAAATACAGTCCTAGGCTTACATTTAATAAATAACCATAAAACAAAAATGGAGCCTCAGCTCCGAGTCCTTCCAAGTTAGTGCCTTGGCGAAAGCATAGCACCTGTACAACTGTTTGCAAGTAGGCCTACATGCTCCGAGTCTTTCCAAGTTATGAACCATGCTCTATGAATCTCTAGGTGAGTGTTTGCAAGTAGGCCTACATGCACTACCACTGTCATTTTTACTAGTAAACCGGAAGGCTCGACACCTAACCGCGCGGTTCTACACCTCCTACCTATATTTACCAAGTATTCATCTTTTCGCAAACAGATACATTTCCAAACATTTCTCAAAAACAGATACATTTCCAATGAAATGAATGTAATGCAATGTCTAATGGAACAAATTAGGAATGTGGTTCAATTTACCTAAGTCTCATGCATTTCTACAACAATCATGGCTATTCTCCATTGATAGCCCAAAACAGATATTTCTAAACAAATATTTAAACAATTAAATTCCAAAAAATTCGATAAATATAATCTATTCCATATCTCATCAAATATGAACAACTAGACTAGTTTTCATAATACAATCACGTCTAGTAACCTCTCAAGGTCCATTTCTAATCGTGTCGGTTTTATTCCAAGAGATACATTAAGTAAAATAATACTGTTAATGCCCAAGAAAACATCAAGTTCTTTCCAAACTCATTCTCCAAGCATTATTCAACTATGAAATCTTATTTTGATCAAAATCCCCAAAAGTTAAACATAATTCCTTTTTTTCTTTAAAAATGCTCTTCTGGTCGCAAACCGGTAAAAATTTCAAAACTGATCGAGTTGAAGTCCGTTTTTGTTCAAATTTAAAATATAGCTCTTTCATAACCTTACAAACATATTCCAAGTTTACACTTTCGCAATTTGGGCATCAACTCTTTATTTTTCTCAAAATTTCTCTTGTAAGCAAATAAATCACAAATTTTTCAAAAATTCAAATTAAATTATATACAACTCTAAGCTCCATATAATCAAGTAAAAGTTCATAAAGAAGTGTAGAAAAAATCCCTACCTCAAGCCAAGAAGCTTTCAAAAAATTGGCAATAGAAATTAAATCTGTTTGGAGTCAAACGATGCCTTTTCCGCCCTCTACTTTTTGATCCAAAGCACTAGGGGTCATTAATGACTTACACTAGATCAAACCCATAAAGAAAAAAAACTTGGAACCCCTTTTCTTCTTTCCTCTCAACAATCTCCCAAAAGTATGAAAAAAGAGTCTAAACAAATATCTAACTAAACAAATATATATATATATATATATATCAATTTAGAAATATTTAACCACAACAAATATCTAACCATATATATATACACCTATGCATACATATATCAATTTAAAAATACATTTCAACATCTTTAATGACGAAAGTAAATATAATATTTTCTCACCACAAAATATATTTCATTTAATGATGCACTCCATAAATATTCACAACACTTTTATGGTAACCAAATAATAATAATAAAACCACAACAATATTACAAGGTTATTAACGGGTCACGATTCAATCAATTGGGTCCAAAATGAATGGAATTTAATAATTTAAAATAAATCCCCAACTGAGATTCAAGTATGAATTTAATTTGATTCAATTCGTTACAACCTTCCCCCCTTAAGGAATTTCGTCCCTGAAATTTAAACTAGATAACCTTGTTGAATCAAAATCAATTACAACTATAGAAACGCAATCATGGCATGATAACACAATCCCAATTCAACATAAGAAATTCACCCTATTCCATAACATATACAATGTGCATCCTAATATCAAAATAACATTTCCATTATAACTCTCAAACATCGATAAAAAGGTCTAGATACTTCTTACGGACTTTAGCCTCACGTTCCCAAGTCACCTCCTTAACCCCGTGGTGTCTCCATAACATTTTCACCAAGGGAATTGTCTTGCCACACAAGATCTGATCCCGAGTGTCTAAGATCTTCACTGGTCTCTCTTCATAAGAGACATCCTCGTCCACCTCTAACTCAGTCCAATCCAACACGTGTGATGGATCGGGCTCGTATTTCCGAAGCATAGAAATATGAAAAACATCGTGAACTCCAGATAGTGGTGGTGGCAAAGCTAACTGATATGCCACTTCTCCAATACGCTCCAAAATCTCAAAAGGCCCATAAAGTGTAGAGACAACTTCCCCCTCTTCGCAAACCTCATCAAACCTCACTTAGGTGAGATCTTAAGAAATACATGATCCCCAACCTCAAAAGATACCGTCCTCCTCCTACGGTCGGCGTAGCTCTTCTGACGACTCTGAGCTGTAACCAACCTCTTACGGATAAGAGCAATCTTCTCCGTCGTTTCCCGAACCAACTGCGGGCCTAACATAGGTGCATTACCCACCTCAGCCCAACACACTGGGGATCTACATGGTCAGCCATGCAAGGGCTCAAATGGTGCCATGCCAATACTCGACTGGAAACTATTGTTGTAGGCAAACTCCACCAAAGGCAAGTGTTTCTCCCAAGATCCCTTGAAATCAAGAACACAACCCCAAAGCATATCCTCTAGGATCTGAATAGTATGCTCTGACTGCCCACTAGTTTGAGGATAATAGGCGGTGTTAAAAGTCAACTTAGTGCCCAAGGCACTCTGTAGGCTCTGCCACAACCGAGCCGTAAAACGTGGATCTCTATCCGAGACAATAGTCACTGGAACCCCATGAAGTCGGACTATGTCTCGAATATATAGGTCAGCAAGATGATCTACGGAGTCACTCATGTACATAGGTACAAAATGCACTGACTTAGTTAGCCGATCCACAATCACCCAAATGGCATCACTACCCTAATGAGTCCTCGGAAGACCCATAACCAAGTCCATAGTGACATGCTCCCACTTCCACTCAGCTATAGGCAAGGGTTGCAACAAATCTGCTGGCCTCTGGTGCTCGGCCTTCACTTGCTGACGAGTAAGGCATCTCGACACAAACAATGCTACCCTCTTCATCCCCTTCCACCAAAACTGGCGGCCAAGATCATGGTACATTTCGTAGCTCCCGGATGCCCACAAGGCGTGAGTGATGAAACTCACGAAGTACCTCCTCCCGGCAAGACTCTTGCACAAAAAGTCGGTCAACATATCTAATACTCGAATCAGGATGCACATTCAGACCCCTCTCCACCTTACTACTAGCAATCTTCTCTCGGATGGTCTCAACCTCCAGATCACCCCTTTCTGCCTCAATAACTCGACTCACTAGTGTAGGCTATGCAACTACAGTAAACAAGGTAGCCAACTCAGTAGACTCACCAAGATGCAAGTCAAACTCGCCGATAGCACCCAACATCTCCCACTGCCGCAAAGGCAATACAAGCAGCACTACAAGAGGATTTTTGACTCAAAGCATCAGCCACAACATTGGCCTTCCTGGGATGATAATGTAACTCAAAGTCATAGTCCTTCATGAACACCATCCACTTCCTCTGTTTCAAATTCAGATCCTTTTGAGAAAACAAGTACTTCAGATTCTTATGATCCGAGAACACCTCGAACCTCTCTCTATATAAATAATGCCTCCAGATCTTCAGGGCAAAGATCATTGCTGCTAAATCTAGATCATGAGTAGGGTAGTTCCTCTTGTAAATCTTTAACTACCGTGAACCATAAGCAACTACCTTCCCCTCCTACATCAAGACACAACCCAAACCTTTTCGAGATGCGTCACAATATATAGCATAACCCAAACCCTCTCCGAGATAATCAAAACTGGAGCAGTCGTGAGTCTAATTTTCAACTCCTGAAATGACTTCTCACAAGTCTCACTCCACACAAATTTGATTCCCTTCCTCGTTAATCTGGTCAATGGAGCGGCTAGACTAGAAAAGTCTTTCACAAAATGGCAATAATACCCGACCAACCCCAAGAAACTCCGGATCTCAAAGGCGTTCTTGGATTGCCCCCAATCTTGTATTGCCTCTATCTTGGAGAAATCCACAGTCACCCTTTTCCCCAGATACCACATGGCCTAAGAACTTCACCTCTTTCAGCCAAAACTCACACTTCCTGAACTTAGCATATAACTGATGGACTCTAAGCAACTCCAACACGACCCGCAAGTGTTCCAAGTGCTCCTCCTCAGAGGGTGAACAAATCAGAATGTCGTCAACAAAGACAACAATAAAACGATCAAGATACTCATGAAAAACCTGATTTATCAGCTCCATAAACAAGGCCGGTGCATTAGTCAACCCAAAAGGCATGACTAGGAACTCATAGTGGCCATACCGCGTACGGAATGCCGTCTTTGGGATGTCCTCCCCCCTCACCCTTAACTGATGATAACCCAATCTCAAGTCTATCTTTAAAAAGCAAGAAGACCCCTTCAACTAACAAAACAGATCGTCTATACAGGGCAATGGGTACTTGTTTTTAACAGTCACCCGGTTCAGTTTCAGGTAATCAATACAAAGCCGTAATGTACCATCTTTCTTTTTGACAAAAAGGGTCGGTGCTCCCCAAGGTGAAGTACTAGGGCGGATAAAACCCTTGTCTAGCAATTCTTGGAGTTGAATCTTCAACTCACTCAACTCAGCAAGTGCAAACCTATATAGAGCCATAGAAATTGATGCCATGCCCAGCACTAGGTCAATAGAGAATTCAATCTCTCGGTGAGGTGGTAAACCAAAAAGATCCTCAGGAAAGACATCCGAGTACTCACAGACTACCCTTGGCAACTCAACCCAAACTATATCACTCTCTGCCCCCAAGAATGCAGCAAGAAAGAGGCTAAGCTTGCCCCGACAACGCGGGTCACAAACCGGCAACAAAGCCCTATCAGCCCGATCTCTCAAGAAATAAAAGTAGTCACCGCTTGAGGTACACACAGTAACCCTCTGACGGTAACAGTCTATAACAACCCGATACGTAGACAACCAATCCATACCTAGTATAACATCAAAACTCAACATATCCAGGAAAGCAAAAGAAAATGAAAGTTGACGACTAGCAACCTCTATATCACAACACCGACATCCCTATTCTAACATAATCTCACCCCCAACCGGTGACTCTACGCAAAGTGGCAATGCTAACTAAGCCAACTCTAACCCCAATGTCGATGAAAATACAGATGAGATAAAGGAATGTGATGCACCTGTGTCAATCAATACATTGGCAATAGAACTACATAACAAGAAGGTACCTCTCACAACCGAAGATGCTGGCACTAACTCTGGCATGGTAACAGCATACACAGGCCTAGTAGGTCTTTGATCTACCTGCTCCCCTCTTGGAGCATAAGCCAGATGTATAGATTGAGCCGAAAAGGCTCTCAGAGTGGCCCTTGAGGCCTGTGCCGACTGTGATGGCTGGTGACTCTAAGAGGTTGTTTGGGGTGTCCTAAATAAGTGTACTTTTTGTCTTTTTGGACTAAAAAATTAAGGTTGAAAATATGGATGTTTGGGTTAACTTTTTGACTTTTTATGGAAAAATGTGTAATAAAAAATTGTAAAAATTGATTTGTAGGGAAAAATTTGAATTGGGAGTTGTGCAGCCGTAATTGTTGACTTTTGGTAAATAGTGTTAACTTTTTAACTTTTTGAGTAACTTTTTGACTTTTTGACTTTTTTACAAGTTCCCAAACTTGACCTAAGTCTACCTCGATCCAGATGCACCAGGAGTGCTACCCAACTGTGGACAGTACCTCTTCATGTGTCCTGCCTGTCCACACTAAAAGAAAGTCAAAGACTGCCCCCTTCCCCTAACTGTGGCTCGGTGGGCGGATTGAAGACAGAGCAGACCGCTATCTTCCTCCCTTCTGTGGGCAAGAAAAGGACTTGTGACCCAGCTAGCCACACTTGAAACAAGAAAATCCTCCTTGGCCACCTCTCCCTGTACCTGAACTTGGCACTGGAAAAGTGGACCTAGACTGTACCCCATGAGACTGCTGTGGTGTAAAACCCCTTTGCCTCTTGCTGTCTCAGGCTTCACCCTTCATTTCCTGGCCTCTCTGCCTGAAACCCCTCATCTCCTTCTCTCCAGCTCCTAACCGGGTTTCCATATGTGCCGCTGCCTCAACAAGATGGCTGTACTCCCTCATCATAGATCCGCCCACACAGTAAGCAAGCTCATCTCTCAGTCGAGTCTCAAACTCAATACAACGGCACTCCTCTATCGCCACGAGCTCAGGAGCAAATCTGGACAAACTAGTAAAAGTGGCCTTGAACTCCGTCACCAGTGTGCCAAGCTGCTGTTTGAGGTTCTTAAACTGTTCCTTTAATCTCTCTCTGATAGTAGCAAGCTCAGGAGCAGATACTTCACTATTTCGTTTTCTTCCCGACGTGAGATTGTAAAATAAAAAGTAAATGGAAGCTAGCCAATGGAAATTTTCTTAATTTTTAAAATTAAGAAAATTTAATAATTTAAAAATGAGAGTTTGGAGCTTCTAGAAGGCTTCTCCGTCAAAACGCCTCCATAAGATTCACTTTATATAAGTAAAACAACTCACATCCCTCCCCCCCCCCCCCCCCCCCCCCCAATGTGGGATTGTAACACTTTATATAAGGGAAATAACTTACTTTTTCTTTTTCTTCTTGATCTAGGATTGTAATTAGACAACTCACTGTAGGGTCATAATATTAAGAGAGTTTCAAAATCTCATACAAAATTATTTTTAAAATCAAAACGTCTATGTGAGATTATAAAATAAATGTTAAATGGAAGCTAACCAATAGGGATTTTCTTAATTATTTAAAATTAAGAAAATCAAAAAAAATGAGTATGAGATATTGATCATAGGGCTTTTTACTAAAAATCTCCTTTTGCTTATATAAATTAGTTTATTTCAAATTTAATCAATATATTTTGATAAAATCGCTAAAATGGTGGATAAAATCACTAAAATTGTGGTTAAACCAACAAATCAATCAAATCAAAAATGATTTAGCCTAATCGGCTAGGTCATAATTAATTAATTAAAACTTTTAAAATTTAAACTATATTGAATTGAAACATGCACAACAGTACAATATTAAATGGGATGAGAGTATAAGATTCACTTTATATAAGTAAAACAACTCATTTTTTTATTATTTTCCCGATGTAGGATTATCAAATAAAAACTAACCAATAGAGATTTTCTTAGGTAGAGCTTGGTGTGGGCTTCACTTCAATCCGAAAAAGTTGGTGTTTGGAGCATCTTGGGTTTTCACCTTTATCTCCTTTGAGTCTCTTCTCTTGAGGTAAGGATACGCTACTCCTTCTTATGAGTTTTGACATAGATTTTAGTCATTTTGTATAAATGGTGGATTATGGAAATTTTGGGAAAGTTAGGGTTTGTTTGAAGTTATAAAAAGGGGGGTTTTCAATTGCTAAACTCCATGTGTATGTGAGACCTTGGAAAATAGAATTATTGTTGTTAAATAGATGAAATTGAGCCTTAGGGTTGATATTTGAAAAATGAGGAAAATGCCCTAATTATGTTTGAATAATTAATTTGGGGAAATATGAAATTGAGTTGAAAATCATGAAATTGGGAAATTATGTGATTGAATGGTGTAGTTGGATTGATTAATCACTCACATATGACAATGTTGATAATTTATCTGTTTGATGAATTTATTATTTGTTTAGAAATAACTGCTTTAGGCTATCGGTAGAGGATAGTCTTGATTGTTGTAGACACCGTATGTTGATTAGGGAAAACTGAAACTAATCAAATGGTTAAGTCATTGAATATGTGTCTGGATTGATCATTGTATATGATAAAGCATTTAAATACATTGCATATGTATCTTGTTTGGGAGGAGATAGGGGATGTACTCCATGGTTTGAGAGGAGATAAGGGATGTACTCTCAAACCTATTTGGGAGGAGATAGGGGATGGACTCCATTGATAACTAAGTTGGCCGGAGTGTCCAGGGTGAAAGTCCCGAAATCTTAATTACGTTTGCATAACGTAGATAATTGAAGTATTGAAGTGTTAATAAAATGAGTTGTAGTCTCATTTGAAATTGAAGTGTTGAACTGTTAATAATGTGAGTTGTAGTCTCATATTAATTGATCATGATCGAAGTATTGTTAATATGAGTTGTAGTCTCATTGTAAACTGTCTGAACGAACAAAGAACCATATCTATGAATTGGTTTGGATAATGAAACTGAAAAAGGGATTGAAGTATATTTATGAATATGGATTGGTTATGAAAGAGATGTGCATTTGTGTATGTGAGTTAAACATTTATCAAATGCTAATGTTTTAGTTATTGCTCATATATGGTTTAGTGTATCTCTACTAGGCTTTGGCTTACCCTATATGGGACATCATTTTTAGGTACATGTGATATGCCACCTCCAAGGACGTAGCTTGGGAGGCTTAGAGGCTGAAAGAGCATTTTTGTTGTTATCATTTTGTATTACATGTCAATCAAGCCAAGGGCTTATTATGTAAAAGAGTTAGAACTCTTCTTTTGTTGTAACCAAGTGTTGACTTGGAAAGTTGTAAGCCTATAGGGCATTTACTTTTGTTGTCAACATGTAATACTTCTTGTAAGAATACTCTGATGTATGGAATATGATATCGCTTTCTTGTATCATGAATGTATGATTATTGGTTTATTTTGAGGGCGTTACAAAACATACACAACATTACAATATTAAATGAGATGAGAGTATAAGATTCATTTTATATAAGTAAAACAACTCATTTTTTTCTCTTTATTTTCCCGATGTGGGATTATCAAATAAAACCTAACCAATGGAGATTTTCTTAATTGTTTAAAATTAAGAAAATCAAGAAAATTAATATGAGATATTGAAACTCTCACAAGGCTCCTCACTAAATGGGATGGGAGTATAAGATTTACTTTATGTGAGTAAAACAACTAATTTTTTTCCTTCTTTTCCTGATATGGGATTATCAAATAAAAGTTAGCCAATAGAGATTTTCTTAATTGTTTAAAATTAAGAAAATCAAGAAAATTAGAATGAGGATTTGGAACTCCTAAAAGGCTTCTTATTAAAAAGTCAATTTTCCTTATATATATATAGATACATAGATGTGAGAGTATTTTCATAAAGTTACTAAACAATGTAATGGAACAATCTTATTGAATTAATATTATTGAAGTTTTATCTTATTTTAGAAAAAGATCTTTTTGTTATATTGAAATTTATGAACTTTTTTATGGCATCTAAAAGGTTCTTACTTTTATTAAAAAAAAAATTACAATGATTGCAATCAAAATAATTATTATATTTATATTAAAGTGAATTTTATTTATAAAATCTAACTTAAAATTACTATTAGTTAGAACAAAATTAACTCATAAAATACAATATTGTGATTATTTTGCAAGAAAAAAGAGGTCGAATCACCCTTATGATAAAATATTTGTAAACTCGATTTAATTGAGTTTCACATCTAATTTTTAAAGTCTCCCCCCCTCCCAAAAAGAAAAGAAGAGAGAGAGAGAGAGAGAGAGAGAGAGAGAGAGAGAGATTTGTACTGTATCTTATTAAAATTGTTATTTATTTAATAATTTTCATTTGAGATAATAAAAAAGTGTAATTTAAACTATTTTTATAAATTTTAATTTTTTGGCGAGTAATTTTTTTAGAAAATTTTTTAAACATTTTTATACTTTTATGGTTTCGCTGCATAACTATTTAGTACATATACATTCCTATTTAATAATACAGAAATGATACAAACCCCCACAAACATCTCATCCCCATGACTCCCACGCACACGTGTCAGAGAGATAGGAAAAAAAAAAAACAAAAAACAAAAAAACACATGACTAATTACAGTCATTTGGGGGTCATGAGAGTCCCCAAAATGAGGGTCCCAAGTATTTTCTTTAATAATATTTATACTTATAGATATAAAAATAGGGAGATTTATTAGAAAATCTTTTTCCAAGTGTTTGTATCCCAATTAATCCATAAGATATTCTTGTATTCCAATAAGTCCTATTATTTAAATATTTGATCTACCAAATCCTAATTTTCATATTTAAACTATTTTATGGACATTTCTATCATTACAAATATTTTTTGAACGATTAACAATTTAATGATGTGAACATTCATATTTTACAATGTGAATATTCACATTGATGTGTGAATGTTCACATTGACAATATGAACATTCACATTAACATGTTAACATTTACATTGATGGTGTAAACATTCACATTGACGATGTGAATATTCACATTGATGGTTTGAACATTCACACTATAAATATAAATGTGAATATTATTAGAGGTATTTTGATAATTATGTCACTCATAGAACTTATTAAAATATAAGAAAATAATGTGGACTAAATGGAATATAAGTAAATGAAAAAAGATTTATGAAAAAGTGTCCCATAAAAATGTTATATTTAATTATTAATTTAAAATTTAAAATTTTTAAATAGAAATCGTGCCTACAATGGGGTTGAAAACTAGTCAACAACTTACCCAAAAAGAAAACTAGTCATCATCATCAATATGTAAGGGTGTAAAAATGGCCCGCGGCCCGTGGGCGGCTGTAGACCACCCAAACGTCTCTCCGCGCGACCCCCCTTTCGGAGAGGGCATGAATTGGGTTCTAGCTACTACAGTTCGGATTCCTATCACGGTTCTGAATCTAATCTCACAAAGCGCAATGTAAGACTGATAAATCACCAAAGAGTCCAAATCCGGCAAATCGTTTTGGAAAATCAATTTTAATCAAAAAGCGCCAAACATGGACTGCTTTGCTAGATTTCAGAGTTGCCACCTAAATATTTTTTTTTTTGGGAAATTTAGGAAACCCTGACTCATGCCTAAGGCCACGTGTCCATCATCACCAAAGTTGCCTCGGCTCGGGAACTTGGGTACGAGAGGGGAAGGTCCTGAAATGAGACCCCCGCTCGCCCGATCAAAGGATCGGCCTCTACTAAACATGATACGTTGTTTTTGAAAACACATGCGTTCTTATTCCGATTTATTAGCTAACTTTACTATGTGATGCGCACAACACACAAGTATAGACCAAATCACTCAATTTGGAACAAAACATCTCATGTTTGTTTTTTGAAAATAGTTTCAAAGTGTTACTCGCAAGTAAGCTAAAATGCGGATTTGCTACCAAAACAAGGTGGGCTTAAAAACATGATTTGCCACTTCAAGTGGGCTTAAAACTCGCATTTTGATGAATTGTTCCAATTTAAGCAATAAAGCCTTCATCCACAGGCATTCATGTAGTTATAGCAGTTAAGCAAATAGCCTTATGGCAAGCATGCTATCATGGCAGTCACTTACACACATGAAAGGATGCTAAAGCATAAACACTTACAGTGTACTCCAAGCCAAAGAAAGAAAACTAGTTAGAAATCAATGCATGATCCTAGCTATGTTAAGATGCCTAATGCAACACATGCAAAATGCAGCTAAATATGCTTGGCTATTCTAAGATGGCATATGAATGCAACACTCGATAACATGCTTTGAAACACGTATTCAAGTAAGTATTGAAATTCGATGCAGTTTGAATGATGCGCCGCGCCCGATGCGTGCAATACGAATGAATGATGCACGCATGCAAAGCATAAGTATGCTAATTGAAACATGCCCTAAAAGTAACCATCAAAAGCTGGTAAATAAAAGGGAGAAAGACGTGGGGTTGGAAGACATTCACACACTCACGCACACTTATTACAACATTTGCCCTCTCGACGGAGGGTCCGAATGAAATAAAAGCTAACTAGCTATGCTAATTAAGCTAACTATTACAAATCACAACTAATCAACTAACTAGTTAACTAATTACAAACACAAATGAATAGCTAAACACATTAACTATTTAAGTACAGAACCAACGAATTGACTAGCTAAGTAAAGCAGTTAAAAGGCCTCGAGGGCGAGGGATGCATGCATGCTCAATTGGCTTCCTCCCGAAATCCCGTCGCCTTGCCACCGGTTGCCTTTGTTTGCATTTGCCTTGACTTCGAACACCGAACCAATCTCCAGGTTGTTTTTGCTCCAGAACCAGAACAACTTTGAACCACCTTCAAGCTGGTGGACTGTCAACCCCCAGGGGAAGCTGTAGGCCAGTTAAACTGGCCAGTTGACCACTTGCATTAGCCGGTCGGCTAGTTCCTCTGGCCGATCGGCCACTTGCTCCTGCACACTCCGATTTTGCTGTAAACAGAGTACAAAAGGGGCAAGGCAAGGCATTTGTAGGGTGTGTATGTACAACCACCCTCCTTATCATTTCTCAAGCTCAAAGGAGTACGGTACTCGACTCTTGGGCCACCAACCGAGCATCGCAATGCACGATGGCCGAGAAGCCAAGTTTGTACAAGTCCATGAATGCACAAATAGACTCGATGAGCCTCCACCCTATCATGCACGATCAAGGGTGTCGGTGACTAAGAAGTAAGGCACGTTTCATTGCTTTGAGTATGAAACGCCTCTCGCTTCTCATGTTTGGATTTGCGTCCGATCCAAACACATGCAATGTAACACAAACATGTTATCTTGGCATGTTTTACTTGGCTCAATTCTTGTTTACTCATTTACAATACCGAATCATTCCTTAATTGATTAAGTCCAAAGTGATAGTCCTCTAGTTGGAAAGAAGACTTGAACCACAAGCGTTTTGAGCATGAAAGAGACTTCATGCCATTGGTAATGAACTCCCGAAGGAATTAAACCATTAGGAACAAATGCCTCAATTTCACACTCAAACCAACAAGGGGTACAAAGTCACTTTCAAAACAAAGTAACAATTGAAGAATGGAGTGATATGGCATACATTTCAGCACTGAAATAGGATGCTAAATGACATTAAACCATGCAAGCAACGTATGTAGTGCATGTTAGAGGCATAAAGCATCAAGACTAGTGAAGTGTATTACACTAGAAGCATGCATTATCAAACTCAAACAACAAAACCAGCCATGGACAGACCTCCAGCATGCCAAAATAGTGGCAAGAAAAAGCATGCTCAACTTATGGCTCGCAAGCAAAGCACAAAGAGCACAACTCTTAAACACAATGAAAGAGTGATAAACATGAGAGTATGATAGAAGTTTATGCTCTGAAATTACATATCAAATGATTCCATATTACACAAACATCACAAATATAGCATGCTAAGTGCCTCAAAACTTAAGACTAGTGAAGCTCACTATGCCATAGCTATACAAAGCAAGCCATACATGACCAAGACCACTTGGAACAGAGTTTAAGCATGCTAAATCAAGGCCAAAATCATGCTGAAATAGAGCCAAAACAGGCTAGAATGATGGGCCAAAACACTAAGCATGCTAGGCTAGTGAGTGAGATTGCACTACAAGTGCAAAAACCAAGCAAGAGGTGACCTCACCAACCAAAATCAGAGCTAAAGCATGTTAAATAACGGCCAAAACATGCTGGAGTGGAGCCAAAACATGCTAGAATAATAGGCTAAATCATGAAGCATGTTAGGCTAGCAAATAGGATTACACTACAAGTGTAAGAAGCAAGCAAGAGGGGACCAAACCAGCCCAAAACAGAGTTTTGGCAGGTCCAAAAATTCACAAAAAGGTGCTTGAACAAAGCCACAAAGAAGTAGAAACACATGCCCATTTGGTTGGCCATCAACACATGCAAGCAAGATATAAAGGGGGGGAACCACCCCCACCTATTTGGGGCCTCAAAACTACCTTTCCACCACTAAAATTCCTTTGGAATTCAGTGGTTAAAAGGCCCAAAAGAGATGATCTCAAAGGCCTTAAGAGATAGCACAAAGCAAAGCAAAATGAGCCACAAAAGGGGGTAGACTACCCCTAACTCAAACAAGGCTTTAAACAACCATTTTTAACACTTAAAAACAAAGGTTTTTATAGTTGAAAGCTAGGCCTAAAATAGCATGCAAAGGTGGCTAAGCTTGTGTACAAAAATAAGCTTAAAAGAGAAAATTACTCACCCTTGAAGCACAACTACAAAACCAGCAACTTCTGAGGCAAAATCAGCCCTTAAGAGCTCAAATAAGACTTCCAAGCACCTTAGCCTCAAGGTAGAGGTGTTTGATCAAGAGTCCCTTTGCAAATGCACCAAGAATTCTCACTTTCAAGCACTTTCAAGCACAAAAAATATATATATATATATATATATAGAGAGAGAGAGAGAGAGAGTGAATTTTGTTTCTAAAAATTTTGAACCCCCCATAAGAGGGAAGCACCTCCGCCTATATAAGCAATGCAAGCAAAAGCTTGCTTGACAAGCTTAAACTTGCCTCCATCCCTCCATACACGTGTATGGAGGATGCATTCAGTGGCTAACAACTGGCACAGCTGGCACCAAAAATATCTGCAAAAATAGAAAAATGGCCGTAGGCCACTTCAAGTGGCCTACAAGAGGGACAAGTGGCCTACAGGTGCAAAAACTGGCCGACAGACCCTCCCCTCCCTCCAGGCAAGGGGTAACAAGGTATGGTCCAAAAACAAACCAAAAAGAAGAGAGTTAAGAGGCCACCAGACAAGGCACTCAGCTGAAAGCTCCGGAAACTGGCCTACGGGCCAGTACAAGTGGCCTACAAGAGGGAAAAGTAGCCTACAACTACAAAAAATGCCCTACAGGCCTCTCTCTCCCTCTAGGCAAGGGCACCAAGGCATGGCCCCAAAAACAAACCAAGAAGAAGAGAGTTAAGGGGTCCCGAGACAGGGCACTCAGCCAAAAACTCCGAAAACTAGCCTACCGGCCACTACAAGTGGCCTACAAGAGGGAAAAGTAGCCTACAGCTACAAAAAGTGGCCTACAGGCCTCTCTCTCCCTCCAGGCAAAGGCACCAAGGCATGGCCCCAAAACAAGGCCAAAACACAAAGCGTTCAGAGGCTCAAAGACAAGGCGCCCGGCCGAGACCTTCGGGCACTCAAAACAAGCACAAACACGCGCAATCACCGAGTGTATAAACGATGACATCAAAGTCTTGAGGTCGATCAAAAATGGGGTGTCTGCAGCGGCTCGAAGCCCGCCCGTGGCCCGAGATGGGCCCGGCCTGTTTAGGCCAGCTTGGGCCCAAGCCCAAGCCCAGCCCGAGCCCCTAGGCTAGGGCTTGGGCTGTTGTTTTGAAGCCCGGCCGGTGGCTCGGCCCATCGGCCTGCTTAAGGCCCACTTAGGGACTGGCCCGCCCAAGGCCCAATGTATTTTTTAGTGGGAAGTAATAAAATTTTGGTAAAAAAAATTTAAAAAAACAAAAAAAAAATGATTAGGCCTGCCCAAGGCCCGAATGCCCTGGGCTTGGGCCTGGGCCTAGGCCTGGCCCGAATTTTGGCGGGAGCCCGCAAGGCCCGACATAGGTTGGGCCCGGCCCGAGCCTAGGTGGGCTCGGCCAGATTACACCCCCATCAATATCTAAAAGTACAAACCACATTGTACATATCAGGATATTTTGACAAGTTAGTTAAAAGTTAGTTTTATAATTATATATATATATATTTTTTTTTTTTTTTAGAAAAAGTGGGTTAAAAGTTGAAAAGTGACTTTTAACTCACTTCGCAAAATAGACCATTATCGTGGGCCTTGAAAGTATTCACTTTTCGTTTTAAGAACTTTACTTTTTAGAAGGGTGTCTAGCTCCTCTTCAATTCAGAAATGACAGTGTTATTGGATTGGGAGTGGGTCTGATTTCAAGTCTATTAATTTAAATTTTTTAATATATAAAGTTTATTAAATATATTATTTTTGTAAAAATTACATTAGTTAAGCATCGATAATTACTTGATCAGTTTATATTTGTGCTTGCAATTTATTTTTAAAATCCTGATTGCCATTGAAATAAATGCAATTTGATTAAATGACTATCGATATTCGATCAATGTAATTTTTTATAAGGACGAACTCTATACATTGAACGGTTTGGATTATCAAGATGGGCCTGAAATTGGGCACACCGTCCAATTTGATTTCGGATTGGAGAGAAGTTGTGGCCTTTTAAAAAGGGTCAGACTTTTCTCATATTTACATCTCAATATGAGAAAGCTTGAGGGGTCGGTGAGGCCCATCATGAATCTTGTTTCGATAATTCGAACCATTCATTTTGTAGGCTCTCCATATATATTATTTATGAAAAAAATTATGTCAATCCAATAATCATAACATTTTCATGTTTGTTTGTAAAACATGAATGGTTTATTTTCAAAAATGTATTTGTCATCCATTTTTTATAAAAAAAAAAATGCAATAAAATAAAAATATTATGATAATCAAATCAAATTAAATTTTTTTCATGAATGATATACATTGAAAACTTTATAAAATAAAAAGTTCGAATCATCAAAACGGGATGGATTGTGGGCCCTAAATGCACATCAAGTTCTCTCATGTCAGATATGAACATGAAAGAAATCAAACCCTCTTAAAAATGGATATTGCTATTCTAGCGTAAAAATTAGACAAACTTTTTAAACTCAATGATGTGATAATCAATTAAAAAATCTAAATCAATTTTTTCTCTCTCAAATTTTCTTTAATCATTAATTAATCATCTCTCTTACAGATAACTGAGTCTAAATGACCGATAATTTTTTTTAGTAAAGCTGTATACACCACCAACTGTGACGACCGAGTGTGTCACTAGTTTCGCTGTCCCTTGTCTAACCTTGGATTTACCCTAATAGAGTGTCGAGTTAGTTTGGAGCCTTGTTGAGTGTTTGGGGTTTGTGTTGTCCGGAGGGTTTATCTCAATGTAATTTCTATTCACGTTTTTCTTCAGTGTTGAAGTTTCTTTCTTTCAAGAAGCGCGGCGTCAGGTTCGGAGTGCCCAGGAGCAAAGCGGAAAATTTCTGGACTGCTGGGCCAGGGCCGCACATGCGGGGCCCTAGGTCGCACGTGCGGGGAGTGAGGCCGCACATACGGTGAAGGTTGAGCCTCAGTGGTGTGCATTCTGTCTAATATGCACGAGCGGGGTGAGGTGCGGGAGAGGGGCACCGCACGTGCGGGGATGAAGGTCGCACGTGTGGGGGAGGCGCTCCGCACATGCGGGGAGGTGCGTCGCACGTGCGACAGACGGGGCAGTCTGAATCTCTATTTTTTGTAGCTCTTTTGACCGAATTTGTATCACATTTGGGAGTTTCCTCTCTCACTCTAAACCCTATTTTTCTCCTCCTTCTCTCTAGAAAACCTCCTCAAACACTAAGACTCCTTGATTTTTGCCACTTCTTGGATCTAGATTCATCATCACCATCATCTCTCCCTCTCAAGCCTTGAAGATCAAAAGCTAGGGCTCCTCTTAGTGTTGTAGAAGATTGAAAAGTCTTCCATCAAAGCTAGGGTTTTCACTTTCTTCATCACACATTGAGGTAGGGACATTCTTGAGTTATATATACAAGTTTTGCAAGATTGAATGTTGATTTTATGTTCTCATGAACTCATTTTGAGAGTGGGGTTTTGTGGCATCAAAAGTGTAGCGATTTTCTAAAAAGGGGGTTTTAAAACTTTCAAATTTTCTAAGTCAATCCTTGAGGACTTCATCTTATAAATCTAAGAAGGATGTTTTGAGTAGGGCTTCACCAAGAAATGGGAAGTGCCTTGTTTTGATTAAAAAAAAACCCTAGAAATTGGGGGTTTTGCGAAGTATGGAAATGTCTATAGTGTTCTTATTCTGCATTGCTTTTATGTTGCTAGACATGTCGAGTTTTGACGTCATCCTAGGCATGGATTGGTTGTCTTCGTATCGGTCAGTGATTGATTGCTTTCGTCAGAGGGTCACAGTGTGCACCTCAGGTGGTGATTGTTTTTACTTTCTGGGAGATTGGGTTGATAGGGTCTTGTCGCCAATATTCGATCCTCGTAGTAGGAACGAGCTTAGTGGTCTTCTTGATACTCTATTGGATAATGAGAGTGGTGGAACTCGAGTTGAGTTGCCAAGGGTAGTGTGTGAATACCCGGAGGTGTTTCCCGAGGACCTTACTAGTTTGCCACCCCACCGGGAGATTGAGTTCACTATCGACTTAGTGCCCGGAACGACACCAATTTCTATGGCGCCGTATAGATTTGCACCCGCGGAGTTGCATGAGCTGAAGATTCAACTCCAAGAGCTTCTAGACAAGGGCTTCATTTTCCCTAGTACATCACCTTGGGGAGCGCCGGCTCTCTTTGCGAAGAAGAAGGATGGGTCAGTGCGGTTGTATATCGACTACCATAAATTGAATCGAGTTACTGTCAAGAACAAATACCCTTTACCCAGAATAGATGACTTGTTTAATCAACTTAGAGGGTCTTGTTGCTTTTCAAAGATAGATTTGAGGTCGGGGTACCATCAGTTGAGAGTCCGGGAGGAGGACATCTAGAAAACGGCCTTTCGTACGCGTTATGGCCACTATGAGTTCCTTGTAATGCCATTTGGGTTGACTAATGCACCGGCTTCTTTCATGGATTTAATGAACCAAATTTTTAGGGAGTACTTGGATCATTTTGTGGTTGTCTTTGTAGACGACATTCTAATTTATTCAACTTCTGAGGAGGAACACGAGGCTCACTTGAGGGTAGTGCTTGAATTGCTTAGAAAACATCAATTGTATGCCAAGTTTGAGAAGTGCGAGTTTTGGCTCACCGAGGTGAAAGTTTTGGGCCATGTAGTGTCAAGTGAGGGAGTAACCGTAGATTCGTCAAAGATAGATTCGGTACAAGATTGGGAGCAGCCTAAAAATGTTTTTGAGATCCAGAGTTTCTTGGGATTGGCGGGGTACTATCGGTGTTTTGTGAGGGACTTCTCTAGATTAGCCGCGCCTTTGACTAGGTTGACTAGAAAGGAGGTTAAGTTTGTTTGAAGTGAGGCTTGGGAAAAGTCTTTCCAAGAGCTAAAAACTAGGTTGACTACGGCACCGGTGTTGATCATTCTAGAGAGAGGCTTGGGTTACACCGTCTATTGTGATGAGTCTTGGGATGGGCTTGGGTGTGTTTTGATGCAAGAGGGGAAGGTTGTAGCCTACGGTTCACGGCAATTGAAAACCCATGAGAAGAATTACCCTATCCACAACTTAGAGTTAGTCGCAGTAGTGTTTGCATTGAAAATTTGGAGGCATTACTTGTATGGTGAGAAGTTTGAGGTTTTCTCCGATCATAAGAGCTTGAAGTATTTGTTCTCTCAGAAAGACTTGAATTTACGTCAACGGAGTTGGATGGAGTTTCTAGAAGGCTATGATTTCTAGTTACACTAACACTCGGGGAAGGCCAATGTAGTGGCCAACGCCTTAAGTTGAAAAATCGCGAGCAGTTTGGCAAGTGTAGCCATTCGGGAGTGGGTTATGTTGGGTGAAGTCGGCAAGTTTGAATTACAATTAGGTGAGTCCGAAGAGGGCGCAACATTGTTTTCCTTGAGTGCTCAGCCTGTCTTGATTAGCAAAGTTGTAGAGGCGCAAGAAGGGGACTGCGAAGTAGAGTTAGTTTGTGATAGGATCTCCAATGGGAAGGAAGAGAAGAGTTTGAACATTCACTCGGATTAGAGTGTACGTTACCTAGATCGTCTGTTTGTGCCTGAATCTTGTAGGGAGGAAGTGCTTCGGGAGTTCCATCACTCACGCCTTGTGGTACATCCGAGAGGCACCAAAATGTATCGTGACCTTAGTCGTCAATTTTGATGGAGGGGTATGAAGAGAGATGTCGCATCCTTCATGTCAAAGTGCCTTACTTGTCAGTAAGTGAAGGCCGAGCATCAAAGACCAGCGGGTTTGTTACAACCCTTGCCAATAGCCGAGTGGAAGTGGGAGCACATTACCATGGACTTCGTAGTTGGGCTTCCTAGAACACAGCGGGGCAATGATGCCATTTGGGTAATTATTGATAGGTTGACTAAGTCCACACATTTCATTCCAATGCGTACTAGCGACTCAGTTGAGCACCTGGCAGAGTTGTATGTTAGAGAGATAGTTCAACTTCATGGGGTTCCGGTAACCATTGTGTCGGATAGGGATCCTTGTTTTACCGCCCGGTTATGGAAAAGCCTTCAAGAGGCGTTGGGAACCAAGTTGACTTTTAGCACCGCTTACCACCCTCAAACCGATGGGTAGTCAGAACGTACCATTCAAATTTTGGAGGACATGCTTAGAGCTTGTGTCCTAGATTTCAAGGGGTCTTGGGAGAGGCATTTACCGTTGATTGAATTCGCCTACAACAATAGTTATCAAGCTAGTATCGAGATGGCACCGTTTGAGGCCTTGTATGGTCAACCTTGTAGATTGCCAGCTTGTTGGGCCGAGGTGGGGGATGCACCATTGTTGGGTCCGAAAATTGTTAGGGAGACAACCGAGAAAGTTGCTCTCATTCGGAAGAGGTTAGCTACGGCCCAAAGCCGATAGAAAAGTTATGCCGATAAGAGGAGACGACCCTTATCCTACAAAGTAGGTGACCATGTTTTCCTTAAGATCTCACCTAGGTGGGGTTTGATAAGGTTTGGCAAGAGTGGGAAGTTGTCTTTGAGGTTTATTGGACCTTTCGAGATATTGGAGAGAATCAGGAAAGTGACATACCGGTTAGCTTTACCGCCACAACTTTCGGGGGTTCACAACGTGTTTCATGTGTCAATGCTTAGGAAGTACGAACCCGACCCTTCTCATGTGTTAGATTGGGTGGATTTGGAGGTAGATGAGGACGCCTCCTACGAAGAACGACCGGTTCAAAGCTTAGATACCCGAGAGCAAGTGTTACGAGGCAAAACCATACCGTTAGTAAAGGCGTTGTGGAGACACCATGGAGTTGAGGAAGCAACTTGGGAAGGGGAAACGGAGGTCCGCTCCAAGTATCCGGATTTATTTGAGCATGCCTAATTGTTTTATTTTCATTGTAATGTTCCCTGGTGATGAAGGGGAGAATGTTAAATTGTCGATCACTTGTTGTTGTATGTGTTGTTAAATCGAGCATAAGCTTATGGAAGGATGATATTTTGTTGTAGATGTTTTATTTCATATATCTAATTTGAGCAATTGTTGTTTTGATGGAGTGATCATGAAGAGAAAGATAAATGTTGGTTGACATAAATGTTGCAACTTGATAATGTTGTTAAAAATGATTATAGTTGTTAGAGCACTCTTGTTTGGTGAGTTTATTTAATTTTGGGGAGTTTGTTCAAATTTCGGGGGCGAAATTTCCTATGGTGGGGAGGTTGTGACGACCGAGTGTGTCACTAGTTTCGATGTCCCTTGTTTAACCTTGGATTTACCCAAATAGAGTGTCAGGTTAGTTTGGAGCCTTGTCGAGTGTTTGGGGTTTATGTTGTCTGAAGGGTTTATCTCAACGTAATTTATGTTCACATTTTTATTCGGTGTTGAAGTTTCTTTCTTCCGAGAAGTGCGGCGTCAGGTCCGGAGTGCTTGGGAGCGAAGCGGAAAATTTCTGGGCTGCTGGGCCAAGGCTGCACGTACGGGGTGGGGCCACACGTACAGGGAGTGAGGCTGCACATACGGTGAAGGTTGAGCCTCAGTGGTGTGCATTCTGTCTAATATGCACGAGCTGGGTGAGGTGCGGGAGAGGGGCACCGCACGTGCGGGGATGAAGGCCGCATGTACGAGGGAAGCCCTCCGCATGTGCGGAGAGGTGCACAGCACGTGCGGTAGACGGGCCAGTCTGAACCTCTATTTTTTGTAGCTCTTTTGACCGAATTTGTATCACATTTGGGAGTTCCCTCTCTCACTCTAAACCCTATTTTTCTCCTCCTTCTCTCTAGAAAACCTCCTCAAACACTAAGACTCCTTGATTTTTGCCACTCCTTGGATCTAGATTCATCATCACCATCATCTATCCCTCTTAAGCCTTGAAGATCAAAAGCTAGGGCTCCTCTTGGTGTTGTGGAAGATTGAAGAGTCTTCCATCAAAGCTAGGGTTTTCACTTTCTTCATCACACATTGAGGTTGGGACATTCTTGAGTTATATATACAAGTTTTGCAAGATTGAATGTTGATTTTATGTTCTCATGAACTCATTTTGAGAGTGGCATTTTGTGGCATCAAAAGTGTAGAGATTTTCTAAAAAGGGGGTTTTAAAACTTTCAAATTTTCTAAGTCAATCCTTGAGGACTTCATCTTATAAATCTAAGAAGGATGTTTTGAATAGGGCTTCACCAAGAAATGGGGAAGTGTCTTGTTTTGATAAAAAAAAACCCTAGAAATTGGGGGTTTTGCGAAGTGTTCTTATTCTTCTTGTGTTAAAAAGAATGGATAATTGTAGGCTTCATGATGTGATTTGCAAATGACCATCTTGTGATATGTTGAAATGGAGAATTTGTTTTAAAAACTATAGTTAAATACATGATGATATATTGTTGTGAGATGATAAATTGTTGTCCACTATGGATTGTGGGAACCATAAATATTGGAGTTTTATGTTTGAAAACATCACATGTGGCTTTGAAAGGACTAAATTGATTAGAATCGTGCATGATGAGAAATTGTTATTGTGTGATGAAGGCACATGGTTGTTTTGCGAAATAGCATAGAAGAGAAGAAGTGAGAAAATGAAATTAATTGATATTGTTGTAGAGATATTTGAAATGGAGAAGTGTTATGCAATATTAAGTAATGCATTATGTTCTCATTTGATTTATCATCATTATTGCATATCTTGAAATGAGTTGGAAAGACGTTTACTTTGAGAAAGATTTATGTTGAAATGAGAACTATGAAAATGTGGTATGGGGTAAGTACGTGGTAAGTCCAGATAGGGGGCATAGTTGAACTTGATAAGTTGGCCTGAGTGTCCATGGTGAAAGACTAGAAAACAGCGCGGATAGGTGTCGAGCCTTCCGGTTAATACTGGTAAAAATGACAATTTGGTAGTACTCGTAGAGTCTACTTGCAGACACCAGCCAAGGGATTACCAGTGTCGTATTTACCGCCCCTATTGATTAAAATTGGAAGTTTTGAAATGTGTTGAGATTGCAAGCTTTTACTGAAAAATGGAAACCTTCAAGAAGAGCATGAAATGAAATTTCTTTAAAAGAGCATGGCATGGCATTGACATTTGCATTTTTATCGAGAGTTTGCATAACTGTATATACTTTGAAAGAATTCTCTACTGGGCTTTATGCTCACCCTTATGGGACTTTGGTGTAGGTAAAGACGTGGTGATCCCGCCAAGTTGAGGGCGTAGATAATTCTTGAGATTTAATTGCTAGCCAAGGACTATTTTTGTATGGGTCCGAGAGGCCACTTTTGTGTAACCGGGCTTAAGCCTTGGAAGTTGTAGCCCATAAGGGCATTTATTTGTTTTGAGGACTATACACTTCACATGCTATAGATTCATGTGTTTTCTTACCAATGAATGTATAACTTGCATGTGAAACTTTTGTATAAGCTTGTGTATTAATTATGTAAAGAGCGAAGGATTATTGCCATGACTTAATGAATGTTAGTTAAGGTGGTTGGTTTATGTTGAAAAATTTCGGGGCGTTACACCAACTACTCTACTAACAAACATACCAACAGTAATGTGGCATTACCACTTCAGACCTATAGGACCCACCCAATTAACAAAGACCCAAAACCTTTTGTCTTCTTAAAATTACTGTTCTGTAGAGACCCAAAAAAAAAAAAAAAAAGGACGAACCATTCTCTCTAACCCTTTCTCTCTCTCTCTCTCTCTCTCTCTCTCTCTCTCTCTCTCTCTCTCTCTCTCTCTCTCTCTCTCTCTCTAAGAACTACTCCGTTTAATCACATCTCCGTTCAACCTCTCATTCATCTCCGTCGGAAGATTGGGGATTTCGTAAAAGTCATGAAAGTCGATGGAGAATCAAAGTTTGCAGTCGTGAAATCATCTCTATTCAACCTCTCCCTTCTCTCTCTCTCTCTCTCTCTCTCTCTCTCTCTCTCTCTCTCTCTCTCGCTAAAACTCTTTAAATTCAGAGTATATCTTATAGTCGACGAATGAAAGTCGATGGAGAATCGAAAAGATTTCACACTTTGATTTGGGTAAGCAATTTTTCAATTTTTATAGATTGAAATGGGTATAGCTAAAAGCTTATTTTGATTAAAAGATATTAGGATTAGGGATTTTGTTGTTTAATTTGAGATTTCAAGAATTTTGTTTTCCATATACAGAAGCAATTCACTTTAGGAGTATTCCATGAATACTGCAACTAAAGTTATACGGAAATATATAAATTTGAAATATTTGATAGAACTGTGTATTGAAAAATGACTAAAGAAAAACCTATATTTCTCAATTTTCACAACTTGGTTAACTAGTTTCTAAAAAAAATTTAGAAAACGAATTTGAAAACTCAACCAAATAGAGTGAACTTAAAAGCTTTTTAACATTTCTCGAATGCTTCTAAAATTTTTGTCCTTAATTTTAATTTATTTGACATTTTTTTTTTCTTGTTTGTTTCATCCTTCTTATTGTATTATTATTAAGCAACAGACATATTAAATTTCATAAGAACAAATTTTTGCCTCAAAAAAGGGTTGGATCCTGCACTCCTGCTTCAAATACATTCTACTGTAGGTAACAATTATAGTGCAGATTGCACATGGGCAACTTCAATAGATAACCATTTTCAAGCTACATGAAATGTACTTGATCATATATATTTCTAAGATTCAAGTGACAGAAATTTGTATCATCACTTATGCTGCTTGTATGTAGTTTGATAGATTTGAGTGTTGTTAATGGCTATTAATTTTCATATTCATTGGTTGATTTAACTCTTTTTTTCCCTTGTTGCTTAGTTTCATATGAAGTTTCAAAGGAGTTTTTTTTTTTTTTTTTTTTTTTTTTTGGAGGGGGGCTGGCCAAACGGTAATACTACAATCTGGAAGGTGAAGATTATAGTTGCTCTTGACCGAAATAATC
The DNA here is from genome assembly GCA_030407325.1 of Camellia japonica. Taxonomy (NCBI): domain Eukaryota; kingdom Viridiplantae; phylum Streptophyta; class Magnoliopsida; order Ericales; family Theaceae; genus Camellia; species Camellia japonica. Next base: position 124,376,974 of record JAPPVO010000031.1, read on the forward strand.
AAAGCATAGCTACTGTTGATAACCAAATTATGGAACAAGAGGCTGAAGTTGAAGATTGAAATGCTTAAGCAAAATATTACATTCTGAAAGATTTAGTTATGACATTTCTTATGTTTTGTTTTGTAATGACAATGTTAATCATGGGTTTGAAATGAAATTTATTTTGTAATTTGTAATCAAATATTGGTTGTGATTTATTGTACTGCAATGGAACTTTTGTTATGGTTTGATATGAAGAGTGAATATTCTCTTGAATATGGTTGAGATGAGAAGGTTTGAAATTAATGTTGCAATTATGGTTTGTTGCTTGTAAGTGGTTGAGAAGGCAGTCGTTGAGAAGGCAGTGAGATGACTTCTATTTTGTGTTTTGTTCATAGGAACTGAAGAAAATATGTTGAATTTTTTTCGGAATTATGCTGAAATAGTGGCAAAACTATGCCAGAATTATAATGTTGAATTGTTCAATCATCTTTTCTTAATGGTTTTAAAAATAAACTATTTGACAAATGCATTAATCTGTATAAGCTAAAAGGCATAAATGAAACAGGTTCATGCAGAATTTTTTTTTTTTTTTTTGAATAAGCTGAAATGCATAAAATAAACTGAGGTTTAAACTTCAATTTGAGATTTAAATAAACTTAAAGTTGCTTGTCCCTCTCAAAAAAAAAAACCAATATTTCCATTGTCATTTAAAGATCAAACAGAGATCAAGCAAAAACACATTGAAACAAAGTAGATCATTTGCAAGTTTTCTCAATCAACATCACTTTCCATCATAAATTTCTTTTCCTGATCCATCTTTGTGCAATCTTGGACTTTTTACTTGCGTCAAATCATTCATTGTCAACATTCCAATTAAGCTAGTGGGATGCATAGGTGCCATCTTAAAGCCTCCTCTCCACGATGAAGATGAATGATGACCCTAAAAACAAAACAAAAAATTGAATGGCATTTTTTTTTAAACTGAAAGATGTACTACTAGGGTGAAAAAAATGCGTACCTGAGATGGATACATGCCAAATCATTTTCCAACCATACTAGTTGAAAACTACACACTTCCACCTTGTAGCATATTTGGCTGCCCAAAGAATGGACTTATTCCAGTAATACTTGGCTGCCCAACCATGCTTGGCTGCATATGTGACACCTTCTGAAAGTCATAACTCCTACCACCAGTATGTTGTGACTGTTGGAATGTAGAATCCTACATTGTGTATAACATAATTACATATTTTAAAGCAACTGTCACATCCCGAACCTGCCCCTAAAAGTTCGGGCATGACCGACTTAGAAACAGACATCTAACCTGATATACATCACAAACGAGGCCTGAACGGAAGCATTTAATATCAAAGAAGAACATCAAAACATATCCATTGAGCTACTATTGACATGCCAAGATCACACAATTACATACATATTTATATAAATACAGATCTAGCCCTAGGATTGGGCGTATGACAAAAATATTATTTACAGTCCAACTATAATCGACAATGAGAGTACGAACCCAAAAGCCTAACAAAACTTCACTAAATGCACGGGCGTCTCCAAGTGCCTGGTTATACTTAGGTTGACAAAAGGGAGACGGCATCGGGGTTATGACTGACCTCCCGGTTGAGCACCTACAGAAACAGACAAAATACAGAGTGAGCTACGCTCAGTGAATAATAGTACCTATACAGCTCAATGCATAATTTAAATCATAATGCATAACCATGCGTAAGTGACTGCAGAGTTCTTAAAGTTAATCCAATGCTGCGTTACTTTCAGAATGGCCTTAGGCCCAGATATAGCAGAACGGCCATCGGCCCAGAAATAGCAGAACGACCATTGGCCCAGAATGAATCCATATGCACACATCTTCTTTCAACGTTTCCATTCACATCATTTTTCAACCCTTATACATGTCAAGATAGAGCTTTACGGAAATCAGAACGTTAATAACCATAAACATTAACGATAAACAAATGTACTACTACTCACAATGTCGTGGCGGGACGCTACTTCCTCCTGGAGTGTGCCCTACACACACATAGAACTCACAAGTTAGTTCAAGTTCCTCCTAACTTCACATTTCATTCGTTAATTTCCAGTAAATAAAGGAACACTGTAAAAATTTCAAATATTAATTTCACACATCCCAGAGGGTCAAACAGATCAAACGGAGCAAACCATGTTTTTCAACTTGGGCTGCACGTGTGGCTGTGAGCCCCGCACGTGCCTTTTAGGCAGTGTCCAACGCCCAAATTTGCCCCATTTCCCGCACGTGCGGCAGTGATCCCCGCACGTGCGGCGATTTTGCCAAAAACCTGTCCGAAAATCATACAAAAACCCAATTTTTGGTGGCATCAACAAGGTCCAAACTAGATCTTTAAATTCCTAAAACATGGTTCAAATATCATGTAATTAAGAGGTCCAAAACATAATTTATATATCAAGATATTACAAACATATAGTCATTAGAATGCAAATCAATTCTCTAGTTCTTTGCATTTCATGAGCATGACATAAACATGTAGAATCTCTACAATTGCCTTTACATACAATAAGATCATCCAAGTCCATAATTAAGGATGATCATACACAGATAAGGAATAGAATGAAATGAAACACCAAATCATACAAACATCAACACATCTTCTCAATTTATTCCATACACAACCCATATGAAGGAAAATTCTACTCCTACTCCAAAAATTCCTATCCAAGACAAGAGAGGAGGTAATTAAGGTACAACTTCCATAAAATTTACATACCTTAAGATTTAAGTCTCTAAAATTCTCAACCTCCTTTTCTACTCTTCTTCATCCAACCTCTCAAACCCCTCTCTAACCCAAACTTTTCTCCCAAGAGATAGTTGCCTCAAGTCAAGTGGTTAAGGAACTTAATACATAGAGATATATATAAAATGTGAATAGGACAAAAATCAATCGTTTAATCATCCCAAATTGAAATTTCACCAAAATGCTTATTATTACCTAAAAATTATGCCGATTTCAAATGCAACATCAATTTCGAATTATCAAGCCTCTAAGGCTCCCAATTTCTATTTTACACAGCTTAAGTGTAACAGATGCTTTTCTTAACCAACAGATATAAACACAAAATTGGTCATTAAGCATTTCCATGCATAAAATAAGAGACTTAAACATGTCAGAAACACATGCGAGGGTCGGGTTATTACAGCAACTAACAATTATTGATAATATAAAATAAAGATTTCTTACATTTAAATTACTACTCTCTTGTGTTCCAAGTCCAACAAATCCCATAGCACAACTCATATCATGCATTTTCTTTGGTTCATAGGCTTCTACAAAAATGTAAAATAAAAGAAGTTGGAAATATTATTAACAATAGTATAAAGTAATAACCAATCAATAAAATGCAACTACACCACCACCTTCTCCACACTTTCATCAATTTGACTTCAGTAGTCTGTGTTTTCTCTTTTCTTTCCTTTCTTTTCTTAATAACCTTTTCAACCTTAGATTGCTTCCTTTTGTATGGCAGGCGCCCTTTTTGGTGAACAATTGATGGATCAAGTATGTTTATGCTTTCTTTTGGAATTCCAAAACCATTCCCACATGAGGTTGGATTCTTTTGATGAACTTTTGAAATGTCCTTATTGCTTCCTCAACTCCTTTTTTTAAAGGTGATGTTTAGCTCACATATTCGCTCCATTACCTTTTCATATCTATCTTCAGAATCTTCTGCCAACTCAGCAACCTCATAAAAGGTATTGCACATTTTAGCAAAGCGATGTGCCTCAGGTTTCATAGCCCAATTATCATAACTGATCCGAACTTTTGTGTGGCTCCTTTTGACATTTTTAGATCATCTTCTTAAGATGTACTTGTCTGATATTTGATCAACCTTCTTATCAATTAACACCATAATTTGATGCCTGCAAAATATTTCCCTATATTCAAATAACCGGCAATTACATTCAACCTCACTAGTATCCTCATGAAAGAAAACATTAAAAGTTACACAATGCCGACTCTCTTCAGCAACTTCATATTCTAAAATGGCAACACCTTTCTTACATGAAGACAAATCACAAGAAATCTTCCCTAATAACTCCCATTAAAACTCTTTAAATTTTGCAGTCGTGTAAGCACTTTAAAATTCCTTCTCCATGTCATAACCAACTATGCATGGAATGCACGAGTTGAAAGAACTAAAGTCTTCATTGTTTTCATTTTCAACCTTTTTTGCCAAAGCATTCTCATATTGTTCTACAAATTGTTTCAAAGTAGTCTTCGAATGGACATACCCATCAAAGAATGCATGCATGCTTTCACTCCGCTGTGTGGTTGACATTCTTGCCCAAAAAATATCTTTAACAAAGGCTGGTTCCCAACGATGCCTCTAATCATACAACCCAAGTAACCATTCATTGCTTTCAAGTTTATACTGCTCAATGAAATGTTCCCAGTTCTTTTCAAATTCTTCTTTTGTTAAGGAATCACAAACCGCATTTTGAATACAAAACTGATTAATTCATATTGTTTATACCCACTCAACTTTTCAGGAAGCTTTTTCATGATACGCCATAAGCACCATCGATGTCGTGAATTAGGGAAAACACACTCTATAGCTTTTTTCATAGCTTTTGTCTTGATCTGTATTAATTGCACTGGGGGGACATCCAGACATGCATGCAAGCCAAGATTGAAATAGCCACATAAAAGTCTCGATGTCTTCCCTTAATATCAATCCACACCCCAATAATGTTGAGTGCCCATGATGGTTTACCCCTACGAAAGGAGGGAATAGCATGGCATATTTGTTAACCAAGTATGTTGTGTCGAATGTAACTACATCACCAAATTCTTTGAATGCGGCTCTACTCCTTGCATATGCCCAAAATACATTTTTTAATCGACCATCGTCATCTAAATCCATCATATAAAAGAAGTCAGAATTGTCAGCTTGCATCTTCAAAAAGTAATTGTGCATAGCGATAGCATCTCTCCCAAGTTGTAAACGCCTAACTATATTGAAATAGTTTCTTGCATCCTTCTCTAGAAATAACAAATTTTCATGTCCCCCTACCTCAACCACAAGTGAATTGAAACTTTTATTCGTTCTAATACCAGCCACGTTATTCAATTCAAGCCTCCTTTTCACAGCAACAGTGAGAAACCTATGACATCTGTAAATCGAGCTTTGTTTGGACTCACTCCATGGTTATGGTCAAGGACCACAGAGTTCAACATCCACTTCCCATCATTGCATAAAACTGTACAAATCTTTAGCTTTGCAACTAGTTTTTGATTGTGGTTGCAATTGATGGAGTTTACTTGAGTTGATCCTGGGCTTTCCAGTGTGGCTACAAGCCACTGTCACATATCTGACTTGCTCTTGTACTTTTCTAGAGCTTCTAATTAACATACCAAAACCCATTCCCTTTGCATATTGTTGGTAAAATTTAACAATCTCACCAATAGAGTCAAATAGCATTCCAACCTTAGGATCCTCTATTTTCTCTTCAACATTTTTATTTTTGTCATTCTCAATATGCCTTTCATTAAACTCCACAATTTGTTTCTCTATTTCATTCCCAATATGCCCTTCATTGAACTCCACAATTTGTTACTCTGTTTCATTCTCAATATGCCTTTCATTAAACTCCACAATTTGTTTCTCTGTTTCATTTTGAATGTTATTCTCATTATACTCCATAGTTTGATAATTACTTAATATTCCTTCCATCTCTCTGCAATAAATAATATGAAACTTTACGAAAAAATATATTGGATTAGTAGGATTAATAATAGGAGTAAGAAAGAGAACCTTAATAAAAAAAAATTAAAAATTTATATTCTCAAACAAGATCAATCAATTTGATCACAAGCAACATAAATTATACAGTATTCAATAAAGCACGAAACCAACTGTAGCATATCAACAATTAAAATGTAGATACATTGATTTTTATTCTTTATTGTTGCTTTTTATAGTACTAGTGCATTAATCAAATTATTTTTTTCCAAAAATAAAAAAAACACATCAGAAAATTTCATTAACAAAAGAAACAGAATAGAGATCAAACAAGAACCCCTACAAAAATAATCCAGTTTGGCAGTCATTTAAAAGATAGTAGACTTGGTCTATTGCAACATCAATGAAGATAACATTGACTAGGTAATTAAAAAAAAAAAAAATTTACAGTAAAAACAGCCAGCTTAAAACAATGCAAGGACACTATCATCACCAAATTAATATATTAGGTGGACTATAGATGACTACAACCAATATAGGGAAAAAATGAAGAGTCATAGTAACAGTTATGTAAAGAATTTAGAGGAAAAAAAAATGCAAAACCATAATAACAGTTTTGCGTTTCGTGAGATGAAGTAGAACGCAATTACTTGTTGCGGAATGCAAGAAGCCACAAAATCTAGAGCAAAAAGTTATATTGAACCTCTGACAGTATGCACCTGGTGATGAGAGATGGCAAAAGAGAACGATTGTCGTTTCGGCAATGTCGTTACCGCTAGTGATCGTTGTCTGTGTTGCTGTGGAACGTGAGAGGCCAAAAAACTTGGGAGCTGAAAAGTTGGCCAGCGATAGATCATGAGAGGGCTTGGAGAACGTGGGGGTTTAGGTCTTTGTAAATTAGGTGGGGTCAATAATTTTGAGGTGGCAATGCCACATCAGCTATTAGTATCGTAGTTAATAGGGTAATTGGTGCATCTAGCACCATTGATAATTTTCTTTTAAAAAAACATATGTATACAATAAATACGTTGAAATTCAAATTTAAAGAAATCATTTTCAAAAATTGTTCATTTATTTCTCACTTCCCAATATAATTAATAACTATTTAAAAGGAATAGTTTTAGAAATTTAAAACTTTTTTATCTTTTGATTTTTCAAAATAAACAATTTTTTTAAAACACGTAAAATAGAAAAATAGACAAATAAAATAAAACAAAACGGAGAGCATTAGAAGTATGCTCTACTCGATCAACTTTATTTTTTACAAGTATGTTTTACTTGATCTTTTTTAAAAAATTAACAATTTATATCATCAAAGCGAGACTCAAAATGAGCTGCATAAGGCACACATCAATCATCATTGCTATGCATTAGTGATGCCAAATCCATAAATTTCGTATTTTAACCAAAAAGCCACTAAAAATGTCACCTCTCAAACCAGTCCTAAGAGTAGGTTTGGTAATTACTTTAAAAAAAAAAAATTAACATAAAATTGTTATTAAAAAAGTTGAGGGGTTCAGTGAAATACTTTTCCAAATGTTCTAAAGATTTTCAAGTGTCCTTCTATGACCAACCAAGTGTGTTTCTATGTGGGCCAGCAATAGGAGAAATTAGAGGAACCCCCATAAGCATTTGTTAAGTTTGTATTTAGATGTCTAATTTCAAGTAGAAAAACAGTCAGGTAATAGCAAAAGAAGCATAGAAAAAGAAGAAAGTAAACTAGACCTTCACTTACAAGGTACGTTATTTTTGTTGCCATAATTTGTAACCAGAATGTTGACAGCGATATAAAACTCAACGACAATCTGTCTCATGGAAGAGATATATGGATTTCAGATTTGATATGGCACCAGAATCTTGAACTTTTTTATTACAATTTCAGGACGATGCAGAGTTAGGTTCAACTATTCATCTCAATAATGGACTGCAACAATTTTCTTAGGATTTGGGAACAGGACTGATTGAGCTCAAGATTCAACAAGGATTCTCCTTGATTCATGACATGTTGCTTTAACTATTCATCTTCAATTTGCACAAGTTAAAAATGACATAAACAAGGCCATGCATGCAGGACCTAGCTTCAATACAAGCCATATGCACACCTTCAATCCTAAATGCTTAAACATGTTCAATCATATTGCTTTGAGCCTCGGTTCTAGCATTGGATGCTTTTAAACTCCTATAAAGATCTCTGTGAAACTTTTGGTACTCAGATTTAAACATCCACTTGTTGATGTACATACCATGCTTCTTCATATAACCAATGACGTCCATCACCCTCTCAAAATAACCACCTCGAAGAAAACTCAATATTAATGTTAGAATCTATATTATTGAATAAATTAGAATACAATAGGAGAGCCTGTATTTATAGGCTGAACACAAAAGATAAGTATAAAAAGAGATAGAGATAAAGAGAGATAGAGATACAATGAGATAAAGATAGAGAGGGATAAGCTATCTCTATAAATACAAAGGGATAAATATAAATATATACATTAACAACCCCGCCTCAAACTTAAGGTGGGTAAGCATCAACCAACTTGAGTTTGGAAACTAGATCACTAAAATGACTAGGAGGATGAGCCTTGGTGAAAATATTAGCAGGTTGATCAACAGAAGAAATAGGGAGAAGATGAACAGTGCCACGGGTAACATGTTGTCGAATGAAATGACAATCAATCTCAATATGTTTGGTGTGATCATGGAAGACATCATTGTGAGCAATCTGAATGGCACTCTGATTATCATAATAGAGAGATGTGGCACTAGGGAAAGAAACACCCATATCAACAAGGAGTCAGCGAAGCCATAAAGTTACTGAGTAGTGTCAGCAAGAGCGCGGTATTCAGCTTCAGTGCTAGAGCGAGCAGTGAGGGACTATTTCTTGTTGCGCTAAGTAAGAAGAGAATCTCCTAAGAAAAAACAGAAGCCCGTGGTGAAGCGTCGATCAGTAGGATCCCCAGCACAATCAGCATCAGAGAAGGCACAAAGCTCGAGAGAAGAGTGAGCAGAGTAGTGGAGTCCATGGAACATAGTGCCTTTGAGGTAACAAAGTATGCGAAGTAGAGCAGTGTAATGCGGGGTGCGGGGAGCCGACATGTACTGACTAACAAGATGGACAACATAGGCAATGTTAGGATGAGTCACAGTGAGATAGACAAGACTACCGACTAGCAGGCGATAAAGAGTAGCATCAGAGAGAAGATCCTCGTCGAGAGGAGTGAGATGAGTCTGAGGATCAACGGAAGTAGAGGTAGTCTTGCAATCGGTAAGACCAGCACGTGCCAGAAGATCAGATGCATATTTGGCTTGTGACAAATAAGAACCAGTGGAATCATGAAAGATTTCAAGCCCTAAGAAATAATTAAGAGTACAAAGGTCCTTCATCTCAAGCTGATGATGGAGAAATTGTTTGAGGCTAAGAATACCAACCATATCATCACCAGTGATAATCATATCATCCACATAAAGAAGAAAAAGAGTGGTGCTATGAAGAGTGGTCCGAACAAATAGAGCGAAGTCATATGAGTTGGAGGCGAAGCCAAAATCATGGATGGTGGAACTGAATTTTGCAAACCAAGCTCATGGGGCTTGCTTGAGACCATAGAGAGCACACTGTAGTTTGCAAACTTTATGAGCCGGATAAGTAGACCCAGGGAGAGGTTGCATGTACACTTCCTCAAGAAGATCACCATCAAGGAAGACATTTTTGACATCCATTTGAAAGAGATCCCAGTGGCGAGCAATGGCAACAGTAAGAAAGCTACGCAAAGAGGTAAGCCGAGCAACCGGAGCGAAAGTCTCCTCATAATCAATGCCATATTCCAAGGTGAAGCCCTTTTCAAGAAGACGGGCTTTGTAGCTCTCAATAGAGCCATCAGAATGGGTCTTGATTTTGTATACCCATCTACTGCCAATCGCAGTCTTTCCTGGATGAAGATCAATAACATCCCAGGTGTGAGTCTTTTCTAAAGCCTGTAATTCATCAGTCATAGCTTGCTGCCAAAGAGGATTAGTACAAGCCTCACGGTAGGAGGTAGGTTTATAAGTAGAAAAGGCAGTAGACCTGATAATATAATCACGAAGATGAATAAGTGGTTGAGTTACCCGATTTAGACGACCGATGGGAGGAGGATCTGGTAGGGTGAGAGGAGACTCAACAGGACCATCAAAGGGAGCAGTCGTGACAGGATCAAGTGTAGGCATAGGCATCTCTAGAGAGAAAGAACCTGCATCAAAGGCATTAGAGAAGAAATCGATAGAAGGATTAGTAAACAAAATGGAAGGAGAAGATGATGATAAGGGGAATGAGGATAAGGATGAAAACATTTTATGCTCCCAGAAAACCATATGACGAGAGACACAAAGACGTTTAGAGATAGGATCCGAGCAACGATAGCCTTTATGTTCAATTCCATACCTGAGAAAGCAACAAAGACGAGAACGAGGTTCAAGTTTGGTGTGTTCATGAGATTGGAGGAGAACAAAGCATGCAGACCCAAAAACCCGAAGATTTGTGTATGGAAGACTAGTGCCATGTAAACGTGCATAAGGAGTTTGGTTATGGATAATAGGAGTAGGAACACAATTGATAGTGTAGACAGCAGTAAGAGCAGCTTCCCCCCAAAACGATCCAGGACACGAGAAAGAGATAAGAAGAGCTTGAGTAGTGTGAAGAATATGCCTATACTTCCGTTCAGCACGACCATGTTGTTGGGACGCGCCAACACAAGAATGATGAGGTTGAGTACCGTGACACTGAAGGAATGAGAGAAAATCAAGATCCCTATGTTCCATAGCATTATCAGATCTAAAAATTTTAATGTTTTTATAAAATTGGGTTTGGACCATGCTTGCAAAGTTGTAATAAAGTTGTTTGAGTTCTGATCGACTTTTCATAAGAAACAACCATGCAAAACGTGAAAAATCATCAACAAAGACAACAAAGTAACATGCCCCCCATAGTGGTAGTAGGTGATGGTCTCCAAATATCAGAATGTATAAGATCAAATGGTACATGAGAAACAGAAGTACTTGCATTAAATGATAAAGCAGGTTGTTTTGCAAGTTGACAAGATAAACAATCCAAATTATCGGGAATGACATGACCTAACTGACCAGTAGAAACTAAAGATTTTAAACGACTAACAGAAATATGTCCTAAATGACAATGCCAAATATTAAAAGGAGACATGCTGGAAGTAGATATAGGAGCAACGATAGAGGTGGAGTGTGGAACATGAAGATGAATGAACTGATAGAGATGTCCATGCTTACGGACGATCCCAAGAGTTTGTCCCATCTGAGGGTCCTGTACGAAACAACCATTAGTAGAAAATGTGACAGTTAGACCAAGCTCACATAATTGACTAATAGAAATAATATTTAAAGTGAGAGTAGGAATAAGATAAACATTTGATAAGGATAAATGAGAGGTGGAAACAGAACCAATATGACTTACAGACATGAAAGAACCATCAGCAGTATGAATGGAGGGAATATAAGGAGAGGAAGAAATAGAAGAAAATAGGCTAGAACCAAAAGTCATATGATTGCAACAGGCTGAGTCAAAATTCCAAGGAGATGTACCTGAAGTCACAGACAGAGCAGTAGAAAGAGGTGTACCAGAGGTGGTGAGAAACTGTTTGAACATGGCTTTAACATCAGTCTGGGAAAAGACAGGAGCGGCTGGATCTAAAGGCTCAGAAAATTCCTCAGAGGCAACAACAGCAGTGTGAGGAGCAGGCAGAGATCTAGACTGATTCCCGGGACATTGTGAATGACCTTGTGATAAAGCCCCACGAGTAGTAGATGAGCGGTCTAGATTGCAAAAACAATCTTGCTGTAGATGACCAGGACTAATCTTGTTGCAGTATCGACAGGATTTGACTAGGCAATGAAGCAGAAGATGAGTAGAAGGAAGGCCCCGATTCTGACAATAATTGCAAGTAGTGGACTGCTGGGTGGTTGGTGCAGAGGAACTCACTGATTGGGGAGTGGCAAGAACTATATTTACATGATAAGTCTTCAGAGGGCCAAGATGAGTCTCCTCAGATAATAACTCAGAAATTGCCTACTCAAGAGTGGGCAATGGAGTGCGATGAAGTAGAGATACACGCACGAGCTCAAACTGGGTAGTGAGAGCCATGAGAAACTGAACTAATCGTTGGTGATTACGATACTGAGTGAATAAAGTAGCATCTTCAATATGAGGCCAGGCAGGTTCAGAGAGAGCAAGCTGGTCCCAGACAGAATATATCTAAGAGATGAAATCATTAACAGACTGACCAGGCACTCGACGCAAGCAATGAAGTTGACTTTGAAGCTAATACTGATGAGCAAGACTAGTAGTCTGATAATGTTCTCTCAAAAAATCCCAAATGTCTTTGGCAGGAGTAGTCACAGAGTCTAGTTGAAAACGACCAAATTGTAAACTGATAGAGGTAACTGAAGTATTACGAAGCCAAGTGATGATTTAGTAATTCTTACTGTCCCAGTCCTCTAAACAGTCTGCATATGTGGCAGCCATTTCATGAACCTCTTTCATTGGTTGAACCACATCCCCAATGATAATACTCCAAAGTTTCTTCCCTTTCAGAAACCGGACATGGCTTGAGCCCATAACACATAGTTGGAGCCATCAAGGATAACAGAGATTGGATGAGAATTATCATGACGATCCATCATGATGGTTTGGTGAAGTAAAATAGAGAAAACAATGCTATAGGAGCAAAAATCAGCAAAACAGAGCGTACCAGTGAGTCCGGAAGGTCGAAAATAGCTGGGAAAGGGGTCTAGTGTGCAGAGATGACGTCAGCAGGGGCTGAATGACGTCAAAAAGTACGCGGCTCACGTTAGCAGGAGGGTACGCGGCGCACGATAGCAGTAGAGGCGTCAGCAGAGGCGCAGCGCACGATAGCAAAAGGCGTGCAGTGTACGGTAGTGATGACACTGACGCACTTAAGGCTGACATCAGCGACGAGTGGAGTGAAGGGACGCGTGGCATGCGATCGTCTGGCTACCAGCGCGTGGTAGCACGTGGAGAGACTGGTGGCGTCGTGAATGATGCGCATATCAATAAGAGGTGCGTGAGGGCACGTATGAGGTTGTTTTGGAGCGTGGTTGGTGCTGCTGGAATTGTCTAGAAGAGACGAATATAATGGTGTCGTAGTTTTGTGATTACGGCCACTGAATTGGTGAAGCAGTGCTGCAACAAATATAATAAAGTGTATGGGTGATGGAATGAATGTTGTAGTGCCACTGTGTAAGGTTCTAAAAAAAAATTTTAAAAAAAAGGAAAAAGAAGAAGCTATAAGTGTAGAACCTAGAGCTCTGATACCATGTTAGAATAATGTATCTGCATTATTGAATAAATTAGAATACAATAGGAGAGCCTGTATTTATAGGCTGAACTCAAAAAATAAGTATAGAAGGAGATAGAGATAAAGATAGAGATACAATGAAATAGAGATAGAGAGAGATAGAGATAAGCTATATCTATAAATACAAAGAGATAAATATAAATATATACATTAACAATTAACAACTCGAATAAATCCCTGTTAACCATGAAATTTCCATTCTCCATACTCCTCTTGATATCTCCCCACACGATCGTGATATCACGATACATTTCCAAAGAAGAATACCCAGAAACCACATTAAAGAATGTTTGCACAATGGGCTGGATTTTCATCTTTTGCATTTTTCTGTATGAATTCAAAGCATCCCCTATCATTTTAGCTTTCCAGAAGAAGTAGATAGAAGAATTGTATTCATAAACCACAGACAGCACAGTTTTCCCCTCTTCTTCCAATTCCCGGATGATTCACTTGGACAAATGTGATTCACCGTCTGAAGCAGTTATGGCCTCATCATTCTTATATAAAAAAAGCTGCTCTTTCGTTTCCACTTTGAGGATAGAATCCTTCTTTAGCAGCTCAGGTAATATCTGTATTTTCAACCCAGTCCTGAGATTGTGAGATCCAATTGGCACGAGGCAAGGCTTCTGGGGGTCTTTTCTATATTTTTTACAATAAAGAGATTCGTTACATCTATATATGTCTAATATGAGTCTCGAAGCAGCATCAACATCATTAAATCTGAAATGTAAGCTCAGCAAACTATCATAGAACTGCCTGCAATGATGAAGCAGAGGAACTGAAACCTGATCCATATGATGTTTAAATTTCTTCAACTCATCCCTCTGACCATTCATCTGATGAATCCGAGAAATGATAACAACGGTATGTGCATCAGCTATGACACCTGCTTGTGCCATCAATTCTATAATCTGTTGGCCTTTGAAAGATGACCCAACCCTCACACAAGCATCCAGAACAAGGTTAAAGATCACCGTATCAGGTTTTATCAGCTTTGTAGAAGTAGATCTGTTTGCACTTGAATGTTGAAATCGATCACAAAGCTCAATCAATAAATTTAATACAAGATATGCCCCAACCTGTGTCTTCACCATATGCATGCAGACCAGCCCCAATATATTCGCTGGGGGCAAACTCTCTTTCTCCAGCATCAGCCTGAAAATCATGGATGTGGAAACAGGCATTTGAGCTCTTGCCAAGGACAGGGAGAGCTTAATCAGGAAGTCGGATCGAATTAAATCAGATTTCTCTTTTTGAATTAGAAAAACTAAATCGCATGCCTTCTGAAGCCAGTGGGGATCAGATGAGTATGACAACTCAAGTAGCAGTGTACTCATGAGAGACTGGTTCGGCAAACCATACAGGTTTCTAAAATCATTACGAGTTTTCCATGCTTCGTCAACTTGATGATCCTTCAAAGCCACTTCGAGCTTTCTGAGCAGAACCGTGTGCGATGATCCGTCCCAGCATACGCTTTCTGTCTTACTACTAGTAGAGAAATGTTGGAGTGAGGGATGATCCGTCCCAGCATACGCTTTCTGTCTTACTACTAGTAGAGAAATGTTGGAGTGAGGGACTCCGATAATGCTTATGGCATATATCTGGAAATCGAAGCTTCCCAACGCTGTAACTGCAAACACATTATGCATCATAAACCGATCCTAAAGCGGTATTTCAGTAATTGAAGAGATACAGAAAACTGATGAATAACTCCTAGTGAAGCAGGGACGTAATAGGAGTGTTTTTTTCAATGATTTTGCCATTCAGTCTCACATTTTTAAACCACCACAGTACATGTGATTAGAACGGACAATGATGGATTTACTATGCCTACATGAAGAGCAATTCAATGAAAAGGTTAACCCATTAACCGTACTCCACATAACATACTTGACCACACAATTCCAGTGGTGTATCTGAGACGTATCATTATTCACATCAACATTAAAAACTGAAGAAAAGATAAAAAAGCATTTGAATGAGACATATCACACTGACTTCAACAAGCAATAACATATAAAATCCACATCCCCATTCGAAGGAAAGCCCCTCCCAATTCTTCAGTATTGCAGTATACCAGTGTTAAAGTTTGTGTAAAAATCTACAAATCAAGGAACTACGACTACGAGTATATTACACACACACACAAAAAAATAAATAAATAAATAACTAAAACTCATACTGCCCTTTTAACTTTAGACTAAAAATATGGCACAGTTAGTTGTTTTATGTACATTTTTATAATTTAACCAATTGTAAATTAAGAATCAGACATCACTCATTGTCCAAGTGGAGTAAAACATTGACAAAGTTTAGCCCCAGTTAAAAGTCAAAAACAACTCTTAACATATTTTTACCCAGATAATAATTAAATCAACAATGCTAGGTAGCTCAAAATTTTGTGGCTCAAATGGCTCAAATCACTCAAAACGACGTCATTTTGAGTGTAAACGAGTGTAAAACGACGTCGTTTTGACAGATTTGAGCCATTTGAGCCACAAAATTTTGAGCTACCAAACATTTTCCTAATTAAATTAAATAAGATAGGTTGTCTATGTCAATCATTAGTCATATTTTACTGCTTAAAAGAAAAAAAAAAAAAAAAACATTTTGAAAAATTGCTTCATTGGGAAAGTCTAAATTGCAGTTCCTCTTTATCTATATGTAGAGGCTCATTAAAATCTAATTTTTTTGTCCATAATTTATGAAGAAAAAAGATATATAGGATTAAGATAGAACGAGAGTCAGATTAATATATAAAATAAATAAAAATTTAATGCTCCGTTTGGTTCTCGGTAAATAAAATAAGAAAGTTTTTGACAAATCAAGCATTCAACATCTCTCATGCTTTCTCGCGAATCAAACAAGGGGAAATTGGTAGGCATTTTTTTCACAACCGAACTAGATTCAAAGCCAGAGTGAGAGAGCGAGCTTACCTCGTTGAATCACACTGATGAGATACGATTAATGCGTTGCTTCTTTCATTGGAGAGTCGGGTGATCCACTACTGGGATCTGTTTGGTCGCCAGGAAATGGTGAGTCGACCAAGCCCTACAATAGTGGAATGGGTTATCTTATCCCTAGTTTCTTGGGAGAATTTTGTTTGGTTACAATCTGAGAAATTATTTTTAAATTTGTTTATATTTTAGTAAATTTTTTTGATTTTTGTAGATACATTAAGATTAGATGAATCTAAAAATAATAATAAAAAAAAGGTTTAACTTAAATGTTTAAAAAAATTACTAGAAGTAAACGAAAACCCAAATAAAAATGCACACCGATTTTCGTTTGAATTTTCATCTATTTTTAATATTTTAACTAATTTAGTTTACTTTTTATATACATATTGATTAAATAAATTTAAAAACTATAAAGAATTTATTAAATTATAAAAACAAATCATATAAGAACACTCAAAACAAAACAGATAGTTGTTGATTTTTTTCATTATTCTTGAAAATTTAAGGAACAAACAAAATAAGTAATTTTGACATTAATTTCTTGTAAAACAAAATGTTAAGGATTAAAAAAGAATTAACTCAACAATAAAGTATAGGAGAAATTTCTTACCAGTATACAAACTAATTACAAATAAGTGGTTAAAAGTTTACCAATATTAATAATATAAATATAAATTTTTTTTCATCATTATGTAATAATTATCTCAAATTACCACTGGTTGATAATTCCACTAAATTATGTCATGTGAAAAATATTATTTTTCATTTCAAGCTGTATTAAAATTTAGGAAAATTATAAATATACTCCTTAGGTTTTTTTTTTTTTTTTTTTAAATAAGGACTATCCCTTATACTTAAAATTATAAATATCTCATTGTCAAAATATTTGTATTTAATAGAATTAATAGAAAAAATAAAATTTCTAACTAATCTCTTATACAACAATAAAATTATTTGATTTGTTAATTGAAATATATTTATGCCATCATTAAAAATTATTGATCAACTTGATGATTTATAAATAAAAGGGTAATTTGTTATGTGATTAGAAACTTGAAGGGGCAAGATGTAATTTTAAAAACTACAAGGGCAATTTGTATTTTAAATAGATCTCAAGAAATGTATTTATAATTTACCTTAAATTTTATGAGTTGAGATTCTCTCAAGTTCAAATTTGAATTTGACCTCATGTTCTAGGTTTATGGAAATCACCATGAATCCCGTTTCACTTGGTAGATATCATCCGTAAAAAAAATATAAATTAATTCGATAATTATAATATTTTTCATTTTATTACGTTTGTATTTTTTTTTAAAAAATAAAATAGACAATAAACATATTTTTGAAAATAGACCATTCAAATATTTCATTCACATTTACATTTGTTTTTTCTTTCTAAATTTGAAGCCTTAGTATTTACACTTTTACCTACATATTACTTTGATATTTCAACGTTTTAATTTTGGGGAAAGTACCAATCAGGTAAGACTTTCAAAAATAATTAAATACTAATAAAAAAATTTATAATTTTAATAATTAATTTATAATTTATCATTATCAGTATTTGTCCCCACTATCCACTAATGGGTTATTTCATTTCACTTTTAATTTTTTGTCAATCTCAATAGACAATATAATTCAACTTTTTTTTTTTTTTTTTTTTTTATGCAGTCGAAGTTTCCAAAGACCAAAAAAAAAAAAAGCCTTATTATATATATGGTAAGAATTATATACAAGTCTATTTTTTAGATTTAATGATATTTAAGTGAAATAATTGATTAATAATTAGAAAAGATAAAAGACAAATAAAATAACAAAGGAGAGTGTGATTGGTTAATTGATCATTAGACTTTAAAAGTGAGTCTAATTTTTGAGTTTGTTGCCCTTATTTTGTATAATAGTTACACATTCATGAAAAAACACATTCATGAAAAAAGTTTTGGATTTTAATTATTACTATTTATATTTACTACTGATTTGAGCTGATTATAGCTTTTTTTTGTTATGGAACTCTATATCAGATTGTTTGTTACATCTTTTACCTAGAGCCACTACAACAAAATACACCTTTGGCGAACAAAATTAGCGACTAAAAAAAATTTAGTCGCCAAAAGTTGTGGAATTGGCGACTAAATTTTTTTTAGTCGCCAAAAGTACAATATTTAGCTACTAATTTTTTTTAGTCGGGATATTTTGATTATTGGCGATTAAAAAAAATTTAGTCGTAAAAATACAATTGGGACAAAAAAAAAAATAGTCGCGTATATTAGGTTTTGGCTACAAAATCATTTAGTCGCGGAATGTAAAATAAAAAATTATTTTTATTTGGCGACCAAAAGTTTGGTCGCCAAAAACATATTTTAGCGACAAAAATTAGTTATTCTCGTATAGTTGCGTTTTGGCTACCAAAATAATTTAGTGCCGAATGTAAAATTAAAAAATTATTTTTATCTTTGGCGACCAAAAGTTTGGTCGCCAAAAAATATTTTTCAGCGACAAAAAATTAGTTTAGTCGCCGTATGTTGCGTTTTGGCTACTAAAATAATTAGTCGCTGAATGTAAATTTAAAAAATTATTTTCCATCTTTGCGACCAAAAGTTTGGTCGCCAAAAAACATATTTTTAGCAACAAAAAGAAATTTTAGTCGCCAAAAACTAAAATATTTGAAGGGATTTATTTCAAATTTTGGAGGGATTTTATAAAACTAATTGGCGACTAAATGAGATTTAGTCGCTAATGGTGTATATATAATATATATGGTTTATACCAAACAGTGCCTGTCTCTCTCGTCACGTTTCTCTCTCTCCCTCTCCCTCTCCGCTGCTCTCTCTCTCACCGCTGCTCTGCCAGCGCTCTGTGCGTCGGGGCAACCGGAGCACCGATTCACCCTTACCCTCACCCTACCCTAATTCGAATTCGAACTCGAACTCTGTCTCTCTTTCGAATGTGCGTTCATTTTCTCGCTTGAATTCTCTCTCGCTATGCTCTCCATCGGATTTATTTTTAAGGCTGTTGAGGCTCGCAAGTACGGATTTGAAGGTGTTCTATCAGATCTGTGCTTCCCTCTCCTGATTTTGTGAGTTTCAATTTGATCACCCTTCTTTTAGATTATAAACATTATAACTCAGATCTCGCTTCTCTCTTTGATTTTCTGCTTTTATTAGATCTAGTTGTTCGTCAATCTATCGTTTATGATTTTCTAGTTTTATAGTAGATATCATTGTTTGTCAATCTGTCGCTTCTCCCTATTTTTTCAGATCTGTTTGATAGATATAGATTTCTATTCACAATTTTTTTTTTCCTCAAATCTGTTCGTCGATCTGTTTTGATTCATCAATTTTTGTGGCCTTTATCTTATTTTCAGATCTGTTCATCGATCTGTTTTAATTCATCAATTTTTGTGGCCTTTCTCTTATATTGATCTATATATAAATATGTATATGTTGGTTACACGTAAATGAGTTGAAGTTGAAAATTGCTTGAGGTGAAGTTTTTAAATTTTTCCTTTTACTATCCTATGTAAACTCAAATTTCTTAATCCAAGGTTTGATGTCCCTAATCTAATAGCCCCTAACCTATCATTCAGCAGAAAGCTTCATAAAATTTTCAGGTTTTGAACTATGCAATGAACTCATCAAAAATTGATAACATTTTTACATTCTCTGCCCTGGTTATCATCTAGTGATTTTATCTATTAGATGCAATAAGTGCACATATGGTTATCATTTTTTTAAATGCTAAGTTTAAATTAAACGAACAAAATCTTAGGAAACATAGAATGCTAATATTTTGTTCATTGTTTTTTGTTTCCAAGTTAGAAATAGTACAATAATAGAAAACACTATGTTTTAGAGCATTTGGTATTAAATAAGGATTCTCAATAACTGTCGCTTCACAAAATTTCATTTCAGAAACAAAAAGATGAATGGAACTTGATGAGTTTCACCACTAGAAAAACCACTATATAGGTTATGAATAAATGAAAATTGGCTGAAATTGATTAATCTGCTGCTGCCATTTTGAATCCACGAGGTTAACTCCATTTTGTGGTTGATTGATCTGCTTCTAGTTTTAAGTGTATTTTTGTTTTGTAGGTTCTTTTTATTTGATTGGGCTGTCTTTTAGTTTTGCTGGTAAGAAGGCTTCAATTCAAGGGAGAGACTATTGGTGTGTATATGTACCATATAATTAATTACGGCTAATTTAGATATGAAGAAAATTTTAATAATTGAAATTTAAAAGAGTTGTTTGGGATGATCTAAATAAATGTATTTTTTTCATTTTTTATGAAAAGATATGTAGAAAATTAGAGAGGTGATGTGATGGAAAAAAGATAAAAAGATGGATTATTTAGGGGATGCCAAACCACCCCTTAAATACAAATATAAATATATTTGTTAATGATTGATGAAATTTTTTGTATTATGTGTATGATCTTTTGTAAAAGGTTTATAAAAATATTCAAAAAAAAATTAAAAAATGTGTATTTTCAAATTAAATCAAATTCTCATTTGTGTTCATCAAATTTATCAAAAAATATGAATTCTACTTGTATTAAACTATTTTTTTAAAAAATAAATAAAAATAACAAAAAATTCTATAATATATAAATTACGACTTATTTATAACTCTTGGATTATTATTTTGGTTATTAACTGAAAAGATTTTCGTTAATTTCTTATATTTTTCTGTTATATCTAAAGCGGTGGATCTAATCTTTAATTAGAAATGGTATAGATCAGTTTTGTATTTTTAGATTTTTGATGCAATAATATTTGAAACGTTGTCCATTTGTTTATGTTTTTTCAATCTTCTTTGCATGAGATATTCCAATTTGAATTTTCCCTAGTTTGGTGAAGTTGTGTTCATTTGGAGAGAATGATTAGGGAAGAGAAGAGATTAACAAAAGAGAGATGAGAGAAAATGAATTAGTAAATTTTCCCTTGTTTTAGTTGAGAACAAAGCAGATAAGAGTTGAGGGGAAAATATATTTATTTTGTTGTTCCTTGAGTATTGATTGTATAGTGATCCCGGTTTTCCCCGTCATGTATTGTGTTCCGGACTTAGGTTCCCTAGTTGTTGGTTGTTGTCTATATCTGGTTTCCATCCTTTAATTCCTTGTAATTGAGTTTTGGGATGTGTTGGGCAGGTTTGTAACAGGTTGGTTGAGTGTTGGAACAAATGGGTGCTGTCCAGATTTTTGTTCCTTCGCTCGAGCGAGGCTTTTGTCGCTCGAGCGAGATTTGGGTTTTAGTTCCTTCGCTCGAGCTAGGGCTTATTCGCTCGAGCGAGCTTTGTGTGGTGTGCCTCTTCGCTCGAGCGAGAACTCTTGCGCTCAAGCGTGTGTCTGCTTCTCTTTTAGGACCTGAAGGTTGTGTTTCTTCGCTCGAGCGAGCTTTCCTTCGCTCGAGCGAGCGAGGACTATGTTTTGAGTTTCTTCGCTCGAGCGAGCAATCTTGCGCTCAAGCGTGCTTCTGGGTTGCAAACCTGAAGCTTCGCATTGTTCGCTCGAGCGACACTTCTTGCGCTCGAGCGAGGTTCCTTTGTGTCTGGTCGCTCGAGCGACCACTTCTTCGCTCGAGCGAGCCTCGAGTACATCAGTTGGCAGCAGCGGGTTACACATCACTTTTTCATCATCTTTTTCATCCAAACCCTAGATCCGGCTGCTCCTCTCTCTAAACTCTCTCTCTCTCTACAAATACATCTAGTTCTAGTGGTCTTCTACCCTAGTCTCTTTGTAAGAAGGGTAGAGCTTGGTGTGGGCTTCACTTTGATCCGAAAAAGCTTGTGTTTGGAGCATCTTCGAATTTACTCTCTTTCTCCTTTGAGCTCCGAAATTTGAGGTAGGGATAATCTACTCCTTCTTATGAGTTTTAACATAAATTTTAGTCATTTTGTATAAATGGTGAAATATGAGAGTTTTGGAAAGTTAGGGTTTGATTTTGAAATGTATAAAGAGGGGTTTTAAATTGTTGGGTACCATTGTATGTGAGACCTTAGAAAATGAGATTATTGGTGTAAAACTGAGGAAATTGAGCCTAAGGGCTAAAGTTGAGAAAAGGGGGAAAAGCCCTAATTGAAATTAAATAATTAATTTGTATAATTAAATTGGGGAAATATGGAAATATGAAATTAAGTTAAAAATCATGAAGTTGGGAAATTGTGAGATTGAATGGTGTAGTTGGATTGATTAATCACTCACCTATGAAAATGTTGATAAATTTATTTATCTATTTAGAAATAACTGTTTTGGGCTATCGGTGGAGGATAGTCTTGATTATTGTAGAACTGCATAATGATTAGGTGAACTGAAATTAATCACCTGCAATAAGTCATTGAATGTGACGGTTGGAATAATACATTGAATATGTGCATTGAATGATCATTGTATATGATAAAGTGTTTAAATACATTGCATATGTATCTTTGTTGGGAGGAGATATGGGATGTACTCCATGGTTTGGGAGGAGATAGGGGATGTACTCCATTATTTGGGAGGAGATAGGGGATGGACTCCATGGATAATTAAGTTGGCCGGAGTGTCCAGGGTGAAAGTCCCGAAACCTTATATACATCTAAATGATGTTAATGAATTGAAGTATTGTCTTTATGAGTTGTACTCTCATTTGAAGTTATTGATGATAGAAATGTTGATAATATGAGTTGTAGTCTCATTTTGAATTGTTTAGATAAATAATGTACCACGTTGTTGATTTGATGGAGATAACGAAATGGGAATGAATTGAAACACGGTTGTAAATGTGGATGGGTTATAGAAATAGTGTAAATCGAATGCTAATGTTTTAGTTAATTCTTATATTATGTTTAGCGTATCTCTACTGGGCTTTGGCTCACCCTATATGGGACATCATTTTCAGGTACAGGTGATATGCTGCCTCCAAGGTCTTAGCTTGGGAGGTTTTGGGAGTCGAAGACTCTTTTGG
Source organism: Camellia japonica (assembly GCA_030407325.1). NCBI lineage: Eukaryota > Viridiplantae > Streptophyta > Magnoliopsida > Ericales > Theaceae > Camellia > Camellia japonica. The sequence goes on from JAPPVO010000031.1 coordinate 124,399,996, forward strand.
TTATTTTGTTTTTGTTTTGTATTACATGTACTTCAAGCCAAGGGCTTTATATGTAAAAGAGTTAGAACTCTTCTTTTCTTGTAACCAAGTGTTGACTTGGAAAGTTGTAAGCCCATAGGGCATTTACTTTTGTTGTCAACATGTAATACTTTTTGTAAAGAATACTCTGATGTTTGGAATATAAGACTTCTTTTATGTTTTATGGATCTTATGAATGAATGAAGTGTGTCTTATTTTAAGGGTGTTACAACTTGGTATCAGAGCATACCGGGTTTGAATACTTGGGTACGTGGGAAGTGATTAGTACCACAATGGGTTTGTCTCGCTTGTTAGAGACTTATGTATGATGTTGTGTGCTTATGTGATAACATGTTTATGTGACTATATGAGTATGAGATTTAGTTTCTAGGATGTTGATTGGATCCTTGGGTTTCTGGGAGTCCTGTTGGAAAGGCACTTGATCACTGCCGTTTCTAACTGGAACTCTAGCAACGTCACGGGACGGTCATTATCTGGAAATGAAATTCGTAAGTGCTTATGTGATTATGTGCTTACGTGGAATGAATTATTGTTGTCCATCATATTACGACACGAGTTTAATAGCTTCAGCACATTTGTGAATGTGCTAATCCTTTTGTTACCTTTATTAGGATGTCAGGACGAGGATGTGGTGGTAGGCGTGGTAGGCCTAGGAGGCAGGAGATGTCTATACCGGATGAAATTCTGGTACAGCAAGAGGGAGTTGGTCAGGCCAATGTGGCTGAGCCAGTAGGACAGCAGGCCATGGGCGCCTTAGCCCGCAAGATGGCAGGAGCTTTGAGGGAATCCATGGACATTCTCAGGACTGAGAATCAAGTCCAGGCCCATGTAGCTGAGGCAGGGCCGTCTTTTCTGAAGAGGGAGTTCTTCCGGTTGAATCCGGACGAGTTTTTGGGAGATCCAAAAGAGCCACTGAAGGCTGACGAGTGGCTTGAGCAAATGATGAAGACGTTTGAGATGCTTGCCATCGAAGACGGAGTTTTACGAATGACTTTGGCATCCTCCCAGTTGAAGGGAGACGCGGGTCAGTGGTGGAAGTTTGTTCGGGGGCGTATTGGAGGGACTTGGGAGGCTTTCGTTGATGCCTTTCAGGAGAAGTTCTTGCCTCCCACTGTTATGGAGAAGTTAAGAGACCAGTTCAGTCGGCTTAAGCAGCTGAATACACTAGTGGCAGAGTTTGACGCCACCTTTACCAGCTTATCAAGGTTTGCACCAGAGTTGGTGGCGATCGAAGAGCGTAGGTGCTTGGAGTTTGAGAAGAAATTGAGGACCAGACTCATGTTTCGAGTGGCCGGGTCTATGATTAGGGAGTATGGGTGTAGACGTGCCCGAACGTCCACGGCTCCGCGCGCGAAGGCGCGAAATCATTTTGTTCATTAGCTACTACAGTTCGGACTCAATGTCACGGTTCTAAATCTAATCTTGCAAAGTGCAATGCAAGATTGATAAATCACCAAAGAGTCCAAATCCGGCAAATCGTTTTGGAAAACTAATTTTAATAAAGAAGTGCCAAACATGGACTGCTTCCCCAGCAAAGTTGCCAGAAACTGTAGACGTGCCCGAACGACCACGGCTCCACGCGCGAAGGCGCAAAATCGTTTTGTTCATTAGCTACTACAGTTCGAACTCAATGTCACGGTTCTGAATCTAATCTTGCAAAGTGCAATGCAAGATTGATAAATCACCAAAGAGTCCAAATCCGGCAAATCGTTTTGGAAAACTGATTTTAATAAAGAAGTGCCAAACATGGACTGCTTTGCCAGATACAGAGTCGCCACCTAAATATTTTGTTTTGGGAAATTTAGGAAACCGTGACTCATGCCTAAGGCCACGTGTCCGTCATCACCAAAGTTGCATCGGCTCGGGAACTTGGGTACGAGAGGGGTAGGTCATGCAATGAGCACCCCCGCTCGCCCGATCAAAGATCGGCCTTTACTAACATGATATTTTGTTTTTGAAAGCACATGTGTTCTTATTCCGGTTTATTAATCTATCATTACTACGTGATGCGCACAGCATACAAGTATAGACTAGATCGCCTAAATTGGAACAAAACATCTCATGTATGTTTGTTTGAAAATGGTTTGAAGGTGCTTCTCGCAAGTAGGCTAAGACATGGATTTGCCACCCTCGAGTGGGCTTAAAAAACATGATTTTGCCACCTCAAGTGGGCTTAAAACTCGCATTTCGATGAATTGTTCCAATTCAAACAATGAAGCCTTCATCCACAGGCATTCATGCAGTTGAACACTTAAGCAGTTAGCCTCATGGCAAGCATGCTAAACATGGCAACACTTACATGCATGCAACATGCTAAAACATAAAACACTTACAGTGTACTCCGAGCCAAAAAAGAAGCTAGTTAGTAATCAATGCATGATCCTAGCTCATGTTAAGATGGCTAATGCAACACATGCAAAATGCAACTAGAAATAGGCTCGGCTATTCTAAGATGGCATATGAGATGCAACTTGATGACATGTTGTTGAACACGTATTCAAGTAAATGTATTGAAATACGATGCGGTTTGTATGATGCGCCGAGCCTGGTGCATGCATGACAGATGAATATGCACGCATGCGAAGCATAAGGATGCTAATTGAAATATGTCCTAAAACTAACCATCAAAAGCTGATAAGTAAAAGGGAGAAAGACGTGGGGTTGGAAGACATTCACACACTCACGCACACTTATTACAAAATTTGCCCTCTCGACGGAGGGTCCGAATGAATACGCTAAGCTATTCTAACTAATCTAATAATCTAATTAGACTAATTATTACATAATCAAATTGAATATTAGCTAAGCTAAACTAATTAAGAATTTACAACGATAAATTAAATTAGCTAACACATTTACTAATTAATTACAAATTAACTAACTATACAAAGCAGTTAAAACGGCCTCGAGAAGAGGGGCATATGCATGCTCGATCGACTTCGCACGGAAATCCGTTGCCATGCCTCATGTTGCCTCTATTTGCACTGTTCTGCACCTCTGAAAATTATGCCAACTTCTGTGATGCTTCTGACCTACCTCATGGACATTCTGAGAGGTCATCGGCCAAGAGGGGTGGCCATCGGCCAGTGGACAATGGTCATCTACCAATTTTGAGACTATCGGCCAAATATTTGTAGCCGATCGGCACACTAGATAGCCGATCGGCCATCTCTTCCTACAAACTTCTCGTTTTGCTACAGCAAAGTACAAACAGAGGCATGACAATACATTTGCAAGAAAATGTTTGTGCAACCACACTCCTTATCATGTTTGAAGCTCAAAGGAGTGTAGTGCTCAACTCTCGAGCCATCAATCACGCATTTCGATGCATGATGGCCAAAGAGGCCGAGTTGCACAAATCAATATGGATGAAATGCACAAAAACACATAAATGCCTTAACCCCTATCATGCATGATCAAGAGGGTTGGTGACTGAGAATTGAGGCACGTTTCATCACTTTAAGCATGAAACGTCCCTCGTTCCTCGTGTTTGGACTAATGCCCTATCCAAACACAATGCAATGCAAGCACAACTTAACAAAGCTAATGGCATGCAAACAATGCAATGCAACCTAAACATATAAACAACATGGCATGCAACAAGTATGCAACAATGTTATGTAATGCAACTAGCATGCAACAACATGTAATGTACAAACGATGCAACAACATGCAAAATGGACTTAAACTAAAATGGACAGATCTCAATCATGCCCAAATCAGTGGCCAAAAAACCAAGACTAAGGCACCAAAAGGCAAAACATGCATGCACACATATTGGTCCACAAGCTAGGCAACAAGAACATAACCCTTAGAGGCACTCAAAGGGTGACAAAAGTGGAAGTGTAACAACACTATAAGCTCTGAAATTAAGTATGGAATGATGCCAAATCAACCAAGCAAGACAAGTATGGCATGCAAGAAAGCTCAAAGCTTGAAACTAGCATAGGAACTTGTACCAAAGCCACATGAATCAAACCCCAAAGGGCCAAGGACAACCAAAATAGTCCCAGATCATGCCAAAATGAGTCTAAAACAAACGTGGGCCAAAGCTAAAACAAGCCAACATGAAGGGCATAAGGCATGATGTATGCAAGGCCAATAAAAAGGGTTACACTACACCTACTAAGACCAAGCATGGCATGACTTAACCAATAAAAATCAGAGTTATGGCATGTCAAAATAAGCCCAAAAACCCACTGAGATGGCATCCCAAAAGCTTAAGCAATAAGATATGCATAATGGCTCATGTTCAAGGCTTAAAACACAAACCTCCCAATGCATGGAAAAGGTGACAAATGTGAGTGCATGACCACACTATATGGACTGAAATCACATATGAAATGATGCCAAATCATGAAAATGGTCTAAGTAATGCATGTTAGTGACTTGGACACTCAAAGCTAACAAGCTAGAATGCACTATGGCCATACAAAGCAATGCATGCATGACTAAAACAACATCAAACAGAGCTCAAGCATGGTAAAACATGAGGGAAATCTTCTTTGAGTTGAGCCAAAACATGCAAGAATGATGATCCAAACACAAGATGGATGTTAAGGCAATAGAGAGGATTGCACTACAAGTGCATGGTGCATGCAAGAGGCTATTACACCAACCTTAGACAGAGGTATATCATGCTAAAATAAGGTCTAATACATGCTAAGATGGAGCCAAAACAAGCTTAACAAACATGTTACTTTTATGAGCCATCAATACAAGCATATGAGACATAAGGAGAGGGGATGACCCTCTTCTATTTGGGACCTCAAAACACCATCTCCACCATTGAAAATCCTCTGGCTTTCAATGGTGAGAAGGCCAAAACAAGGTGGTCCCAATAGCTTAAAAGGAAGGCACAAGAACAAGACCAAACAAGGCCTACGAGGGGGTAGACAACCCCCAACACAAAAGTGACCTTAAACAAACATTACAAGCATGAAAAATCAGAACTTTTTACAATAGAAAGTTAAGCTTAAATCAGCATGCAAATAGGTCCAAAAGCTTAAACCAAAACAAGGGTTTAAAGGCTAGTTGACTCACCCTTGAAGAACACCTTCAAGAACACAACTCCAGCACTCTTGTCTGACCAAAACCAGTCCAAAAACATTAACACCAGCTCCTAAGTACCTCAGCAACAAAAGGATGGTGTTCTAGTAGGTGCTTTAGTGCAAAAGTATGAAGAAAATACACTTTTGAGCACAAACTAGGGTAAATATGGAGAGAGGTAAAATATAGAGAGGGAGTGATATATGTTTTCTATATCAACTTTTTAGAACCTCTGGAAAGGGAGAGGGGTCTCCCTTCTTATAGAAATTCAATTCTCAAGCTTGTTGAACAAGTTTGAGTCTTGATTCAATCTCTCCATACAGGTGTATGGAGGATGAGATATGTGCTTACCAGCTGTCACAGCTGGCACAAAAATATCTGCAAAAGCAGGTGGAAAGGTCTCGGCCAAGAAATATGGCCAATCGACCAAAAGGAGTGCCGATCGACCAAAAAGAGTGCCGATTGGCCACCACTTATGGCCAATGGCAAGAAAACAAGGCCGATGGCACAAGGCCTTAGCCGATGGGTTGTAGGGATGGCCAACAAGCCACCCTCTTCCCTTAGAAGCAAAAACAACAAGTCCTTGGTCCACAACCAAGTACAAAACAAACAAGTTGAGAGATCCTAAGGCAAGGCGTGTAGCCGAGACGTTCGGGAACTCAAAACGAACACGAGCATGGATGATCATCGAGTGTTCAACCAATGACGTCCAAGTCTTGAGGACGGTCAAAAATAGGGTGTCTACTGTTGCCCCTCTTTGGCAGAACTCGAAAGTCATAAGATGACGGGAGTGAATGTCAAAGCCTAGAGATGACCCATTTTTGACAAGGCCGAAGACTTAGACAAGCATACAAGATAACAAAGAGTTGCGCCTGCAGGCAGGGGCAAGATGCAAATGACATGCGAAGAGAGCTATAATGAAGCATTTATGCAAAATAAATACAACAGTTTAAGCAAGCGAATAAGAAAGAATAGTCCTACACATTCCAACAGAAAGGATGTAAGAAAATTATGCAATTCTCACTTCGTCTCACGCGGAGAAGATTAAAAGCAACTACCGAGGACACCCGGAGTCTCAAACACAACATCTCTCAAAGTATCACACGCAGGAGAGGAAAGGACTGTGCAAGAAAGCACAGTCATCCAAACGCGTGTCAAACGCGAGAGGAGAGAGATACGTCCAAACGCATGCCAAATGCGAGTGGAGAAGGGTTGCGCAAGAAAGCGCGATGCACATAACAGTGCGAGAACGTCCAAACGCGGCACGCAAGTGGAGAAAGGTTGCGGTGAAACTGAGCCGGGACTTCTCTTGAATGAACCGTACATACAATATCGTCTGGTTTCACAACTTCAAATGAATCGTACATACATTATCGTGCTTGCAAAAGAAAGAAATTCAACAGGTACAATATAGTATAAACTCATGTTCAACGTTAGATCAAGAAATTAGTTCAATATGAGATAAACACATGCATATACAATGCGAGTGAGAAGGTGCATAGCAATGCAAGTAAAACATGCACGACAATGCAAGCGAGGGGTGCATAACAATGCAACTGAAACAAGCATGATAATGCAAATAAAACATGCGTGACAACGCAAGTAAGGGGATGCATGACAATGCAACATAAGTGTGCGTGACAACGCGGATAAAAAGGTGCATAATCAATGCAAGAAAGGCATGCGCGACAACGCGAGCCATGGGGTGCATAAACACATGTAAGTGAAGCATGCGCGACAACGCAAGCAATGTGCATAACAATGCGAGAACGGGTGCATAAACACATGTAAGTAAAGCATGCGTGACAACGCAAGCAATGTGTATAACAATATGAGAGAGGCATGCGCAACAATGCAAGCCATGGGGTGCATAAACACATGTAAGTAAAGCATGTGTGACAATGCAAGCAATGTGTATAACAATGCGAGAATGGGTGCATAAACACATGTAAATAAAGCATACGCGACAACGCAAGCAATGTGCATAACAATGCGAGGAAAAGCATAAACACATGTAAGTAAAGCATACGTGACAACGCAAGCAATGTGCATAACAATGCGAGGAAAAGCATAAACACATGTAAGTAAAGCATGCGCGACAATGCAAGCAATGTGTATAACAATGTGAGAATGGGTGCGTAAACACATGTAAGTAAAGCATGCGCGACAACGCAAGAAATGTGCATAACAATGCGAGTAAAAGCATAAACACATGTAAGTAAAGCATACGACAACAAGCAAATGTATAACAATGCGAAAAGCATAAACACATGTAAGTAAAGCATGCGCGACAATGCAAGCAATGTGTATAACAATGTGAGAATGGGTGCGTAAACACATGTAAGTAAAGCATGCGCGACAACGCAAGAAATGTGCATAACAATGTGCATAACAATGCGAGTAAAAGCATAAACACATGTAAGTAAAGCATGCGCAACAATGCAAGCAATATGTATAACAATGCGAGAACGGGTGCATAAACACATGTAAGTAAAGCATGCGTGACAACGCAAGCAATGTGTATAACAATGCGAGAGAGGCATGCGTGACAACGCAAGCCATAGGGTGCATAAACACATGTAAGTAAAGCATGCGACAACATAAGCAATGTGCATAACAATGCAAGGAAAAGTGCATAACAATGCGACGAAATGTGCGCGACAACGCATATAGTCTGTGCATAACAATGCAACTACAAAGAGAGGCACATATTCAATGTAAGCATGGTAAAGGCAAGTTATTTGCGATGTTGAGATGCAACTTCAAAACAAGACGAGGCATGGTCAATGCAAGAGTGAAAAGACGTATAACAAGCGCGCTTATTACGAACATGACAAAACATTGTAATGCAACATATTCAAAGCAATTTTCGAATCTCGCAATATACAAAAGGATACGAAAAAGGATACACCTCGCGCGTATCGAGTGCCGCACACGAAAGACACGGTTCGGGGCCACCACGAAGGCCGCTTAAGCTTCAAAAGTGTATTTTCTTGCACTTTCTTGAAAAATGAGGGTACCAAATCAACAAAACTGACCCAAACAAGGGCATTGGAGGTGCATCGACCACAAGGGGAAGCCATCGGCCATCAAAAGAGCTTATCGGCCAATAATTTAGCCGATCGGCCAAAAGTGGCAGATTCGGGGCAATTTTGTCCATTTGCTTCGGGACTTTAAATATAGGGTTCCAAACCCTATTTCCTCACTTCCTCTTAGTCGAAAATCATTACCCTCTCTCTCTCTAGGTCATTTTCCTCCCTTCAATCAGTGCTTTTCTCCCATTTTCAAGCCTCCCGCAACTTCCGATTCGCGAAACCCTCTTCGTTTCAAACACTTTGAACCGAACGAAACGCGATTTCGGTGTTCCTTTCTTGATTTCCACCACTTGGGGTTTGTTTCCCCCGAGTTAGCCTTGGTTTCTGTGCCCTCTTCCGAGCCTTGTCATTTTCCTCCATTTTTCACCGCTCGGGGTTGACTTTCAGCATTCTTGCCCACTTTTCATACCCTCGCCCATTTTTGCACTCTTCTCGAGATGGCGGACGATATTCCATGGGATGGGACTCCCCCAGAGATGGATACAAATCCTGAGATCGAGCTCTTGCCGCTCAGTGTCCGACCGTTCGACCCGGCGACATACCGGCCCGCGGTACACATACTGCCTCCCGATAGCATCCGCCAGTTCAGGAGCTACACGCGAGGTGCGCTATTGGAGCTCCTACTACGCGAGTCGGAGTCGCACCTTTCTTACGGCGCTGCTGAGGTATACTCTTCCCCTCTTTTATTTTCTGTAATGTAAATCAAATATCTTGAATAGCCAATTCTGTTCTTTAACTGAATAACCCAAACACACTGATACATCACATGCTTAGTTCACCCTGAGCACAATCATACACGATATTTGTGTAAACTCGAACACATGCACACACACTGCATTTTTTTCAATTCTGAACATATTCAAACACTGTATTTCTGACACTGCTTCGCATCTGTTTGTCTTAAACACAGGGAGATTCCTATGCCTTCCAGGGGTATGGGAACACCATTGCCCGAGGTTGGTACATGGAGCTGTCCGACGAGGTTCGCCAGATTGTTGACGAGGCCGGCTTCGACATTTTCTGCATGGGACTCTCACGCCTCACTGCGAGTAGGCCCCTTCTTGGCACGCTGGTGGAGAGGTGGTGGGACACCACCGATTCCTTCCACCTTTCCGCAGCGGGGGAGATGATGATGACCCCCTTTGACTTCTCCATGCTCACCGGCATTGGAGTAGGGAGTGATCCGATTTCCTTCGACACCGACATGGGTGACTGGGATGCTACCCAGATCTTCTTGCTTGGCGCTCGCCCACCTCTCTCCCGGCCAAGGTTCGTAAGGTATTCCTGGTTCGAGGACCATTTCAGAGTGCAGATGCCGACGACCCGCGAGGAGGCTGAGTAGTATGCCCGAGGGTTCATTATGTTCTTGCTGGGCACCACCCTCTTCGCCGACCGGGCGAACACAGTTGCCCTCTATCTGCTGAGCGCGTTGGTGGACGTGACTAGGATCCGACGCTATGACTAGGGTGGCGCAAGTTTGGCCACACTTTATGGGTACATGAGCTCTTCATCCCGCCGCAGCGGACATCTGCTCGGAGGCTACTGGCGAGCCTGGGAGGTACACCTTTCCTTTCTGGTTTACAATTCTGCTTTACACTATCTGTACACCACACACACTGCATACACGCAATCTGCTTTACACTGGCTGTACACTGCACACACTGCACACACGCAATCTGCTTTACACTAGCTGTACACTGCACACATTGCACAATACATTGCACACCATTCTCTAATTTCTGCTTTATCTGCATACTGCCTTACTAATAAGCATACTTATTCTTACCCTGTTACATTCTGTAGTTGTGGGTGTATGCCTACTTTCTGAGGCTTGCTCCAAAGCCAAAGGTGGAGATGCCCCTCACTGTCCCATACTCTCATCGATACGATGTGAGGTGCGAGCGGAGACCATGGGAGTCTTTCCTGTTCTTCCGCAGATACTTCGACACCATTACCGCAGCTGAGGTATTTCAAACATTACAGTTTATTTAAGCTTCGCTTTACATTGTACTTTCAATAACAGATAACAAACTGTATATCCTGTCATTTACAGATCACCTGGCAGCCTTGGACCGCGTTACCGGATGTAGTGAGAGACCAGTACATGGGTGCTCGGGAGACTGCCCGATTCCAAATTTTGTTAGAGGGTCTGGTCTGCCGGGCTTGGTATTTTGGAGAGCGCTTCCTACGTCAGACCCTTGGTTTGCCTGAGCAGATAGTCCAGAGGCCACCTCCTATCCATACGAGAGCCACCGAGAGGTACACCCTGCAAGAGATGATGGATTTCACTATCGGCTGGGACGCTGACTTTTTCAGAGATGAGGGCGACTATAGCGTCTTCATCCAGACTTATCTCATGTGGCCTCTGGCCAGTGCTCGTCGAGATGAAAGAGAGAGGCCTGCAGCCCCAGTGGAAGGAGCGGGAGCACCGAGGGCAACTCAGGCCCATGACAGGAGTGGTTCTCGGAGGGGATGGAGAGCAGAGTGGCCAGCCCAGCCCACTACTATGACATGCTGTGGGCAGGCTGGAGAGACTTACCAGATTCCGATTGCTCCTCCGCCAGCTGATCATGAGCTCGTCGGAGTTCGGGGCTCGACCCCGGTATGTGCTATATTTTTCATTCTGTATAGTCATTTCATTTTAGTTGATATCCCGCAAAATACTAATTACTTCTACACTTTTGCAGGCTTCCATCGAGTACATTGGGCAGGCCCTAGAGCTAACGGCCTCAGTGATAGGGATGTTGCAGAGGAGTATAGACCTGCTGAGTATCTACAGTATTCCGGTAAGTTCTTTCAACTTCCGTTCCAAAACACTTTGTGTAATCTGCTACATACAGTCCTGATGCATCACATTATTAATACTGTATTCGATATACCACACTCATATACCACTCACGGCACCGACACATTGCATTTCATACGCTGGCCACGGCCTTTATATACTGCAATCATCCACTGTTCACGGAATTCATGCACTGTAATCACAAACTGCTCACGGCATTCATACACTGTACTCATACACTGTATTCGATACCATACTCGACTTTACATAACATAACTGATGCATCTGCCGAATGTTCTTTTCAGGCCCCATTCCAAATACCAGCCACAGCGGGTGCCTCAGCGGGACCTTTAGTACCTCCCAGAGTAGCAGGGGGAGTCGAACGAGGGATGGCAATACACAGCTGGGGCAGACATAGGTGTACTCGTACCGAGGGCAGTTCGCGGGAGCCCACCCCAGATGATGATGAGTCCGATGGGGAGGCAGAGTCGTCTCAGGGGGAGGGTGGAGATGGCTCGAGCTCAAACTCTGGCAGCGGAGCCGACGGTGACGATCCTGGACCTTCGTCCAGGAAGAGAACGAGGAGAGACTCCCGTACTTGAGGCGACCAGCGCCGATCCAGATGCTGTTCTTCTTCTTTTGCTTTATTTTCCTTTTTATTAGTAGTTTAAACACATTGTACTGCATCAGGCAGATTTTATTTTTCTTCAAAACTATGTACTTTTGCAAAAGAAAATATGATGGAATGAAACAACTCTTTTTGTTGAAAAAGTGTTACATTTGTACATTCTAAGCATCGCATCGCATCACATTACATAACAATGTAAATGAGATTGAACTTTGTTTTGAAAACTAAACGCTCGAATTGCATTAATCAGGTAGTAAACCGACCGACAACAAAACAGCTCGATAAGCAAAACAACGAACTTGACATAAAATACAATTCGATAACCAAATGTAAATACAACTCGATAACCAAATGTAAATACAACTCGATAAGCAAGACAAGGACTAAAGAACATAAAATACAACTCGATAAACAAAAGTACAACAACTCAATAAACAAATTGAAGTAACACAGGTGCGACTTCGCAAAATCATCACCAAAAGGCATTTGAAGTGGAACAAGTCACAAGTTCTCAACATATCCAACACATAGACAACTCAGAGAACAAGAGGAAAGGCCATCGGCTAAGGTGAGCGGCCATCAGCCACAAGAAATGACCATCGGCCATCATTACTAGCCGATCGGCTAAAAAGATGGTCGGTCGGCACTCTTTTTGGCCGATCGGCCAAAAATGGCAAGAACCTCCAGAATGCTGCCACCTGTCTTCCACTCAACACCTTATCTTCTACAAAAGTCCCAGCTTCATAGTTTCTCCATTTCAGCTCAGTTTTTGCAACAAATGGAAGCATTTCTTGTCCAAAATCTCACAAATTGGATTGCCAACTTCGATGGCTCGGAAAAGCTGAATTTCCGAGGCTTTGGCATAAATGCACTATCCACGTTGAGTCGCACCCCGCTGCGTTTTCCATTCCTTCATGCCGCGGCAAGGTTTTGGAATCCGGTAACACACGTCTTTAGCTTTGGCGGACAAGAGACGTGTCCCGTTTTCGAGGACTTCCAAGCATTAATGGAATCCGAGCGCGATGAAGAAATCTTGCCTCAATTCCGCTTCGGCTACGTCCAAGCCTTAGGACGGATGTGCGGCCTTACTTTGCATGACGCTCGGTCATTGATTCACGACAGAGAGTTGGACATTCCAAGCTTGATTCGTCGTTTTTCTGATGCCGGTGACCGCGGCGATCATCATTGGTAAGGTTATCGGCGACATGCGCTTTGCTTGTGCATGTTGTCTCATTTCTTGCTTGCCCCAAGCTCCGGTGGGTCTAGCGTCCGGTTGATTGAGGTCGCCGAGGGCTTAACAGAGGGCAAGAGCTGCATCGTCATGACGCTAGCTGAGACATTGATGGGTTTGGACGCTTTTCATCGCCGGGAGACGACTAGATTTGCGGCGAGTCCACTACTACTGCAGGTAATGTTTCCCATCCCATCTCATATATATTTCTCACATCACTCGGCCCTCATGCTCGGTTTTTCTCTCAAACCCCTTTCCTCACTTTTTCTCTCAACGTACACCTCTCTATTCTTTAATCTCTCATTTTTCATCCCTCTCCAGATATGGTTAACGGATAAGTTGAAGATTGTGGACTCATGCCTAGCATATTCAGCTCGCAGCTATTTCTTCCGACGACGCCTAGTCGATGCCCCTGATGAGGGATGGTGGTGCGACTGGATGTGTAGTTTGTCCGCTACCAGTATTGCTTGGCACTGCCCCTGGCTTAATTTACCGGCGATGAGTTACAGCATGACCCGCTAGCCGGGGATTCAGTTGATTAGCCTGACACACTGTGTCCTTTACTTCCCGTTCCGATTTCGGCGCCAGTTCGGACATGATCAGACTTGCCCGGAAGAGGGGATAGAGTACCCTGCTGCATTTCCAATCTGAGGCGCACAGCTAGCTCGGTATGCCACAGCATAGAGGACGAGAGAGCTTCTGGCCCCCACTCCCACTTTCAGTTGCACCCTCTCTGATGAGTGCATAGCTTGGCATGATGAAGAGGCGCAGGTTGGGCCTACTTTGGCATCAGAGGCTTCGACCAGCTCTAGGAGGGGACGCAGGAACACCTGACTATGCCTCGAATTTATTTGCTTTAATCAGTACTTTCAAGTTTTCTTTATGAATGTAATAAAAAAGAAACTTTAATTTGTATTCAAGAGTAGGAGAACTCTATACTGAAATCAATGTAATTGAAGGTTGTGGGTACTGAAAATTTTTCGTTTGGTCCAAAAATGGTTTAAGTTGTAAAAAGATTAATTTGAGCAAAATCAACTTTTATTAAAACTTTTCAAAGCCATTTTCGGTATGGATCACAACTGGACATGCCCGAGATTTATCACTAAGATGTACAACCCCGGATCCAAGTAACTAGAAAGTTGCCCCTAGTCTAAATAGCACTGCATTGGAGATCACAACCGAGCTCTTGAATGCAGAATAGACAAAGATGACCAACATGATCACACGAACAAAGTTGATTTGGAAGTGTTTATGGCTGAACTTCAGGACGAAGTTGCCTACGTATCCCAAAGATGGAAATCAAGCCTTACGTAGTTCAGCTCGGGTTCACTCGTGTATTAACACTCTCCTTTTGCGCTCTAACTTTTGCCAAGGCCGCCATTTCTGGGTTTTCAACCTTGCGAGCTCAGCTTTTATAATTTCAAATTTTCTGTGCTCTAATTTTTGCCTAGGTCGCCCTTTCGGGTTTTCAGCCTAGCGAGCCACTCAGGGACAGTATTTCTTCAACTTGTCCATGTTGATCGGTTGGGAGAACTCTAGGCCATCTAGGTCCATCAGAACGACAGCTCCACCCGACCAGATAGACTTGATGATGTAAGGGCCAGTCCAATTGGGTCTGAACTTGCCCCTAGGGTCGTGGATGGGAGCTTGGTTGTCTTTGAGCACAAGATCCCCTTCTTTCAAATTCGTAGACTTAACCTTCTTGTTGAAAGCCCTAGCAAATCTTCGTTGATAACCCTGAACGTGATACAGTGCTTTCAGCCTTCTTTCATCAAAGAGCATGAGTTCTTCGAACCTGCTTTGCTGCCAATCTGCCTCAGCTATCTGACACTCAGCCAATACTCGTAATGACGGAACCTCAACTTCGATAGGCAGAACAGCCTCCATCCCATAGACCAAGGAATACGGAGTTGCTCCAGTAGAAGTTTGAATTGAAGTCCGGTAGCCCCACAGAGCAAATGGCAGCTTACCTGGCCAATCCCGATAGGTTTCCACCATCTTCTGCAGAATACACTTGATGTTCTTGTTGGCGGCCTCAACTGCTCCGTTGGTTTGCGGCCGATATGTAGATTACTTATGAAAAGCCACATTGAATTTCTCCAACAAATCGATCACCTCCTTCTTGAAGTGGGAACCATTATCTGAAATAATCTCATTCGGGACCCCATAGCGACAGATGATGTTGTTCCTGATGAACTTTGCAACGTGCGATGCCTTCAACACCGCATAAGATTGGGCCACAACCCACTTCGTGAAATAGTCTATCGCGACTAGAATGAACTCATGCTCATTGGACCCCTTTGAAGTGACAGCCCCAATTACATCAATCCCCCAGACCGAAAATGGCCATGGCGAAGTCATGTTGTACAGCTTCGACGGCGGAATGTTCATGCGGTTTGCATGGATCTGGCATTTGTGGCATCGCCGGACAAAGCCAATACAATCCTCCTCCATGGTGGACCAGTCGTAACCCTGTCTAAGGATCTTCCGGGCTAACATCACCCCGTTCATGTGCGCTCCGCACTCTCTTCCATGGATGGCCTCCATTAGGCGCTTCGATTCTTCGGCATCAACACACAACTTATGCATCCCGAGATGACCTCTCTTGTACAGTTTACCCCTGCAGACGATGAACTGAGCAGCCATTCTTCGAATTGCACTCTTATCTTTGGCATTTGCCCCTGGTGGATACGCCTCTTTTTCCAAGAAGTTCCAGACATCGTAGTACCAGGGGTTCTCATCTTGTACCTTATCTATGGCAGCAATCAGCTCGTAGGCCGGCACAAATTTCTGTTCAATGATGATCGGACGCATCCAAACTCCGAAAGGGATGTCTATCATAGAAGATAGAGTTGCTAATGAATCCGCGAACCTGTTGTTCTCTCTTAACAGATGAGCGAAGTTCAATTTCTCAAACCGAGGAATCAGCACATCCAAGGTCTGGTGATAGATTCTCATCTTTTCTTCTTTAACTTTCCAATCTCCTTTAGCTTGAGATACAACAAGGTTTGAGTCCCCGATGACATCCAACCGTTTTGCCCCTAGTTCTAGGGCGGCTTCTAAACCAGCAATACATGCCTCATACTCTGCTTCATTGTTCGATACTTTGAACCGGAGTTTGAATGCTAGAGGTATACGGGAATTGTCAAGTGCTATCAGCAACACCCCTATCCCATACCCGTATTGGTTTGACGCTCCGTCGAAGTACATCGTCCAAGTCTCTTCTTCGACATACAGAATGGCCTCGTCTGGGAACAGATACTCAACTGCTTCATCCCCTTCCACTGGGTGATCGGCTAGGAACTCCGTTACCACTCTCCCTTTCACTGACTTGCGCGTCACGTACTTCAGATCGAATTCGGAAAGCAGAAGCAACCAATGAGCTAGCCTACCCGTAAGTGTCAGTTTCTTGAAGAGATATTTCATGGGATCTAATCTCGAAACCAGTATTACGGAGTGAGCTAACAGGTAGTGCCGTAGCTTTCTGGTAGCCCATACCAAGGCCAGACAAGCCTTCTCCAGCGGAGTGTAGCAGGTCTCGTAATCCAGCATTTTCTTGCTCAGGTAGTAGATAGCCCTCTCCACTTTGTCCTTAGACTCCTGTGCAAGCATGCAGCCCATTGTAATTTCATCACTGAAAGGTACAGAATCAACGGTTTCCCCGGCTCAGGCGGTGACAACACAGGTGGGTTCTGTAAATATTGCTTAATCTGTTCAAAAGCAGCTCGGCATCGGTCGTCCCATTGGAACTTCTTTCCTTTCTTTAGGAGACCAAAGAGTGGTTCACAAGTCAAGGTTAATTTTGCAATAAACCATCTTATGAATTGCACTTTACCCAGAAAGCCTCGCACCTCCTTTTCAGTCCTCGGTGGTGGCATTTCTCGGATGGCCTTGATTTTAGAAGGCTTAACCTCGATACCTCTCTGTTTGATCAAGAACCCCAGCATTTTCCCAGCTGTAACACCAAACGTACATTTCTGAGGATTCAGCCGCAACCAATACTCTCTGATCCGTTGAAAGAATTTCTGCAAGGCGGTGTAGTGGCCCTCTCTTTCCTTGGACTTAACAATCATGTCGTCCACGTACACCTCAACCTCTTTATGGATCATATCGTGCAATATTGTGGTCGCAGCTCGTTGATATATAGCTCCAGCGTTCTTCAGCCCAAACGGCATCACCCTATAACAATAGGTTCCCCAGGGGGTGGTAAAAGCAGTCTTTTCCCGGTCTTCGGGTGCCATCAATATCTGATTGTAGCTTGAAAACCCATCCATGAATGAGAGCAACGCATGCCCAACAGTAAAGTCCACTAATTCGTCGATACGCGGAAGCGGAAAATCATCCTTCGGACTGGCTTTGTTCAAATCCCTGAAGTCCACACATACCCGAATTCTGCCGTCCTTCTTCGACACCAGAACTATATTGGCCAACCAAGTTGGGTATTCTGATACCAACAGGAACCCTGCGTCAATTTGCTTGGTGACCTCTTCTTTGATCTTGAAAGCCCAGTTCGGGCAGATCCTTCTGAGCTTCTGCTTAATAGGTCGGGCCTCTGGGTCAAGAGGGATCCGGTGCTGTACAATCTCAGGATCGATTCCAGGCATGTCTTCGTAGGACCACGCGAAAACATCTTTGAAATCTTTTAATAAAACGACTAAGCACTCGCGCTCCTCCAAAGACAACGTGGACCCGATCTGGACCAGCCGTGGGTCCTTCTCAGTACCAACATTAATTTGGGTGATTTCATCAACCAGCGGTTTTACAAACCTCTCCTGCTCTTGATCTAGCAAATATTTCAAAATCGGAGGAATTTTTTCCTCGTCGTTTTCATCGAAATTTTGAAAGTCCTGATTAATACAATAAATCAAAGGCACAGAAAACTACTCGAAGGCCACAGCCATTCCATTCTCATTAATCACTTCCAAGTCACCTGATTCCTCTGTTACAACAGACTCAAAGGAAAAAGAAAAAGACGACCTGGACAGGACTGTGGCATCCGAGTTGTCACCCCCAAGAATACCGGACTCAGACTCAGACGAGCTGGAACCTGATTCCAACTCCACAAACTCAGTGGAATCAGATTCCGGCTCACTACCTGACCCGGTGCTGCTCGATAAGAATCCCTCCTCATACTGCCAAACGAAGAAGGGTGCGATGGATGCATCCAGAATGTTTGAAAATGGGCTCACAGCCACTTCATTCCCAATCATGGACACCGAGAAGTTATCCCCCAAGCACTCATGTATGATCGGAGGATCTGAAAGTAGACGAGCCAGTGCTACTCCCATTTCAATCTCTGTGCTCTCAGAAACCTCCTCCTTGCACTGCTCAGCCTCAACTGGTGGGTCTGTCTGCTCTTCAGCAACATCATCCCCAGACAACTGCAAGTCGAAGAATATCTCGAACCCTGGCAAGCGCCGCCTCTCGGCATTTAGCCATGGCTTTGGGAAGCCGCAGAATGGAAAGTCCTCTCCCTCCCGGACAAAGCGTCTCTTTAGGGTACCCTAGATAGGCCGATGCATCAACTCATAAGGCTTGCCGGCTTGCTTGGCTCTGGCTCTTCCGGCCATCTGTTTGCCTTTCCTCACCCAATCATCTTTGGTAGGCAGATAACCTAAACCAAAGGTATGCGGGTTGTGCGGCACTTCGGCCGATGCTATAATGCCCTTCCGGCCACTTTTCCCTAATTCCATCCCGGGGATGTGCTGGAGCTTGTTCATGAGATACACAGATTGCGCACTGACATATAACCCCTCATCAACAGCTAAGATATTCTGAACAACCCGGGCCTCGGCTAGGGTGAATCCTGACAGGAACACATCCTACGCGCCATGCTCAATATCCAGAACTAGTGTAGAAACCTCTGGCAGTGGATGGATTGAAGAATTCCCAAAGACAATTGCCACCCCCTTCTCATGGGGGTACTTCAACATTTGGTGCAGGGTGGAAGAGACCGCCTTCACCTGGTGCAGCCACGGCCGCCCTAGGAGTAGATTAAAGGTTGCGGGAACGTCCAAGACATGAAAGTCAATATCATGTTGTCCTCAACCAACCTGAGTCTGAATCTTCACGGTCCCCATCACCTCTCTACTAGTATTATCATATGCCCGTATCACCTGGGCAATTGGTACAAAATCCACAGGCTTCAACCCGATTGCATATGCCGTCCTTGACGGGCACACGTTAATGGCGGATCCCGTGTCGACAAGAACTACCTGTATCTATTTGTCTCTACACTCCATAGAGATGTAGAGTGGTTTGTTGTGATCCGAGCCCTCAAGTGGCAGTTCCTTGTCAGTGAAGGTCAACGTAGGGGAAGCTCCTCCCAGAAAAACCAATCCTACCAGCTGCTCAGGCGTGGTCTCGATTGAAAGTTTGGCCTTGTCCATGGCAGAAAGGACAGCCTGCCTGTGAACTCTTGAGGCCCTAAGCAGTCCCTAGATGGAGATGTCTGCTTGTATCTTCTTAAGCTGTTTCAATACGGCCTCCTCCTTGAGCAGTTTATCTTTCTGCCTCTCTGTCTCTTTGTCCTTTCCGGATGCCTCTGGTTGATCTAAGTGCGGGGGCTTGAAATACCGCCCACTCCTAGTCATGTGGTCTACCTCGCCAACATACCAGGTATCATCCGGCTGGTTTTGCCCCCAGTCTTCGTCTGTGTGGGCAAGACATGAGTCGTCGTCTTCCCACCACATACCATCAGCAGCCGACAAACACCTATCCGGCTCCGTTACAACTATTTATGTGCCCACAGCACCTTCTGTTCCTGTGCTTGCAGCACGTTCCGTTCTTGTGCACACAGCACGTTCTGTCTCCGCAGGGGCTTTGGCCTTTCTAGCCCTCTTAAGATCTTCAATCTTTTCCTGCTTAGACTGTTTCAGTGCAGCCTACTGCTCAGTATCCTCTGTACTCAAATTGCTCTGATCCCGAGCAAAATTCTTAACACCGGTGCTCTCCGGCGGTGCAGACTGATTCCCGACACTTTCGGCCACTGTTGACATCCCAGCTCCTGGTTGCCCCTGCTCTGGCTGAGGTGCCTCAACAACATCCGGCTTGTCGCTGAGCCACCTAGTAGCTTATGCTGACCCTTCCAGATCAAACCAGCTGACAGTCACATCCCCCGGATCCTGTTCGTTGAAAAACTGAAGGTTAGCAATGTCCTCTTCCAGATCCACTAGGTCATCTAGCCCCTGATTAGGTCCATCCTCCCGTGCTACACAGATCTCTGCCCCCACTGGCAATTCTACCTTCGGCGTAGTCTGGCCTGCTGATGTGATGTAACCGCTTGGGTTGTACATGAAGCTCACAGACCCCTCAGGCTCTGTATCATTATTCCCATCTGCCTCCACAGTCGACCCAATTCTACCTTCAATAGCCACCACCACCGTTTCTGGTTGGGTTTGGGAGATGTCCAACATGCACAAGTCAGTGCTGTCAAGAATGAACACCTCCGACTTGGGTAGGTGAGAAGGGGTGATATATATGCTAGGGTCGTATGACACAACCCCAGTTTGGATCAAGTTGATGCGTTTGGGAGGTGGAGCTTGGTTATGTGGTGGGAGAGGGTTGGTGGTGACATTCAACTTCTCCGGAGGCACGATCACCCTGTTGTCAACGAGATCTTGAATCTCATGACGCAATCTATAGCACTGGTCGGTGTCATGACCATGTTGTTGGTGAAAGGCGCAGTACTTCGCCGGGTTATAGGAAGGAGGAAGTTTTTCTGGCAATGGCCGCGGCTCTAGGGGCTTCAAGTGCCATTTCCTGATCAAAACCCCCAGAGCTTTGGACAAAGACATATACAGCGGGGTAAAGGTTCTCTGGCCTTGGGGTGGAAACTTGGTTGTTTGTGAGCTACTTCCGGACGCACCGGTGAATGGTGTAGCTGTAAGGGTTCTTGGGGTGGTGGTGGTAATCATGCCCACGTCTGAAGTCCTGGCAGCTGCAGCACTGCTTGTGCCTGCATTCGTACTACGGTTGAATGCCCTCTTGGGCTGCTCTCTCTCATGATGAATGAGGCCCTGTTTCATGGCGTCCTCGATCTGAAACCCAATCTCATGTAGATCTGCAAAGGTGGGAAGGGGGAGGACGATCATCTTCTGCATGAGCTTGGGCTGGAGGTTGCACACAACCATCCGTATTTAGTCTTTGTCGACCGGCCTGATGGTCATCATCGAGGCCTTAGCCCTCCATCAGGTCACAAAATCAGAGAAGCTCTCCTTTGGCTCTTGCCTAGTTGTCTCGAGATCACGGGTTGTGACCTCGATCTGAGTATTGTAGGAGTATTGAGCTACAAAGGCCTCAGCCATCTCCTCCCAATTCCTCTTAACAGAGTCTTCCAGTTTTGCATACCAAATAGCCGCCACACCCGACAGGGTCCGGCCAAACAGGGAAAGATTTTGCAATCTGGAGAGGCCCATTGGCCTTAGTATATCCGAGAACAGCCGCAAATGGACCATAGGATCTCCAGACCCGTCGAAACGGTCTATGTGCAGCATTTTAAACCGGTCTGGCAGAGTCATGGTCGAATCGGTGTACCCATCCTCTATATCCGGAATGGATTTCACGCCTTGAGACTTCTTGAACAGCTTTTCTAGCTTGCTCACTATTAGCGCTGTGGGGTCCACCTCGAACTCAAACGGTGTATCCCCCAGGTTGGTCTATGCTTTGGATAGCTGGGGTAAGATTGGGGGCAGAGCTAGCCCCGTTGGAACGTCCGTATTTTCCTGGACGTTAGCCGTCTCCCCGAGTATTGGAACTCTAGGTGGGGGAGGAGGTGGGTGCGAAGCAAATGCTCTAGCTTGCTGTGGTTGTTGTTGTTACTGAAGTCTAGCAATCAGCTCTGCTTGTTGAGCCATAACCTCGGCCTGGCGTGCAGCAAACTCTGCTTGGTAGGCAGCATCCTGCTGCATGGCTTGCATACTTTCCTGGAGCTGACGCATCATCTTTTCCATACCTGCCATAGGGTGTTGGTCTATCTGGACAACCGGTATATCTGTCCCTGCAGTAGAAACTGAGACCTTAGCCTGACTGTTCACTGGTGGGGTGGACCACGATCTAGCGACCGCTGTACCGATACACTGCACCTTACTGACCTCCGTCTACTAACCGGGGGTAAAGAAAGGAACATTGCTTGTCCGTCTATCAGATCCGCGGATCGATTAAGTCTTCGACCTCTAACCCAGAGTGCTCGGGGAATATCTACCTGGTCGGATGCAATGGTGCTAAACTATCTTGCTAAAAGATAAATAAAGCATAATAAGGACACAATGAGCAGAAAAACGGACACAGCATAACAGCTTAAATAAAGACAACACACAGTTGGCAAACACAAGCTGAAAGAACTGTTCTCAACCACTGATCATTGTTCCCAAATCACTGCCCCGAATCTGAATCTGATACCCGCAGGTAAAACTGATTCCCCAAATACTGATGCCCGCAGGCCTGATACCCAGACTTGCAAACTGATACATGCATTCCTGTAGACACGCACCCTAAAAGCACATAGCAAGCAAGTAAGAGCCAAAACACCCCTATGGAGGGGTAGGGTTTCCCTGTCCCATCTTGTCAGGAGCTAGGGTTTCACTACGCACGCAGCGGTTTTCAAACAACCTACAATCGGGTAAGCAACCTGTCCTAGCTTGGAATGGTCACTACAGTTTCCGAGATGCACTAGGTCGAATGGTCAAAAAGGGTGCCCCGGTAAAAACCGGGGTTTGTGTTCCCGTCGTGGCAGAGCCCGTAATCGGTCAGCCTTATGGCACGCTTCTCAAAGCGGGCCTATGGCAAACCGTTTAGGAATAGCATACGGCAAACACGGTGTCCTAGGCGCACCAATGCACATACAATGCAAAGAAACACATAAGTGTAATCAAAACAAGATATCATGAGTTCAAGTCAAGTTCTCTAAATCCCTAGCGGAGTCGCCAGAAACTATAGATGTGCCCGAACATCCACGGCTCCGCGCGAGGGGCGAAATCGTTTTGTTCATTAGCTACTACAGTTCGGACTCAATGTCACGATTCTGAATCTAATCTTGCAAAGTGCAATGCAAGATTGATAAATCACCAAAGAGTCCAAATCCGGCAAATCATTTTGGAAAACTGATTTTAATAAAGAAGTGCCAAACATGGACTGCTTCCCCAGCAGAGTCGCCAGAAATTATAGACGTGCCCGAACGTCCACGGCTCCGCGCGCGAAGGCAAGAAATCGTTTTGTTCATTAGCTACTACAGTTCGAACTCAATGTCACGATTCTGAATCTAATCTTGCAAAGTGCAATGCAAGATTGATAAATCACCAAAGAGTCCAAATCCAGCAAATCATTTTGGAAAATTGATTTTAATAAAGAAGTGCCAAACATGGACTGCTTTGCCAGATACAGAGTCGCCACCGAAATATTTTGTTTTGGGAAATTCAGGAAACCCTGACTCGTGCCTAAGGTCACGTGTCCGTCATCACCAAAGTTGCATCGGCTCGGGAACTTGGGTACGAGAGGGGAAGGTCATGCAATGAGCACCCCCGCTCGCCCGATCAAAGATCGGCCTTTACTAACATGATATTTTGTTTTTGAAAGCACATGTGTTTTTATTCCGATTTATTAATCTATCATTACTACGTGATGCGCACAGCATACAAGTATAGACTAGATCACCCAAATTGGAACAAAACATCTCATGTTTGTTTCTTTGAAAATGGTTTGAAGGTGCTACTCGCAAGTAGGCTAAGGCATGGATTTGCCACCCTCGGTGGGCTTAGAAAACATGATTTTGCCACCTCAAGTGGGCTTAAAACTCGCATTTCGATGAATTGTTCCAATTCAAACAATGAAGCCTTCATCCATAGGCATTCATGCAGTTGAACACTTAAGCAATTAGCCTCATGGCAAGCATGCTAAACATGGCAACACTTGCACGCATGCAAGATGCTAAAACATAAAACACTTACAGTGTACTCCGAGCCAAAAAAGAAGCTAGTCAGTAATCAATGCATGATCCTAGCTCATGTTAAGATAGCTAATGCAACTAGAAATAGGCTCAGCTATTCTAAGATGGCATATGAGATGCAACTTGATGACATGCTGTTGAACACGTATTCAAGTAAATGTATTGAAATACGATGCGGTTTGTATGATGCGCCGAGCCTGGTGCATGCAAGACAGATGAATATGCACGCATGCGAAGCATAAGGATGCTAATTGAAATATGTCCTAAAACTAACCATTAAAAGCTGATAAGTAAAAGGGAGTAAGACGTGGGGTTGGAAGACATTCACACACTCACGCACACTTATTACAAAATTTGCCCTCTCGACGGAGGGTCCGAATGAATACGCTAAGCTAGCTACGCTAAGCTATTCTAACTAATCTAATAATCTAATTAGACTAATTATTACATAATCAAATTGAATATTAGCTAAGCTAAGCTAATTAAGAATTTACAACGATGAATTAAATTAGCTAACACATTAACTAATTAATTACAAATTAACTAACTATACAAAGCCGTTAAAACGGCCTCGAGAAGAGGGCATATCCATGCTCGATCAACTTCGCTCGGAAATCCGTTGCCATGCCTCATGTTGCCTCTGTTTGCACTGTTATGCACCTCTGAAAATTATGCCAACTTCTATGATGCTTCTGACCTACCTCATGGACATTCTGAGAGGTCATCGGCCAAGAGGGGTGGCCATTGGCCAGTGGATAATGGTCATCGACCAATTTTCAGACTATCGGCCAAATATTTGTAGCCGATTGGCTCGATCGGCCTTCTCTTCTGCAAACTCCTCCTTTTGCTACAGTAGAGTACAAGTAGAGGCATGGCAATACATTTGCAAGAAAAATGTTTGTACAACCACACCTTATCATGTTTGAAGCTCAAAGGAGTGTAGTGCTCAACTCTCGAGCCATCAATCACGCATTTCGATGCATGATGGCCAAAGAGGCCGAGTTGCACAAATCAATACGGATGAAATGCACAAAAACACATAAATGTCTTAACCTCTATCATGCATGACCAAGAGAGTCGACGACCGAGAATTGAGGCACGTTTCATCACTTCAAGTATGAAACGTCCCTCGTTCCTCGTGTTTGGACTAATGCCCTATCCAAACACAATGCAATGCATGCACAACTTAACAAAGCTAATGGCATGCAAACAATGCAATGCAACCTAAACATGTAAACAACATGGCATGCAACAAGTATGCAACAATGTTATGTAATGCAACTAGCATGCAACAACATGCAATGTACCAAGCATACAACAACATGCAATGTACCAAGCGATGCAACAACATGCAATGCGACAATCATGTAACAACATGCAAAATGGACTTAAACTAAAATGGACAGATCTCAATCATGCCCAAATTAGTGGCCAAAACACCAAAACTAAGGCACCAAAAGGCAAAACATGCATGCACACATATTGGTTCACAAGCTAGGCAACAAGAACACAACCCTTAGAGGCACTTAAAGGGTGACAAAAGTGGAAGTTTAACAACACTATAAGCTCTGAAATTAAGTATGGAATGATGCCAAATCAACCAAGCAAGACAAGTATGGCATGCAAGAAAGCTCAAAGCTTGAAACTAGCATAGGAACTTGTACCAAAGCCACATGAATCAAACCCCAAAGGGCCAAGGACAACCAAAAAAGTCCCAGATCATGCCAAAATGAGTCTAAAACATGCGTGGGCCAAAGCTAAAACAAGCCAACATGAAGGGCATAAGGCATAATATGCAAGGCCAATAAAGAGGGTTACACTACACCTACCAAGACCAAGCATGGCATGACTTAACCAATAAAAATCAGAGTTATGGCATGTCAAAATAAGCCCAAAAACCCACTGAGATGGCATCCCAAAAGCTTAAGCAATAGATATGCATAATGGCTCATGTTCAAGGCTTAAAACACAAACCTCCCAATGCATGGAAAAGGTGACAAATGTGAGTGCATGACCACACTATATGGACTGAAATCACATATGAAATGATGCCAAATCATGAAAATGGTCTAAGCAATGCATGCTAGTGACTTGGACACTCAAAGCTAACAAGCTAGAATGCACTATGGCCATACAAAGCAATGCATGCATGACTAAAACAACATCAAACAGAGCTCAAGCATGGTAAAACATGAGGGAAATCTTCTTTGAGTTGAGCCAAAACATGCAAGAATGATGATCCAAACACAAGATGCATGTTAAGGCAATAGAGAGGATTGCACTACAAGTGCATGGTGCAAGCAAGAGGCTATCAAACCAACCTTAGACAGAGGTATATCATTCTGAAATAAGGTCTAATACATGCTAAGATGGAGCCAAAACAAGCTTAACAAACATGTTACTTTATGAGCCATCAATACAAGCATATGAGACATAAGGAGAGGGGATGACCCTCTCCTATTTGGGACCTCAAAACACCATTTCCACCACTGAAAATCCTCTAGATCTTTCAGTGGTGAGAAGGCCAAAACAAGGTGGTCCCAATAGCTTAAAAGGAAGGCATAAGAACAAGATCAAACAAGGCCTACGGGGGTAGACAACCCCCAACACAAAAGTGACCTTAAACAAACATTACAAGCATGAAAAATCAGAACTTTTTACAGTAGAAAGTTAAGCTTAAATCAGTATGCAAATAGGTCCAAAAGCTTAAACCAAAACAAGGGTTTAAAGGCTAGTTGACTCACCCTTGAAGAAACCTTCAAGAACACAACTCCAGCACTCTTTTCTGACCAAAACCAATCCAAAAACACTAACACCAGCTCCTAAGTACCTCGGCAACAAATGGATGGTGTTCTAGTAGGTGCTTTAGTGCAAAAGTATGAAAAAAATACACTTTTGAGCACAAACTTGGGTAAATATGGAGAGAGAGGTAAAATATAGAGAGAGAGTGATATATGTTTTGTATATCAACTTTTTAGAACCTATGGAAAGGGAGAGGGGTCTCCCTTCTTATAGAAATTCAATTCTCAAGCTTGTTGAACAAGCTTGAGTCTTGATTCAATCCCTCCATACACGTGTATAGAGGATGAGATCTGTGCTTACCAGCTATCACCGCTGGCACAAAAATATCTGCAAAAGTAAATGGAAAGGTCTCGGCCAAGAAATATGGCCGATTGACCAAAAGGAGTGCCGATCGACAAAAAAGAGTGCCGATCGGCCACCACTTATGACCGATGGCAAGAAAACAAGGCCGATGGCACAAGGCCTTAGCCGATGGGTTGTAGAGATGGCCAACAAGCCACCCTCTTCCCTCAGAAGCAAAAACCACAAGTCCTTGGTCCACAACCAAGCACAAAACAAATAAGTTGAGAGATCCTAAGGCAAGGCGCGCAGCCAAGACTTTCGGGAACTCAAAATGAACACGAGCATGGATGATCATCGAGTGTTCAAACGATGACGTCCAAGTCTTGAGGACGGTCAAAAATGGGGTGTCTACAATAGGTGCCATGTTCAGGCTGCAGCCCATCTTGAGACCATTATGCAAGCAGAGGAGGAAAGAATGAGGGGCTCCAAGAGGAGTCAGGAAGGTCAAGGGGCTGGTAAAAGGCAGAGGGTTCTAACCCTCAGTAGTCCCAGGGAGCATATTCTAGATCTACCTTTCTAGTACTGAGTTCAGGTTCTGGGAAAGGCGGTCAGGGAGAAATCACTTGTTTCAAATGTGGTCAGCTGGGCCACAAGTCTCTAGCTTACCCGCAGAGGGGAGGAGGGCAGAGAGCAGCTTCATCTTCGGCTCGTCCTCAGAGCCAGAGTCAGGGTAAAGGCCAGCCGCTCTCCTGTTATTAGTATGGTCAAGCGGGGCACCTGAAGAGGTTTTGCCCGCAGTTGAGTGGCACATCTGGTTCGTCTGGTTCGAGGCCGACTTAGAGCCATCAGCCAGTTTACTCAGTTCAGGCCTCGAGGGCCAATCAGGGAGCCTCATCGGCTCAGTCTGTGCAGCAGTCCGAGAGGGGAGTAGGTAGATCAGAGGCCTACAGGGCGCGTGTATGCTGTTACAGCGCAGGACCTTGTACCGGCTCCATCTGTTGTGAGAGGTAATTGATACGGGTACATCCCACTCTTTTATATCTTCTGCCTTTGCATCTATTTTGGGATTGGAGTTGGCACAGTTAGCTTCTCCTATTTGTGTAGTATCACCTATTGGGGGTGAATTGATTTTGAAACAGGGGTGTCAGGGCTATGATATAGAGGTCGTTGATTGTCAGCTTCCCTTTTCTTTTGTATTGATGGATGTGTCGGGTTTTGATATGATTTTGGATATGGACTGGCTATCGTCATACCGGGTTGTTATAGACTGTTACCGCCAGAGGGTTACTGCATGTACCTTGAGCGGGGATTGTTTTTATTTCTTGGAAGATTGGTTGGTAGAGTTTTACCACCGGTGTATGATCCGCGAGGGCAGAGTGAGCTTAGTTGTCTTCTCGCTAGCTATATGAGTAGTGAGTGTGATGAGACCCGGACTGAGTTGCCTAGAGTGGTTTGTGAGTACTCGGATGTTTTTCCAGAGGATCTTGTTAGTTTACCACCCCATCGAGAGATTGAGTTCTCCATTGACTTAGTGCCTGGCACGGCACCGATTTCTATGGCACCGTATTGTTTTGCCCCAACCGAGTTGAGTGAGTTGAAGATTCAACTCCAGAAGTTGTTAAATAAGGGCTTTATCCACCTAAGTACTTCGCCGTGGGGAGCACCGGCCCTCTTTGCTAAAAAGAAAGATGGGGCTTTGAGACTTTGCATTGACTATCGAAAGTTGAATCGGGCTACGGTTAAGAACAAGTACCCTATGCCTCGTATAGATGATCTGTTTGACCAGTTGAAAGGGTCCTATTGTTTCTCTAAGATAGACTTGAGATCGGGTTACCATCAATTGAGGGTCAGGGAAGAGGATATCCCGAAGACGACATTCCGTACGCGGTATGGCCATTATGAGTTTCTAGTGATGCCTTTTGGGCTCACCAATGCACCGGCTGTGTTTATGGACTTGATGAACCGGATCTTCCGGGAATTCTTGGATTGCTTTGTAGTCGTTTTTGTGGACGACATTCTGATGTATTCACCTTCTGAGGAGGAGCACGAGGAACACTTGTAAGTGGTGCTTGAGTTGCTTAGAGCCCATAAGCTATATGCTAAGTTTGGGAAGTGTGAGTTCTGGCTAAAAGAGATTAAGTTCTTAGGCCACGTGGTATCCGGAAGGGGTGTCTGTTGATTCATCCAAGATAAAGGTAGTGCAAGATTGGGCACAGCTTAAAAGTGTCTTTGAGATCCGCAGTTTTCTGGGATTGGCCAGTCATTACCGTAGGTTTGTGAAATATTTCTCCAGGCTAGCTTCGCCTTTGACTAGATTGACGTGGAAAGGGGTCAAATTTGTATGGAGTGAGACTTGTGAAAAGTCGTTCCAAGAACTTAAGGTTAGACTTACCACCGCTCAAGTCTTGATTATTCCGGAGAGGGGTTTAGGTTATGCAGTATATTGTGATGCCTCACGAGAGGGTTTGGGCTGTGTATTGATGCAAGAGGGGAAAGTGGTAGCCTATGGCTCGCGGCAGTTGAAAACACACGAGAGGAACTACCCTACTCATGACCTAGAGTTAGCAGCTGTAATATTTGCCTTGAAGATTTGGAGGCACTATCTTTATGGTGAGAGATTCGAGGTGTTCTCAGATCATAAGAGTCTGAAGTATCTATTTACACAAAAAGACTTGAACCTGAGGCAAATGAGGTGGATGGAGTTCATTGAGGATTATGACTTCGAGTTACATTATCATCCAGGAAATGCCAATGTTGTGGCCGATGCCCTTAGTAGGAAATCCATCAGTGATGTAGCTTGTATAGCCATCTGGGAATGGAAGATGTTAGGTGCACTTGGCGAGTTCGACTTGCTTCTGGGTGAGTCTATTGAGTCTGCGGCCTTGTTTTCTGTGGTTACACAGCCTACACTTGTGAATCGAGTGTTAGAGGCACAGAGAGGTGACCTTGAGGTAGAATCCCTCCGTGAGAAGATCTCTAGTGGGAAGGTAGAGAAGGGCTTGACTGTGTATCCTGACCTGAGTGTGAGGTACCGAGACCGTTTGTTTGTGTCGGAGTCTTGCCGAGAGAAAGTACTCCGAGAGTTTCACCATTCACGCCTTGCGGTGCATCCGGGAGGCACGAAGATGTATCGTGATCTGAGCCGCCAGTTTTGGTGGAAAGGGATGAAGAAGGATGTGGCAGTTTTCGTATCTAAGTGCCTTACTTGTCAGCAAATGAAGGCCGAGCATCAGAGGCCAGCAGGTTTGTTACAACCCTTGCCTATAGCCGAGTGGAAATGGGAGCATGTCACGATGGACTTCGTTGTAGGTCTTCCGAGGACTCAACGGGGTAGTGATGCCATTTGGGTGGTAGTGGGCCGGTTGACTAAGTCAGTGCATTTTATTCCGATGCGCGTGAGAGATTCGGTAAATCATCTTGCCGACTTGTATATTAGGGACATAGTGAGATTGCACGGAGTCCCAGTGTCGATCGTCTCAGATAGAGATCCGCGTTTCACTGCTAGGTTGTGGCAGAGTTTGCGGAGTGCCTTGGGCACTAGATTGATTTTTAGTACGGCTTATCATCCTCAGACTGAAGGACAGTCTGAGCACACTATTCAGATCCTTGAGGATATGCTTCGATGCTGTGTCCTTGACTTTAAAGGGTCATGGGAGAGACACTTACCCTTAGTGGAGTTTGCCTACAGTAACAGCTTCCAATCGAGTATTGGTATGGCACCATTTAAGGCCCTGTATGGCCGACCGTGTAGATCTCCAGTGTGTTGGGCCGAGGTGGGTGATGCACCTTTGTTTGGCCCGGAGTTAGTGCGAAAAACGACAGAGAAAGTTGAACTTATCTATAAGAGGTTAGTTACAACCTAGAGTCGCCAAAAGAGTTATGCCGACTGTAGGTGGAGGCCTTTGTCATTTGAGGTGGGTGATCACGTCTTTCTGAAAATATCACCTAGGCGAGGTTTGATGAGGTTTGGGAAGAGTGGAAAGTTGTCCCCTCGGTTTATTGGCCCTTTTGAGATCCTTGAGAGGATTGGTGAGGTTGCCTACCGTTTAGCTTTGCCGCCGCAATTGTCTGGAGTGCATGACGTGTTTCATGTTAGTATGCTTCGGAAGTACGAGCCGAATCCGTCGCACGTATTGGATTGGACCGACTTAGAGGTTGATGAGGATGCCTCGTATGAGGAGAGACCAGTGAGGGTATTGGATAAACGGGACCAAGTCTTGCGAGGCAAGACGATACCCTTGGTAAAAGTATTGTGGAAACATCACGGGGTTAAGGAAGCCACTTGGGAACGTGAATTGGAGATCCGAGAGAAATATCCGGACCTATTTGTGGATGTTTGAGCTCATATTGGGAATTTTGTTTTGTAATGAACTCTAAGAATATTGTATATGTCTCTGATTATGGAAGTATTGAAAATGTTGCATATGTTGCAAATAAATGAGCTTAATTTAACATTGTATATGTTGAATGTGTTGTAGAAATGAAAATATGTTTTTAACATTGCATATGTTATGGGATTGTAAAGTATGTATATTGGAATTGGTTAGAATTCAAAAGGATGCATGTTGATAATGCATATTGAGCTGTACTTTGTAATGTTGTTCTCTTGAAAAGAGATGGAATGACCGGTGAACGGGTCATGGTGGTGGATGTTGAATTATAATGTATTGAGAATTGAAAAATCACAATTTTGAAACTTATATCTAATTTCGGGGACGAAATTCTTTAAGGGGGGGAGGTTATAACGATCCCGGTTTTACCCGTCATGTATTGTGTTCCGGACTTAGGTTCCGTAGTTGTTGGTTGTTGTCTATATCTCGTTTCCATCCTTTAATTCCTTGTAATTGAGTTTTGGGATGTGTTGGGCAGGCTTGTAACAGGTTGGTGTAGACACCCCATTTTTGACCGTCCTCAAGACTTGGACGTCATCGTTTGAACACTCGATGATCATCCATGCTCGTGTTCGTTTTCAGTTCTCGGAGGTCTCGGCTATATGCCTTGCCTCAAGATCTCTCAACTTATATGTTTTGTGCTTGGTTGTGGACCAAACACTTGTGTTTTTGCTCCTAAGGGAAGAGGGTGGCTTGTTTGCCATCCCCTCACCCCACCGGCCATGGCATGAGGCCATCGGCCCCTTTTTCTTTCCATCGGCCAAGAGTGTTGGCCGATCGGCACTATATTTGGTCAACCGGCACTTTTGTTTGTCGATCGGCCATTTTTGGTGGCCGAACCCTGTTCATCTGCTTTATGCAGATATTTTATGCCAGCTGGTGCAGCTGGCATCCACAATTCACCCCCTCCATACACGTGTATGGAGGGATTTGCTCTTTTCTTGGCTTCTCTTGGAAGCCTTAGATTTTGAACCTCTATAAAGAGGGAGCCCCTCCTCCCTCCTCCAGGGTTCAGAAAATTTGTTCTTGAGAGGATAGATATAGGATTGTATCTATACTTCCTTGTTTAGTCTTGTTTTGTGCTCAAAATAGTAGTATTGTCTTACTATTGTACACAAACACACACTAGAACACCATCCTTGGTTGCTGAGGTGCTAGGAGGTTGATTTCAGTGTTCTTGGGTTGGTTTGAACTTAGAAAACTTGCTGGAGCTTTGTTCTTTAAGAGGTTCTTCAAGGGTGAGAAACTACCCTCTTTATTCCCCATTTTTGCACAAGCTTTTAGCCTATCTTGCATGCTCTTTTGAGCTTAACTTATAATTGATAAAAGTTCTGATTTGCATGCTTTTGATCTTTGTTTAAGGTCCCTTTGAGGTTTGGGGTTGTTCCCCCCCTCTTAGGCCTTGTTAGGCCTTGTTTTTGGCCATCCATTTTGGCCTTTGTTATTAGCTTTGCATGGTCTCTCTACCACTAAAATCCAGAGGATTTTCAGTGGTAGAGAGGTGGTTTTGGTGTCCCAAATAGGAGAGGGTCATCCCCTCTCCTTGTTGTTTTGAATGCTTACATAAATGGCTTATGTAGGTAGCTTGTATGCTTAGCTTGTTTTAGCTCTATTTCAATGTGTATTAGGCTTTGTTTTGCCCTAATACATCTCTGTTTCAAGTTGGTTTAGACATACCATGCATGCTTTGTATACTTGTCTTGTAATCCCATGATTTGCCTTAACATGCACCATGTTGTAACATGTCTTTTTAGCATGATTTTGGCTTAACTTCATGAAGCTTCTAGCCTTCTTTTAACATGCTAAAGCTCTGATTTTGGTTGTTTTGGTCATCCATGACTTGCTTTGTATAGCCACCATGTAATCTAGCTTGTAGGCTTTGAGTATTGAATCCTTTGACATGCTTTACTTGGGCCATTTCAGTGGTTTGGCATCACTTGTCATGTTATTTCAGTCCATATTCCATGCTCAAACACTTGCATTTATCACTCCTTTAATGCTTTGAAGGGTTTGTGTTTTATGCCTCTTGAATGGTCCATTGTGTATGCCACCGTGCTTAGGTCTTTGGGATGCCATCTAAGTGGGTTTTTGGGCTCATTCTAACATGCCATAACTCTGATTTTATGGGCTTAAGTCATACCATGTTTGGTTGTATTAGGTGCAGTGTAACACCTCTTTTGTGGCCTTGTATGCCTCATGTTTTGCCCCTTGTTTTAGCTTGTTTGGATTTGGTCATTGCATGTTTTAGGCTCACTCCGCCATGATTTAGGACTGTTTTAGGTTATGCTTGCCATATGCTCTTTGTCTTGTGTAGTTTTGGTTCAAGTCCCTTCACTAATCTTAGGCTTTAAGCCTTGTGCATGCTTGACTTGTTAATGTGATTTGGCATCACTCCTAGCATCATTTCAGAGCATGTAATGTTGTCACATTTGCATGCTTTTCATTCCTTTTAAGTGTGCTTAAAAGTTGCTCTTTTATGCTTAAAGTAGTGGACCATTAGCATGCATGTTTGTGCGTGTATTCCATGCCTCTGTCGTATCATTTTGGCCGCTGATTTGGACCTATTCGAGAGTTGTCCATTTTGGTTTAAGTCCATCCCCGCATGTTGTTGCATGCTTGCCTTGTATGTTGTCACATACTTGTTGCATATTTGGTAAATTGCATGTTGTAGCATGCTAGTTCAATCGTGCCTTGTTGTGTACTTGGTCCATGACATGTTGTTGCATGCTTAAGTTGTAATGCATTTGGCATACATTCTCCCTTTTTAGTTACTTAACATGTTGTCACATGTTTACCTCACATGTTGTTGCATGTTTATCATTGGCATTGTTGTTACATGCCTTACATGCTTATTTGTTTAAGTTGTATGCCTATTGCACATTGCTTGTTTGCATACTCAAGTTGCATTAGCTTGCTTGCATGCCTAGGTTGCATAGCATTAAGCATGTATCCCTTGCCCCTTGATAAACCATGATAGAGGTTGGGGATCCTTTATGTGTTTTGTGTGCATTCCATTAAAATGCACACTCGGCTCCTTTGGCCATCATGCATTGAAATGCGTGATTAGTGGCCCGAGGGTCGAGAACCATACTCCTTTGAGTCTCAAACATGATAAGGAGGGTGGTGGTGCTTACATAGTCTTGAAAATGCATTGATATGCTCTGTCTGTCCTCTGCT
Source organism: Camellia japonica (assembly GCA_030407325.1). Lineage (NCBI taxonomy): Eukaryota > Viridiplantae > Streptophyta > Magnoliopsida > Ericales > Theaceae > Camellia > Camellia japonica. The sequence continues at coordinate 124,434,417 of JAPPVO010000031.1, forward strand.
GCAGCAAAACAGGATTCTGCAGGAAGAGATGGCCGGTCGGTCATCTTCAGTGCCGGCCGGCTATGTATTGTTGGTCGAGGTCCCCACAAATGGTCGATGACCAGTTCCTCTTGGCCGGTGGCCTTGAATTTCAGCCGGTGACATCCCACAGTGCTCAAGAGGTGATTCAGAAGCATCCTTGAGACTTGCACAGTTCTTAGAGGTGCAGAGCAGTGTAAACAGAGGCAACATGTGACATGGCGATGGATTTCCGAGCGAAGCCGTCCGAGCACGCATGCATCCCTCTTCCCAAGGCTGTTTTACTGCTTTAATAGCTTAATTAATTTGTTTAATTAGTTAAGTGTTGTGTAATAATTAGTTAGCTTGTTAGTTAATTATGTAATTTGTATTATTCATTCGGTCCCTCCATCGAGAGGGCGAATTGTGTAATAAGCGTGCGTGTGTGTGATGCATGTCTTCCAACCCCCACTTCTTTCTCCCTTTTAATTAACCGCTTATGATGGTTAGTTCTAGGGCACGTTTCAATTAGCATCCTTATGTATGTTTGCATCATTCATCTGTATTGCATGCACCGGGCTCGGCGCATCATACTAAATGCATTGTATTTAAATTCCAATTTGAATACATGTATCGAGTTATCGCATCTCATATGTCATTTTAGACTAGCCAAGCCTATTCTAGTTGCATTTTGTATGCGATGCATTAGCCATCTTAACATGGACTTGGATCATACATTTGATTACTAACATATTCTTTGTTTTGGCTCGGAGTACACTGTGAGTGTTTATGCTTTAGCATCTTGCATGTATGTGAGTGTTAACATGACAGCATGGTTGCCATGAGGCTAATTGCTTATGTGATATAACTGCCTAAATGCCTGTGGGTGAAGGTTGGATTGCTTGAATTGGAATAATTCATCGAAATTCGTGTTTTAGCCTACTTGCGAGTAGCAAATTTCAAAACCATTTCCAAACAAACGGATATGCAATGCTTCGTTCCAAATTAGTCTATACTTGTGTGTTGTGCGCATCACATAGTAAATTCTAGCTAATTAATCAGGATAAGAACGCATGTGTGGTCAAAAACGAGATATCATGTTTAGTAGTGGCTGATCTTTGATCGAGCGAGCGGGGGTGCTCACAGATGACCTTCCCCAATCGTACCCAGGTTCCCGAGCCAAGGCAACTTTGGTGATGACAGACACGTGGCCTTAGGCAACGAGTCAGGGTTTCCTAAATTTCCCCAAAAATAAAATATTTAGGTGGTGACTCTGTATCTGGCAAAGCAGTCCATGTTTGGCACTTCTTTCTTAAAAATTAGTTTTCTAAAACGATTTGCCAGATTTGGACTCTTTGGTGATTTATCGGTCATGCATTGCACTTTGCAAGATTAGATTCAGAATCGTGACATTGGAGTCCGAACTGTAGTAGCATGAGGCCCTCGGGGCGCGTCTACAGTTGGTTGAGTGTTGGAACAAATGGGTGCTGTCCAGATTTTTGTTCCTTCGCTCGAGCGAGGCTTTTGTCGCTCGAGCGAGATTTGGGTTTTAGTTCCTTCGCTCGAGCTAGGGCTTATTCGCTCAAGCGAGCTTTGTGTGGTGTGCCTCTTCGCTCAAGCGAGAACTCTTGCGCTCGAGCGTGCGTCTGCGTCTCTTTTAGGACCTGAAGGTTGTGTTTCTTCGCTCGAGCGAGCGAGGACTATGTTTTGAGTTTCTTCGCTCGAGCGAGCAATCTTGCGCTCGAGCGTGCTTCTGGGTTGCAGACTTGAAGCTTCGCATTGTTCGCTCGAGCGACGCTTCTTGCGCTCGAGCGAGGTTCCTTTGTGTCTGGTCGCTCGAGCGACCACTTCTTCGCTCGAGCGAGCCTCGAGTATATCAGTTGGCAGCAACGGGTTACACATCACTTTTTCATCATCTTTTTCATCCAAACCCTAGATCCGGCTGCTCCTCTCTCTAAACTCTCTCTCTCTCTCTCTCTCTCCAAATACACCTAGTTCTAGTGGTCTTCTACCCTAGTCTCTTTGTAAGAAGGGTAGAGCTTGGTGTGGGCTTCACTTTGATCTGAAAAAGCTTGTGTTTGGAGCATCTTCGAATTTACTCTCTTTCTCCTTTGAGCTCCGAAATTTGAGGTAGGGATAATCTACTCATTCTTATGAGTTTTAACATAAATTTTAGTCATTTTGTATAAATGGTGAAATATGGGAGTTTTGGAAAGTTAGGGTTTGATTTTGAAATGTATAAAGAGGGGTTTTAAATTGTTGGGTACCATGTGTATGTGAGACCTTGGAAAATGAGATTATTGGTGTAAAACTGAGGAAATTGAGCCTTAGGGCTAAAGTTGAGAAAATGGGGAAAAGCCCTAATTGAAATTAAATAATTAATTTGTATAATTAAATTGGGGAAATATGAAATTGAGTTAAAAATCATAAAGTTGGGAAATTGTGAGATTGAATGGTGTAGTTGGATTGATTAATCACTCACCTATGAAAATGTTGATAAATTTATTTATCTGTTTAGAAATAACTGTTTTGGGCTAGCGGTGGAGGATAGTCTTGATTGTTGTAGAACTGCATAATGATTAGGTGAACTGAAATTAATCACCTGCAATAAGTCATTGAATATGACGGTTGGAATAATACATTGAATATGTGCATTGAATGATCATTGTATATGATAAAGTGTTTAAATACATTGCATATGTATCTTTGTTGGGAGGAGATAGGGGATGTACTCCATGGTTTGGGAGGAGATAGGGGATGTACTCCATTGTTTGGAAGGAGATAGGGGATGGACTCCATGGATAATTAAGTTGGCCAGAGTGTCCAGGGTGAAAGTCCCGAAACCTTATATACATTTGAATGATGTTGATGAATTGAAGTATTGTCTTTATGAGTTGTAGTCTCATTTGAAGTTATTGATGATAGAAATGTTGATAATATGAGTTGTAGTCTCATTTTGAATTGTTTGGATAAATAATGTACCACGTTGTTGATTTGATGGAGATAACGAAATGGGAATGAATTGAAACACAGTTGTAAATGTGGATGGGTTATAGAAATGGTGTAAATCGAATGCTAACGTTTTAGTTAATTCTTATATTATGTTTAGCGTATCTCTACCGGGCTTTAGCTCACCCTATATGGGACATCATTTTCAAGTACAGGTGATATGCCGCCTCCAAGGTCATAGCTTGGGAGGTTTTGGGAGTTGAAGACTCTTTTGGTTATTTTGTTTTTGTTTTCTATTACATGTACTTCAAGCCAAGGGCTTTATATGTAAAAGAGTTAGAACTATTCTTTTGTTGTAACCAAGTGTTGACTTGGAAAGTTGTAAGCCCAGAGGGCATTTACTTTTGTTGTCAACATGTAATACTTTTTGTAAAGAATACTCTGATGTTTGGAATATAAGACTTCCTTTATGTTTTATGGATCATATGAATGAATGAAGTATGTCTTATTTTGAGGGTGTTACAGTTTGTACCTAAATTAAATTGAATTCCCTCCAAATTTGTGTTCAATGACACGTGGCAATAATATTTAATAACTTTCTCAATTATTTTTTTCTCTTTTCGTTTCCCTCCTACCAAACAAAGCATGACATTGTTGAGTATTGTTGTTGCAGGAAATTTCTGCCCTGAGATGGAACTGTTCTAGAGAAAAGATTCCTTGATAAATAAAAATGAAATTTGCCTGTGTTTAATTCTAGTAACTTGAAGAACCAATTTATGCTGTGAATGCACAACTGTCCAAAGTAAAAGAGAGATTTGTGCTGGGAATACAAGTTACGATCACGAGTTTGTTGGTTTAGATAGTATATGTATTTGTTGGCTTATACTATATTTATGGATTTTTATTTTGTTTGATATGTACGGTTAATAGTTAAGTTTTGTATGTGGTTGAAAATTGAATGGTACAAGTAGTGGAGAAATATTTTTATTGAATGGTTAAGAATTGAATGAATGAATGAATAGAAGAATAATTTTGTATATGCATAGGTTATAGATGACGCAAAAAATATTACAGAATAAATTATAAAAACTAAATGATACCTTTTGGTGACTAAACAAATGTCACGAGTTGGCTTTTGGCTACTAAAACTATTAGTCGCCAATTGTAAAAAACAAACTTTTGGTTACTAAAATTTTAGTCGCCAATTCTCAAAAAGTAAAATTTTTGGCTACCAAATAATTAGTCGCCAAACATACATGCTCAATTGGCTACTAAATAATTTAGTCACTAAAAGTAAATATATTTATATACTTAATTTTTTAAAAAAATATATGGCAACTAAAAAAAAATATAGCGACTAAGGTTTTAGTCGCCAATAGGTCGCTTTTTGCTACCAAAAAAATTTTAGTCGCCGATTGTTTTCCTAACAAACTATAGGCGACCAAATGGGCGACCAAATATATTAGTCGGCAAAAGTGATTAGCGACTAAAAACAAGGCTTTTGGCGACTAAAATTTTAGTCACCAAAAGTGAAATTTCTTGTAGTGAGCTTATTAGGTAGGAATAATTTACATAAGTTAAAAATAAAAAAGGCTAAATTTTAAAAACTGGGATGCTTTGACTTATGCTTTTAAATTACCAACTTTTAATTTGTAATAAGTTATACCAAACATACCACAAGAAACAGAGTAGAAAAAATTAAGAAAGTTTAGACTATATATAGTGTAGGAAAAATTATTTCTTGGTCCAAGGGCGTCACGTGGCTGTATCCCTGGCCAATCACACCACAATTAGGGCACCATGTGACCATACGCTAGAATCACCAAATAACTTCTCATGTAGTTTCCATTCCAGGTACAAGGTAGAAACCAATGCTTTGACTGATTGTTACATATGTATGGCCGAAAAAACAAATTACAAAATATTTGGTTTTGATGCCAAAAAAAAAAAAAAACAACAGGGAGACTAAACACCCAGGATTTATACTCAGAATTTTACTAAAAATAGCAATCCATAATGTAAATTCATTTTATATATATGAACCTACATTCCACCAATTTAATTTCCACAACACAAACCGATTCTGGGCAGAAATTTGGTGACATTAATAGAATTATAGAAAAACAAAAGAAGAAACAATTGCAGTGGGTACCATCACTCGAAGGAAATATGAATACGAGAGCACAAGGGAGCGAACAGCCTACTGAAGTGAAGACTGGTTAGGCATGTCCATAAATGACCTTGAAATGTTCATGCTCCAAACTTGGTTGCTGATCATTCAGAAGGAGGTAGTTATGATCAATTTCATTCAACTCAAATTCAGACTGAAGAAGAGGATAAGGAGTGTCTAGGGCGGTGGCGGTGGCGGTGACAGTTTCAGGTACTTGTTGGGTGGTGGTGCATGTGATGAAAAGGGTTGGGATAGTTACAAATAGCCCATTAGCACATGAAAAAGTGGATGAAACCAAGGAAATTTGGAGATGTAGATGAAGATACAAATAATGAGATATGAGTACCAAAAGAGTGAAGGTGGGAACACTAAGGAGACTATCATTAATATAACTACAAGGATTCCAGATATATAGAATTGACCAAATCGCAATTGCATGGGCTGTGAAAATACTACTGAAAGAGTTAGAGGAAGTCTAACAGAGATGAGAAGGAGGAGGAGGAAAAAAAAGAAGAAGAAGACAAGACTCACGAGGGAGTGAGAAGTCATCTTCAACATTAATGGGTGATCCGAGGAGACGTTGCCTTAAAATACAAGGAACAAGTGGAGAAGGATGTTCATCAATGGTGGGACTACAAATCTCAAATCTATGGTGAATTTCATATTTCTATTTTGTAATTAAATCTATTCTGCTTCTCATGATCAAGCACATGTTAACTCCAGCCCACATGGAGTAATTGGAGGTTGGGTCTCTAAGTCAAGAAATATGACGAAATGGGGAAGATGGTTGTTGGTAGTTGGCAGCCCAATAATTTCCTTCTATTGACCTTGTTTTCTTCTTTTTCTGTATAAATTGAGGTGAGGAGGAAGGGAAACATAACACATAGACAGAAGCATCAAACACAGAGTGTATAATCTGTGTAAGAGAGTGAGAGTGCTATAGAGAGAGAGTGAGTTGTGAGTGTTGTACAACTCCCTCCGGGAAAAATTCTATAGTGGATATCTCTCCTGTGGACGTAGGTAGGGGTGTCCGCGGTTCGGTTTAGGACGGTTTGCGGTTCGGTTTGGACCCGCCTGCATCTATGCGGTTTGGGGAAAAATCAACCCACAACCGCCTGCAATGCGGTTTGCGGTTTGTGCGGATAGGGTTCGCGGGTGTGTGGGCGGTTGCGGGCGGTTTGCGGATTGAACTTTTTTTCCAAAAAATTATTTTTAAACCTTTTTTTTCTCCCATTTTGTCAATCTTTATTTTGGACCTTTTTTCTCATATTTTCTAAAATGCTCCAACATTAATAATTAATGAACTAAAACTTATAAAAAAAACTTATAAAATAAAAAACACAACAAATTCAATTCATAACCTAAACAAATCATTCAAAATCTACATTTTATCATTAACTTGCATTCATCCTATCCTACATTCATCATTCATAATCCAAATAAGAAAATCCTACATTAAAAATTCAACATTCATCATTCCTAACCCCAAAAAAAAAAAAAAAAGAAGAGTAATTCTTCATTAACTTACATTCATCCAAAATGCAAAAAAAAAAAAAAAAAAAAAAAAAAAAAAAAAAAAAAAAAAAAATTCAATTATATTCATCCAAAACCAAAACGCAATTAAAAAAAAAAAATTGTTGTCAAACTTAAACTTCATTCAATACAAACCCATGAAATAAAATTAAAACACTTCTAAGATATCAAACTTCATCTTCATGAATCACATCCAATTCAACTTTCACAAATTCCAATTCTAATTCCATGCATTTGGTTGATGAACCCTACACAAACAAATTGAAAAAATATAAACTTTAATCTTTAATTATAGATAGTAAGAAATGAAAAAATAAACAAATGTCTATATATTGCATCTCAATATAGTAAGAAAATGTGTTGAGTATATGAAAAAATTACCAATGAACAAATGGATATTAGACATCAATTATAGCATCAACATTATAGGTTGAAGTTGAAGATGAGCTTGACTCCAAAGTACCTAATTAGAAGTCAACAAGAGAAGATTAATAAAACTTACATTAGAAAATGAATAATAATACAAATTAAAATAAAGATTGATTACGGGAGATTGAACACTATCCTCCATTTAAATTGGATTACAAAAATACAATCACATAATCAATTTTACAGACAGATTAAATAAACAGATAGAACAAACAGATTCTATAATCAATTTTACAGACAGACAGACTAAGAGAGGATTACAAAAATACTATCCTCCATTAAATAAACAGATTATACTGATTGATTAAATAAAACAAACAGATTCAACTAAGACACAGACAGATTAAATAAAACAAACAAATTCAAACAAACAGATTCAATTAAATAATCTGAATTCCAAAAATTAAATAAAACAAACAGATTCAAACAAACAGATTCAATTAAATAATCTGAATTCCAAAAATTAAATAAAACAAACAGATTCAACAAATTAATAAACTAAGATCAAAACAGATTCAACTAAGGCACAACTAAAATCAGATCTGTTGGCCCACAACAAAAATCAGATCTGTTTTGGTCCACAAAAAATCAGAGATGAGAGATCACCTGTGAAGTAGATCCGCTATGCGATGAAAAAAATCGGCTGTGCGATGATGAAAAAAATCAAAGATCACCTGCGAAGTAGCTTGTGAAGTAGATCGGAGATGAAAAAAATCAGAGATGAAAAAAATCAGTTCTGTTGTTCATCCACAAAAAATCAACGATCGGGAGAGAGAGAGACAGAGATTGAGAGAGAGAGTTCACCTGTGAAGCAGATCGGCTGTGCGATGATGTTCGGTGCGATGAGATGAGAAAGAGAGTGATCCGCTGTGCGATGAAAAAAATCGGCTGTGCGATGATGAAAAAAATCAGAGATCACCTGCGAGATCACCTGTGAAGTAGATCGGAGACGAAAAAAATCAGAGATGAAAAAAATCAGTTCTGTTGTTCATCCACAACAAATCAACGATTAGGAGAAAGAGAGACAGAGATTGAGAGAGAGAGTTCACCTGTGAATGAAGTAGATCAGCTGTGCGATGATGATCGGTGCGATGAGATGAGAAAGAGAGTGATCGGTGTGTGCAGAAACGAGAAGAGAGTGAGAAAGAGAGACAGTGAGATGAGACTGAGAGAGAGTGAGTGAGGAGCCGATTAGATTATTAGGGTTTTTTTTTTTTTTTTGTTTTGTTTGTTATGAGTGAGTTGGTGAGTGAGAGAAGAGATGGACGGTTAGATTTGATTGAAAAAAAAAAAAAATTATTTAATGCGGGCGGGTTGGGCGGGTGCGGTTCAAACCTGCAACCCGCCCGCAACCCGAAATTTATATAAAATCCAAACCGCACCCTACCCTAATGTGTTTGCGAAACCGCCCACATACATGCGGTTCGGTTCGGGTAGGGCGGTTTGGGCGGGTCGGATGACCCTATGCCCAGCCCTAGACGTAGGCTATTGCCGAATCACGTAAATCTCTTGTGTTATTGGCGGTGTTTGCGAAGGATTTTATTTGGTTTTTTTTTTGTTTTTTTTTCACTAAAAGACAAATTGGTTACAAAACCAAAAAAAAACAAATCCAAACAAAATATCACATCGAACCCCATAATCATTTTACTTTTTCTCTCACAAACATCATATCCAACCAGAAAAAAAAACCCAACTATCTTTCCAAACACAAAAAAAATTTTCTCCAATAATATCCTACAACTAAAAAAAGCTACAAAAAAAACCCACTTCCCAAACACCCACATTGTGTGGGATTGATTTCTGGTGTGCCTTGATCCTAACAGGTGGTATCAGAGCCGCGTTGGTCGATTTTTGGAAAAACAATGTGTGTTTTTCAAAACTGCCAAGAAATCAAGTTGCTCGAAATTCAATTTTGAGCACACCGCGAGGAAGGTCTCGACAAGAGGAGTCCAAAACTGCAAAGCCGAGCCCAAGAAGAGGATCCACGCACCCTCACGCGCCGTCTGAAGAAAGCACGTGAGGCCCACTCTCAGACACGTGCCACACGCGCCGTTAAGAGCACCGCGCATCATCTCAGTTACAAACACACGCCCCACGCGCGGTAGAAGGAAGAAGGTGACTCACCTGCGTGTGACAGTGATGTCATCGCCACGTCATCGCACGTGTCTACCACGTGTCATCAACATCAGCACACGTGTCTGCCACGTGTTCGCCACGTCAGCGCCACACGTCTGCCACATCAGCATACGTGTCTGCCACGTGCCATCCAAGTCAGCCGTTGTTGACCAGTCAACCAGTCAAGTTTACCTAACCCGACCCGACCCAGAGACAGAAATATGAATACGAGAGCACAAGGGAATGAACAGCTGTAGACACCCCATTTTTGACCGCCCACAAGACTTGGGCACTACTGATGGTTTGCTCGGTGTTGAGAGATGTGCAGGGCACAGGTTCGATTTCTTCGGCAAGGAGAGAGGCAAATCTCAACTTGACACCCCGTTTTGGACCAAAATTATTTTGGATGGTTTTTATACCTTAAAACCCTCTCTTTCAAAACATTTTTGAAATAAAATTCCCACGATGTTCCGACGCTCGCATTTCAGTAAATGTTGCGCTTTTCGGTAAACCGAGCAAGGACAAAGGGGAGATGAATGAAAGAGAGATGAAATCTTTGAAAAATCTTTCAAAACACCTTACTTAGGGGTTTGAAGTTGAAGAAAAGAGGAGAAGAGGGGAGAAAACTAGTTTGGGAGTGGTTCAGCATGAATCCGGGAAGGAGAAAAGTCTGCGCGGCTTCACCGAAACGGGCGTAACTCTTTGCACAAGAGGAATTAAAATATGAGGCCACCACCATTGGAAAGCTTACTTGGGGCTTCATTTTGCACTCAAGAATCTCCTAAGTCCAGATTTGAGGAGGAGATATGGTTGGTTGAAGCCCGGTTGGACTGAATCTGCGCGGCTTTACGGAAACTGGCATAACTTTTTCCACAGGAGGAATTTTAATGCAAGGTTTGCGCCATTGGAAAGATAACTTCCGGGGCTTCAATCTGGACTTCCACCGGCACTTTTTGACCTTACCGGCTGCCTACCGGCACAAAAGACTGCCGACCGGCACAAAAGATTGCCGGCCGGCCAAAAGTGTCCAGAACTCAGATTTTTTACAGATATTTATCAATGCACTGTACCAGATATTTGTCAATTGGGATATTTCGACCAAAAGCTCTTTTTTTTGATATATATAGAGCCTTATATCATATATGGCTAGGGTTAGAACAAAAATGGCAAGTTTTGGGAGCTTCTCACTCTACAAAATCCCTCTCTCTCTACACTTTCAAGTGCCAAACCTCTCAAATCCTTGGCCATTTCTTCATTACTACCAAGCACCACCACCACCACTCCATTTCCAGCAACAAGGAGAGGTTCTTAGGGGCTTAGAAGCAACATTTCTCAAGCCAAGAAGCAAAGAAAGAGTGGTCTTCAAGGGTAAGTTCTCATTTCCCTCTTTTGTAACACTTTCTTGCCTCTTTTCTTAAGCCTACTTGATTACTGTTTTGGGCTCCGACCTTAACTGAAACTAGGTCTATTTTGAGCCATTCTCCATGTTTGATCAAGGGCCCAACCCTGTTTGAGCCCTCCATCTTGTACTTGCTTCAATAACATCTTGTATGTCAATATCTTGCATGCTTTTTATAGCCTATGAGTGATCTGTTTTCGAGCATAATGTAAACTGTGAGTGGGCCTATTTTGAGCCCCTCTTCAACATTGAAGAAGGGCTCAACCCTTTTTGGCCTCTCTATCATACACTTGCTTCATAATTTCTCATGTTTACCGTAAACTTGCATGATTTGTTTGACCTACATGTAGTCTGTTTTGGAGCATGTCATGAACTGTGAGTAAGCTTATTTTGTGTCCCTCTACAACATTGTAGAAGGGATCAACCTTGTTGGGGGTCTCCATGTTATACTTGTCATTATACCCCTCTTTGACCCCCATTTTTGCATGCTTTTTTAAGCTTATCTAGCTTCTGTTTTCGGCCATCATCAGAACTGGAAAGAGTCATATTTTGATCTTCTTGACATATTTCATTAAGAGTCTTTGCTGGTTTGATGAATTTTTGGGGTACCTCATGTTATAGCCTTATGTATCCTAGTTCTTGCATGACATTTTTAGCATGTTTGCATACTGATTTGGGGGATGTCATCCACTGTAAATGTTCATATTTTTAGTCCCTATTCAGTGTTGTATAAGGATGTTTTTCCATTTGGGCTTTGCATTTACCATCTACTTCAATACCCCTCTCTTGGCCCCTATTTTTGCATGCCATTGTTGCCCTATCTATGCTTGCTGTTTGGCCATGTTTTGTGCTGGAAGAATGCTTGTTTTGGGGCTGCCTTGCTACTGTATTTTCGTTCCATGTCCATATTGTGCATGCATTGCATAGCTATAGGCCATTTCGGGTGCCTAAATTCGCATTTCGGGACCATTCCTTGCATTGGGTACACTTTGGCCATGTTTCGGGACTGTTTTGCCCCACATTTCAGTGCTGAAATTCATTTGCATGTTTGCATATCATATTTTGGCATCATTGCATTCCGTATGCCATTTTCTTGGTTTGCGTGCTCGTGTGCACGCATTTCGAGGCATCTCATTTTCATCTATTGGCCACTGATGTGAGTGTGGCTGAGGTCCACTCACGTTGGTGTAAGCCCATCTTGCATTGTGTATGCCATGTTACAATGCGTTGTGCATGTTATGTTGTTACATTGCGTCATGCCTTGCATGCTTGTTCGCATAATCATATTGCATACTTAGCTCGCATGCTTAGGTTGCATTTGGCATGCATCCCTTGCCTCTTGATCGAGCATGATAGAGGTTGGGGCCCTTGATGTGTTTTGTGCTTGCATTTCATTTGATATCAAAGTTGCCAACTTGGTTCTTTGGGCCATCATGCATGGAAATGCGTGATTGGTGGCCCGAGAATCGAGGCACATCCTCCTTTGAGTCACAAACATGATAAGGAATGTGTTTGGTGCATATATTGCTTGAATTGTATTGCCATGCAAGTTTTGCCCTCTGCTGCTGTGAGTTGCAGGTTCTGCAGGCATTTTGTGCCGACCGGCAGTGTTTAGTGCCGACCGGCATTCAATTATCAGCCGAGGGATAAATTCTGTGCCGATGGCCACATATAGCAGCCGGTGGCTATTCTGTTCAGTCGGTGGTGATCCCCAGTACCTAAGGAAGCAGTTCTGAGACTTTGGCAGTTTTCAGAAGGGCAAAGCAGGGAAAACAGAGGCAGGCTAGGCATGGCAGTGCAATTCGAGCAGACCCGAGCATGTGCTGCATTTGGCTCCTCCCGAGGGTTTACTTTTTTCTCAGATTAATTAATTTGTAATATTTAATTAGCTTGCGTAGTTAATTACTTTGTATTATTATTTTGGTCCCTCCGAGCGAGGGCAAATCTGTAATAAGTGTGGGTGAGTGGTGTGTATGTCTTCCAACCCCCATTTCTTTCTTCCCTTTTATTTACCCGCTTATGATGGTAGATTAGGGCACGTCATTTTAGCATACCTTATGCAATGCATGCGTGCATCCATGCATTTGTCTAAACATGCACCGGGCTCGGTACATCATACAAACTGCATCGTACTCTCAATTTCCAAATTGAATACGTGCATCGAATGATTGCATTTCACATGCCATTTTAGGGTTAGCCGAGCCTACTCTAGATTGCATCCTTGCCTGCGATGCATTAGTCTCTTAACATGAACTAGGCACGCATGTTTGCTAACTAGTTTTTGTTTTGGCACGGAGTACGATGTAAGTATTTATGCTTTAGCATATCGCATGCGTGTGAATGTTAACATGACAGTATGCTTGCCATGCGGCTAAATGCTTACGTGATATTACTGATTGAATGCCTGTGGGTGGAGGTTGGATTGTCTGAGTTGGGAAAACTCATTACAATCCGTGTTTTAGTCTACTTGCGAGTAGCAAATGCCGAAACATTTTCAAAACAAACGGATATGCAATGTTTGTTTCCAAATTAGGCAATCTAGTCTATACTTGTTTGCCGTGCGCATCACATAGTAATTCTAGGTTAATAACCGGAATAAGAACGCATAAAGTTTTCAAAATCGGATATCACGGTTAGTAGAGGCCGGTCTTCGGACCGGGCGAAAGGGGGTGCTCATAGCTGACCTTCCCCGATCGTACCCAAGCTCCCGAGCCAAGACATTTGGTGATGACGAACACGTGGCCTTCGGCACCGAGTCAGGGTTTCCTAAATTCCCTCATAAAAAATATTTAGGTGGCGACTCTGTAATCTGGCAAAGCAGTCCATGTTTGGCACTTCTTTTCAAAAAATCTGTTTTTCTCAAAAACGATTTGCCAGAGTTGGACTCTTTGGTTCAGATTAAGAACCGTGACAATTTGAGTCCTTTGAACTGTAGTGAACCCAATACGAACAGAACGGGACTTAACCCTCCCGGGGCGTTCGGGGACGTCTACAGTTTCTGGCGACTCTGCTGGGGATTTAGAGAGCTTGACTCGAACTCGTGATATCCTGTTTTGATTTCGTTTATGTGTCTCTTTGCATTGCATTTGCATTGGTGCGCCTAGGACACCGTGTTTGCCATCTGCCATTCCTGAACGGTTTGCCGGAGGCTTGTCTTGTCAAGGCATGACCATAAGGCTGACTGGTTATGGGCTCTGACAGCATGGGAACACAAACCCCGGTTTTACCGGGGCACCCTTTTTGACCATTCGACCTAGTGCATATTCGGATCCATAGTGACCATTCCAAATTAGGACAGGTTGCTCACCCGATATTAGGTTGTTTGAAACCGCTGCGTGCATAGTGAAACCCTAGCTCCTGACAAAATAGGACAGGGAAACCCTACCCCAACATAGGGGTGTATTGGCTCTCTTTTACATGCTATGTGCTTTTAGAGTGTATCTCTACAGGGAATGCGCATATCAGTTTGCAAGTTTTGGTATCCGGCCCGAGGGCACCGGTAACAGTATTTTGAGAATCAGTCATATCTGCGGGTATCAGATTCAGATTTGGGGCAGTGATTTCGGGGAACAGTGACCAGTAATGAGTACAGTCGTTCTGTTATGCTTATATCCGTTCCAGTGAAATTGAGCTGAGATGCTGCCGGTTTTCTCTTTTGCTAGGTAGTCCTGGAACTATAGCTTCAGAAGGCTCCAATATTCCCCGTGGTTCATCAGACTTGTGCTGATAGACTTTGTTAGGTCAGGAATTCAGTTCAAAGGCAACCAGTGTTCCTTCGCTGAGGCAAGGCAGACATCCGATCCGTTAGTCACCAGTCACATCACCTCTGTTCGAATCCGCAGCTTTCAGTTAATATGCAGGAGGAGGTGCGTCAACTCCAAGAGGCCATGCAGGCCATGCAGCAGGATGCTGCTCGTCGGGCAGAGTTTACCACCCGCCAAGCAGAGGTTCTGGCTCAACAAGCGGGCTTACTCACCAAGCTTCAGCAGCAACAGCAACCCCAACAAGACGGAGCGTCTGCTTCGCACCCAGCTCCACCCCCACCTATGGTTCCAATACCCAGAGAGGCAGCTCACGTCCAGGAAAGTACGGATGTTCCGACATGGCCAGTCTCACTGCCAATCCCACCTCAGTTGTCCAAAGCACCGGCTAATCCAGTGGACACGCCCTTTGAATTTAAGGTTGACCCAACTGCACTTAAGGTCAATAAACTGGAGGAGTTGTTCAGACGAGCACATGGAGTGAACCCCATCCCGGATTTAGAGGACGGGTATATTGAATCTGCAGTTACCTTGCCGGAGCAGTTTAAAATGCCGCATATCGATCGCTTTGACGGCTCTGGAGACCCAAGGGTGCACCTCCACCTGTTTTCCGATATCTTGAAGCCAATGGGTTTGACCACAGCTCAGAAGTTGTCTCTCTTTGGCCGAACCATGTCTGGGATAGCTGCAATCTGGCATGCAAAATTGAAGGACTCTGTGAAACGGAACTGGGAAGAGCTGGCTGAGGCCTTTATTGCTCAATACTCCTACAACACACAGATCAAGGTCACAACTCGTGATCTTGAAGCCACCCGCCAAGAACTAAAGGAGGGTTTCTCAGAGTTCGTGACGAGATGGAGATCAAAGGCCTCAATGATGACTACAAGGCCTTCTGACAAAGACCAGATAAGGATGGTTGTGCGCAACCTCCAACCCAAGCTTATGCAAAAGATGATAGTTTTACCCTTTCCTACCTTTGCGGACCTACACGAGATAGGGGTACAGATCGAGGACGCTATGAAGCAGGGCCTTATTGACCAGGAGAAAGAGCAACCCAGGAGAGCATTTACCCACAGTTCGGATGCGACCACCAGTGGTGACACAGCTGCTATAACTTCAGACATGGGCATGGTCACCACCACCACACAAAAAATGACCACCCCATTCACCGGTGCATCCGAAACTAGCTCACAAATAGCCAAATACCCGCCTCAGGGCCAAAGGGTGTTTACCCCACTGTACATGTCTCTGTCAACGGCCCTGAGGGTCCTGATCAAAAAGGGGTATCTGAAGCCACTGGAGCCACAACCATTACCAAAGAAACCCCCTCCCTCACATAACCCAGCTGACTACTGTGCCTTCCATCAGCGAGCTGGCCATGACACTGACGTGTGCTTTCGTCTTCGTCATGAGATCCAAAACCTCATTGACAGCCGGACGATAGCTCCACCTTCAGACCCCAATGACCAAGTACCTCATCCACATCTCAACCTAATCCATACACTACCATCCACCTTTGACCCCAGCATATACATCACCCCGGCCCATCTACCCAAACCAGAGGTGTTTATCCCAAAAAGCATGGACTTATGCATGATGGGTGCATCTGAACCCCAATCATCTCAAACCTGTGAACCCACTACTTCTGAGCTGATGAGGATGATCGAAGATCTTCAGAGAACTGTAGCAGATTTGGCCTTTGGAGTTTTGGCTCCATCATCAACTGCGTCACATACCAGGGAGTTCATATCGAAAGGTTCCCTAACCTTGGGACGGGCTGCATTGGGAGAAGGCCAATCTCTTAGCAAAGTGGAGGCCAGTGATAAGAACAAGGCTGGGGCAAGCATTAGTCCCCATGAACATCTTCAGTTGGCTGCTGAGGCTTTGAAAGCCGAGGGACTGAACGAAGAGCAAGTCCTCGCAGTTGTTGTAAAAACTGTGGATGACACTTTTGCCACTCAAATTAGGGGCGGTTCGAATCAAGGGGCAAGTCGGGAGAAGGGCCTTTGTACCAGGAATATTTTCAGCTCTAGCCCGTACTCGGAAGAGACCAGCAAAGTCAACGCCTGCCAATCCCTTTGTTGGTGCATCCAGCAAAACTCCACAAACCTCAAAATACCCACCTCGAGGCCAGAGGGTGTTCGCACCACTGTACATGTCTCTATCAGCGGCCTTGAGGGTCCTGATTAAAAAGGGGTACCTGAAACCCCTGGAGCCGCGACCACTGCCAGATAAACTTCCTCCCTCCCATGATCCGGCCAAGTATTGTGCCTTTCATCAACAGGTCGGCCATGTCACTGATAAGTGTTTCCGTCTTCGCCACGAAATACAAGATCTGATTGACAATAAGGTCATCGTCGCACCAACTCAGCAAAGTCTATCGACACTTGATCAATGAACTTGTGGGGGATAATGTGATGTGATCAGGAGATGAACCACCTACGGGCGGCATTCAGTTTACTTCAGATGCGGTGGACGGCATGCACTATTTTGAGCAATGTACAAATGCTGTTAATTTTGCTTTCTGACTTGGGTATTGGGTCAGTCTTGTCTTTTTGTATTGAGTCAGCCTTTCATACTGAGTCAGTTGGGTCTGTCTTGTTGTAATCGAGTCAGTCCTGTTTTGTTAGAGTCGGGTGATTCCGGGGGTGTTACCTCGAGCATCACCATTTTGTTTTGTGTTTGTCTTTTCAGTTCCTTTTGAGTCTGTTTCTTCCTTGGAGCCAGTTACACCAGAAGATCTGAATGAAACAATAGTGATTTTTACGCTCTCGTGTTTGCTTCTGCCATGTGCCAGTTGTGCCAGAAATTCTGAATGAGATAGCAGTATTTGACTGGGAACCCTGCCTTTTCTGTGCCTTGAAGTCATTGTAATGACCTAAGTTTTTCAAAACTTTTTGAACACTGTGGTAAAAACAAAGAGGAAGGAATTCCTCGGGTTTTGCAAAAATTGATCAACTTGAGAGAAAGAAAGGCGTGCTAAGCCCTTAATGAATGAAATCATGCTTGTCGGCGTGAGTACTGAGAAGGATCCTGGTTCGATCCAGACTGGTTCCACACTATCTTCTGCGCGAGCGATTTGTCGCTTTCTTAAAAACTGTCAAAAAATGTTTTGCGCGGTCCTGCGAAGACCTGTGTAGAATCGCTCTTGAGATTGTGCAGCCTAGGGTCGCTCTCAGCCTCGAGACTCGACCCCCCCTTTGCTTTCAAACCTTGAACTGGCATTCAGAATGTTCAACGGTCGACCACAATGTAAGGCCTGTGTGGCCAGATTTGAAGCAGCCCTCGAACAAGAGGCACCAAAGTCAGATCAAGAAGGTCAGACCTCATCAGAAGAAGCTTGCAAAGTTAGAACAGAAGCACCCCTCAAACTAGGGGCAAAAAATATCCGATGTGCTCGAAGAGCCAGAGGTGGATCCTTCTGCAAATCAATACAACAGCCATTCTCCTTGATACAGAGGGCTTCAATCTCAAAACCATTTGGCGTGGACTTGTTACACTTTTACCCTTTGAGAGGCTCGCTGGGCCGAAAACCCGGAAGGGCGACCCAGGCAAAAGTTAGAGCGAAGAAAAGAATGAAAAAAGAAAAAAGAAAAAATGCAAAGATACAAAAAATGCAAAAAAAAAAGAAGAAGAAGAAAAGAAATGAAAATGAAAAGAAAAGAAAAACAAAGCTCGCAAGGTCGAAAACCTGCAACAGGCGCCTTGGCAAAAGTTAGAGCATAAAAGGAGAGGTTAAATACCCGAGTGTACCTTAACCCGAACTACGTAAGGCTTGATTCCCATCTTTGGGATACGTAGGCAACTTCATTCTGAAGTCCAGCCACAAACACTTCAAATTCAGTTGTGTCCATGAAATGGTTTTGATCATCTTTGCCTTCTCTGTATCCGAGAGTTCGGTTGTGATCGTCGCTCTGAAGGATTGATTTCAATACGCTGCGGTGCCATTCAAACAAGGGGCAACTTTCCGTTGCCGTGCAGCTCTCTTCAAGCAAGGGGCAATTTTCCTTCAAATCCGAGGTTGCGCATCTCGAGAATGGGTTCTACGCTCGTTGAGCAAATGGCCGTTTGCAAAAATAGTTTTTGAGAATTTTTACTGAGGTTGACTAATTCTCTCGAAAATTATCCCATTTTTCTAAAACTGGACCATTTCTTGGACCCAAAAAAGGGGAAATTTTTCAGTGCTCATAGCCTGACTTGCATGATTTCAAATCAAAAATCAAACAAGCATGTTAATCTAACTCTCATGTTGGTCAAAATTGTTTTAGTAGAAAGCAAAATAAAAAATGGTCAAAATGATGAACTAGGGGCACAGTTGAGTCAGGCTTCCTGTCTTTCCCCCATTTTCAACATACTCACCAAGAAGGGCACTCTACCTGCCAGGAGAGGGCACAACTGAAGTTAGCAAAAAGGGCTGAAAGCTCTCTCGTCCTCCAAGCAGCGAGGTATCAAGCCAAGTACGAAGCATGAATTGGAATGGGGCAGGATGTTCCACTCCCTCATCTGGACAGATCTAACCATGTCCAAACTCCCCAGCAGGGCATCATCAACCGATGTCAATTGCAGATTCGCTATACACCCAATTGTAGCGCGGCCCCTCTGTGGAAGAAACTCACTGTTGTGAACAAGAAAGAGAATCTAGCAGAATGCTAGGGGCAAGAGCCCGCAACTTCTTGTCTACCCATCAACCACCCAGGGAGGGATAAAAAATGAGAGATTGAAGAATAGAGAGATGTGCGTTGAGAGAAAAGTGAAAAAAGGGCTTTTTCAGAAAACTAGAGATTGAGTGCCGAGTGATGTGAGGATCACAAATGAGAAAGGGTGGGAAATAATACCCGGTGAAACAGGCTCCCTGTGCACATTTGAGTCTTGTGTTTTGTTTTGTCTGTTTCGATTCTTGTTTTGAGTCGTTTCGAGTGTCAATAGATGTGTTTAGGTTGTTTACCTTTGTTTTGGTTGGTTGAGTCTTTTTCGCTGTGTTCAGTCGTAGGCTCAATACCCGGTTAAGAACTCATTTCTTAATTTCAAAAAAAGAAATCAAATCATCTTGTGCTCAGAGTGCCGTGCCATTCTCCACATTTGTGCAAAACAGATTCGTTCTTTCATAAAACTGCAGGGCCCACCCCCGATAAGTGTGAACAGTAAAATCAGGACCTATCTGAAGCTATATAGGTTCCGGACTGCAAAGCAAAAGAAAAGAGGGAAAACCGAAGCATCTGAGGGTGTTTCACCTTCCGCAAATTCCGTGATTGTACTCCGGGTGTACCCCGTCAAGCCTTGTCAATGCTCCGAAGTATGGGTGTGCCTCTACCTCAAGCTCAAAATGTTTCTGCGGAAGTATCAACTGATGTCTCCGACACGTAGCTCATCGTCGGTTCGCATGCACGAGTTGTATCCTTTTGAAATCTATTGTGACTCCTCCGAGAGGTAAATCGGAGGTTGCGTTTGAATTGGTCTCGTTAAGGCGTGTATTTCCTTATTCAACATTTTATTTCAAACACACTGTTGAGATTGCATCGAATATGCATTGATTATTGTGCACAGAATGTGTATGCACACTCGTCCCACTTGCATTATGCTGCATGTTCCAATTGCATTGTTATGCACCCACTTCATTTGCATCGTGATGCACATCCCAGTTGCATTGTTATGCACTCATTTCACTTGCGCTGTCATGCATGTTTCGCCCACATTGTTGTGCGCCTTTTTACTTGCATTGTTGCTCTTTCTTCTCTCGCGTGTACTACGCTGAGAGGCTTTTCTCTTTCCCCTCTCGCGTGTACTACGCTGAGAGGTTTTCTTTTTGCTTTCCTCTTTCCTCTCTCGCGTGTACTACGCTGATGAGGTTTCTCTTTGCCTTTCTTTCTTCTCTCGCGTGTACTACGCTGAGAGGCTTTCCTCTTTCCTCTCTCGCGTGTACTACGCTGAGAGGTTTCTTTTCGCTTTTTTTTCCTTTCCTCTCTCGCGTGTACCACGCTGAGAGGCCTTTCTCTTTCCTCTCTCGCGTGTACTACGCTGAGAGGCTTTTCTCTTCCCTCTCTCGCGTGTACTACGCTGATGAGGTTTCTCTTTGCCTTTCTTTCTTCTCTCGCGTGTACTACGCTGAGAGGCTTTTCTCTTTCCTCTCTCGCGTGTACTACGCTGAGAGGTTTCTTTTTGCTTTTCTCTTTCCTCTCTCGCGTGTACTACGCTGAGAGGTTTTCTTTTTGCTTTCTCTTTCCTCTCTCGCGTGTACTACACTGATGAGGTTTCTCTTTGCCTTTCTTTCTTCTCTCGCGTGTACTACGCTGAGAGGCTTTTCTCTTCCCTCTCTCACGTGTACTACGCTGAGAGGTTTCTTTTTGCTTTTCTCTTTCCTCTCTCGCGTGTACTACGCTGAGAGGCCTTTCTCTTTCCTCTCTCGCGTGAACTACGCTGAGAGGTTTCTTTTTGCCTTTCTCTTTCCTCTCTTGCGTGTACTACGCTGAGAGGTTTCTCTTTGCCTTTTCTTCTTCTCTTGCGTGTACTACGCTGAGAAATTTTATTCTTCTTCTCTTGCGTGTACTACGCTGAGAAATTTTATCTTTCTTCTCTCGCGTGTACTACGCTGAGAAGTGTTACTCTTTCCTCTCCTGTGTACGATATACTGAGAGATGTTGTGTTTGAGACTCCGGGTATTCTCGGTAGTCACTTTTAGCCTTCTCCACGCAAGACGCCGTGAGAATTGCATAATTTTCTTACATCCTTTCTACATGACATGTAGTTTGGTTCATGTTTATTTGCTTGCATAGCATTCGCTTAAAATGTTGCATTTGTTTTGCATAATTGCTTCATTACAGCATCCTTTGCATGATCATAAGTTATGCACTTGCATTTTGCATCACTTTGCATCCTGCCCCTGAACTACGCTGGTTTGATTCCTTGCAAAGGGATACGTAGGCAGCCTGCGGGCACAACCATTCATTCATCTGTATTTTGTTTGTCCAAGTCTTCGGCCTTGTCAAAAATGGGTCGTCTCTAGGCTTTGACACTCACTCCCGTCATTGTTATGACTTACGAGTTCTGTCAAAGAGGGGCAACTGTAGACACCCCATTTTTGACCGCCCACAAGACTTGGGCACTACTGATGGTTTGCTCGGTGTTGAGAGATGTGCAGGGCACAGGTTCGATTTCTTCGGCAAGGAGAGAGGCAAATCTCAACTTCACACCCCGTTTTGGACCAAAATTATTTTGGATGGTTTTTATACCTTAAAACCCTCTCTTTCAAAACATTTTTGAAATAAAATTCCCACGATGTTCCGACGCTCGCATTTCAGTAAATGTTGCGCTTTTCGGTAAACCGAGCAAGGACAAAGGGGAGATGAATGAAAGAGAGATGAAATCTTTGAAAAATCTTTCAAAACACCTTACTTAGGGGTTTGAAGTTGAAGAAAAGAGGAGAAGAGGGGAGAAAACTAGTTTGGGAGTGGTTCAGCATGAATCCGGGAAGGAGAAAAGTCTGCGCGGCTTCACCGAAACGGGCGTAACTCTTTGCACAAGAGGAATTAAAATATGAGGCCACCACCATTGGAAAGCTTACTTCCGGGGCTTCATTTTGCACTCAAGAATCTCCTAAGTCCAGATTTGAGGGGAGATATGGTTGGTTGAAGCCCGGTTGGACTGAATCTGCGCGGCTTTACGGAAACTGGCATAACTTTTTCCACAGGAGGAATTTTAATGCAAGGTTTGCGCCATTGGAAAGCTAACTTCCGGGGCTTCAATCTGGACTTCCACCGGCACTTTTTGACCTTACCGGCTGCCTACCGGCACAAAAGACTGCCGACCGGCACAAAAGATTGCCGGCCGGCCAAAAGTGTCCAGAACTCAGATTTTTGACAGATATTTATCAATGCACTGTACCAGATATTTGTCAATTGGGATATTTCGACCAAAAGCTCTTTTTTTTGATATATATAGAGCCTTATATCATATATGGCTAGGGTTAGAACAAAAAGGGCAAGTTTTGGGAGCTTCTCACTCTACAAAATCCCTCTCTCTCTACACTTTCAAGTGCCAAACCTCTCAAATCCTTGGCCATTTCTTCATTACTACCAAGCACCACCACCACCACTCCATTTCCAGCAACAAGGAGAGGTTCTTAGGGGCTTAGAAGCAGCATTTCTCAAGCCAAGAAGCAAAGAAAGAGTGGTCTTCAAGGGTAAGTTCTCATTTCCCTCTTTTGTAACACTTTCTTGCCTCTTTTCTTAAGCCTACTTGATTACTGTTTTGGGCTCCGACCTTAACTGAAACTAGGTCTATTTTGAGCCATTCTCCATGTTTGATCCAGGGCCCAACCCTGTTTGAGCCCTCCATCTTGTACTTGCTTCAATAACATGTTGTATGTCAATATCTTGCATGCTTTTTATAGCCTATGAGTGATCTGTTTTCGAGCATAATGTAAACTGTGAGTGGGCCTATTTTGAGCCCCTCTTCAACATTGAAGAAGGGCTCAACCCTGTTTGGCCTCTCTATCATACACTTGCTTCATAATTTCTCATGTTTACCGTAAACTTGCATGATTTGTTTGACCTACATGTAGTCTGTTTTGGAGCATGTCATGAACTGTGAGTAAGCTTATTTTGTGTCCCTCTACAACATTTAGAAGGGATCAACCTTTTGGGGTCTCCATGTTATACTTGTCATTATACCCCTCTTTGACCCCCATTTTTGCATGCTTTTTTAAGCTTATCTAGCTTCTGTTTTCGGCCATCATCAGAACTGGAAAGAGTCATATTTTGATCTTCTTGACATATTTATTAAGAGTCTTTGCTGGTTTGATGAATGTTTGGGTACCTCATGTTATAGCCTTATGTATCCTAGTTCTTGCATGACATTTTTAGCATGTTTGCATATGATTTGGGGATGTCATCCACTGTAAATGTTCATATTTTTAGTCCCTATTCAGTGTTGTATAAGGATGTTTTTCCATTTGGGCTTTGCATTTACCATCTACTTCAATACCCCTCTCTTGGCCCCTATTTTGCATGCCATTGTTGCCCTATCTATGCTTGCTGTTTGGCCATGTTTTGTGCTGGAAGAATGCTTGTTTTGGGGCTGCCTTGCTACTGTATTTTCGTTCCATGTCCATATTGTGCATGCATTGCATAGCTATAGGCCATTTCGGGTGCCTAAATTCGCATTTCGGGACCATTCCTTGCATTGGGTACACTTTGGCCATGTTTCGGGACTGTTTTGCCCCACATTTCAGTGCTGAAATTCATTTGCATGTTTGCATATCATATTTTGGCATCATTGCATTCCGTATGCCATTTTCTTGGTTTGCGTGCTCGTGTGCACGCATTTCGAGGCATCTCATTTTCATCTATTGGCCACTGATGTGAGTGTGGCTGAGGTCCACTCACGTTGGTGTAAGCCCATCTTGCATTGTGTATGCCATGTTACAATGCGTTGTGCATGTTATGTTGTTACATTGCGTCATGCCTTGCATGCTTGTTCGCATAATCATATTGCATACTTAGCTCGCATGCTTAGGTTGCATTTGGCATGCATCCCTTGCCTCTTGATCGAGCATGATAGAGGTTGGGGCCCTTGATGTGTTTTGTGCTTGCATTTCATTTGATATCAAAGTTGCCAACTTGGTTCTTTGGGCCATCATGCATGGAAATGCGTGATTGGTGGCCCGAGAATCGAGGCACATCCTCCTTTGAGTCACAAACATGATAAGGAATGTGTTTGGTGCATATATTGCTTGAATTGTATTGCCATGCAAGTTTTGCCCTCTGCTGCTGTGAGTTGCAGGTTCTGCAGGCATTTTGTGCCGACCGGCAGTGTTTAGTGCCGACCGGCATTCAATTATCAGCCGAGGGATAAATTCTGTGCCGATGGCCACATATAGCAGCCGGTGGCTATTCTGTTCAGTCGGTGGTGATCCCCAGTACCTGAGGAAGCAGTTCTGAGACTTTGGCAGTTTTCAGAAGGCAAAGCAGGGAAAACAGAGGCAGGCTAGGCATGGCAGTGCAATTTCGAGCAGGACCCGAGCATGTGCTGCATTTGGCTCTCCTCCCGAGGCGTTTACTGTTTTTCTCAGATTAATTAATTTGTAATATTTAATTAGCTTGCGTAGTTAATTACTTTGTATTATTATTTTGGTCCCTCCGAGCGAGGGCAAATCTGTAATAAGTGTGGGTGAGTGGTGTGTATGTCTTCCAACCCCCATTTCTTTCTTCCCTTTTATTTACCCGCTTATGATGGTAGATTAGGGCACGTCTGTTTTAGCATACCTTATGCAATGCATGCGTGCATCCATGCATTTGTCTAAACATGCACCGGGCTCGGTACATCATACAAACTGCATCGTACTCTCAATTTCCAAATTGAATACGTGCATCGAATGATTGCATTTCACATGCCATTTTAGGGTTAGCCGAGCCTACTCTAGATTGCATCCTTGCCTGCGATGCATTAGTCATCTTAACATGAACTAGGGCACGCATGTTTGCTAACTAGTTTTTGTTTTGGCACGGAGTACGATGTAAGTATTTATGCTTTAGCATATCGCATGCGTGTGAATGTTAACATGACAGTATGCTTGCCATGCGGCTAAATGCTTACGTGATATTACTGATTGAATGCCTGTGGGTGGAGGTTGGATTGTCTGAGTTGGGAAAACTCATTACAATCCGTGTTTTAGTCTACTTGCGAAGTAGCAAATGCCGAAACATTTTCAAAACAAACGGATATGCAATGTTTGTTTCCAAATTAGGCAATCTAGTCTATACTTGTTTGCCGTGCGCATCACATAGTAATTCTAGGTTAATAACCGGAATAAGAACGCATAAAGTTTTCAAAATCGGATATCACGGTTAGTAGAGGCCGGTCTTCGGACCGGGCGAAAGGGGGTGCTCATAGCTGACCTTCCCCGATCGTACCCAAGCTCCCGAGCCAAGACATTTGGTGATGACGGACACGTGGCCTTCGGCACCGAGTCAGGGTTTCCTAAATTCCCTCATAAAAAATATTTAGGTGGCGACTCTGTAATCTGGCAAAGCAGTCCATGTTTGGCACTTCTTTTCAAAAAATCTGTTTTTCTCAAAAACGATTTGCCAGAGTTGGACTCTTTGGTTCAGATTAAGAACCGTGACAATTTGAGTCCTTTGAACTGTAGTGAACCCAATACGAACAGAATGGGACTTAACCCTCCCGGGGCGTTCGGGGACGTCTACAACAGCCTATTCAAGTGAAGACTGATTAGGCATGTCCATATATGACCTTGAAATGTTCACGCTCTGAACTTGGCTGCTGATTATCTAGAATGAGGTAGTTATGATCAATTTCATTCAACTCAAATTCAAACTGAAGAAGAGGAGGATAAGGAGTGTCTAGGGCGGTGGCGGTGGCGGTGGCGGTGACAGTTTCAGGTACTTGTTGGGTGGTGGTGCATGTGATGAAAAGGGTTGGGATAGTTACAAATAGCCCATTAGCACATGAAAAAGTGGATGAAACCAAGGAAATTTGGAGATGTAGATGAAGATACAGATAATGAGATATGAGTACCAAAAGAGTGAAGGTGGGAACACTAAGGAGACTATCATTAATATAACTACAAGGATTCCAGATATATAGAATTGACCAAATCGCAATTGCATGGGCTGTGAAAATACTACTGAAAGAGTTAGAGGAAGTCTAACAGAGATGAGAAGGATGAGGAGGAAAAAAAAGAAGAAGAAGACAAGACTCACGAGGGAGTGAGAAGTCATCTTCAACATTAATGGGTGATCCGAGGAGACATTGCCTTAAAATACAAGGAACAAGTGGAGAAGGATGTTCATCAATGGTGGGACTACAAGTCTCAAATCTATGGTGAATTTCATATTTCTGTTTTGTAATTAAATCTATTCTGCTTCTCATGATCAAGCACATGTTAACTCCAGCCCACATGGAGTAGTTGGAGGTTGGGTCTCTAAGTCAAGAAATATGACGAAATGGGGAAGATGGTTGTTGGTAGTTGGCAGCCTAATAATTTCCTTCTATTGACCTTGTTTTCTTCTTTTTCTGTATAAATTAAGGTGAGAAGGAAAGGAAACATAACACACAGACAGAGGCATCAAACACAGAGTGTATAATCTGTGTAAGAGAGTGAGAGTGCTATAGAGAGAGAGTGAGTGGTGAGTGTTATACAACTCCCTCCAGGAAAAATTCTATAGTGGATATCTCTCTCGTGGACGTAGGTTATTGCCGAACTACGTAAATCTCTTGTGTTATTGTGTGTGATTAATTTTTGGTGTGCCTTGATCCTAACAGGTGGTATCAGAGCCGGGTTGGTCGATTTTCAGAAAAAACAAGATGTGTTTTTCAAAACTGCCCAGAAATTAAGTTGCTCGAAATTCAATTTTGAGCACACCGGGAGGAAGGTCTCGACAAGAGGAGTCTAGAACTACAAAGCCGAGCCCAAGAAGAGGATCCATGCGCCCTCATGAGCCATCTAAAGAAAGCGTGTGAGGCTCACTCTTAGACACGTGCCACACGCGCCGTTGAGAGCATCGCCGCGTCATCTCAATTGCAAACACGCACCCCACGCGCTGCGTAAGGAAGAAGGCGACTGACCTGCATGTGACAGTGACGTCATCGCCACACCATCGCACATGTCTGCCACGTGTCATCAACATCAGCACACGTGTTTGCCACGTGTTCACCACGTCAGCACCACGCGTCTGCCACATCAACACACGTGTCTGCCACGTGTCATCCGCATCAGCACACGTATCGTCCAAGTCAGCCGTTGTTGACCAGTCAACCAGTTGGGTTGACCCGACCCGACCCAGAGACGGAGGAGTTATCCGGTGCAGCGCGGCTACAGTACATCCGTAGATCTAAACCTTTGAACTTATTTTGGCCAGATCTGAGCCATTTGAAGTCCGATTTTGGCGATCCAATAGTGGTTTTCAACTATTTGGAGTATTCTGAAGACATCCGTAAGGTCAGCTTTTTGATTCAGAATTTCTGTAAAAAAGTAAGAATACTTCGGGATCCATGATCGAGTTGAATTCTTCCAATTATGCAATCTGAAAGTCGCGGATGGAAGACATCCTATATTATAAAGACTTGTTTGACCCTATTGCTCTAAAAGGGGTTAAACCGAAAGAAGTGAATGATGAAGACTAGATAAAGATGAATCGGAAAACTGTCAGTTGTATCAGACAATGGATAGACCACAATGTGTTCCACCACGTTGCCCAGGAGACAGATACTGTAACATGCCCGGGGGGTACCCGCGCGCGTTAAACAGTTCGGACTCCCAAGATCTCTTTGATCTTGTATCACGAGTGCAATGTGAAACGTAGATGAGAGTCCAGATTTGGAAACTTTTAGTGAAAATCCATTTTATTGCAATTTTATCAAAAATGGACTGCGTCATCAGATCTCAGAGTCGCCACCTAATATTTTGAGAAATTAGGAAACCCATGACTCAGTGCCAAGGCCACTGTTCGTCGTAACTAAGGATGCTTGGCTCGGAACCTTAGGTATGAGAGGGGAAGGTCAATAATGAGCACCCCCGCTCACCCGATCAAAAGATCGGCCTCTACTAAACCATGATATGACTTTTATTTTCTTTACATGTTCATGTTCTGATTAGTTAATAAATCCTAAAATTTACTATGTGAAGCATACAAGTATAGACTATGCCATTCATTTTGGAACAATTTGATAGCATACATTTTGAAAGAGTTTTGACGATGTACAACCCAAATAAATTGAGTTTACAAGCACGAAAAATCAACATCATTCCAAATTAAGCGACACAACCTCCATCCACTGGCATTCATAGAGTTATATCACATAAGCAAATAGCCTCATGGTAGAATGCTAGACATAGTAAGAAAAACACACACAAACGGGATGCTAAAGCATAAAAACTTACATGTTTGACGTCCCACGAACAAGCTACAAAACAAAGTTAGTAAAATATGCATGATCTTATATACAAAATCCTAATGCAATTCACACATGAGATGCAACTAAAGATTCTGCTTCTAAGATATGACATGTGATCATCTCAAGAACATAAGGTAGCGCACATAACCACATAGGAATTGATTAAATCCACAAATGCAAACTTAGCTGGATCAAGATGCATGAATCATGGATGCAAAGCATGAATATGATGAAAAATAAATTTGATGTTTATGTACAAATAAGGAAAGAAAGTAAAGAACGGGATAGAAAAAAGCGAGGCGGGGAATTATTACAACACTTGAATAAATTATTACAGACCAAATGAGAGAGAGAGGAGGGAATATTGCAATAAAATAAAAAAAAAACCTCACAAAACACTCAAAATAAAATAAATAAATAAAAGAAAAAGCTTCATGTGCCTTGGAAACCACCAAAAGTTGGTTAACATCGGAGAACAATACGTCTTGTCCAAAAGAAGCTAACCGGCCGACCAAATAGGCCGGCCGGCCAACTGGGCCTAGCAAAACCTGTCTTGTTGCAAAACCAAGAAAAGGAACAAACAAGAAATATGTGGCTGGCTTGACTAACTACTACCGGTTAGATTAAAACAAGGAAACAAAAATAGAAAGTGCAAAATTATAACAAAACTAACATGAACCTCATGAACCTAAATTAAGAAAACAAATATAAGATAAAACATGTAAGATTATAACAAAACTAATATGAAACTAATATAAGAGGATAACTTTAAGCTAGGAAATGCAAGATTACTACACAACTACTATGAAACTAAACAAGAAAACAAATATTAAGATAGAACATGCAAGATTACAACAAAACTAACATGAATCTAAAACAAGAAAACAAATATAAGATAGAACATGCAAGATTACAACAATACTAACATGGACCTAAAACAAGAAAACAAATAGAAAATAGAACATGCAAGATTACAACAAAACTAATGTGAAACTAAAATAATAATAAAAAAAACAAAGAACACAACTACTACAAAACTAAAACAAGAAAATAAATATAGGATAGAATATGTAAGATTACAACAAAAGTAATATGAAACTAAAATAAGAAAATAAATATAAGATAGAACATAATATGAAACTAACATAAGAAAATAAATATAAGATAAAACATGCAAGAAAAATGAAAGAATTGAAAATTCACCTTGCAAAGAAATAGTGAAATTCTTGATTTTCAAACTTCCTCTTGATCACCCTCAAGGTTGTGAATTATGATCTTAATCCTCAATTCAAAAGCTTGGACTTTGAGCTTAAAATGACGGTTTTGAAAAAATGTATGATCACTCTTTTCTTGGCAAGAATACTCTCTTTGGTTAAGGCTTTGAGTGATTTTTGACAAGGGGAGATGAGATGTAAGAGGCTATGTAACTTTACTAGTTTGGCAAAACAACTCTCTTGTTTTAAGACTTCTTTTCTCTTAAATTCTAACACAATTTTAGATTCTCTCCCTACCCTTCTCTTCTTCAAAAATCCTCCCCTAATTCAAGACTAGAGCTCTCATTATATAGCCAATGCAAGTAGGCAATGGTGGAAGACAAAGTGGAGTTAATGGGGGACAATGTATAATGGAGGTGAATGATGAATGGTGATGGTGTGGTTGCTTTAGGAAAATGGATTATGACTTGAGATGGTGGGATGTGATTATGAAAGTAGATGGTGAGTGGGGATGGTGGGATGTAATTATGAAAGTGGATGGTGAGTGGGGATGATGGGATCTGATCATGAAAGTAGATGGTGGTGTGTAATTATGAAAGTGGATGATGAGTGAGGATGGTGGGATGTGTAGATGATGAGTGGGGATGTTGGAGGATGAGTGGGTGCACTTGAATGGATCAAAAAATGGCTCAATGGGGTGTCCCAACCGAACTAAAACCAAGAAAAACGGGGCTGCTGCTGTTTTGGGCCGAGTCAACAAAATCTGCTATTAAGCCCAACTTCAAACGGGCATATCTCCCTCATATGGGCTTGGTTTTAGGTGGTTCTTGGGTCTAAATTGAAGCCCCAGAAGTCTACTTTCCAATGGTGGTGGTCTCACAATTAAATTCCAAGTGTACAAAGAGATATGCCTAATTTAGTGAAGGCTGTTCATTTCTCTCGGGCCCAGGTCAACAAAATCTGCTCTTAAACCTAACTTCAAATGGGCATATCTCCCTTATATGGACTCGGTTTTAGGTGGTTCTTGGGTCTAAATTGAAGCCCCAAAAGTCTACTTTCCAATGGTTATGGCCTCACATTTAAATTCCAAGTGTACAAAGAGATATGCCTAATTTATTAAAGGCTGTTCATTTCCTTCTTAATGATTTGATGCTCATTCTCTTCCTAAACTAGTTTCCTTTCATCCCCTCCTATTTCCTTCAAATCCAAACCTATAAAGAAGATGTTTTTTTTTTTTTAAATATTTTTTTTTCCAAAGAGTTCGCATCCCTTCCATTTATTTCCACTCTATCCTTACTCAGTTTACTGAAAAGTGTAATATTTTAATCGAAATGGGAGTCTCAGAACATCGTAGAAACAACAAAAAACAAATTATTTTGAAAAGAGGGTTTTAAGGTCTAAAATAGTTTGGCCAAAAAAATGTGTAAAGGTTGGGATTAAAGCTCAAATTCCATTTTTCTTGTTGAGGATTCTGTGAGAAACACATTCTAATTATCATCATCGTATAATCAACAAAAAGCGCCCAAGTCTTAGGGCTGGTCAAAATGGGGTGTCTACAGATGCATATGTCCTCTAGACATTGTTAGAAGGAATGTACCAATCAAAAACTGCCCGGAACAAAGCCTTGGTGATAAGAAGGCTTGTAAATCTGAGTTGAAGAATGGTGTGTCTATCGCCGAGCACACCAGTGAATTCAAGAATCTGGTGAATCAACTTGCAACTGTCAAGATACCCTTGGACGATGAAATGCAAGCCGTACTACTGCTCAGTTCTTTACCGGACAGTTGGGAGACGTTGGTGGTTTCTCTCAGCAACTCTGCACCAGAGGGGAAGTTAACCATGAGCATGGTCACAGATGCCATGTACAATGAAGAGACAAGGAGGAAAGACATGGGAGGTAATCAGTCCCATGCTCTTGTCACAGAAGATAGAGGCAGAGACAGAGGTAAAGGAAAAGACAGAGGAAGAAGCAAGAGTAGAGGTAGATGGCTGTCATAGGAGAAATATGTTGAACGGGTGATTAAAAGGTTCAACATAAAAGATGCCAAGCCAATCAGCACACCACTGGCAACCATTTCAAGGTAACAAGGTGTTTGTGTCCCACGACCAGCTCTGAAAGAAAAGAAATGGAGGCAATCCCTTATTCTTCCGCAGTAGGGAGTTTGATGTATGCAATGGTGTGTACTTGGCCAGATATAGCTTACGCAGTTGGCATTATGAGAAGATTCCTTGCCAATCCAAGAAAGAAGTATTGGGAGGAGTCAAATGGATTCTTCGGTACTTGAAGGGAACTTCAAAGATGTGTCTATGTTTTGGGGGAGCTGAACCAATTTTGGAAGGTTTTACAGATGCCGATATGGTGGGTGATCTTGATGGTAGAAAGTCTACATCAGGATTTCTGTTCATTTTTGCAGGGGGAGCTATTTCATGGCAGTCCAAACTACAAAAGTGTGTTGCTTTATCTACAACAGAGGCAAAGTACATTGTTGCCGCAGATGCTAGAAAGGAAATGTTGTGGTTAAAGCGGTTCCTCCAAGAATTGGGTCTACAGCAGGAAGAGTACAAGGTACATTGTGATAGTTAGAGTGCAATTGATCTGAGCAAGAATTCCATGTACCATTCTCGTACAAAGCACATTGATGTCCGGTATCATTGGATACGAGAA
Organism: Camellia japonica; assembly: GCA_030407325.1. Lineage (NCBI taxonomy): Eukaryota > Viridiplantae > Streptophyta > Magnoliopsida > Ericales > Theaceae > Camellia > Camellia japonica. The sequence goes on from JAPPVO010000031.1 coordinate 124,466,560, forward strand.
GTGATGGAAAAGTACCTGATGAAGCTAGTGAAGATTCACATGGACAAGAATCCTTCTGACATGATGACCAAGGTTGTCACCAGTGACAAATTGGAAGTTTGCAAGAATTTGACTGAGATGGACTTCAAGTAAGAAGTCAATTATCCATATGGCCGTGGAAGGGGAGAATTGTTAACTCCAGCCCATATGGAGTAGTTAGAGGTTGGGTCTCCAAGTCAAGAAATAGGAGGGAAGAGGGAAGATGGTTGTTGGTAGTTGGCAGCCCAATAATTTCCTTCTATTGACCTTGTTTCCTTCTTTTTCTGTATAAATTGAGATGAGGATAAAGGGAAACATAACACACAGACAGAGGCATCAAACACAGAGTGTATAATCTATGTAAGAGAGTGAGAGTGCTATAGACAGAGAGTGAGCTGTGAGTGTTGTGCAACTCCCTCCGGGAAAAATTCTATAATGGATATCTCTCCCGTGGATGTAGGCTATTATCGAACCACGTAAATCTCTTGTGTTATTGTGTGTGATTGATTTCTGGTGTGCCTTGATCCTAACAGCACACACGTGGTATATCCTTATACACGCAGTTGGTCTCTCCATTCTCCAAAGAGTAGCACCATGGTTCTAAATCGTTATATCGGGTACCGTATCAGTATCCGTCACAGTGTAATGGTATTAGTAATATCAAGCATTACGTATCTAGAATCGGTTGTCGCGATCATGAAATTTTTAAAATCATTAACAATCCCTTTAAAACTCAATTTTATGTATTTTTTTTTTTTTTTTACTCTTTTAGCCTTAATTTGTCACATTTTAATCAAAATTTTGAACTCATTTTCAACTAATGACATGTATTTATTTTAGTTTTTTGAGCTTTTTCTTACATATGTTAAACTTTTAATAAAAAAGTTGATGTGAAAATATTTTTTTACTCATTTTCAACTATGAAATATTTTCAAATTCACAACAAATCAATAAGAGTTGTAGGTGCATAAACAAATAAATAGGAAGAAAAAAAAATATAAGCATTTACACCAAAACAAGACACAAAAAAAAAAACAAAACAAAACAAAATAGTATGAAATACCAAAACAGAGCACACCACCAAAAGAAAAAAAAAAGAAAAGAAAAAAAGACCAGAATAACTCAACTCACTAAAGTAGAGCTCAAAGTTACAACTCATTATCCAACCAACTAGTGGCGGAGCCAAAATTTTGGCTCAGAGGGTACCATTGAGTTGAAATTACAACAAAATTCACAATCAAACTTAACCTAATTTTTATTTGATGGTAAGAACAAAAAAGCACTATAATGCAAATGTTATGTTTAAATATAAGCTTGAGTTCATATATCTTAATCAATTTTTGTTTTTAATTTGATTTTGTGTATGATGATCACATAGTTTGAAAAATAATCACATGTCTTATAAAATATGAAAACGAAATTATATTAAGTTGCACACGCAAACAAGATGTATATATGAATAAATAATAATTAAAAAAAATGAGAGAGAAGGTGAATAAATAATACAAAGACACTGCTATATATCACCTATTTTTTTTAAACAATTTTGAATCATTGAATTACATAATAATATATTATTAGTTGTTGTTAATTGTGTAATAACTATCTTTAAATAAAGGAACCAATTACGCGTATTCATATAAGATGTGATATAACAAAAAATTCAGTGACATATAATATTTCTCTAATATAAAAAATTGGTGACACATAGGCCTTGTTTGGGAAGTTGGCTATTCCAGTAGGCTATTTTAGTGTTTGGCTATTTTAGTGGGCTAAAATTTTTGTATTTGGAAAAATGGTTGAACTTTTTTTGTAGTTGGATATGATATTTTTGAGAGAAAAAATGAAATGATTATAGGTTTAATGTGATATTTTGTCTTATTAACTATTTTAGTCTATTTTATTTTATTTTATTTTATTTAGATTTTAGCCAAAAAAGCCAAAAGGCCTCTTGCCAAACAGGGCCATAGTAACATATTAAACAAGTTTTTGAGAGAAAATGTAAAGAAAATAGTAATTTAAAATTTAATATCACATTTGAATGGATTAAATTGAAACTTTTTTTTTACTAAAGGCAAAAGTGTAATTTTTCAAAAATTGCGGAGAGACAAGTGCCTCCTCTAGTCGTTATCTGCCTCCGTTATTGCAACCAACCTTCTTTGAAGAAACTTGAAGCCAAGGTAGAAGTGAAGTGACATTCTTACCCAACCTTCACCAAATAACTTTCACAGAATCATAGCACAAAGAAGCTTTGAAATGGATTGTCTTCCATCATACCGGTCTAAACCAACAAGTATGGGAAAGTATCGGACTGTGTAACGGAGTCATCCCGCCATGTACCGAGACTTGGCCTATTCATCGGCGATTTTCAATCTCAATGGTATACCAGCCTATATTCGTCGCAGTGCTCTATTTTTTCAATACGAACCAGCCGGTACACTATGTACCGACCAATATTTAGAACTATGAGTAGCACGTAGTTTTGGAATATGATGTGATATTATCTATTATGCTCAATAATATCACATGTACAAAATTAAAATGTACTTTTGTGTAGCTTTAAGTTTTATTTTAAACATTATTCACATAACAATCAAAGTCAATCTTATAAATATAATTTATGTATTTTTTTTTTATTTTTGAATTATGTACAACTATCATCTCCCACTTAATAACAAAGTGAAAATTTTGCACGGAAGGAACGTTGATCCACCATTGTTAGTAGTTGAGAAATAAGTAATGGCTAATGTTTTGAAGTTTTTCATTTGTCGAAACACGACAATGCTATGTGACATGATAGCCAAGCTAATCCCCGGTTCAATTTTTGACTAGAGGGTTTAGTTTTTGTCATTGTTTAACTTTTTTTTTTTGGTTAGCGAATATGATTGAGTGAGTTCTTTTGTGCCGACCTAGTTGGGATAACTGTCATTTACTTTGATGCTTATAGCACCTACTAGGTTTTGTTTTTTATTGATGTTTGATATAAGGTTTTATCCTTGATTCTTATTCAATAAAGTTCTTTTGCCGATCAAAAAAAAAAAAAAAATTAGTCGTTAGATTAGTATCTAAGGGGAGTTGAACTCACACTCACTCTTTACAAGTTCTAAAAGTCTTGCCTCCTATTCCACTTATATGGGGAAAAAATAATTAATTTTTGAAATCATATTTATCATTCATTTTTTAAAAGGAAATGTGATCCAATCAAGACATTACAATGTTCTGATCGTCTTAATTTTTTCTATAAATAATCTGTCCTATTGACTTTATAATTTAAACAATTCAAATCACTAAAATAAACACACACAGAAAAAAAAATTTAAAAAAAATACATCATTGCTACTATTTCGAAACTACCTACTAATAATTTATTTTGTCAAAAATATATGAAACAAAGTATAGTTGCTTTGATTAGTTCCAAATAATAATAATAATAATAATAATAATAAAAGGGAGGGTTATAAGTTGATTGAAAAATTACATATAAATCCATTTTGTAGATCAATTTTTTAGACTCAATGATATGTAATTAAGATAATTGGTGAACGATCAAAAATAATAATTTATCTTAAATATTTTAATAAGCTATCATTAAATTTTAAAAATAAATTTAATTTTTGTATTTGAATAAAACTAAACGCAGCTTGGAAGTTGCTTTAATGTTTGAGGGAAACTTCAATAAAACGGAACGGAAAGGCTGGTTGAGTAATCAACCGCTCAAATTCATCCGTTAAGTCTCCCACTTATGACTTTTTTTGGTGATTATTGCGATAGTTTGGAAATATGATTAAATAATATTTTATGATAATATGATTAGTGGAGAAGGTAAAATATTAATTATTTATATTGAGTAATTAAGAAATATAAAAAATATATAATAAATAATAATTGATAAGAAAATATTAACCAGTGATATTCCAGTACTATTATATAATTTTTCGAGTTCCTTCGAGTTCTCACTTGTCAAAAGCTCGCAAGGAGCGCGCGGTGTGCACAATTGTATGGAACTAAATTATAGTCGTCAAATGAGGTGCATGCACAACACGCGCTATAGTGCTTCCGTTATTAACTCTATGATGAGTCATATGGGCCGGGCTTTAAAAATCTTGTTGCCTTATTTGTTGCGAAGTCTCTCTGATGAGTCATGTGGGCCGCGGTTTAATTCGCTGTGTGCCTTTTCAGAGTGTTGGTGGTGCCCAATTGCTCGCTTTTACAGTCAGCAAATTATCTCGAAATTTAGAGATTAATTTAGGACAAATCAAATCATACTTTCTTAATGGGTAAATTATAAATACATCCTTTAAAGTTTATTTAAAATATAAATTATTTTTTATAGTTTAAAAAATTATAAATATTTTTTTGTCAATTTTTTTTATTTAACAGAATTAATTGAAAAAGTGAAATTTCTAACTGTTTACATATATAATAATAAAATTATCTGAATTATTAATTAAATAAAATTTTAACATTATTAAAAATTGTTAATTAACTTAATAATTTATTAATAAAAAATCTATTTATTATTGTAACACCCTCAAAATAAAGAGAATAAACCAACCCAAGAGATTCATGATCATAATAGGAAATGTATTGGTTTCATTCATCAGAGTTTATATTACAAAAGGGATTACATGCATCATACTTTCATAAATATTTATTCTGAAACTATAGCATGTAACACTAATTAATTACAACAAAATAAACGCCCTACGGGTTTTCATCTTTCCAAGACATCTCTTGGTTACAACAAAAGAAAGAGTCCTAACTCTATACATTTAAAGTCATCGGCTTGAAATAAACATTTAACACAAAACGAAATAACAAACAGAGTCTTTAGCCCCTAAACCTCCCAAGCTATATCCTTGGAGGTATGTCACCTGTACCTGAAAGTGGTTTCCCAAGTAAGGTGAGCCAAAACCCAATAGTGATATGCTAAAACAATATATGAGATTTAACTAAGATATAAGTATCAGATAAATGTGCAATATTCTTAACCAACACATATACTTTCCAAGACCATTCAATATAGATAACCAATACCTCAATTCATTTCCATTCATCCATTTCAGGTAAACCTATTAGCCAAATTCATTATTACCCAGTTAACCAAAATGAGATTACAGTCAATGGTCCACAATTCAATACATTCATCAATCCAACACTTCTATTTCTTGCCATTTTACGGAATCACATCCGAGGGAACCGGCACCCATATATATAAGATTTCGGGACTTTCACCCTGGACACTCCGGCCAACTTAATTTTCAATGGAGTCAATCTCCTATCTATTCCCAAATAATGATACATATACAATGTATTTAAAAACGTTGTCATATACAATGACTAATCAAATCACATATTCAATGGTTTAAATCAAACTGTCATATTCAATGGCATAACTCAATTGATTAGTTTCAATACACCTAATCCACATGCAGTTTCTACAACAATCATAACTATCCTCCACCGATAGTCCAAAACAAATATTTCTAAATAGACATACAATCTATCAAACATATAATTTATCAAATTTTCATAGGTGGGTGACTTAAAAAATCTAACTACACCAATCATTTATACACCCCTCCAATTTCATGTTTCCCACATCAATCCTATTATTTATACAAAATAATTTATTTAATACAAATTAGGGCAAGTTTTCCCCCTTTTTCAAACATTAAGCCCAAGACTCAATTTCACCAATTATACTCAAGTAACATCATGTTCAATACCTCACATACATATATGGAGCCAAGTATAGAAAACCCCTTTTTCGAAATTCAAACCCAAACCCTAGTTTCATCCAAATCCTACCATTTATACAAAATGACAAACACCTAGGTTAAAACTCATATTAAAGAGTAGAATATACCTACCTCAAATGTAGGAGGCCAAAGAAGAAAATAAGGAACTTCGAAGGTGCCCAAAACTCAACTTTTCTTGGATCAAATGGAAGCCCACGAGTTGCTCTACCTTTTTCTCAAAGGGAGTAGGGTCTAGGTGCTTGGATCTTGGAGTATTTGTAAAGAGAGAGAGTTTTAGAGAGAGAGGCTGCCGGATTAGGGTTTTGAGTGAAAAAAGACACAAAAAGTGATACAAAAATCCTCTGTTGCGAACTGATATAAGTGGTCTTCGCTCGAGTGAAGGAGTTGTTGCTCGAGCGACCAGGCACAACAAGTGACCTCGCTCGAGCGCAAGAAGCGTCGCTCAAGCACAGAACGTAAGGCTTCAGGTATGCCACAGACGCACACGCACGCTCGAGCGCAAGAAGTCTCGTTCGAGCAAAGAAGCAATTTCACCAAACTCGCTCGAGCACAAGAAGCTTCGCTTGAGCGAAGAACTTCCCTTTCCCAGAAAAACTGCATCTGGGAGAGAAACCTGAGGACCCTCAAACCTCGCTCGAGCGAAGAAACAAATTACACAAGCCTCGCTCGAGCGCAAGAAGCCTCGCTCGAGTGAAAAAGCCAAACTCTAGGCAACAACAACCTAGACCAAGTAACAACCAACCTATTCCAAACACGTCCAACATATTCCAAACCTTAAATTCAAAGAGTTAAAGGAGGAAAATAAGATACAGACGCAATAAGCGACCGCGGAACCCGATTCCGGAACATAATAAAGGTTGGGTCAAAACTGGAATCCCTATAATTATGAAATTTGAAATCTTAGGGGGCATAATGTAATTTCTAGAATCCCCGAAGTAATTTATAATTTAAGTAAACCTCAGGGAGTGTGTTTGTAATTTACCCTTTCTTAAACTATGACTCATATGTATTTTATTGTTTTGAATTTCAAAAATCAATAATTAACAATTTGAAAATATTATCTTGTTACAGTTAATCTCTTCTATTATGGATTTATACAAAATCAAATCATGTGTAAAGCATGACACATCTATCTATCTATCTATCTATCTATCTATCTATATATTATATAAGGAAAAGAGAGTTTCCAACTCACAAGTTTTGTGGGAGCTTCAATATCTCAATATTAATTTTCTAATTTTTTGATTTAAGAAAAAAAATGTCAGCATTTATTAACTTCTCACTACCCACAAACTTTTTTGACTTCTCCCATATCTACTGTTGCACCCTTTTCAACTTCTCTCATACAATATGGTTAGTGGTGAGATTGTTAAATTATTTTTATAAAAAAATCTTTAAAAAATAACTTGTATATTAAAAAAGAATCTAAAATAAATATAAATTCTTGTTAAATCTATCTATCTATATATCTAAAAAATCCTCTATAGCTCTCAAAAACAAAAAAACAAAAAAATTCTTGATTTATGACTTTCAAATGGAAAGTATATCAAATATATAAAATAAAAAATAGAAAGTATACTAATCCATTTCAAAAATCAAGTTTGAGGGGCACTAAATATGGAAAGCATTCCATTAATTTAAATTTTAAATTATAATGATTTATTCCATAATATATAAGTTTTAAATAATGATCTAAATCTATATATTATGTCATGCCCCGTATTTATTACTCGGATAACATTACCAATATTCATTAATTAAGTCCATTTACAAATGACAATTCATCCTATAATGAAATGATGAATAATTAAATATACATGTTCCCTCTCGTTATACAACAATGTCATTTACATACAAATAAAAGAATTGCCCTGAGACTTACAATAAATAAGAGAGCGTTGCCCTTTACAAATCATAGAACTTAGCCAAAGAAATAATTAAAAAGCACTACAACTGATCACCACTTTATAACCATGCTAAGTTGTTTGATCCTCAAATCTGAAAATATTCCCTGTACACATGTACAGGTAGGGGGTGAGCAAACCACTAACTCACAAACAATCTCATATTATAACATAAAGAGGCATGCAGGTACAGAAATGCAATGTTACCATACATATATACAAAAATCATACTATGCCATAACCTTATGATTTTATTTTTTAATCCCTCAAATCCAATTTATTTAATTAACCACAACTAGTTAACTTAAATAAATAAACATGCTTTATAGCGACCCTGGTTTTCCCTCCATTGATTAGTGTAATCCGGACTTGGTTTCGTGGATGTTGGTTGTTGTTTATGTCTTGTTTCCGTCCTTCAATACTTTGTATTTGAGTTATAGGATGTTTTGGGCAGGTTTGTTACAGGTTGGGTGTGATTGGGAGCAAATGGTTGCTGCCCAGAATTTTGGTCCTTCGCTCGAGCAAGCTTTTTGTCACTTGAGCGAGCTCTGTGTTTTAGATCCTTCGCTCGAGCCAGGATTCCTTCGCTGGAGCGAGAGTTGAGTTTTGTATCTGGTGGCTCGAGCGAGAAGTTCTTCGCTCGAGCTTGCATCTGCGTCTCTTTTGACCTGATGGTTTTGATTCTTGGCCCGAGCGAGCTTTCCTTCGCTCGAACAAGCGAGGTCTATGTTTTGAGTTTCTTCGCTCGAGCGAGCATTCTGTCGCTCGAGCGTGCTTCTGGGTTGCAGACCTAAAAGTTTGGATTGTTGGCTCGAGCGAGGCTTTATACGCTCGAGCGAGGATCCTTTGTGTCTGGTCGCTCGAGCGACCAATCCTTCGCTCGAGCGAGCCTGTGTTATATCAGTAGACAGCAACGGGTAAACACTTCACTTTTTCATCCTCTTTTTCTTTCAAACCCTACATCCGAGCTCTCTCTCTCTCTACACACCTTCTCTCTAGGGATTCATCTATTTTTAGTGTGTTTCTACCCCAAGTTCTTTGTAAGAAAGATAGAGGGTTGTGTGGGCTACATTTTAATCTGAAAATTTGTGGATTTGGAGCACTTTGAATTTTAACCATCTTCTCCTTTGGGCTTCAAATTTCGAGGTAGGGATACCCTACTCCATCTTATGAGTTTTGTCTTTAATTTTGGCCATTTTGATTAGTTAGTGATGTTGGGTAATTTTGGAAAGGTTAGGGTTGTTGTGTAATTTGTAAAAGAGGGGTTTTCAAATATTAAAAACCCATATGTATGTAAGACTTGGAAAATGATATTATTGTTGTCAAAGTGGTGAAATCAAACCTTAGGCTTGATATTGAGAAAGGGGGAAAATGCCCTAATTGTTGTAATAAATTAATTTGTATAATTAATTTGGGGAAATGTGGAATTGAGTTGAGGATAATGAAATTGAGAAATTATGGGATTCAATGGTGTAGTTGGATTAGTTAATCACTCACCTATGAGAATGTTGATATTATATTTGTTTAATGCATTTATTTTCTATTTAGAAATAACTGCTTTGAGCTATCGGTGGAGGATAGTCTTGATTGTTGTAGACACTGTATGTTGATTAGGGAAAACTGAATGTGGGGAAGTGGTTTTGGAAATGCTCTTCAGATCCTGGGAGACGCTCTTGATACTCCGCTAGTCACCTGCAAAGACAAATACTCCGGTCGGGGGTGCCGGGATTAGCACTCCGACGGGCAAGTCAGTTCTTATACTCAAGAAAGCTTGTCTACAAAGTTTAGCGAAGCGTTTTCTACATACCATTCCAAGAACGCTGCTTCTTTATTTATATCTGTTCCTCCTGAGGCCTCGGGGCCTGGGCCTAATTTTTAATCATTACCCGCTCCTACATTCGGCCCCCAACGATCTTTTTTAATCGGATTAATCGGCTTACGTATCGTATTCGGCCCATCCTAGTCTTGCAGGATGGGGCCGATTAATATTTGCTGGACGACCCGTTAATGTCAGTACTAAAACATACCCCTTCCGATTTAGCCACATATTCGGCTCCCACAATTGCCCCCGAAACTCCCTATTGACGGTAGTTAATCGGGTGTTTGGTTTAGAATTCGAAAAGCCTATCATAGATCAGGCGGCGTTCGCGTATCCCAAGGCGTCAGAGAAAATGTCAGAAGGCGCACGCCTTTTCGTTATCATTACACTTTCCCGCTTCATTCATGCGTCTCTCGCATTTATTGCGATTTGAAAACTTCAGTCCTTTTTGGTGCACATTTCGTCAATCATCTGATACGTTTGGACCGCCACAGCGCATCCCTTCTCTCACTCGCATTTTCTGCAACTTTCGTCGTCTACCTTTGCCTCATCTGCTCTTCGTAAGTTTTCTTCCCTTTTCTTTGTAGCCCTATTCTCTGTTTATCATTTTTACTTTCGGCGAATCCTTGGATCCCCGTTGAAATGGCTAAATACTTGAAGGACCTCCTTTCTGAGAGTCGCATTTCCGGATTCCGGCGACATTTTTCCATTCCCGATGACGTCCACCTAACTCTTGTAACGGACAGTACTCTAGATATGGAGAGGGTGGATCAGAACACAATCGTATTCCTCCTCCTGTCCATAGCGGAAGGCGGAGTCTGTTTTCCCCTACACCCACTACTTAGGGTTGTCCTTCGCTATTGGAGTCTGATTCCTTCTCAACCCAATGTAAATTTCTTTCGAATCATTATGGGTGTTATAGAATTGAATCGACGTCTTAGAATTGATCTCGGAATTTCGGCCATTCGGCACTGCTACCCTTTAGCCGAATCCTCCGGTCGGCTAGGTCGGTACTTCCTTAGGGCCAAGGATACTGACCATCATTTGGTGACTATGCTTGCCAGTTCTGGTAAGAGGGTTGACAATGTAATGGTCAATGTCCGAGGTAATTGGGAGTTCGCTGAAGGCGAAGATTGCCTAGACCCCATTCCTAGACATAAGGGTGACCCAGGTTGCCACGTAGTATCTTATGTTTAATGATTTATCTTTTAATCGGCTCTCTTTCCTTAATCACTCATCTTTTGCAGGTAATAAATTGAAGATTTTGACTTCCATTGACGACGCTGTCCTTAGGGATATTAAGATTGCACTTGACTACTTTGGCCGTCCAAACGTGCAAAAACAGGGGAGAGCCGCCCACATTCTACTTTAATACGAGCCCACTTATACCACGTTCTCGGTTGCGGACAACATTCCGATTCCATCCGGCGACCAGCACCTCTCGGCTCTTATCTTCCCTAGCTACAAGAACCTTAGGCAAATTGGTCTCGAAGATTGTGTGGGAGCCGAATATGTGGCTAAATCGAAAGGGGCATGTTTTAGTAGTGACATTAACCGGTCGTCCAGCAAATATTAATTGGCCCCATCCTGTAAGACTAGGATGGGCCGAATACGATACGTAAGCCGATTAATCCAATTAAAAAAGATCGTTGGGGGCCGAATGTAGGAGCGGGTAATGATTAAAAATTAGGCCCAGGCCCCGAGGCCTCAAGAGGAACAGATATAAATAAAGAAGCAGCGTTCTTGGAATGGTATGTAGAAAACACTTCACTAAACTTTGTAGACAAGCTTTCTTGAGTATAAGAATTGACTTGCCCGTCGGAGTGCTAATCCCGGCACCCCCGACCGGAGTATTTGTCTTTGCAGGTGACTAGCGGAGTATCAAGAGCGTCTCCCAGGATCTGAAGAGTATTTCCAAAACCACTTCCCCATAGATTTTGATCCGGGGCAAGACGCAGAGCCGGTGATAGAAGTAGTTGCCGATCCGGCCGGAGAATTAACTGAGGAAGCCGAGGAAGTTGACGAGGCCGTGCGCTCGGCGTTTGAGGCTACCGGACTCGATCAGTCTTCCTCACCATCCGCTTCGGTTCGGGCAGAAGTCTCTCCCGGAGATATTTTTGCGAATTTGGGCGACCTACCCAGCGATCTCTTCGAAGGTATGGCGAAGGAAAGCCTTACGCAAATGGCGCGTAGGAGGAACGCCGAGCGAATGGCTGCTCGACAGAAGGCCGAGGCCGGCGAATCTGATCCCAGTTTGCCTAAGGCCTCCGTACCCATTGTTGAAGCGGTGGTTGAGGTTACGCCGGTTGAAACGGAAAAAGGGGGTGAACAGCAGGCCGGTGAAGAACGGCAAATTCCGGAAGAGCGCGGTCAAAAACGCAGCGCCGAGGGGAAGCCAGTTCAGAAATTAGTCCTTCTGGCAAACGGCCTCGCCTCGAAGAATCGGACGTGGTTGCTCCTTTTGTTATTCAGCCAAAGATCAGAGATACGCCGATTTCTTCCGATGCTTCTGCCATTGAGGATCCGGCCGTTGCGTTGAGCTTGGCGGCTTCGATTTCCTTGCCGGCTGACAATGCAACCTTTTGCGCCGTGCCGGATATTATGGCCGTAGCCTTATCTGCGCAGTCGGCACTTCTGGTAGGAATCTTAAATCTATTTCTAAATTTATTTTTATAAAGGTATCTAATGATCCCTTATTCTTGCAGACCGTCGGTAGGATTGCCGACTTGGGCCGCCGCCTGCACGATGCTCTTGGTAGGGTTGACCGCTTGCAAGCCGAAGTGGAAGGTCAGAAGAGTAGAGCGGAGTTTGAAAAAATGAGGGCCGCAATGGAGAGCGCACAGTCCGAAGCGGAGAAGGAGAGGGCTCGTTCTGCTGAACAGCTTCGATCTGACGCTGAGGCTAGAGCGTATGCGAGTGAGGAATCGCTCAAGCTCTCAAAGGACGAACTTGCCAAGGCGGAGACTCAGCTAGAGGAGCTGAAGGCGGCCAAGGAGAAAGCCGAATCTGAGGCTTTCGAGGCGGGAAAAAGCGCCGCTTACACGGAATATGTTGATGAAGTTCCCAAGTTTGAGAATCGGGGGTTCAAACATGGGTGGCTCAAAGCCCTTGCTGCCGCTGGGGTTACATCGGATTTGCCAATTCCTTACGAGCAAGTGGATGTTGAGCCACTCGAATCCGACACCGAGGAGTGATTTGGGAGCCGTTTCCTATTTTATTAAGTTTTTTGTGTAAGTTTTTTGTTTGGTTCAGGGTAGTTTTCATGTATAAATTGGTTACTATCTTGTACGCAATTTATTAATGAACATTTCCTTGTAATGTCACTGCTACTTGTGCACAATTTGTGTGATTATGTTAATGAAACATTTTGCTGAGTTTGGCTCAAAGCCTTTCGCTACTTTGCGTAAAATTGTTGCTGAGTTTCAGCTTTTAGGGATTGAATATCCTGTGTCAATATTGATTCGTCTTTCTCATGCCGACTGGATTCGAATTATGAACTGTCAATTTGTGAGCCGGCTGGGGTATTTGAGCCGAATAGGTTGATGAATCTGCCCTTGCCCCAGGCGGTTCCTGCGGAGTCGAGGGCCGGCTGGGGTACTTGAGCCGGATAGCGGTTCGCGAATCTGCCCTTGCCCCAGGCGGTTCCTGCAGAGGTTAGAAGAATCGATTGGGGAGCCGGCTGGGGTACTTGAGCCGAATGGATTGATGAATCTGCCCTTGCCCCAGGCGGTTCCTGCAGAGGTTAGAAGAATCGATTGGGGAGCCGGCTGGGGTACTTGAGCCGGATATGATTGATGAATCTGCCCTTGCCCCAGGCGGTTCCTGCAGAGGAGTCGAGGGCCGGCTGGGGTACTTGAGCCGAATGGATTGATGAATCTGCCCTTGCCCCAGGCGGTTCCTGCAGAGGTTAGAAGAATCGATTGGGGAGCCGGCTGGGGTACTCGAGCCGAATGGATTGATGAATCTGCCCTTGCCCCAGGCGGTTCCTAGAGTCGAGGGCCGACTGGGTACTTGAGCCGGATAGATTGATGAATCTGCGATTATGGTAAAATCGTGCCCCTGCCGTCGACTCAACCGGCGTCGGGCGATTCAGGATCTCCAATTAATGAGATTGCCTCGAACGTGCTGCCTCTGTGAAGGATAAATGAACAAAGGTACATCCTTTATGAGCTTGGTAGACAACTGAGTTGAGCTCCTGGGGAAGGCTGATTGCGCGAATGTCGAATCGACTCTTCTTTAACAGTAAAGGGGAAGCGAAGACCCTAGCTGAGCTTGGCGGAGATATGAATCGAGGTGGTGAACCCTCGCGGGCAGGAAGTAGGAGTTCCAGGGGTCGAGAGAGGCGTCAGTCTCCCCGACGTCGCAGTAGATCGCCCAGGCGAGAAAAGCAGTCGCAGGGTAAGTCTCCACAGTCCCGAGTCGAGAGGAGGTCCGACGCGAATCCATGCCCATTAAGCTTTGCGGTATTCGTGAAGAATAGACCCATGACGGAGGCGGACTCGATCGTTCGAGACCCAGACGTAGCGGTCGACTTTGCCGACAAATATTTCCGCCTGAGGTTCAGAAATCAATGCTGGGTCGACAGGATTACGAGGTGTTTCGCGAGGGCATTCACGGCGCAGTGAAGGGGCTTTACACTGCTTACGAAGTCGGCATGCGACTCGCGCTGCCCGTCAAGAGATGGAGAAGAAGGACGAACGTATTCGAAGTTTGGAGGCCCGCGTGGAGGCGGCCGAGCGGGAACTAAGGAAGACCAAGGCGGCTCAGGCACAATCCAACGCACGCGAACCCAATTGTGGAAGAGAGGTTACTAGTCGGCTTATCAGCTCCGCACTTGCCGATCGAGAGACGGCAAGTATGTTCGCAATAGAGAGTGCGAAGGGGAGGGCCTATGAGAAAGGTTTCCATGAGGGCCGAAAGGTGGGAATCGAGAAAACCAGGGAAACACTGGCCGAAGAAGTATGCCGATGTGAAAACCGCGGGTTTAGGCACGGTTGGATCAAGGCATCTCAAGCCGCAGAGCTCTTCGAGCGTCGGGAATTGATTTGGCATCACCACGCTACAGGAGTAAAGATTTTCCGTTTTCTGCCTTTGAGATTGAGAAGAGTGAGGATGAGGGTGACGCCGTGTGAGTTTTATAGTTGTAAGATTGGAACGCAGGGCGCGTTTGAAACTATGTAACTTATTGTTTTATTGAATAAAGATTGTTTCATTATAAATGTTTCGTTGTCATTCATATTCGGCGTGTGTATTTCGTGTTGCTTAAATGTTTGAATGTCTACATATTGTCCGACCCAGATGGCCGTTGACTGTCCGGCGATACACGGGTTTGTCGGCAGGATCTGCACATGGGCAGGATCGACACGTCCGCGGCGACCGTTAAGGTTTTATTGAGGCTATTGCAACGGCCATTTATCTTTGATTTGGGTGAGCGCATTGACGCTTGACCAGTTGGATTAATGGGCTGGTCGGCACGTGAAGATTTGGCCGACCGGTTTAATAAATCTATTTCGCTTTGGCCCAGCCAGCGCACGTTTCGGCCAGCCGTCGGGATGGCGGTCGTGGCGAATGTCAATCGACGCTTGTTTTATTCAACCAATGCGTTTTTGGGCGTTAATAAAATTTTCTTGGGATTGGGGCCTCGAGATCGCGATCGTTGCTGAGAATAAAAGGAGTGGGCGCTTCGCTCCAATAATCCCATTTGACTCATCATTCTTTGTCTGGGATGGTGATTTTGGTTACAGAGGCTCAAACTTCGGTCAAGTTTGGTGTTGAGATGGTTTGCGGCAGAAAACCTATCCGTGAGGGAGTTAGGTCATCCGAAGAGCTTGAGATCTCTGAGTCTCCAAGTCGTCGAAGCAGATCACCCCGAAAGGAGAGTCAACAACTGTCAAGTTCATTCTCCCTTGTCCTGGATCTTTGCCTTGACATTGTCAATGGTGTCAGGGGAAGTTTGGCGTTATGCAAGTCGTGGGCTTAAGCATAACTGGTTCAAGGTGGTGCACGCCGTGGAGGGGTTTAGGGCGACGGTCGTCGATCCGGCGATGCTGCTTTACCGAAGCGTCTTGTTCCTTTTTTGCTTTCGATAATGTAATGTTCGAATGCGGGTTGTATTTATGTAACAACTGTTTAATCAAATAAATGGTTTTGTTTTAAATCTATTTGCGTGTTATTCTGAATTCTGCTTGTGTATTAGAGCACATTACTTCGAATGTATGATCCGTTCTAGTATGTTACATAGGATCAACTATCAATATCTTTCGTTCGTGCCAACGTTTGCTCCGGATTTGGAGACGCGATTAGCACTTAGCATTGTACAATCCGTTCTTGAACCCAGGGCCCATTCGGCCTTACGGAGATTAATCGGCTCGAATCCGAAATCTTAGTCAGCCCTAAGGCGTCATGCGCCAAAGGGGTCTCCGAATCCGGAGACTTAATCGGCCCTAAGGCGTCATGCGCCAAAGGGGGCTCCGAATCCGGAGACTTAATTTGGCCAATCGTGATATGCACGAAGGGCGCTCCGAATCCGGAGACTTAATCGGCCCTAAGGCGTCATGCGCCAAAGGGGGCTCCGAATCCGGAGACTTAATTTGGCCAATCGTGATATGCACGAAGGGGCTCCGAATCGGAGACTTAATCGGCCCTAAGGCGTCATGCGCCAAAGGGGGCTCCGAATCCGGAGACTTAATCGGCCCTAAGGCGTCATGCGCCAAAGGGGGCTCCGAATCCGGAGACTTAATTTGGCCAATCGTGATATGCACAAAGGGCGCTCCGAATCCGGAGACTTAATCGGCCCTAAGGCGTCATGCGCCAAAGGGGGCTCCGAATCCGGAGACTTAATCGGCCCTAAGGCGTCATGCGCCAAAGGGAGCTCCGAATCCGGAGACTTAATCGGCCCTAAGGCGTCATGCGCCAAAGGGGGCTCCGAATCCGGAGACTTAATCGGCCCTAAGGCGTCATACGCCAAAGGGGGCTCCGAATCCGGAGACTTAATTTGGCCAATCGAGATATGCACGAAGGGCGCTCCGAATCCGGAGACTTAATCGGCCCTAAGGCGTCATGCGCCAAAAGGGGGCTTCGAATCCGGAGACTTAATCGGCCCTAAGGCGTAATGCTCCAAAGGGGGCTCCGAATCCGGAGACTTAATCGGCCCTAAGGCGTCATGCGCCAAAGGGGGCTCCGAATCCGGAGACTTAATCGGCCCTAAGGCGTCATGCGCCAAAGGGGGCTCCGAATCCGGAGACTTAATTTGGCCAATCGTGATATGCACGAAGGGCGCTCCGAATCCGGAGACTTAATCGGCCCTAAGGCGTCATGCGCCAAAGGGGGCTCCGAATCCGGAGACTTAATTTGGCCAATCGTGATATGTACGAAGGGCGCTCCGAATCTGGAGACTTTGATGTGGCCAATCCTGGCAAGTGCCCCACTGGGAATTGACATATGATTTTCAGCGACGAGGAGAAATAGTTCGTATTGCAGAGGCGAAATATATTTACAGGTATCAAAGCCCACAGGTCGGGTCAGTGATAGGGGGAACCACGTATTTCTTCAATGCCGTGGGTTGTTGGGAAACGCAGGATCTGATGGTAGGTGCTTGGGACGGCCTTCATGATATGTAGCCAGGTTCTTCCCATTATGGCATTATACGGCGAGGGGAGCTTCACGACCAGGAATTCCACCTCAACCGTTCTGGAACCCGCTAGAACAGGTAATGTGACCTTGCCCAATGAATATTCGGGGTTCGTATTAAAGCCGAACAGTGGGTGAGGCGCCGGAGATAGATCCGCCTCGTTGAGGCCGAGCTTCATGAAAGTTTGATAGTACATGACCTCTGAACTACTCCCTGGATCTATAAGGATTCGTTCAATGATGAACCGGTTTATGCGTAATCCAATGACCAACGGATCAATGTGGGAAGCCGTTGCGTCATTGAGGTCGGAGTCGTTGAAGGCAATTGTCGGAGCTTCTTTGGGCCGGTCAGTCGAAATACGGCGTCCCTGTAAAGTTGGATGCGATCGAATCGTATGCATGGCTGGGAGTGTAGGCAGGCTGTAAATTACGTGGATCACGCCAAGTGGGGGAGAGTCTTGCCTCAATGCTAATGCCTTGGTTGGCTTTCCCTATTTCACGTACTGCTGCAGTCGGCCGTCTTGCACCAGTTCTTCTAGGTGATCTTTTAATGCGTAGCAACTCTCTGTTTCGTGGCCGTGATCTTTGTGATATTCGCACCTCCGGTCCCTTTGTCGTGTATCGGGTGGCCCCACCATCTTTGACGGCCATTTGAAGAATGGAAGGTGTTGGATTTTGGTCATTACCGCGGTGATTGGTTCTGACAGTTCCGTGTACTTTTTGTCGGCGCGCCTCGAGCGCCTACTGTCGACTTGCAATTGCTCATTCGTCGGGTGGGAGCATTGATCACTCGATCGGCGAGAGTCCCGCCTTTTGTCTCGTTTAGCACGTTGTCGTGGCTCGGGGCTCAGAGGTGGCACGGAACTTATCGGCTGAGCAATATCAGGGGGTGCCGGTTTGGTGGACACTTGTCTGGCTTTGACTCTTAAGGCATCGTCTTCCACTTTGCAATATTCTTCGACTTTCTTCAACAACGCCCAGACTGTTTTGGGGGGTCTTCTGGTCAGGGAGTTGCGAAGAGCACTGTCAGGATGTAGCCCCATTTTGAAGGCGGTGACAGCCATGGAGTCGTTGCAAACGTCGTCAACGAGATTGAAGCACTCCCAATATCGCGCCGAATATGCTCTCAGCGTTTCTCCTGGTTGGATCTGCATAGCCCAGAGAGAGTCGGCCTATTTCGGCTGTACCTCATTGGTGATGAACCTGGCCCTGAAGGATTTTTGTAATTGATGGAAACTTCTGATCAAAGTCGGCTCCAGCTTGTAATACCATCTGACAACTAGTGGGCCCAAGCTGCTGGGGAATATTCGGCACATGAGGGCTTCATTGTCTGCATGCAACGTCATGGCCTGCTTGTAGTGACGTATATGATCAGTGGGGTCTGATTTTCCGTCGTAGAGAGTAAATGATGGAGCTTTGAACTTCTTGGGCAGGGCCGCCCTCGCAATTCGTCGGATAAAAGGATCGTGCCGGTCCTCTTCGTCTGAACTGCTTCTTCTGCGCTTGTTCCTTGTGTGTGGGCTTTTTTCAGAGGAGCTGGAAGTGTCTGAGCGTCCCTTGTTATGCTCCATGGATAATGAATTGGAGTCGCTATCAGTTTCCCTTGGTCGGGCTCGAGGTCGTTGTTTACCTGCCCTCGGGGTCGTTCGGGTCTTGGCCGCGGCTTCTTTGGATTTTGCTACTTCCAGGGCCAAATCTTGACGGAGGTGTTCATTTTCTGCGAGCATATTTTCCAGCCTTTGCTCATTCTGTTTAGCTTGTTCTATGATGGCTTGCATCGTCTCCTGCGCTGAAGTCGTTGGCGAGTCAAAATTCAAGGCGCGTCTCGCAGCGATGGTTTCTTTCCCGAGCATATTTGCCGGAGTGATGTTGTCTCTCTGTGTAGTCTCGTCGGTGGCTATCAAAGGATCTTGCGTCACGCCTTCCATGGATGTACTTGAGTATTCCCACAGACGGCCAATTGTGGGGAAGTGGTTTTGGAAATACTCTTCAGATCCTGGGAGACACTCTTGATACTCCGCTAGTCACCTGCAAAGACAAATACTCCGGTTGGGGGTGCCGGGATTAGCACTCCGACGGGCAAGTCAGTTCTTATACTCAAGAAAGCTTGTCTACAAAGTTTAGTGAAGTGTTTTCTACATACCATTCCAAGAACGCTGCTTCTTTATTTATATCTGTTCCTCCTGAGGCCTCGGGGCCTGGGCCTAATTTTTAATCATTACTTGCTCCTACATTCGGCCCCCAACGATCTTTTTTAATCAGATTAATCGGCTTACGTATCGTATTCGGCCCATCCTAGTCTTGCAGGATGGGGCCGATTAATATTTGCTGGACGACCGGTTAATGTCAGTACTAAAACATGCCCCTTCCGATTTAGCCACATATTCGGCTCCCACACTGAAACTAATCACATTGAATATGTCATTGAATATGACGGTCGGAATAATACATCAAGTATGTGTATTGAATTATCCTTGTATATGATAATTGTTTATATACTTGGAATATGTGTATTGTGTGGGAGGAGATAGGGGATGTACTCCATGGTTTGAGGGAAGATAAGGGATGGACTCTCAAACCTGTTTGGGAGGAGATAGGGGATGGACTCCATTAATACAGCAAATATGTGTATTAAATTGAAGTATTGATACAGCAAATCTGTGTATCATTTGTGAAGTATGGAAGTGTCTTAATATGATAATGATGCATCAAATATGTGTATCTGTCGTGAAATATGGAAATGTTGGTATACGAGTTATAGTCTCATTGAGTGGAATTGTTTGGCCAGGTTCTGAGCCATGTGTATGAAATGATTTGGATAAGTAAAGGAAAGTGGAATTGTTTGGCCAGGTTCTGAGCCATGTGTATGAAATGATTTGGATAAGTAAAGGAAAGTGGAACGTAACATTGACATAATTGTCATGGAACTATATTGTGATATAATTGGTTCATAAGTGTTAGCCATCTATCAAATGCTATTGTTTTAGTCAATGCTTATATTTAGTTTAGCATCTCTCTACTGGGCTGTGGCTCACCCTATATGGTACATCATTTTCAAGTACAGATGGTATGCCACCTCCAAGGACGTAGCTTGGGAGGCTAGAGGCTGAAAGACTTTTGTGATATCTTTTATGTATTACATATAAATTCAAGCCAAGGGCTTAATGTGTTTTGAGTTAGTACTCTCTTTTTGTGTAACCAAGTGTTGGCTTGGAAAGGTTTAAGCCCGTTGGCATTTACTTTTGTTGTCAACATGTAATACATTTGTAAGGAATACTCTGGTGAATGGAATTAAGTTTTGTTTACTTATATCTATGCATGTCAATAATGTGGGTTTCTATGTACTTTTTGATGGCGTTACAACTTGGTATCAGACCGTACCGGGTTCGAATACTTTGGGTACGCGGGAAATGGTTAGTACCACAATGGGTTTGTCTCGCTTGTTAGAGACTTAGGTATAATGTTATGTGCTTATGTGATAACATGTTTATGTGGTTATATGGGTATGGAATGTAGTTTCTAGGATGTCGATTGGATCCTTGGGTTTCTTGGAGTCTTGTTGGAAAAGCACTTGATTAATGCTGTTTCTAACCGAAACTCTAGCAACGCCTCGGGACTATCATTATCTGGAAATGAAATTCGTAAGTGCTTATGTAATTATGTGCTTACATGGCATGAATTACTGTTGTCCATTGTATTAGGACGCGAGTGTTATAGCTTTGGCACATTTGTGAATGTGCTAACGTCTTTGTTACCTTTGTTAGGATGTCAGGACGAGGACGTGGTGGTAGGCGAGGTAGGCCTAGGAGGCAGGAGATGCCCATACCGGATGACATTCCGGCGCAGCAGGAAGGTGTTGGCCAGGCCAATGTGGCCGAGCCAGTAGGTCAACAGGCCATGGGCGCCTTAGCCCGCGAGATGACAGGAGCTTTGAGGGCATCCATGGACATTCTCAGGGCTGAGAATCAAGTCTAGGCCCAGGTTATTGATGCAGGGCCTTCTTTTTTGAAGAGGGAGTTCTTCCGGCCAAATCCGGATGAGTTTGTGGGTGATCCGAAGGAGCCATTTAAGGCTGATGAGTGGTTGGAACAGATGACTAAGACGTTTGAGATGCTTGGCATCGAAGACAGGGCCTTGAAGGTGACCTTGGCGTCTTTCCAGTTGAAGGGAGATGCGGGTCAGTGGTGGAAGTTCATGAGAGGCCGTATTGGTGATACATGGGAGGCCTTTGTAGATGCTTTCCAAGTGAAGTTCTTATCTCCAACTGTCAGGGAGAAGCTGAGAGACCAGTTTTGTCAGCTCAAGCAGCTGAGTATGCCAGTGGCCGAGTTTGAGGCCGCATGTACTAGTTTATCCAGTGTGCACCTGAGCTAGTGGCATCTGAGGAACGCCGTTGTCTGGAATTTGAGAGGAAGTTGAGACATGGACTCAAGACCAGAGTTGGGGGATCCATGGTTCGGGCGTATGGGCGCCTAGTGGATGTTGCGGCCTATATGGAGATTATGATGCACGAGGATGAGGAGAGGATGAGGGGCTCCAAGAGGAGTCAGGATGGCCAGGGAGATGGTAGGAGGCAGAGGGGTTCTAACCCTCAGCAGCCTCAGGGCACTTTTGTGAGATCCACCTTTCCAGTGCCGAGTGCAGGTTCTGGGAGAGGCAGTCAGGGAGACATTACTTATTACAAATGTGGTCAGCTGGGCCACAAGTCTCCAACTTGCCTGCAGAAGGGCGGAGGGCAGAGAGCAGCTTCATCGTCGGCTCGTCCTCAGACCCAGAGTCAGGGCAGAGGTCAGCCGCTCTCTTATTGCCAGTGTGGTCAGGCGGGGCACCTGAAGAGGTTCTACCCGCAGTTGAGTGACACATCGGATGCGTCTGGTTCGAGGCAGACACAAGGTTTTCGCCAGCACAGTCTGTTCAGGCCTCGAGGGCCAATCAGGGGGCGTCATCGTCTCAGTCTGTGCAGCAGTCTTTTGCTCCTAGGGGTGAGCAGGTGGACCAAAGACCTTCTGGGCGCGTGTATGCTGTTACCACGCACGATCTTGTACCGTCTCCATCTGTTATGAGAGGTACCTTTTTGTTTTAAAACTCGGTTGCTAATGTGTTGATTGATACGGGAGCATCCCATTCCTTTATATTTGCTGCATTTGCATCTGTTTTGGGGTTGGAGTTGGCGCAGTTAGCATCTCCTATTTGTGTTGTATCACCTGTTGGGGGGAGTTGGTTTTGAAACAAGGGTGTCGGGGTTGTGATATAGAGGTCGCTAATCGTCGGCTGCCATTTTCTTTTTGTGGTTATGGCTATGTCGGGTTTTTATGTGATTTTGGGTATGGACTGGTTATCGTCATACCGGGCTGTTATTGATTGTTACCGCCAGAGGGTCACTGTATGTACCTTGGGCGGGGATTGTTTCCACTTCTTGGGGGATCGGGTGGGTAGTGTGTTTCCACCGGTGTATGATCCGCGAGGGTGGAGTGAGCTTAGTGGCCTTCTCGCTAGCTTCATGAGTGGTGAGTGTAATGAGACCCAAACGATATTGCCGAGAGTGGTTTGTGAGTATTCAGATGTTTTTCCCGAGGATCTTGTTAGCTTACCACCTCATCGAGAGATCGAATTCTCTATTGATCTAGTGCCCGGCACGGCGCCGATTTCTATGGCACCCTATCGTTTTGCCCCAGCCGAGTTGATTGAGTTGAAGATTCAGCTCCAGGAGTTGTTAGATAAGGGCTTTATTCGCCCTAGTACTTCGTCGTGGGGAGCACCGGCCCTCTTTGCTAAGAAGAAAGACGGGGCTTTGAGACTTTGCATTGGTTACCGAAAATTGAATCGGGCTACGGTTAAAAATAAGTACCCTATGCCCCGTATAGATGACTTGTTTGACCAGTTGAAAGGGTCCCGTTGTTTCTCTAAGATAGACTTGAGATCGGGTTACCATCAGTTGAGGGTCAGGGGGGAGGATATTCCGAAGACGGCATTCCGTACGCGGTATGGCCACTATGAGTTTCTGGTGATGCCTTTTGGGCTCACCAATGCACCGGCAGTGTTTATGGACTTGATGAACCAGATATTCCGGGAATTCTTAGATCGTTTTGTGGTCGTTTTCATGGACGACATCCTGATTTATTCACCTTCGGAGGAGGAGCACGAGGAACACTTGAGAGTGGTGCTTGAGCTACTTAGAGCCCATAGGCTGTATGCCAAATTTGGGAAGTGTGAGTTCTGGCTAAGAGAAGTCAAGTTCTTAGGCCATGTGGTCTCCAGGGAAGGGGTGTCTGTTGATACATCCAAGATTGAGGCAGTGCAAGATTGGGCACAGCCTAAGAGTGTTTTTGAGATCCGCAATTCTTTGGGATTAGCTGGCTATTATCGCCGGTTTGTGAAAGATTTTTCCAGGCTAGCTTTGCCGTTGACTAGGTTGACACGGAAAGGGGTCAAATTTGTATGGAGTGAGACTTGTGAAAGGTTGTTCCAAGAGTTGAAGGTTAGACCTACTACCGCTCCAGTGTTGATTATTCCAGAGAGAGGTTTGGGTTATGCTGTTTATTGTGATGCCTCACGAGAGGGTTTGGGTTATGTGTTGATGCAAGAGGGGAAAGTGGTAGCTTATGGCTCGCAGCAGTTGAAAATACACGAGAGGAATTACCCTACACATGACATAGAGTTAGCAGCTGTGATTTTTGCCTTGAAGATTTGGAGGCACTACCTTTATGGTGAGAGATTCGAGGTGTTCTCGTATCATAAGAGTCTGAAATATCTGTTTACACAGAAAGACTTGAATTTGAGGTAGAGAAGGTGGATGGAGTTTATTGAGGATTATGACTTTGAGTTGCATTACCATCCGGGAAAGGCCAATGTTGTGGCCGATGCCCTTAGCAGGAAATCAATTAGTGATGTAGCTTGTATAGCCATCCGGGAGTGGGAGATGTTGGGTGCTCTTGGAGAGTTTGATTTGCTTCTGGGCGAATCTGTTGAGGCTACGGCCTTGTTTTCTGTTGTTGCACAGCCTACACTTGTGAGTCGAGTGTTAGAGGCACAGAGAGGTGACCTTGAGGTAGAATCCTCCGGGAAAAGATCTCCATTGGGAAGGATGAGAAGGGTTTGACGGTGTATCCCGACCTGAGTGTGAGATACCGAGACCATTTGTTCGTGCCGGAGTCTTGCTGAGAGGAGATACTCCGAGAGTTTCACTATTCACACCTTGCGGTGCATCCGGGAGGCACTAAGATGTATCGTGATTTGGGTCGCCAGTTTTGGTGGTGGGGTATGAAGAAGGATGTGGCAGTGTTTGTGAGTAAGTGCCTTACTTGTCAGCAAGTGAAAGCCGAGTATCAGAGGCCAGCGGGTTTGTTGCAACCCTTGCCTATAGCGGAGTGGAAGTGGGAGCATGTCACTATGGACTTCGTTGTAGGTCTTCCGAGGACTCAGCGGGGTAGTGATGCTATTTGGGTGGTTGTAGACCGGTTCACTAAGTCGGCGCACTTCATCCCTCTGCGCGTGAGAGATTCGGTAGATCATCTTGCCGACTTGTATGTTCGGGACATAGTGAGGTTGCATGGGGTCCCAGTGTTGATCGTCTCAGATAGAGACCCTCGTTTTACTGCTAGGTTGTGGCAAAGTTTGCAGAGTGCCTTGGGCACTAGGTTGACCTTTAGCACAGCTTATCATCCTCAGACTGACGGGCAGTCCGAGCGTACTATTCAGATCCTTGAGGATATGTTTGAGGTTATGTTCTTGACTATAGTGGGTCGTGGGAGAGGCACTTGCCCTTGGTGGAGTTTGCCTACAACAACAGTTTTCAGTCGAGTATCGGTATGGCACTGTTTGAGGCCTTGTATGGCCGACCTTATAGGTCTCTGGTTTGTTGGGCCGAGGTGGGTGATGCACCTTTGTTGGGCCCGGAGTTGGTGAGGGAAACGACGGAGAAAGTTGAGCTTATCCGTAGGAGGCTTGTTACAACCCAGAGTCGTCAAAAGAGTTATGCTGACCGTAGGAGGAGGCCTTTGGCATTTGAGGTGGGTGATCATGTCTTCTTGAAAATATCACCTAGGCAGGGTTTGATGAGGTTTGGTAAGAGTGGGAAGTTGTCCCCTCAGTTTATTGGCCCTTTCGAGATCCTTGAGAGGATTGGCGAGGTTGTCTACCGTTTAGCTTTGCCGCCACAATTGTCCGGAGTTCATGACGTGTTTCATGTTAGTATGCTTCGGAAGTAGGAGCCGGATCCATCATATGTATTGGATTGGACCAACTTAGAGGTTAATGAGGATGCCTCGTACGAGGAGAGACCAGTTCGGGTCTTGGATAGGCGGGATCAAGTCTTGCGAGGCAAGACCATTCCCTTGGTAAAAGTTTTGTGGAAACATCACGGAGTGCAGGAAGCCACTTGGGAACGTGAGTTGGAGGTCTGAGAGAAATATCCGAATTTATTTGTGGATGTTTAAGCATATGTTGTGTATTTTGTTGTATTGATAAACCTTAAGAGCATTGTATATGTCTCGAGTTGTAAAACATTATATATGTTTAGTTTATGGAAATATTGTGAAAGTATTATGAATTATGCCTTGAAAATAGAAGTTTATTTTAACATTGCGTACGTTAAATATGTTATAGAAATGCAAATATGTTGTTGGCATTGGTTATATAATTGAATTTTGGACTATATGTTGAAATTGGTAAATTTCAAACGAATGCATGTTGATAATGCACGTTGGAAGTTGTTTATTGTGAAATGCCTCTTGAATAGAGATGGGATGACCGGTAATGGTCAAGACGTGGAATGTTGAACTATGATGTTATTGGGAATTGAGAAAAACTTGTTTTTGAAAAAAAAACTTGTACCTAATTTTGGCGACGAAATTCTTTAAGGGGGGGAGGTTATAGCGACCCTAGTTTTCCCTCCATTGATTAGTGTAATCCGGACTTGGTTCCGTGGATGTTGGTTGTTGTTTATGTCTTGTTTCCGTCCTTCAATACTTTGTATTTGAGTTATAGGATGTTTTGGGCAGGTTTGTTACAGATTGGGTTTGATTGGGAGCAAATGGTTGCTGCCCAGAATTTTGGTCCTTCGCTCGATCGAACCTTTTATCGCTCGAACGAGCTCTGTGTTTTAGATCCTTCGCTCGAGCAAGAGTTGAGTATTGTATCTGGTGGCTCGAGCGAGAAGTCCTTCGCTCGAGCGAGAAGTCCTTCGCTCGAGCTTGCGTCTGCGTCTCTTTTTGACCTGATGGTTTTGATTCTTGGCTCGAGCGAGCTTTCCTTCGCTCGAGCGAACGAGGTCTATGTTTTGAGTTTCTTCGCTCGAGCAAGCATTCTGTCGCTCGAGCATGCTTCTGGGTTGCAGACCTGAAAGTTTGGATTGTTGGCTCGAGCGAGGCTTTATACGCTCAAGCGAGGATCCTTTGTGTCTGGTCGCTCGAGCGACCAATCCTTCGCTCGAGCGAGCCTGTGTTATATCAGTAGACAACAGCGGGTAAACACTTCACTTTTTCATCCTCTTTTTCTTTCAAACCCTACATCTGAGCTCTCTCTCTCTCTCTACACACCTTCTCTCTAGGGATTCATCTATTTTTAGTGTGTTTCTACCCCAAGTTCTTTGTAAGAAAGATAGAGGGTTGTGTGGGCTACATTTTAATATGAAAATTTGTGGATTTGGAGCACTTTGAATTTTAACCATCTTCTCCTTTGGGCTTCAAATTTCGAGGTAAGGATACCCTACTCCATCTTATGAGTTTTGTCTTTAATTTTGGCCATTTTGATTAGTTGGTGATGTTGGGTAATTTTGGGAAAGGTTAGGGTTGTTGTGTAATTTGTAAAAGAGGGGTTTTCAAATATTAAAAACCCATATGTATGTAAGACTTGGAAAATGATATTATTGTTATCAAAGTGGTGAAATCAAACCTTAGGCTTGATATTGAGAAATGGAGAAAATGCCCTAATTGTTGTAATAAATTAATTTGTATAATTAATTTGGGGAAATGTGGAATTGAGTTGAGGATAATGAAATTGAGAAATTATGGGATTCAATGGTGTAGTTGAATTAGTTAATCACTCACCTATGAGAATGTTGATATTATATTTGTTTAATGCATTTATTTTCTGTTTAGAAATAACTGCTTTGGGCTATCGGTGGAGGATAGTCTTGATTGTTGTAGACACTGTATGTTGATTAGGGAAAACTGAAATTAATCACATTGAATATGTCATTGAATATGACAGTTGGAATAATACATCAAGTATGTGTATTGAATTATCCTTGTATATGATAATTGTTTATATACTTGGAATATGTGTATTGTGTGGGAGGAGATAGGGGATGTACTCCATGGTTTGAGGGAAGATAGGGGATGAACTCTCAAACCTGTTTGGGAGGAGATAGGGGATGGACTCCATTAATACATCAAATATGTGTATTAAATTGAAGTATTGATACAGCAAATCTGTGTATCATTTGTGAAGTATAAAAGCGTCTTAATATGATAATGATGCATCAAATATGTGTATCTATCGTGAAATATGGAAATGTTGGTATATGAGTTATAGTCTCATTGAATTGTTTGGCCAGGTTCTGAGCCATGTGTATGAAATGATTTGGATAAGTAAAGGAAAGTGGAACGTAACATGGACATAATTGTCATGGAACCGTATTGTGATATAATTGGTTCATAAGTGTTAACCATCTATCAAATGATATTGTTTTAGTCATTGCTTATATTTGGTTTAGCATCTCTCTACTGGGCTATGGCTCACCCTATATGGGACATCATTTTCAGGTACAGATGGTATGCCACCTCCAAGGACGTAGCTTGGGAGGCTAGAGGCTGAAAGGCTTTTGTGATATCTTTTATGTATTACATGTAAATTCAAGCCAAGGGCTTAACGTGTTTTGAGTTAGTACTCTCTTTTTGTGTAACCAAGTGTTGGCTTGGAAAGTTGTAAGCCCGTTGGGCATTTACTTTTGTTGTCAACATGTAATACATTTGTAAGGAATACTCTGATGAATGGAATTAAGTTTTGTTTACTTATGTCTATGCATGTCAATAATGTCGGTTTCTATGTACTTTTTGAGGGCGTTACATGCTTCAATGGAAATAGAGCATCCTTCTCAACCAGTTAAATCAAATAGTTAAACAATTCATAATGACATCCAACAAAGTATCAAATGCATTTTATACAGTCTTATGAGATGAATGCATATGCCATGTCATGCTCAAAATATTTTTCTCATCTTTTCAAAATCTTGTGCACAATGCCAATTTGAAAACACATTAATCTAACAATTTCAATATAATTTCAAGAGTGGTAAATACGACTCAAGCAAATTCTTAGGGCTAGTGTCTGCAAGTAGATTTAACAAGCACTACCAAACCCTACTTTACCGGTCTTTCACCGAGAGGCACGTGGTACCTCCTTACCACTGTACCGATCTCTCATCGGAAGGCACATGGCACCTCCTCACCACTTTACCAGTCTCTCACCGGAAGGCACATGGCACCTCCTCCGCGTGTGTTTTTGTCTTTCACCATGGACAGACAGGCCAACTTAACCAATACCAACTACACCCCCTATCCAGACTTTCCAACGTATTTACTCCAAAACAAATCAATATTATTCCATTTTCAATTTCCACCACACAATCCTCCATTATGATCAATTTCCATATCTATATCAATGTAATATCATAATACAATCCCAAGAGATAATACAACAATATCAACATTTATGTATTCTCTACATGTTAATCAACATTTTCCATTTTAGTCATCTCAAGACAAATCTATATAACATACTATATATCAAACTTACAAAGTTCCAGCATGTCTCATCCTTCCAAGAAATCCCTCATTAAATGTAAACATAGTAATCCTTCACCGGTTACCAAAGCCAAAACTTATAAGCAATAGGTTCATCAATAGTAATAACATACAACACAAAAGCGGATTTAAGATTTCATCAATTTCTTGTTGGAATTATGGTTTTTTATAGGCTTATTTTGGGCCAACTTTGAACCCAAATTTGAGTGGGGCCCATACGTCTTTTGGGGTGGGTCCAAAGAGGTGACGTGTTCCTTGTTGCATAGCAAGTCACACGATACAAACGGTTCATCAAAACCATTTATGAGTGAAAGGGAAGTTGACGTCGTTTTCGGGTTCATGGAATGGACAATTAAAGAGTAAAATGTGGGTTTCCTTGTAATGTTTGTCCCACATTAAAACTTTAAAAGAGCTTGTATGTGTTTATAAACTCTAGGTGAACAAACTTGGGTTGGACCCCAAGGGGCACCCCAAGTTTGTAAAAGAGAGAAGTTATGGACAAAGTTGGCTTTAGCTCAAACCACCACGCTCGTGCGCACCACCGCCACCGCCACCAGGTGTGGGTTGGGTCGGTCCTAATATTAATTTTTTGGACAAAATCTATTTGAATTTTTTTCTAAAAATTCTTGTGAAAAAATTATTTTTTCTGAATGAAATTAATTCAAATTTTGCATCAAATTTGAATTCAATTTTCTGTCCAAAATAGTGCCTCATCCCGCCCAATTTCCAGCAGTCTAGTAGACAGATTCAAACTGTGCACCAAACTGGTTCAATTTCAAACCATACCTGTTCAATTTGAAAACCTATCTGTTCGGCCCTTCCAAAGGGTCACTAGTTTGCCTATAAATACAAGATCATTCCAGCAGTTTGGACATCCAAAAAAATTCATTTCTCTTCCCGGTTTTGCTCTCTCTTTGCATTGTTCTTCATACTAGTTTTTTAGAGAAATTTCTGAGAGTATAGAAGACACAGGTTCTAGTTCTCCATACAAATTGTTTGGAGTGTTACTACAATTTGTATAGATCATTGTACCCTAGGAGATAGACGCCATTTATCCGTAAGCACTGGAGCGGGGCAAATTTGTCTTAAGGACAGAATGTCACACACTCGACTTGATCAATTTTTGTACTTATTCATTTCGGTAAATAAATTTGTAAGTAATTTATTTTTATTTGTTTGATTTGTTTCACATAATTTTGTTATACACAGAAGATTGTTTCAACATTTCTAAGTCACATACTTTATCAATGTAATGTAATTACAATCTTTTCAAAACTCATCACCATCCCAATCATTTAATAGGATTAAATTCCCATTTTTTTTCTCTTGCAGGTAAAATCTCAGGATTTTCAAGTTAAATCATAATTTTCAATAAGCATAAATGAATATTATAGCGATCGGGGCTTAGATCCGATCCATTTATTGCTTTTGAATCCGGGAAACCATATTCGTGATGGTCATCATTTTCTCTTCATATTTGGTTTTGGCTTCGGGGGTCGACACCGCCCTTGTTTGGGTCAACACTGCCTTCTTGTCTTTGTTTTGTTAAGCTCCAAGGGTCGACACCAATGTTAGAAGGGTCGACACCATCTTGCTGCTATGTTATTGGACTAGCTACTGAAATTTAGGGTCAACACCAGCCCTAGTGGTGTCGACACTTGTCTTCCGTTGTTGGCCTCAAGGGTCGACACCAGTCTGGGAAGGGTTCGACCTTTGTATATAGCAAAATCTAGGTTTGGTTGCTGAAATTTAGTGTCAACGCCAGTGTTGGAAGGGTCGACACCTTGTCTGCTATCAGCATTGCCATTTCTTCCTAAAGAGTCGACACCACTTCCACAAGGGTCGACCTTTGCGAGTTTTTTTTTTTTTTTAGATTTTAGTTTGGTTTTGGGCCCTACCTCTTTGGGATTTTGACTTGTTCTTTTGGGTTGACTTTGGGACCTTATTCCACTTTAACCTAGCATTACAAATAGGGCTCTCACTTATCATTTTCTTCACTTTTTCTTCTCTTTTCCCTCTTTAAACTGTGAGTCCCTCTTTTTCTCTCTCTAAACTCACTTTTTCGCTCAAAGATCTTCAGATCTACTCACTTGGAGGTATCTCCTCACCTCTCTCCTTTGAGATTAAGTGTAGAGCTTGTCGAGGGCTTCGTTTTGATCAGAGCAAATTGTCATTTCGTCTCTGTCGACTTTTTGGGCTTTCTTCCTTGTTCCTTTTCTAAGTTTAAGGTAGGGATTTTCCGCACTCTCTTATGAATTTTAACTTAGCTATTTGTTATTTCTAAAACAACATTGTGATTTTGGAGATTTTGGACAAACTTAGGATTTTGGTTAGAAATCAAAAAGTGGGGTTTTTAAATGGGTTGTTGGAAATGCTTGTAGAAAGGTGTTTATTGTTGATCTATGATGAAGTGATGGGTTTTCACCTTTGGGAATGATTTGTAAAGAAAAAGGGAATTTTGCCTTAAAAGTTTCAAATGTTGATCTTGTAAAGATTATGGAAATAATGTTGGGTTT
Organism: Camellia japonica; assembly: GCA_030407325.1. Lineage (NCBI taxonomy): Eukaryota > Viridiplantae > Streptophyta > Magnoliopsida > Ericales > Theaceae > Camellia > Camellia japonica. The sequence goes on from JAPPVO010000031.1 coordinate 124,498,012, forward strand.
TATGTAATTGAAATGATATCTATAGCGATTCCGGTTTTGACCCGTCACTTGTGGTAGTCTGGACTCGGGTTTATGGTCTCCGTATGTCGTTCATTGTCTTTTGCTCTTTATTCCTTCTTAAATTTGGTTATTTGGATGTGTTGAGTGTGTTTGGAACATGTTGGTTGCTTGGTTTTCAAACCTTGTGTTGCCCAGAATTTTGGTTTTCCGCTCGAGCGGCCTTTCTTGCGCTCGAGCGGGATTTGCAAACTCTCAGTACTTTGCACGTCTGCAAAAGTACTAGATGGGTGCTTTCCACACTCAAGCGGCATTTCCTACGCTCAAGCGGGTGGGCGCTCGAGCAGTTTTTCCTGTGCTCGAGCGTTGGTTTGTTGTCTGCAAAACTTCTGGATGTATGTTTTCTATGCTCGAGAGGCGAATTCTTGTGCTCAAGCGGTGACCGTTCGTTGTGTCCTGACGCTCGAGCAGCCTTTATTGCTCTCGAACGAAACAACTTTTGTGTCTGACGCTCGAGCGTCAACTCTTCCACTCGAGTGGACTGTGCGCATATCAGATCGCGAAAATGACATTTTAAATAACTTTTTCATTCTTCTGTCTCTAAAACTTTCCAAAAACCTAGATCTTGACTCTCTCTCCCTAAAACACACACACACTCTCTCTCTCTCTCTCTCTCTCTCTACATTTTGACCTAGATCCTTTAGGTTCTCTACCCTAGTGTCTTTGAGAAAAAGTTAGAGCATTCCAAGAGCTTCATTTTGATCGATTGGAACTTGGTTTCGGCGTTGTTGAGGGTTCCACTTTTTTTCCTTGGTCTTTTCTTCTTGATGTAGGGGCTTTCTACACTTTCATATGGTTTTTAAATTAGTTATTTCCGTTATGTAACAATGGTGGGTTTTGGGGTTAATGTGAACAAACCTAGGATTTGAGTGTAAAATGGAAAGAGGGGTTTTTGGTGAATCAAAAGTAAATGATTGTGGGGTTTGAAAATGATGTTGTATAGTGTCAAAATTGTTGATTTTGGTACTTGGTTGAGACATGGGAAGAGAGGGAGTTTGCCCTTAAATGATTATGATATTTATTTTGTATGAATAAATGAAATTGGTGTTGTAAACAAGAAATTGGACGAGTATTGAAATACATGGTGAGTAGATGATACGTCTCATCTTTGGAAATTTTAGATAAATTATATGTCTTGAGATTGTATATCTGTTTAAAAATAACTGTATTGGGCTATCGGTGAAGGATGGCTATAATTGTTGTAGAAATTGCATAAGGATTAGGTAAATTAAAACCAATCCATGGTTGGTTGTCATTGAATATGATCATATTGTAAATACATTGTGTTATGTATGATTGTTCGGAAGGAGAAAGAGGATGTACTCATGTATGATTATATGTTTAAATACATTGTATATGTATGATTGCTTGGGAGGAGAAATGGGATGTTCTCCACTGTTTGGGAGAAGAAAGGGGATGGACTCCATTATAATTAAGTTGGCCAAAGTGTACTGGGTGAAAGTCCCAAAATTTATACATGAGTGTGGACTTGCCTTTTTTCGCGCCCCCTTTCGGAAGGTTTGAAAGAAAGGCCTCACAGTTCGGACTCCCGCAGTTTTGAATCTAGTCTCACAAATGCAATGTGAAACTGATAAACACCAAAGAGTCCAAATCTGGCAAATCGTTTTGGAAAATAGATTTTCAATCAAATAATGCCAAAATTGGACTGCTTTGCCAGATATAGAGTCACCACCTAAATATTTTATTTTTGGGAAAATTTAGGAAACCCTGACTCATGCCGAAGGCCACGTGTCCGTCATCACCAAAGTCGCATCAGCTCGGGAACTTAAGTACGAAAGGGGAAGGTCATGAATTGAGCACCCCCGCTCGCCCGATCAAAGATCGGCCTCTACTAATCATGATATGATTTTTTTATAAACATTATGTGTTCTTATTCCGGTTATTAAACTAGCTTTACTACGTGACGCATACAAGCAAATATAGACTAGTTCGCTCAATTTGGAACAATTCAACTCATGTTTGTTTTTTGAAAATAGTTTGAATTTGCCACCTTAAGTGGACTTAAAGATGTAGATTTGCCACCAAACATAGTGGGCTTAAAACATGATTTGCCACTCAACAAAATGGGCTTAAAACTCACATTCGTTAAACTGTTCCAATTCAAACAACAGGCCTTCGTCCACAGGCATTCAAGCAGTTTAGCATTTAAGCACATAGCCTCATGGCAAGCATACTAATCATGGCATTATTTACACAATTGCAAGCATGCTAAAGCGTAAAGACTCACCGAGTACTCTAAGCCAAAACAAAAGCTAGTTAGAAAGGTGCATGATCCTAACTATACAAGATGCTTAATGCAACGCATGTGAAGAATGCAATTAATAGGCTCGACTACTAATATGGCATATGAATCAATTTGATAACATGCGATAAAACACGTATTCAAAGAAGATATTGAAATAACAATGCCGTTTCAATGATGCGCCGAGCCTCGGTACATGCAAGACAAGATGAATGGATGCAAGCATGCGATATGCTAATTGAAATATGATCCCTACTCTAACCATTGAAATCAATTAAATAAAAGAGAGAAAGACATGGGGTTGGAAAAAAACATACACATACGCACGCACTCCTATTACAACATTATGCCCTCGCGAAGGAGGGTCTGAATGAATAAAGCAAAAACTAATTAGCTAAGCTAAGCTAATTAAGCTAATTATTACAAAGCTTGAAACTAATTAACTATTCTAAGCTAAATTGAAAGAAATTAACTAGGTTAAACTAATTAAATATTACAACACCAACTAATTAGCTATAACTAGTTAGACTAATTAAATATTACAACAATTAAATAACAACGCATTTAATATGAACTCCAAGGAAGATGGATGGAGAGTGCATGTGCATTGCCTGAAAGCTGCTCTGTCTGCCCCAAACTGCCTCTGTTCCACCTTCAGCCATTGCCTCTGTTTCTGCAAAATTGCATTGCTGACCAAACACCAAGGGCCAGTCGTGTATCACTGAAGCCAGGCCGGGCCTGCAGAGGGCCGGCCGTGCATTGATTTGGTGCAAAGTTCTGTTCTGTGCTCTAAGGTGAAACCGGGCAGATAAAGCATTTTCAAACTCTGTTTACCCTTCATCCCTTCTCTGTCATAGGGGGATCTTAAGAGAAAAGTGGAATCATTTCTAAAGACATCAATGAGCAATTGATTGCTCGATGCTTTAGGAAATGATTTTGGACAAAATCAATAAATGTAATGCAAATGACCACCCCTCCCTTTTTGTCATGGAATGAACTCAAAAAAGGGAAGTTGAGACGCTTCAAGGATATCAAAAACACCATGGATTGATGTTTGATGACCCTTAACACAAGAAACTTGGCATAACGTCTGGCCAAGTTCAGGCTATTCAAGCCATTTTCTTTAAGTGTGTTGAGCCAAGTTTTAAACCAATTGATTTAGTCATTGTCATTCATTAATCCATTTGTCCAAATGTGATATTAAGTCCTCTAATCAAGAAATACTGTCAAACAAGAGGTCTCTCTAAAACATGAGAGAAAGGCTACACTGTTGACAATGAAACTCCTAAGAGATTAAGCCATTAAGTGTAGGCCATTCTTACATGTTTTGAGCAACCTCGATCAGTTGAAATCATTCTCAAGAATGAAAGATATGGATGGTTGATTGATTGATTATTACACTTAGACTTAGAAATGAATAAAGAAAGCATAACAAGCAACAAGTATGCCAACTTATGAGATCACAAATGTACTAAACAAGGCATAAACCAATTGAAAAGGCTAGGACAACCTCAAAACAGCCCTTAATACATGAAAAACAGAGGTAGATCATGCATGAAATGAGCTTGAAAAGCTAAATAATAAAGAAGAAAAACAAAGCTAATAAAAGAGGACAAGAAGGGGGTGGCTAACCCCCCTCCCCCTCAATTTTTGAAGCTTCAAAACATGATTTTTGGCCTTGTTTTAACTCTGAAAATCAGTTTGGAAACAAGGAAGAAAGGTGTAAAAACACAAAGTTTTAAGCTACAAGAATAGATACAAGTGAGGGTATTAAACCCCACTACCTTTGTTGGCTTATACAAAACCAAGATTCAACACTTGTAATAGGCACAAAACAGTCCAAGAGTATGAGAAATTAAGATAAATGAAGTAAGTAAGAGCAAAGGTAAGAAATGCAAGCTTATACCTCTCAAAGATGGAAGAAGCTTTGGTGATATTCAAACTTGATCTCTACACACACTCAAGCTTGAATTATGGTGTTCAAGACTCAACCAAGGCTCTAGAATGGTAAGACCAGGTTGTATATGGTGTGTATGGTGGAAATAAACAAGCTAGGTTAGCTCAAAGCTTGCTTGCAATGGAAGTAGGAGGAGACAAGGCTCTCTAGATGTATATATCTCTTCTAGATTTTTTGTTCAACCCTCAAAACAATCCTAGAGCTCTTCTTTTATAGAATTCGACCTAAAAGGTGGTAAATATCTTCAAAAATGGATAGTTGTCGACCTCCCGCCCAGAACAGTGTTTAATACCATCGAAGGCCGACCGGCCATCAATACCCACGGTCGGCCATCACTGATGCACGGTCGAGCCTTGATGGCCTCCCCTGTTATTTGGTTCAAACTCAGCTCATGAAAGGAAAAGGTCCAAAAATAAAGCTCACAGGTCCCAACAAGGTAAATATTGAAGATTTGAGGTTATTTCGGGAGCCTGATTGATTATGAATTGCTGCAAATTCATAATTCAACTTTCATCATTGAGTGCGTTGAATCAAGCGTCTAAGTCTTGCGGGTGATCAAAAATGGGGTGTCTACAGTTGCCCCTCTTTGACAGAACTCGGAAGTCATGAGATGACGGGAGTAAATGTCAAAGCCCAGAGACAACCCAATTTGACAAGGCTGTAAGACTTGGACAAGAAAGCAAGACAAAAACTAAAATGGTTGCGCCCGCAAGCTGTCTACGTATCCCTTTGCAAGGAATTAAACCAGTGCAGTTTTGGGGCAAGATGCAAGTGATATGCATGATACAAGAACATAACTTATGATTATGCAATGAGGCTGTGATGAACATTTAAATGCAAATGCTATGCAAAGAAATGCCACATTCAAACAAACAGAAGTAAGGCACAACAATCTCATACACGAAAAGAAGCAAGAAAATAAACATACCACGCGTGGGAATCACAAGCCAAACCACATTTCATGCAGAAAGGATGTAAGAACAATATGCAAACTTAACTACGCAGTGCGCAGGAAAGATGAAGAGCAACACAACCGTTGGGTGCACCCGGTCTTAAACAAGATTCCAACACGTTGCACATGCGAGGAGAAAAGGATGGTGTGAACACCGAGACGCACCCGAATATCTTTAACCAAAGACGTGGTGTAAACACCGGGACGCACCCACGTGTTTGAAACCAAAGCATCCTAACGCGCCACACGCGAAAGGAGAAAAGGTAGTGAGAACACTGGGACGCACCCAAATGTCTCTAGCCGAAGTGTTCTAACGCGTAGCACGTGAGAGCAGAAGAGGTAATGAGAACACCAGGACGCACCCAAATGTCTTTAACCGAATTGTCCTAACGTATCGCACACGAGAGGAGAAAGGATAATGAGAACACCGAGACACACCCAAATGTCTCTAACTGAAGCGTCCCAATGCGTCGCATGTGAGAGGAGAAGAGGTAATGAGAACACCGGGACGCCCTCAAATGTCTCTAACCGAAGCGTCCTAACGCGTCGCACACGAGAGGAGAAGGGATAATGAGAACACCGGGAAGCACCCAAATGTCTCTAACCGAAGCGTCCTAACGCGTCGGACGTGAGAGGAAAAACAGTAATGAGAACACCGGGACGTACCCAAATGTCTCTAACTGAAGCGTCCTCCCGTATCTCACGCGAGAGGAGAAGGGATAATTAAACGGGACGCACCCAAATGTCTCTAACCGAAGCGTCCTAACGCGTCGCACGCTGTAGACGTCCCCGAACGCCCCGGGAGGGTTAGGTCCCGTTCCGTTCATATTGGGTTCACTACAGTTCGGACTCAAATTGTCACGGTTCTTAATCTGAACCAAAGAGTCCAACTCTGGCAAATCGTTTTGAGAAAAAACAGATTTTGAAAAGAAGTGCCAAACATGGACTGCTTTGTCAGATACAGAGTCGCCACCTAAATATTTTTAAAATGGGAAATTTAGGAAACCCTGACTCGGTGCCGAAGGCCACGTGTCCGTCATCACCAAATGTCTTGGCTCGGGAGCTTGGGTACGATCGGGGAAGGTCAGCTATGAGCACCCCTTTCGCCGGTCCGAAGACTGGCCTCTACTAACTGTGATATCGATTTTGAAAACGTTATGTGTTCTTATTCCGGTTATTAGTCTAGAATTACTATGTTATGCGCACAGCAAATAAGTATAGACTAGATTGCCTAATTTGGAAATAAGCATTGCATATCCGTTCGTTTTGAAAAGGCTTTGGAATTTGCTACTCGCAAGTAGGCTAAAACACGGATTTCAACGAGTTTTTCCAACTCAAGCAATCCAACCTCCACCACAGGCATTCAAACAGTTTATCTATATAAGCATTTAGCCACATGGTAAGCCTACTGTCAGGTTAACATTCACACGCATGCGAGATGCTAAAGCGTAAAAACTTACATCGTACTCCGTGCCCAAAACAACAAACTAGTTAGCACACATGCATGCCCTAGTTCATGTTAAGTGGCTAATGCAACACATACAGAGATGCAGTTTAAAGCAAGCTCGGCTATCCTAAGCATGACATGTGAAATGCTACATGTAACAAGTATTCAATTTGGAAATTGAAATACAATGCGGTTAGCGTGATGTACCGAGCCCGGTGCATGTCAACAAATGCATGGATGCACGCATGCATTGCATAAGGTATGCTAAAATAAATGTGCCCTAATCTACCATCGTAAGCAGGTAAATAAAAGGGAAGAAAGAAGTGGGGGTTGGAAGACATACACACCACTCACACACACTTATTACAAATTTGCTCCCACACGGAGAGACCAAAAGAATATACAGATTAATTAACTACGCAAGCTAATTAAATATTACAAATTGCCTAATTAATTAACAAATTAACTACGCTAAGAAAAACAGTAAACCGCCTCGGGGCGAGGGCTCAATGCATGCGCGCTCGGATTCCGCTCGGAATTGCACTGCCATGCCTAGCCTGCCTCTGTTTTCCCTGCTTTGCCCTTCTGAAAATTGCCAAAGTCCCAAGGATGCCTCTCAGGATACTGGGAATCATCACCGGCCAAATAGAATGATCACCAGCAGTGAATTTGTGGTCATCGGCACAAAATGAATTCATCGGCTGTCTATTGACTGCCGGTCGGCACTAAATACTGCCGGCCGGCAATAAATTCCTGCAGAACCTGCAACTCATAGCAGCAGAGGGCAAAACTTGCATGGCAATACAACCCAAGCCATTTATGCACCAACCAAGCCCCTTATCACGTTTGAGACTCAAAGGGACATGGTCCTTGGTTCTCGGACCATCAATCGTGCATTTTCATGCATGATGGTCCAAAGAACCAATGTATGCACTTTTATGT